>JAUIMM010000040.1:71757500-72357500 GCA_031769625.1 Taudactylus pleione | reverse complement strand
CCCGGGCTAGACGGACATAATCACCCACCCTATTGACAGCAACGGCGACCTCCTCCCACATTCTCCACTTCTGGCTTTGGCTCATATTCCTGGCTGCCTGGGGCAGGATGTCAACGCACTTCTGGATCAAAACCTCCATCTCCTTGCTTGTGAAATGTGGCTGCCTTTTTTTTTTGGCAGCTTTGGCGGGTTGACTGGGGCCAGCAGTCTCTTCCATGTCATCCTCCTCACCTATTTGGGTAAATATGCAGATTTAGCCACTTCACAACTTGACCAATATATTTGTTTTAAAATAATCATGGAGACAAAATGCATGAAGGCCTTACCGCCGGATTTTTGGCCATTGTTTCCCTGGTCTGAAGCCATGTCTCTGCTTCCAGAATGAAATCAACCAGAAATTCAATGTGATTTCGTGACGTATTTATACATGCGTCCTTTGTTTGTGGCCGCATCATTGATTGTGCGTCCCTATGATTCATCCTTAATTTGTGCGGGAAAATAAACACTATTTATGGCTTGGTGTGTGTGGAGTCGAGGTGGGGTTGTTGGATTGTTGGCGGTTAAGTTGTTTGGATTTGGTTGTTTGCGGTTGGAGGATTTGGCAGAGTTGGTTTTTTGTTTGGTTTTGCTACAGTTGTTTTGTTTTTCCGTTCGCATTTTTTTGCTTTTTTCCACATCCTTTCCTGATTTGGTAAGTTTTGTGCAGTCTAATTTGTGGCCAATTGGTGTCTACTTCTGTTTTTTGGTTAGCTAATTTTTTTTAACACTAATTTCATCTTTTTTAGTTTGTTTTGGCTTTCGGACCCAAAGACCTTTTTTTTGGAAATCTTATATATTCGAGTTGGGTAAGTCCATTTTTTGTCTTGCATTTGCGAACTAATTAACGCATTTTTGACTGTTGGTGTAGTGACTTGCATTTGCGAATTAATTACCGCATTTTTGACTGTTGGTGTAGTGACTTGCATTTGCGAATTAATTACCGCATTTTTGACTGTTGGTGTAGTGACTTGCATTTGCGAATTAATTACCGCATTTTTGACTGTTGGTGTAGTGACTTGCATTTGCGAATTAATTACCGCATTTTTGACTGTTGGTGTAGTGACTTGCATTTGCGAATTAATTACCGCATTTTTGACTGTTGGTGTAGTGACTTGCATTTGCGAACTAATTACCGCATTTTTGACTGTTGGTGTAGTGACTTGCATTTGCGAATTAATTACCACATTTTTGACTGTTGGTGTAGTGACTTGCATTTGCGAATTAATTACCGCATTTTTGACTGTTGGTGTAGTGACTTGCATTTGCGAATTAATTACCGCATTTTTGACTGTTGGTGTAGTGACTTGCATTTGCGAACTAATTACCGCATTTTTGGCGGCTTATTCATCATGTAAACCAGTTTTGCTTTTCCCTTTTCCATTTTTGGGGTCCATTTGAACCCTATTTGACGTACGGTGTGCAATGTCGTTTTCATCGATGGCCAAATGTGTGTTTCGCCTATTTTATGTGTTGGCTTGCAACAATTTGAAAAACAAAAAATCACCCTCTAAGTTTTTGATGTCTCATTTTTGGCTTTTTTACAGTTTATACGTATCATGACAATACCCCGGCATGTAAGCAGCTATGGATGGTATCAGAAAGCTAAGTTGTTTTTTGTTACTTTTGGGGTGGCTCAAAAGCCTTACATTGTAAACTTTGAATTTCAGGTAGATCTGGGGCGAATTGTTCTGGCCCTGCTCCCGGAAGACGACCAACCTCAAACTCGTCCCAGGCGTAGGCATCGTAGGCATGCAAGGCCCCAGATATTTCGAACACGTGTCACCCTTTTTGGAATGCCCGATGATGAGGTTTTAAGACGCTACCGTCTACCTCCCAAAATCATCATAGACACTCTCTCATTAATAGAAAGTGATCTTGAGCGGCAAATTGACAGTCCAACAGCAATACCACCACTGACGCAATTTATGGCGGTGTTACATTTCTGTGCCTCAGGATCGTTTCAAACAACGGTGGGAATAGTGGCGGGCATCTCCCAATCCTCCTTTTCCCGGATCCTGAGGGCAGTGATGGAGGCACTTTTCAAGCACCTCCATCATTTTATTAAAATGCCTTTGGATATGGGTGCCCTTAGTGTGGCCAAGGCCAATTTTTACCAAATAGCTGGCTTCCCACACATCATAGGGGTTGTGGATGGTACTCACATACCACTTCAGCCTCCAGCACGGCTGGAGGCAATATTTAGAAACCATAAACACTATCACTCCCTGAATGTAATGGTGGTATGTGATGCCTCCCTCCAGATCCTGTCCCTGAATGCTAAATTACCCGGAAGTGCTCATGACTCCTTCGTCATCCGGCATTCAGGGATATGGCAGAAATTAACCAACCTACAAGCTGGTGATGCGTGGCTTCTGGGTAAGTGGAGACCTTTAGTACATAACAATGTTAAGCTTGATACACAGTGTTCCTGATGTGGTCTATTTTTGTTCACAGGAGACAGTGGATACCCTTGCATGTCCTGGCTGCTCACTCCTTATTTGGCTCCCACACCAGGGCCACAAAGTGCGTATAATTCCACACTTACAGCCACCAGGCAAGTGGTGGAGCGCTGTATCGGCCTTTTAAAAGGCCGATTCAGATGCCTCCACCGCTCTGGTGGCGAGCTCATGTATGTGCCGGATATGGTGTCGAAAATTGTGGTCCTGTGTGGGATATTTCACAACATTGCCATAAGGAGTGGTGTCCCAATGCAGCCAGAGGATGCCTTACCTGAGGATGGCCCCCCCGAGGTTGGTCGAAGGTCAGTATGTGGGGGGGCCATACGCGATGATGTGGTGGCCAGATTTTTTAGGTAAGTTTGAACAAAACTCCAGTGTTTATACCTAATGTGTTTGTGTTTGTTTGCGAACATCTAATTTTTATTTTTTTTTCTCACCATCTTCTGTTTGTTCACATAATCTTTGGCACTCCAACGCTCACTACTTCCTGCTACCCTTACCAAACCTGGATCTGGTCCTTTTGGGCATATATTCTGGAACCCATATCGCAACGCCATGTTTGTGGAATCATGTTGGCATGGTCCTTCGTCAACCAGTTCTTGATTTTTTGTTTTTATTTAATTATTTCTTGGTATGTGTTGTATTTGAATTTATCACTGTGTTCTTTTTTTGGGAGTGACCACTTTGTTTTCTCTGTTATGTTGTGAATAAATGTTTGGAGAGTGAAATGGTCTTCCTTTTTTGGGACGTTAACAGCAAGTGTAACCAGGTTAACACAAGTTACATTTGACTAAGGGGTAAACCAGTACTGACGCCAGTTGAGCTAAACTGAAATATGTTTTCAGCTTCCCAATCCACACCAAAGGGAGCCTGGCCCAACCTTGGGATTTGTAAGATTGGCCTAAGCAGCTTGCGCACCAAGTAGGAACCTGGAAAATGTAGAAATATGTAATTGACACTACACCCAAAAAGGGAAATGACATTGTTACTGTTATGTGTTTCTTGTGTCTGTTTGACATACAAAGACAAAACACAATCTAACTTTTAAAAAAGGGAAATCCTTGCAGGAACAGTCTACTTATGTCATGCTAAACTATCTTGGTTTGGGTATTTAAAAATGAGCCACAACGTATATTTGTCTTAATAAATTTAATTTGAAAATATAACAAAAATAAAAAAACTACTGCCGAAGGAGGCCAGACAGCCGGTCGAGGGCCACCAGAATGCCGATGACATGTTGGCGCATCTGCCCCACAACATCCGCCACCTCTTGCCGACGCCTCTGTTCCTCTGTGGGTGAGAAAAGTGTGTGGGTTAATACAACAATAGGGAATCCACATTAAAAAAAAAAAACACAACCAAATCACTCCTAAACCCAAACCAAAAAAAAAAAAGGGGGGGCTGGCAAAAATACAAGGCCTAGGTACAAATTCCCACAGGTATGATATGTGTATGTTTAAATCACCAGGAAGAGGTAAAGGCAAACCTTCACAATCACCAAAAGTCAAGCCACAAAAACACGAAGAAAGGGACGACACATGATTACATACAAACAGTTTGTGCTTTAAAAAAAAAAAAACATACCAGGAGACAAAACGGGAGCTCCGGAAAAACCTCCATGATCCTCCTCGGAGGATCCGTCATTACCCAAAGAATGGGGAGGAGTTATGATGGACTCCGGGGAGGGGGTAATTGGAAGAGGGGTGGGTGGAGGAGAGGGGGAAGTGGGACGGAGGGGAAGGAGGCCCGACATTTCCGGGAGAGGGTCTGGGAAGGATGGGGAGGAGTGGGGAATAGGGGAAAGATTTGGGGTGGAGTGTTGGCTGGGGGTTGGGGATAGTGGCCGGGAACGCCGTCTGGACGGACGGTGACGGCGGAGTCTTGGCTGTCCCCCTAAAATATGTCAAAGAAATTGCGGTTAGTTTATGGACAAATCCGGGCAACCAAACTAAAAAAAAAAAAAAAAAAACAACAAATAAGCCAAATAGCAGTAGAATGAATAAATCAGAAATGGAGGGGAAACATGCACACGCAGATATGAGTACAAATAATAAATACAACAGACAGGAAAACATGCACACGCAGATATGAGTACAAATAATAAATAGAACAGACAGGAAAACATGCACACGCAGATATGAGTACAAATAATAAATAGAACAGACAGGAAAACATGCACACGCAGATATGAGTACAAATAATAAATAGAACAGACAGGAAAACATGCACACGCAGATATGAGTACAAATAATAAATAGAACAGACAGGAAAACATGCACACGCAGATATGAGTACAAATAATAAATAGAACAGACAGGAAAACATGCACACGCAGATATGAGTACAAATAATAAATAGAACAGACAGGAAAACATGCACACGCAGATATGAGTACAAATAATAAATAGAACAGACAGGAAAACATGCACACGCAGATATGAGTACAAATAATAAATAGAACAGACAGGAAAACATGCACACGCAGAAATGAGTACAAATAATAAATAGAACAGACAGGAAAACATGCACACGCAGATATGAGTACAAATAATAAATAGAACAGACAGGAAAACATGCACACGCAGATATGAGTACAAATAATAAATAGAACAGACAGGAAAACATGCACACGCAGATATGAGTACAAATAATAAATAGAACAGACAGGAAAACATGCACACGCAGATATGAGTACAAATAATAAATAGAACAGACAGGAAAACATGCACACGCAGATATGAGTACAAATAATAAATAGAACAGACAGGAAAACATGCACACGCAGTTTGCCCCACAAACACAAACATTAAAACCACAATACATAACACTTACTTGCCAGGATCTGCATGCGAAAGCATGCCAGCAAGCGGGGCGTTCGCCGTTGCAGGTCGGACCACCTGCGCTCCAGCTGCCCGATGTTGCGGCGTGAGCCGAAGGACCGCAGGCGGGACCGTGCCTCCGCATACGGTTAGTGTATGAGTCATGTGTTCGACAGGGCCAGAAATCTCTGGAGAGTTATGATAGGCTTGATGCAGTGACATGCGTAAGCAAATTTAAATAAAGAAATGAACCCAGGGAAATATGCGGGGATCCACAGCAATAGTACAATTGTTTAATTGTGGTTCACATGTTTTTTGAACAATAAAAGCGAATGTTTCATCCGTACGTATTCTGCGGGTAAACACAAACACGGACAAGAGTAAAGTTTCTTGCATTGTGTTGAAAAAAACAAACAATTAAGCTAATTGATACATTGATTGGCATGATACGATTGATGGAGGTAGGCAGAATAAAGGAGCAGGTAATCGACATCTGACAAGGCCACTTCCTGTTTATACTTGTGCGTGCGTTCCTTTCAAGCCATTTCGGGGATGTACGCTCGCTATTTCGTACGCTCGTTAGTTAGAGGAGGGGTCGTCAGAGTTTTGGGAGGCATTTTAGATGCGAACGAAAATACGAGCGACCCATTGAATTTAAATATTTTTGTACGTACGCCTAACGTACGTGCGCCCGCTTGCGAGTGGGTCTGAATGAGGGCCAAAGTGCGTATATTACTCATTATATTATATTACTTATATTATATTACTCAGACAGTGGTAGACATTATCTTTGGAAGGCACCAGTTTGAGTTATAATAAAGTAATCACTGATGAGATAAATAAATGTGTAGACTACATTGATCATTGTGTATATGGAATGTTCTCATTTAGTCACACTTGGTAAACATGGCTATAAGTACATTTAATATTTATTACATTTAAACATACTAATACTTTGCTTCACTCCATAATGTACCTAGGGGGTCATTCAGACCTAGGGGGTCATTCATAATGTACCTAGGGGGTCATTCAGAGCGTCAGTACGCTCGCAAGTGGGTCGATGTTCCCCCACTGCGCATGCGCACGACCCGGTGAGCGACGGGCTCTCCATCGCTCCGGGTCTCGCACCAAAGGGGGCGTGCTGTCGATGATGATTGACAGCACGCCCCCTTTGGTGGGCGTGCCGGGGGCGTGCCTGCCAGACGGAGGTGTTCCCATGGGAACGCCTACCGTCTCAAGCCGGCCCCACTGGAGTGATTTTGGCTCTGATAGAGCCAAAATCACTCCAGGGCTTGCGGCAGCGAGACCCTACCGCAGGGTCTCCGTCGCAAGCCCGATGGTCGCGGTGGTCACAGCTATGCAGTCAGCAGATTCACAGGTAAACACCTGCTGTCTGATTCCTCTCTATGTCAGCTTCCATCACTCAGAAACTGGGCTACTGCAGGGGGATATAAGAGCACTGAATAAGTATTCTAGGTGTCCTCTAGACCTAGTGCATTAGACCCTAACAATAATAGGCTTGAATAAATATGACTACAGAAAATATTGGAACAATTTACAGAATATTCCATATTGTTAAGGGAGAACCTTAACAAGTGTCTGGTTGGTATGGTGATACTGCTGGATAAGGAGCGCTCTGCACTGCCTCATATTCATAGAGCCATTCTAGGACCCACTGCGTCTCAGCAGAAGGCCTGGCCTCCGACATGCAGTACTGCACATACACACCCTATTGGCGTGTCTTTTTTCCTAAGCGTTCCAGGAGACTGGATGTGCCCTCAAAGACTCCCAGCCATACAGAAACATACAGAGTACCGCAAGTACCCTATAACACCATTGCTATTAATAAGGGGCATAGCACCATTAATCACAGGGGCATACAGCATCCTGCCTTTTGGCGCATTACAGTGACCAGCAATACCCTTACGCTACAGGCTGCTCCAGTATAATTAGTATACTTATTCATCCCTTTTGTCTCCATGTCACCTTGTTGTTCTACCTGGTTAAATACACCTAAGATCTGGTTACGCTGTACCATGTGTGGACTGACCACCACCTGCACAACTCACTTGACATCCTGTACACCCAGAGCCCACTGTACTTCCAGTGTAGTGCTTGTGGTTATATACATATATTTACATCATATCATCTATGAAGTTATGGACCCCAGTGCCCTTCTCTGGTCACTCCGCCAATAGGTTACTTGCCAGACGCACTCAGCTATACTCTGATGATATATATTGCATTATACAACTTGGTATCGCTATATTAAAGAATGTTTTAGTTCAGATTTTACAGTCATATAGTAAATTAGAGGCTGGACAATTATAAAAAAAACTGATTGTAGCATATCTAGATTATAGCAACCCAGCTTCCTGTAGATTTTACTCATTCCCTAAGTTTCTTGTTAGGTTTGTGGCTGCATCTCAGATGTATGAATCACGTCAGGAATGTGGTGGAGAACTCTTGCAATGTAAGCAGCTGCAGATACATCAAATATTTCAGGGCATGTGATCTTGAAGCGTGCTAGAAATTAATTGCTAAAAATACAGTAACAAGTAACTGAATTGCATTAGTAATTAAGCCTCTCTTAACAGGAAGATAACTGAAGCTGCACTATAACTTTCATTAATTGTAATAGAAAACTTCACATATGCACCTGGAAACATGAAGCTTGCATAAAAATATATATAACTCAAACATATTTGTAATATAACTGTATAGACCATCATATCCACCTATAAAAAAAATATAATTAAAGGTTAATGTCAAAGCTGTCGCTCATTATTTAAAAATTCTACTGTACAGATGTGCTCCAGGCCTCTAGTAACATAACTATGTTGCTGGCTCTGGAATGTTTTCTGATCTCCAATGGAAACAGCTGACAAGAAATAGATGACTATACAGCTTCATATCTATAAAGACTCATAATGATAAATATAGTAACTAAGGGGTCTATATACTAAGCTGTTAGGGGATAAAGTGAACAGAGATAAGGTACCAGCCAATCAGCTCCTAATTGTAATTTTTCAACACAGCCTGTGAGATGGCAGTTAGGAGCTGACTAGCTGGTACCTTATCTCCATTCACTTTACCTCCTAACGCAACTTAGTAAATAGACCCCTATGACACATACTGCTATTACAAGGAGCCGCTAAAACACATGAGAACATTCTGCATAAAAAGTGTCAAAAACTTTTTTCGTTCTTAAATGAATGAATAAATAAACAAACAAACAAACAAACAAATAAATAAATAAATAAATAAATGTCATAGGACTCCGAATACTTGAATAAGTTTGAGTAAAGATAAGCACACTGTTTGTTGAGGAGTTTTGCTAGTTTTTCAGTTTTGGGGTTAAAAGATAGAGAGGGCATAGCTAGTGAGTTGTCAATCAAACTATAAACCTATAGCAGTGTAGCAGGAGGCAAGGACTCTGCTAGTCCCATAAATAGCCAGAGTTGAGGAGCCATCTTCCTCTTTGCAGTTTTCAAGCCCTCCCACCCACCTGACTTATTTGGTTTGTATACTGTTATTTTGTTGGACTGTGCAATTTTCATGTTTCCTTCCAACAGGTGAAGGAGCAGCCTGGCGGGGAAGCAGTGCTCCTATTATGGCATTAAGAGTGCCTGGGTGGCATTTTCCTTTTGATAACTTCAAGTTGGTCATCTCCTTAGGGGGGGACTAGGCCTTCATCTTAGGGAGGGGTCAATGCTGTGCCAATTAGAGGGGATTGGTAACTCTTCAAGCCAGTTTACGTTAGGACGGGGATCCATCCTCATTATTTAGTCTAATACTTTATCGGGCTGTGGCCCAGAGCACTGCTTTTTACTGCCACCGATCCTTCACAATTACAATTCTAATCTGATTAATGCATTTATGGCTGTGTCCTCTTTAATTTCACATAAGCCTCCAAGTGTTTATTTCTAGTTAGTTGTTAAGTACATTTGGTGACTTATAAACAACTGCAATGCTTTTGTACTGGTGCTTTTAATGACTAATTGTATACAAAGGGAAATCTCGTGTGTGTATAAACACAGTCAAGTCACATTATTATGACCACCAGCTAATAGCCAGAGTAACGGCAGTGTGCACCACAGACAGCTGCTAGACAGGCTGGGAGTGACTCAATAAGGTGCTGGTAGGTTGGCACAGGTATCTGGAGCCATGGTGACTGCAGTGCATCCCACAGCTGCTGGAGGCTGCGAGATGGACTATCCATAGAGCGAACACAACGAACAAGGTGGTCCCACATATGCTCAATTGGGTTCAAGTCTGGGGAATTACGGGGTCAGGGAAGTACTTGGAAGTCTTGGTTGTGCTCATTCAACCACTGTCGGACATTTCTAGCTGTGTAACATGTCGCATTGTCTTGCTGGAAGATCCTATCCACCTCAGGGAAGACAATCAGCATACTCTGCAAGGATGGATTCATAACCAAATCAGTTGAGGGTGCCTTCCACATGGATAAGTGGGCCCAGAGAATGCCATGAAAACATTCCCCAGATGATAACACTGCCACCACCAGCTTGTGTTCTTCCAGCAATGGTTGTAGGGTGTTTGTTCTCCGATGTTTCTCATCTGACACACCAATGTCCATCCGTTCGATGAAGCTGAAAACGTGACTCATCAGAGAAGACAATCCTTTGCCAATCAGCGGAGGTCCAATTCCGATACAGGCTTGAAAATTTAAGCCTTTTGCCCCGATGCACCTTCTTTAGCATAAGTGCAGTGACCATCCGTTTGCTTCGGAGACCCATATGCAGCAGGGTTTGCTGAACGGTCATTTTAGACACACGTCTGGTGACCCCCTGGTTAATTTTGATGGTGAGCTGCTCCACTGTAGCTTGTAGGTCGGCCTTCGCGCACCTTCATAGTCAACGTTCATCTACCACATCAATGGCACGTGGTGCTCCGCAGTTTCCACATCAGTTATTCGCAATGATGCCATTTGCCCAGTCATGATACACCTTCACCACAGCAGCACATGAACAGTTCACAAACTGCTCTGTTTCAGAAATTGTAATGTTCTGGTTTAGTTGTGGTCCTGGGGTGGTGACAGAAGCTGACACAGAAGCGGATTGAAATAAAAAGGTAGATTCTTTAATGTGTGATTTGGCAGACATGGGATTGGCAAAAGCAAAAGTCCAGGTTTAGCACTAAAGTGCACTTGTAAACTGTAGTGAGGGTAATGGGAGAATGTCCAGATGGTGGCAGGTGAGAAAAGTCTAGTATGCAGGTTAGTGAACTGAAAAAACACAGGCAGAGGTGATGAGTCCAGCTGGGAGAGAAATGGAAAAAACACAGGCAGAGGTGATGAGTCCAGCTGGGAGTGAAATGGAGACAAGGTGCAGGGTGTCAGCAGGCTCAGGCACTCTGGCAGGGGAAAAGGTAGTGGACGATGCAGGGTAGTCCAGCAGGTTTTTCTGGAGCTGACAAGCAGGCTGGCAGGTAGCGTTTACACAGGTAACCAATGGTGAGCTCAGAGAACTCCCTTTCAGCTAGGCTGAGATACACGTTGCACTGGCAATGAAGGAAGGCACTGGACCTTCCTAAATACCCTGTGCCGCGGTATGACTGGCTGGAAGGAGCACATGACTCACCAGGATTGGGCAGTTGAATCAAGTGGTCAGAAGGCAAGATGGCGGTGCCCATGCCAAATGGAACGGAAACACCACCAGGCCTCACCAACCCTGAGTGACAATGTGCCTGAACAGAACCACGTGCAGTCAATGCCCCTCGCCAAACACCAGCACCACCGCCAGACACCCCCGCCATAGTGACCTCACAGGTAATACCCGTCGACCACCATGCCGAGAAACCCTGGCCGTGACAGAAATACTCCCACCCTTGACCCGAAAGCCAATAATCATCCCTTTTTGCAACTTGGATAAATCGCCCCTTTTACCCATGACAGCAACAAGTGATATGTGTGTAGACGGCCTATTGCACAACTTATATACCCACCAAGCCAGCACATGACACGTGACATACTTCATGGGCTACGTGCTGCCAACGTCAAATGTAGAAGGTGGTCACAATAATGTGACTCAACTGTGTGTATATGTGTGTACATATATATATATATATATATATATATACACTATATGGACAAAAGTATTTGGCCCCACCTAATTATTGAATTGAGGTGTTTCAATTAAACCCATTGCCACGGGTGTATAAAATCAAGCATCTAGCAATGTAGTCTGCGTTTGCACACATTTGTGTTACAAAATGGGTCGGTGAATGCCACCTTCGCAATAAGACGGTTTGTGAAATTTCATCCCTGCTGGATACTCTACTGTCCTCTATAAGTGATATTATTAGATAGTGGAAGTATTTAGGAACAACAGCAACTCAGTCATGAAGCGGAAGACCAGAGCGGGGTCAACGACTGGTAAGGCGCATGGTGCATAAAAGTCGCCAACGTTCTGCTGATTCTATAGCTCAAGAGTTCCAAACTTCCATTGTCATTAATGTAAGCACAAATACTGTGCAGCGGGAGCTTAATGGAATGGGTTTCCATGGCCGAGCAGCTGCATGCAAGCCTCACATCACCAAGTCCAATGCCAAGTGTCTGATGGAGTGGTGTAAAGCACACCGACACTGGACTGTGGAGCAGTGGAAACGTGTTCTGTGGAGTGATGAATCACGCGTCTCTATTTTGCAGTCAGGTGGGCCAGTCTGGTACTGGCGGATACCAGGAGAATGTTACCTGCCTGACTGCATTATGCCAACTGTGAAGTTTGGTGGAAGAGGGAGAATGCTATGGGGCTGTTTTTCAGGGTTTGGGCTAGGTCCCTTATTTCCAGTGAAGGGTAATCTTAATCCTTCAGCATACCAGGAAGTTTTTGGACAATGCTATGCGTCCAACTTTGTGGAAACAGTTTGGGGAAGGCCCTTTTCAATACCAACATGACTGTTCCCCACTGCACAAACCAAGGACTATAAAGACATGGTTTGATGAGTTCGGTGTGGAAGAACTTGACTGGCCCGCACAGAGCCCTGACCTTAACCCCATTGTGCACATTTGGGATGAACTGGAACGAGATTGCGAGCCAGGCCTTCTCGCCCAACATCAGTGCCTGACCTCATAAATGCTCACCAGAATCAATGGCCACAAATTCCTACAGAAACACTCCAAAATCTTGTGGAAATCCTTCCAAGAAAAGTTGAAGCTGTTATAGATGCAAAAGGGGAACCAACTGCATATTAAAGTATATGTATTTGAATACAGTGTCAATACAATGGCAAGAATGGGCGGCCATCAGTTAGTATGTGGCCCAGAAGTTGATTGACAGCATGCCAGGGCGAATTGCAGAGGTCTTGAAAAAGAAGGGTCAACACTGCAAATATTGTCTCTTTGCATAACATTTATGTAATTGTCAATAAAAGCCTTTGACACTTATGTTACTATGGCATACTGAAGTAAAAGTACAAGCATTTCATATGACGAAAAGGTCTAAAAACACTATAGCCGCAAACTTTGTGAAAACCAATACTTGTATCATTCTCAAAACTTTTGGCCATGGCTATAGATGACCTTACCACAAATTCTGATTTACTCAATAAACATCTTAAAAATTGCAACAGCCCTTGCCATCAACACTGAAGGGCCTATTCTATTGGGGTAAGGTTTAACAAGTTAAAAAACCTAGGGCCCCTCATGCCCAATTTTGGATTACTGTGGGTATGCGCGCTCTCGATACCCGCAGTATCCAATTAAAAAAAAAGTGGTTGCAGGGTTTTCAGAGCTGAAAACCCAGCGATGCGTAACAAAATAAAATAAACAAATAATACTCACCTGTTCTGGGTTCTCCGGGGGTCTCTGGCTCCCAGTGGCCTCCCCTCCATCTCGTCACTGGGGATCGGGCTGGTGGGAGTCCTGGGGGCTGCTTGGAGTCTCCAGGGGATGCTGGGAGGCATAAGGGCTGCTGGGAGATTTATTTCTATCAGCAAAGGCTATACATTGACATGGTAGGGTGGTCACTCACACAAACACTCACATACTCACCCAGCTGCAGAAGACCCAGCTCCCGATGTTGGATGCAGACGACACCACTTCGGAAGGTGAGTAATTAAGGGGTAATTAAGATAATTGGAAACTTCCAATGACTTTAGGTAAAATCAGAGTTTCTCTGGAGGTGTGAGAAAAGAGACACGGTGATAATCACTGCATCCCATTTTTAGTCATCTAATTGAATAGCAAAACCCCCGCAGGGTTTTTCAAAATGCCCGCCTGCAATTTCTCTCTTGAAAGTCCATTTGCAAAGTTTTCAGACTTTTTCACATGCTGGGTTTATACATACAGGATCAAATATGTCAAGTCTCTAGTTAATAGATATAAATATATACTGCAGTATTTGTAAACCTGTGGTTTGCATGAAATCGCATCCAATGTGTAGTGGTTGATCAGGGCCAGATTAAGGGCCACATGAGCCTGAGGCTGAAAATGATCAAGAGCCTATTGTGAGAAGCAGAATTGCTGATGTCAATGCTATACTATCAGTCCCAATGTGTCCTAAATACATAAAAGTAGAAAAACTGCATCATTTAGTGTGGAAAATAGAAATACAATGTTAATACTCATGATTTATGACCATCCGTGTGGCAAATTGGGTGGCTGGTAATCGTCATGCTGTCATGGTGATGGGCCTTTTTTATGTGGAGGCCTGGGGCAGTAGTCCCACTTGATCAATTGTTAATATGGCCCTGTGTTTGATAAGACCCAAATTGCATACGGTTCTTAGAGAATCGCTATCTTTAAATCCAAACCAGATGGTAAATCACAAAGGATATGAGATTGTGACTTAGGCCAAGTTTTATCATTTCCTCATTATCAATAATTGGGGTCAGAGAAGGGCAGAGACAGAAGAATCAATGGTAATGACAGGATAGATAGGTAAAGTCTGAGAATTGTCTTGAACCTCTTGAAACACCTTCTGACCAGAGAGAGATTACAGAGATGAACTAAAAACTGTAAAAACAACCCCATCTCAAATAAAAGCTGCTATTGCCTTTCCAGCCACTTCACTTTATTCTGTCTAATGCAAACAAGACAGGAACGCTATCAATTTCACCAATTACTGCCATCATCATGTTCAACCGGGTTGGGTACCGGATCCCGGCGGTAGGTATGCCGACGGTCAGAATACCGACAGTGGCAGCCCAACAGCCAGAGTCCCGACACATGTAGGTAAGTGTTTTAACCCTAACCCTCCCCAAAAACCAATCTTTCCTGCAGCCTTACCCTAATCCTCCTCTCCCACAACCTAACCCTAACCCTCCCCCTAGTGTCTATCCATAAACCCTAAACCTAACCCACCCCTAACCTTAATACTTACCATCTGGATGTTAGCGATCAGGATTCTGGAGCCGGGATTCCAATTGCTGTTGGGATTCTAGTGCCAGTATTCTGAGTACGGGTATCCCGGCCACAGGGATGCCGACTACATCCCCTTCAACCCACGTGTGATTTTACAGGATCACCAATCTAAAACATTTGCATTCTTCCAACAGTTTGTTGTGTGATTAGCAGAACGGCACATCATACATTGTCCCTCGTGTATGCTTCTCAGGTAATTCTGGGTTCTGCTCTGGTGGTTTTGAACCATAACTACCACACACATTAAGGTCCAACATTCTCTAAGAAAATAAGAGGTAAATGTATGGCAGCTACTTTTCCAAAAATAATTAGCATTCCTAGCCTAGAAGTGTCCTCATGGAAACCTTGGTAAATGGTACTCTTAATTACTCATTGACAATTAGACTTTGACACTTTATTAGGTGTATTTTGTAACGGAAAAATAGATATGACTAATGTAAAGATAAGCAATCTGCAATGGGTCTACATCTGGCAGTTATGTGATTAAGGAGCTTTGTTGCTATATGAAAGCACATTATATACATTGCATGTTTTGAGATGTATATGATAAGCTGTGTAGGAACAATAGAACCCTTCTTATAGGTTACCAGCTGCAATAAAGTATCACTTATCACACAGTATTTTCCTTGCTAACCATGTTATTCTTTACCTTCTCATCTCCATATGAGATTTTCTTGTGAATTGTACAGTTTAGCTATATTGTTATCTTAAGTTGACAGTTAAACAATTTGGCATGGATATGAAGGAAAATAGCTTTGAAGACAATATATGCTATTTATTATTGAAGGAAAATATATATTTGATGGAAAAACTACTCTTAATTTTATAATTTACTGCTCAGTAAACATCACGTTATATTTATAGCTACAATGACCGTGGATTGATGATAAACATAGTTTGATCACTTTCAAGAATCAAGTTATAAATGCAGCAACATGTGTGTTATCTACTATTAAGTTTAAAATGGATAATATTTTGGAATTATTGTATTGCTTAAGTTCTTGATAACCTATTTTCACTACGGTCTTGTTGTGTGGTTTATTTTTGCTAAAATGATCAAGCACAAAGAAATACAATGAAGCCTTTTCATATTGTTATGTTTCTAAAGAGATAGAGGTTAGGGACTAATGATAGACAAACATATTTTAAACATTTAAGTAAAGAAACATGTGGTTTTCAGCAGGAAGCAATTTAGATGTCCTGGCCATTTCATACCATTTTGTGAAACCATAAATGTGATATCTGTTTTCCATTAATATTCAAATAATGCAGAGCCTAATGTTTTCAGACACACCATGAGGTTTGAGCAAAACACAGTAAATTATATTTCTCAATAAAAAGCATAACATGAAACCCATAAAATTCTGCAACACATACTGACACCATAATGTAGTATTACAGAGCAGTTACTGCTAAGTGGTGGTCAGTTTCACCAACATTACTGAGGAGAAAAGATAAGTGATGTTCCCTAAGCATTAGTTACAGAGGACCTAATTCAGAGGAGAACGCAGTGTTTATGTCGGACGCAGTGGAGCAGTTTTTGGCTACTGAGCATGCGCCAAAGCTGCACTGCGCACGTGCGGCGATGGGTTTGAGATAGCGGTCGAACCAAGGATTTTTTCGTGAGTAACAGGTGGTCAATATAACTGGGTGAGACTCTGTGAATATGTACACAGCTGGAGAGACCCTGGCATCTTAGGTGAGATGAACATTCTGAGACAACAGAGCATTGCTCAGAGGTTCGATGTGCGACCGATGTTTTTGCTTTTATACATAAGCAGCGGATGTGAGATGCTACACAAGATGGCGGCTAAGTCATTAGCATATTTTCGCAAGTCCACTGCATTTGGAATCACAGCAGCAGCAACAGCGGGTATTGCCTGCATCTCTAAACCAGACCCTTAGTTATTAAACCAACAGGAACAGCCATTATTGCACATTCACAGATATATACATTGAACTTTACAAACAATGAACAAATGGAAAATACTTGGTATTTCATGTATCCTTTTAGTTGTGGAATGCAATATACATTACTGTCTTCAGACTTCAAAAGCCCATCTATTCTGCAACTTAATGCGTTATACTTACAAAAATCTGCTTCCCAGTAAATATCTCAATATCTTCAATTCTGACAAGTTTCTGAAATGTTTAAATAAACATTTGTTTTCTTAATCTTACTAGAATCCCTTCATGAAATGTTAGTAATCCGTTTCGGATCAATGCTCATTTTAGCAAATGCTATGATTTTTCTGGAAAGGACAGAACTAAGGGTAGACAGGAGAGGTAATTGCATTGGGTGTTGTAATACTTAGAAGCCAAAAGCTAACTACAATTTAAGGTGGCAATAGTGGCACTGGCAGCAACTGGGGCATATTTGCTTTGTACCACTAACCTCTTTATCCCAGCATTGATAATTGGTAATTGATACTTTTAAAATAAACCTATAACAGTGACTATGGCAATGGTATTAATCGTTTTATAGTAGTATAATAGAGACCCATATATATTTGCTTACAAAAATTACAAAACATTTCCCACTCTTAATAAATAATTATATTCCATTTAAAAAAAACAAACATATTATTGAAGAGGCAAACTATTACTGCAAAGAACAGTTGTGTCACACCTAGTTCCCCTTTCATTGATTTAATTGTATAGAATCACAATTTTGGTGTTAAAATACAAAATCCTTATCTCTGAATGGTAGGATAGCACTTAGTGTAAAGCACTTAATATATACAGGACTATTTCTGCACTTCTTGATACAAATTTTATTAGCAAATATCTTTTCAGTGACAGACATACATTACATGCATTCATATAACAAAGTAAATGTAAAGTCTGCATGTTTATTATTCAGAATTAACACTACAGTATAATAATAATAATAATAATAATAATAATAATAATAATAATAATAATAATAATAATATATAATGATATATATATATAAATAGCACTTTTTTCCTAATACCACCCAAAGTACTTTACATTTTCCTTTACAGCACAATATACAAAACAAGATTAACAAGGGACATTAGTGAAATGCTTTAGTGAACAGGTAAGTCTTGAGTCTATTTTTGAAGGATTCTAAACAGTGACGTCACTTATTTGGGTGACACCTGGTGCAGCTTGTAGGACTTCTTTAGCGCACCAAAGGCATGCGTGCAAGGGTGCATGGCCGTGCTCTGAGAAGCCACGCCCCTTATGTATGCCGATATTGAGACCGCATGTCACGGCCCCCGTTCTCAACACACAGTGGGCTTACCCAGCACTCCGGCAGTTGCTGGGGCAGCCCACAGACTCTCTTCTGCCTCTCTCTGAGTTGTGGCTGCTTGGGGACACCATCCAATAGCAGAGCAGCTCTGCTGCTTTGGTGTCACCCTCTTGGATGGTGTCACCCAATGTGGCCCGCACCCCCCTTATGACGCCACTGATTCTAGAGTGGAAGCTCCTCAAACTGTGCAGGGAAGTGAGTTCCATACAGTTGGAAACAAAGCTGAAAGCTTGAACCCCCAATGAATTCCGTGAGATTCTAGGTACTGTTAATAGTCCTTCGTCAACAGATCGCAGTATTCAAGTGAAACAGTAAGTGATCAGAAGCTGCTTCAAGTACCTTGGGCCCTGGTCATGTAGAGTTTTGAAAGTCAATAAGCCAATCTAGAAAATTATTTGCCATCTTACAGGCAGCCAGTGAAGGGAATAGAAAGGAGTGTTAAGTAATGCGGCTGGTTGGTTAATAGCCTTGCAACTGTATTTGTACCATCTGCAAGCAGTGAAATTAATTTGCTCGGAGATCAAAGTAGAGGACATTGCAGTGGTCTAGTCGTGATGATATAAATGCATGTATGACTTTAGGCAGATCTTCTGAGGGAATTAAGTGCTTGATTCTGGCTAGGTTCCTCAGATGAAAGAATGAGGATTTGATTGTGACTGATACCTGATGTTTAAGTGTCAATCCATTATCCAGGACAACACCAAGATTCCACACATGTTCACTGTTTTGTAGTTCTGAACCCCCAAGTGTTAGTCTTGTTGGTTGGATGTGCTACAGTCTTGTCCTGTGACCAATCATGAGGACCTCTGTTTTATAAGGGCTCAGTAGCAGCCAACTGACACTTATCCACTCCTGTAGCTCAGCTAGGCAGCCATTTAGGGTTGGTATTGATACCTGGAGCAAAGGACAGGTACAGTTGTGTATCATCTGCATAGCAGTGGTAGACCAGGCCATGACGTCTGATTATTTCACCCAGTGGTAGCATGTATACTACATAAATCATGGGAGATACTGAGCATAGAACCTTATGGGCCACCACATGGAAGTGGCACTGGTGATGAAGAGTTTACTCTAGAAGAAACTATCTGTGATTTGAACCAGCTAAGGACTGTGCTATTACTACAAATTAATAAAGACGTGTTATTCCCCAAGAGCTATTTGCTTTTTTCTAAATGCATAATTATCATTTTCAAACTCATTTGTTTAGTCAGAAAGACACCATCTGTATTCATTACCATAAATATTTTTAATTCATAATTTTGTGCAACAGTTACAGTTTGTATTGTAAAAATGATTTAAATAATTAAAACCTAGGGCCATATTCAATTGTCGGTGAAAAGCTGAGATCAGAGAAAAGTTCTCGCCGGTGACGTCATTTCGCCATGTGAGAACTTTTCCCCGTATTCAGTTGCAAAGACTTTCCGCTGGTGCAAAAAGTCTGCACCTTGTAACCAGCAAACAAGATTCGACACTGAAAGGAGGCAGACTAAAGTGCAGTTTTGGGGATTTGAGGTGCAAAGTTGCAGAAACACCCCCGCATCCTTGGGACAGCCCTCCAAAGGTAAACTGTGTCAAAAAAATAGTAAAAAAATACTTTAGATCACCCCAAAAAGTACTTTCGCTTTGGGGGAGAAAAAAATTAAAGTTGGGGGACAAACTTAAAAACTACCGAGATAGACTCCCGGGGGCCCCCCCAAGTATGCCCAAGCTGGTTTTTGGTTTGCAGGTGCCCGCTGAAGGTGCATTTTTTAAGCTTTTTCAAAACACACTTTGGCGATTTTTAACCATGCTTGTACCCATTTTTATGTACCCCAAATTTGCTGGGACTACTTATTTTAGCCAAAAAAACCAGCAAAATGCTATTCTTCACCACTTGTGCAAAGACGCAAAATAGCACCTTTTGAGTACCCCAAATACCTTCAGCAGGGCTAATTGGGGGTATCCATAGTGATCCCCCATGGCAGTGCATCTTTTGGGGTGTGTCAGGCTGATTTCCCCAAATCTGACAGTAAGTTTCGCCGGGATGCATTCTCGCGTCCTTTGCAATTGAATAGGGTGAATCACGTTGACGAGCGCAATACTTTTCCAGAGCCCAAACTGGGGATGATGCCGAAAACTCCGGCATGCGAAAAGTCCGAGGCTCTAATCTCATAGTGCCCTTATATCTTTGTTATTTCTGGATATGGCACAAAATAATTTTCGAACCATCTATAAAAATATGTATTTCAAAGAGGATATATTAGTTTGGTTGCTTACTACACATGTCGAGAAAATTTCTATTAAGTGAAGTGAATGTTTTCCTTCATTTTTGTCACAATACAGCGATTACCAAAAAGAACATTACACACATCAAGGGGTCTTTATGATTCCAAAATCTTGATCTGACTGCAGTCACTGCAATGCTTTTAGTATGGGTGGGAAGGTTAAGAACTACTTTAGGGTTATTTAAATGATGTTTGCACTAGAGATATGAAAAGAAAACAAAAATTACATTCTCACCAAGAATTACAAAAATCTGTAATCTGTAACAAAATTATGACATTTTAGTTCACATTTTTATTACAAATTACTAATGGTTTAAAATGATGGCAAATATGGATAAGAAATACTTTTTTCAATATGGAAGTGCATTTCACACTTGTATTACTGTTTTGTTTGACAATTTAGCTGCTATTACATCAATCTCTTTGCAGTATTACATTTAGCTTTCATGGCTTTCCCAATACATTCACTATAGGTAAACCTAAAGCATAACAGCTTGCAGTAACTAAATAAAACAAATGTGAGATACTTTAGGGCAGCAGACGCATATCATAGAAAGATGAGCTAATGAGAGTTGAGAGCTTTTACTACATCTTGTGTAGTTTGAAGTCCTTGTATGTGGGTTATAGTAGTTGGCTTGTATTTGGGAGTAGCCAAATTCCTGTATCTAAGATGGCAGAGCTAGAGATGTTTTAGAGTTTTTACATATTGTATATTATTATTAATCATTTATTATTTACATATTATAAACATTCAACCATAGAGCAAAGTAGGGCTGAATCATTTCCTTTTATTCACTACATATGGAATACAGTAAGAGCTTGGAATTTGGACAGCTATGCAATTGGAGAAGTATGGGACATAGAAAAGGTAAAACATTCAATCCAAGCCTCAATAAAATGTACTTTTATTTGTATATAACTGTTACTTGTTTTCAAAACTATGCTCCATTAATAAGTGCTATTACTACTCATTCCTCATATAATATAAATGGAACAATCCAGTATGTATGCGGCGGGTCGATGTTTGGCCACTTCGCATGCGCACGCCGGAGCCGGCTCCGACTTGCGCATGCGCGAGACCCGGCTAGTGACGGGCGATCCGTCACTCCGGGTCTGGCACCATAAGGGGGCGGCTGTCGATTTTGATCGACAGCTCGCACTGTTTTTGGAGGCGTAGCTAGGGGGTGGCTTCACAAACAGGCGTTCCCATGCGAACGCCTGCCGTTTGTGGGCGGCCCCACTGACATCACCAGTGATATCAGTGGGAGAGCTTCCAGCTCTATTAGAGCCAGAAGCTCTCTGGGGCTTGCGGCCGCGAGACCCTACTACAAGGGTTTCGTCGCAAGCCCGATGACCACGATGGTCTTGACCATCGCGACCATCATCCTGGCCGCTCGCAATAGCTGTGGGTGGTCACCCACAGCTATGCGAGCAGCCAGGAGGCCGCTCTTAAATTCAGAGGGACGGCCCTGATTCAGAGCGAGCGCTCTGTCAGAGCGTCCGGCTCTGAATCAGGGCCTAGGATCTATGAGCCTGTTGCAGCACGGACCGCAATTGCAGCTGTGTACACTGATCGAGCGATTGTTATCCATTGGCTGTTCAAAAAAAACAAAAAAACGCCCTGATTCAGAGCGAGCGCTCTTTCAGAGCGTCCGGCTCTGAATCAGGGCCACTGTCTGTGTGTCAAATACACAGACAGTGTGTCACTACTTACAGGCTGCAGCCGCACTGCTGCGGAGCACTCGCAAGATGATGACATCATCATCTCGCAAGGCTCTCATCACCAGAAGGCAGCGCAGCTCCGTGATGACATCCTGATGAAAATTCTTATTGCATTGAAACGTTGACAGAGACTTGCGGTGTTCCGTGTCTTTACTTCACATTAACTGTCTGAGTGCCACCTTAACCCCATTGCATACTGTTATTCATTTTGGAGGAAGGCACCGACTATTGGTGGAACTTTTAGGTATTAGTGCCGAGTATTTTGGACTGTTATATATATATATATAATTTATATATGTATATATATATATATATATATATATATACTGCATGTATATGTATTTATGTATGTGCAGCCCTGCCCCTAACATGGTGTGACTACACCCCCTCCATGGGGGGGGGGCCCTGGGAGGTTATTGTACCGGGGCCCAGGATTTCTCATGGCAGCCCTGTATATTTATATAAAATCACCAGGGTCCGGCACTCCATTATACATACGATGCTGTGTTGTGAGCCTTCACAAAATCCAAAGTAATAGTAGTCACAGGTGTGGCACTCCAAACGATAAATCCATCACTGATCAGCGCATCTATAGGTCAACGTTTCAATATTTTAATCGCATTGTCCTGATGAAAATGTGATTGCAACATTGAAATATTGACCTACAGAAGTGCTGTTCAGTGATGGATTTATCGTTTGGAGTGCCACACCTGTGACTACTATATATATATATAAAACCAGATGATATGAGATGCTGTGACATCAAGGAGTGATTCTTGCCGCTTTGAATGTGGATACAGGATGCTGGTTCCCCGGGTAGCGCTACTGGTGACTGCGTGGTTAATCCTGTGCCTGTTATGCGGTGATATGCTGATAACTATTTACTGATTTACGTGATTTTTATTACAAGTAAACCTATTGCTTTTATACTACTCTCAAGTGTGTGCCCTATATCTTCTGATTTATACACAGTCTATGCATTCTGGGGAAGGTGATCACAATGGTGCTGCACTACATCTAAAAACCCTGCAATCAGGATCTACTCTGAACTTTTAAAGACTGAATGTATGGACTTATTTGTGCACATCATTTGTGAGATATATATATATATATATATAATAAACGAGAAAGCATGTCTGTCTGTTTGTCCATTTTGTTGTCCTTTATGCACGGCCAGAGTTTTGGACCTGCCTCCACCAAATTTGGTATGGTGGTGCAGTTTGACCAGGACTAGGTTTTTGCCAAGGTTTGAACTACTCCATAATGGTTACATTCTAGGAGCCCTATGAATGTGTGACAAGGGCCCTGGCACATCTTTTCAAACTATAATTTTCTTCTTTCTATCTATATTTTTTACATACTTTGCGCTCTTCATAACACCTAGTGGGGAACTGTATTTTAACAAATATCCAATAAAGATTATTGCTTAGACTACAATGGTATAATATATCAATCAGTGCACCGTCAGGGCCACACACTGTCACACAATTCTTAAGAATGAGGACATTCTTAAATTACACAGGTTCCGGGGCTAGCTTCAGTGGAAATTGGCAGTCTGCAAAAAACCTGCGAGAAAGCTACAAAAGTATAATTTTATCCTCAGTCTGAGGAAACTTGATGACTCATGCAACTTCATATTAAATCCAGAGCCTCTGTGTTTGCTTGCAAGGGTTATGCCACACAATACTACCTCTTTTAAACATTATGCCAAGCAGTAGCAGTGCCCTTTATACATTATGCCACACAGTAATGCCCCTTACACTACACAGTAATGCCCCTTACACATTATAGCACACAGTAATGCTCTTTACAGATTATGCCACATGGTAGTAGTGCCCCATATAGCACATTATTCCACACATTAGTAGTGAGCCTTACATATTATGCCCCCCAGCAACTTACCTCCCTGTGTACCTCCAGCAGCCCCTCGTCTCCCCCTGTGTGCCATCAGCAGCCAGCAGGTGTGGATTTGGGGCCAGGCCACCAGCGAATTTCAGCTGGTGCATTGCAAGACAGCACCAGTGCAATTTGAATCTGGCTCCGGACGCGAGCTAGTCAGAGCTTGCAGACCAGCAGCCAATCAGGAGCCGCCACTGCTGATTGGCTGCTGGTCTGCGTGCTGTGATTGCCTCTCGACCAGTGGCACTGTCTCTCCATGACTGCATACCAGTGTGCAAGCTGTATTTAGCTGGCATGCCACCAACAAAACTACTCAGCTGACCCCTGGCCCCCCCTCGACAGCCCTGATTAGACCAACACACCATGTGTCCTTACTTGGTGCAGGGGGAGTGACAGGCCACAGAGGCAACTCAGGCATTAAAACAGCCACACCCCTTGCACCCATGGTAGTTACGCTACTGTTTGCATGCATGTTAGTAAACAGTGGGGTCCTTTTCAGGATCAATGTAATGGGGTTATAGACGAAGACAATGTAAATAAATAAAGGGTCCAGTCTTCAACTCAGGCAAAGCCACGCATCCCAGCTAGTATATATATATATACTATATATATATATATATATATACAGTACTGTGCAAATATTTGAGGCAGGTGTGGAAAAAATGCTGCAAAGTAAGAATGCTTTCAAAAATAGAAGTGTTAATAGTTTATTTTTATCAATTAACAAATGCAAAGTGAATGAACTGAAGATGAATCTAAAGCAAATCAATATTTGGTGTGACCACCCTTTGCCTTCAAAACAGCATCAATTCTTCTAGGTACACTTACACAAAGTCAGGGATTTTGTCAGGTTTATGATTAACCAATCATACCACACAGGTGATAATGATCATAATTTTTATATGTAGGTTGAAACACAGTCATTAACTTAACAGAAACAGCTGTGTAGGAGGCTTAAAACTGGGTGAGGAACAGCCAAACTCTGCTACAAAGGTGAGGTTGTGGAAGACAGTTTTATGTCACAGGTCGTACACCATGGCAAGACTGAGCACAGCAACAATACAGTAGTATTGTTATACTGCATCAGAAAAGTCTCTTCCAGGCAAAGATTTCAAAGCCATCTGGGGTTTCAAGATGTGCTGTTCAAGCTCTTTTGAAGAACCACAAAGAAATGGGCAACATTGAGGATCGTAGACACAGTGGTTGGCCAAGGAAACTTAGTGCATCAGATGAAAGACACATTACGCTTACTTCCTGTCAGGACTGCAACTATTTCAGTACATAAAGATAGACTACTTTTGCCAAAGTTCCATTGTGGTCGTAGGAGGAGCTATCCTGCTTGCTGGCATGCTTCTCATTCAGGGATAGAGAGTTAAAGTGATCATCTGTTTCCCAGTTGTCGTTAGGTTGTGGGATTCCTAGATTGCTCATTATTTCAAACCTGATTGCATTTGGGTCACATGTTCTGAAACTTCCAATGGATCACAGACCTCTAGTTTAAAGCCTGTTACTAACTGTGTCTCAGTGTCTGTGCAACATTGCTTTCAGGTCTTTTCTTGGACTCCTGCCAGATCCTCGCTGTGCCTGTGGATTGCTGTGGACTTTGTTGTATTCCAGATGAACTTCTGATGTCAGTCACCCGGTGCACTACAGGGCCCAGCATTCCTATTGCCTAAGTATTGCTGATTGCTCCATCACTGCACTTTCACCATTTTGCTGCACTATTTACTTTGCCTGTTGTCTTTCCATTCCTGTGGATATTGAACTCATCCTTGTTACAGTTGTCAACTGTACCATTACAGTGTCATCTGTGCATCATGGGGCTCAACCCCGCTCCAAACCCTAGCCACACTACAAGGCCCAACCCTGCTACAATCTTCTCCGCATCACAGGCTCAACCCATGCTACAATCTTCTCTGCATCACGGGGCTCAACCCCGCTACAATCTTCTACACATCCCGGGGCTTAACCCCGCTACAATCCTCTCTGCATCACGGGGCTCAACCCCGCTCCGAACTCTAGCCACGCCGCAGGGCTCAACCCTGTCCTGGAATCTCATCGTCTTACAGGGCTTAACCCTGCTCCGACTTCACTACTCCACAAGGCTCAAGTTTGCTTCATCTCTCAATACACAGCAGGGCTCGGTCCTGTCCCGGAACTATATTATTCTGCAGGGCCTGCTCTGCTCTGGATTTCCATTACTACAGGGTTCTACCCTGGCAAAGGTCCTTAATGTCATCCTGAGGTGTTAGCCTCATTCTTGACTCGGGGTTCCCTACCACGTTAGTTCCTATATGCTAAAGACTGCTTATATATTTGGGGATTCTCTCCTATGCATATTATTGCATATGTGAACCTCTGTGCTGTTTGAGACTTTATTTGAGACCTTGCTGTTTATAATTCATATGTGAATAAATTCTATTTTATTTTTATCCTGTGCTACTGAGTTTCATGGAAAGGTCATTCCTAAGACAACCCCAGTGTATTGTGCCTAGTAGGCCTTCCTCCCTCCAGGAGTCTCAAGTGTCGGTAGCCGTGACACTTCCCTTTGAAATTGGAAGATGTCCAGCATTGCCATCAGCTCAGAACTGGCACAAACCAGTGGGACCCAGGTACAGTCATCTACTATTCGGAGAAGTCTAACCAGAAGTGGTCTTCTTGGTAAAATTGTGTCCAAAAAGCCATACCTTTGACGTGGAAACAAAGCCAAGCGACTCAACTATGCGTGAAAGCATAGGAACTGGGGTGCAGAAAAATGGCAGCATGTGCTCTGGACTGATGAGTCAAAAGTTGAAATATTTAGCTGTAACAGAAGACAGTTTGTTCGCCGAAGGGCTGGAGAGTGGTACAATAATGAGTGTCTGCAGGCAACAATGAAGCATGGTGGAGGTTCCTTGCAAGTTTGGGGCTGCATTTCAGCAAACGGAGTTGGGAATTTGGTCAAGATTAATGGTGTCCTCAATGTTGGGAAATACAGGCAGGTACTTATCCATCATGCAATACCATCAGGGAGGCCTCTGATTGGCTCCAATTTTATTCTGCAGCAGGACAACGACCCCAAACATACAGCCAATGTCATTAAGAACTATCTTCAGTGTAAAGAAGAACAAGGAGTCCTGGAAGTGATTATAGGGCCCCCACAGAGTCCTGAGTCCTGAGTCTCTCAACATCATGGAGACTTTCTGGGATTACATGAAGAGACAGAAAGAGCTGTGCAAGCCTACATCCACAGAAGATCTGTGGTTAGATCTCCAAGATGTTTAGAACAACCTCCCTGCTGAGTTCCCGTGTAAGTGTATAAACTGTAGAATAATTGATGCTGTTTTGAAGGCAAAGCGTGATCATACCAAATATTGACTTGATTTAGATTTCTCTTCTGTTCATTCACTTAGCATTTTGTTAATTGATAAAAAAAAGTAACACTTTTATTTTTGAAAGAATTCTTACTTTGCAGTTTTTTTTCCACACCTGCCAAAGACTTTTGCACAGTTCTGTGTATATATATATATAAATTTAAGGGGGGGGGGGGGATTGCGATATTTCACCCTGGGCACTACTTGGTCTAGGACCAGCCCTGGTTACCACTACAGAGAAACTAATGAACAACTGGAATATACTTGCCAGTATCTCAGTTTGCTCACTGATACTACTTGTGTTATTTTAACTGCTTTTTACAGCATTATACAGTATTAAAAACCGCTGTACAAATAATGACAAGTGGTCAACATAAGTGCAGGATAAAACAGTCACTTCCTGCATTATGTTTGAACTCTATTAATAATTTGTGTTATTACATTATTTTGAAAACTCTTTGAAAACGTTTCAATAAACCTTGAGGAAGAGGTGTTATTGTTGTAACAGAGCATTCTGTATCTGGTTACTTTTACCATTTATTTGCAATGGGAATACAGAGAAAAACATTTGGTGATGACTTAACTTTCTGATGTTTGATCCTTTTCTTAGGCTGACGTTTTGTTTAGAAGACTGGTGGGAAGCGTAATAAGAATGCTGCACAGTTTCTAGTGAATATAATATGTGGAATCAGATGAGAGATCAGTGTTGTTGTCATGGCTGCAATGTAAATGAATGATGTTTTGCTTTTGATGTTTGTTTTTTTTTCTTAAAAAAAAGGAATGAAAACTTAACAATTCAGAAATCTCACAAATGCATTGCAAAACTAAAGCAACTCCAATAAAAAATGTCTGTGCATATATAAATGATGATGTAAAGGAGGAAACTGGAAATAAAAATATCTGATGACTATAAGTGACAACGACATAAATACATAAGGATCAACATTTATCAACACAGCCTCAGTGAGTGAGCAATACAAAGAGCAGCACAGACGGTGTAATGGTTAGCATTACTGCCTCACAGCACTGAGGTCGTGGGTTCGATTCCCACTATGGCCCTAACTGTGTGGAGTTTGTATATTCTCCCTGCGCTTGTATGGGTTTCCTCCCGTTTCCTCCCACACTCCAAAAATATACTGGTAGGTTAATTGGGTCCCAACAAAAAGTTAACCCATGTGCTATACCATTGCAGCACTATATAAGGACGCCCACCTTACCTTACACACATCTGTAATGTTTAGCAAGACTGCAAAACCATCAGTACTATCGAGTACCATCGCAGCCTCACCCACACTTGCACAAGCTCTGACCTTACTCAGGAATTGCTAACTTCATCGCACATTATGAGTACTCAGGCTGCACATGGCATCGCAGTAGATTATTTATGCACGCCCATGCAACAACGTTCAAATGCTCTGGCATGCCTGCATTTCACCAACCACCCCCACCCCCCATCACCACCCACAAATGGCACTTCCTGTCAATCACTCTGCGATGGGTCTGCATGGTCACTGCGATCGCTGTCCTGATTGCAGTGGCCGGTTCACGCATGCGCAGTACGCAACAATCGGCCAATTGCATGCGTAAATCGCAGTTGCGATCGGCAATGAATCAGTCCCTTACATCACTCTAATGATACAGAGTAAGTATGATTTTGGCTATCTCATCAGTATGTTATGGTGAAATGAGTAACTCACATGAATTATAGGGAGTCTTGGTGAGTTTTATGCCTCAGTCTGCTAACATGTGGTACTAATAGTTTTTAATATACTTGGAGGGTGGAATTGAAAAAATTAAAAGGAAATCTCCTTACCGCCATTGCGGTTATCTTCACCAGCTTTTCAATGCCTCTTTGGACTTCCTATGTAATGACTGGAGATGTAGTTTGAGTATCGAACTGATTGTTGATAAAAAAATATATATATTTTAATGTGAAACACAATCGATAAACTTCAACTTCCAAAATTGATGAACTTCGGCAGCAAGTTCTGTCCATAGCCAACTGTACTGTAAACATGTTCGGGGTTATGAAATCTGTGAAATCAAATAGAATTTTGAACCAGTTTGAAATTTTCAAGTATCTCTAGGGGTAAATTTACTAAGAATCGAGATGGGAAAGTTTGCTTTTTTTTCAACTCGATTAGCTTCACCTAAATTCGGGTGATTTGAATCTCCTGAGACTCTCAAATTTACAAAGAAGGGAGTTTAACTGAGAGAGAGATGGTGAAGCAGAACTAGATTTCTCTGCCGAGTAGCAGGTTTTGCAGGAGATTTCTCCCCCGAGTAGCAGGTTTTGCAGGAGATGACTCACTCGAGATTGCAGTGTCTTCTCTCTGCAAAACTCTCCTGAGCAAACAGCCTGCACATATCAGTGAGATATGTGTAAGCTGCTTGTGTTGTACCTGTAAAAAAACGGGTTAAAAGTGGTTAAAAAAATGACATAGGGCCCCCCCCTAAAGCTTAACCAGCCCCAGGCTTGCCAGCCTGTCCTGGTTTCTAAGATTACGGGGAACAAAATGTGTAGGGTTTCCCTGTTATTTAGAACACTACACCAGGCTACAAGGACAGTCCTGATTTTAAATATAGGGAGGAAAAATTGTGTAGGGTCCCCCCTATATTTAAAACCAGCACCAGACCCAAAACAGATGGGCTGTAATGCCACAGCTCAGAGACCCTTTCACCGGGGCTCCGGGTCCAAAGCATTATCAGCCCAAGCTGGTCAGGCCAAGCTGGGGATCTCAGGGGAGGTGGGGACCCCCCAAAAAGGGGTCCCCCCTCTGCCTTAACCCCAGGTTTGGTCTGAAGTCTGGGGCTCTTCCCCGCACCCCTGGAGCATTGGGTATGGGGGTAATAAAGTGGGGATATTTAAGTAAACTATTGTATTTTACAGTGGGACTACAGGTGTCAGCATGCCTGCCCTTTGGCACTTGTGGAACTACAAGTCCAGCAGATGGGCAGCACCTGTACTCCCACTGTAAAATAAATAGTTAAATAAACACAAAACACACACACTGCGCAAAGTATAACTTTATTACACACACCTACCCATTCACACATACTTACCTATACCAGATGTTTCTGTCCCCTTCTCCAGTAGAATCCGTGTTGACTGGCCCTGCAAAAAAGATTTCATACTCACCTATATCCTGGCGCTGATCTCCGCAGTAATCCATGGCCTTTGTAAAACAAAGAAACAAACTTACCGCACCACACACTGGGTATCAGTATGTGTGTTGCCACAGATACTGATACCTACCGAATGCCAGCTGATGGGACTGCACGGGGTTTGCATGTTCCGCCAGCCAATTAGCGGCTGCGTTGACTGTAGACCGGCCGCTGATTGGCTCCGGCTACTGACTGTCAGTAGCCGGAGCCAATCAGCAGCCGCTCTACACTCAGCGCGGCCGCTGATTGGCTGGCGGAACTTGCAAAGCCTGTGCAGTCCCATCAGCTGGCATTTGGGAGGTATCAGTATGTGTGGCAACACACATACTGATACCCAGTGTGTGGTGCGGTAAGTTTGTTTTTTTGTTTTAAATATAGGGGGGACCCTACGCAATTTTTTCCGCCCTATATTTAAAATCAGGACTGTCCCTGCAGCCTGGTGTTGGTTTCTAAATTATGGGGGAACCCTACACATTTTGTTCCCCGCAATCTTAGAAACCAGGACAGGCTGGAAAGCCTGGGGCTGGTTAAGCTTTAGGGGGGGGACCCTATGTAATTTTTTTTGGGATATTTAAATTTATTTTCTATATTTACAGGAAGAAACATACATGGATCACAGCGATCTGTGTATGTTTCTGCCAGACTCTCAGATCACAGGCAGGTGTATTTTTTTCATGAGATTTACAGGAGAGTTTGCCCATCTCATGAGAGTTTCGAAACTCTCTTCTTGGTAAATTCCAGAATCCTATCTTCACCAGTGAAAAGGTTCTCAAGTTTTGCCAATGGTGAATTGAAGAGAGTTTACTAACTCTCCAGTATTTTCCCATAGCAAAGGAGATATGTCTTTCCGAGTTTGACATTAGTAAATTTGAGAGTGGGCAAAAACGGCCAAACTCTCCAGAGTTTGCAAACTCTCCCAAACTCTCAGTTTAGTAAATTTACCCTCTTGTCTCTAGTACTCTTGGGATTGCGCTGAAAATTCTAAATGAATTAAACAAAATAAAATGTTACTTAGATGTGGAGCCATGTAGCACTGGAGTGGTATAGAGCAGGATTAAGGGATCCACAGAGGATTGATGAGGGACGAAGTAGGCTTGTAAAGATGGATGGTAAGAAAGAACATAAGTAATTAATTACAATACAATTGATGTGTTATTGAGAGTAAGGGGAGTGGTGCAGAGATGCTGTGAGACTATGTTGGTAGTCTGGATAGAGTTAGGGCAAATGAGCAGAGAAAGAAATAGAAAAGTAATTGAGATAAGGGTAGGAAAGTGTAGCGGAGTAAGCACTAGATTAATGAGTGTGATAAAAAATCAGGTTAGAGGCTGACGTTAGTGTGGTGAATTAATATGCAGGATATGAAAATCAGTATTGAAGTATACTAAGGTGATATAAAATGGCACAGAAAGTAGTATATAATAATAAAATGAACACATTATTACAAACTTTTTAATCAATTGGGATATACAATAGAGAGTTGTTTTGAAATCATTTATTTTTAATTATTATAATGGATGGATGAAGATTCTTTTTTTAAACTCTCCTTTCCACCATTGCAGTTCTTTTTAGAAGCTTTTCAGGTGCCTCCCACAAGCCTCCCTCTGTCATTATACTAATATTCATGGTATTACATGTTATAAATTACACAGCAACCCGTCAGTCTGAAAGGTGAGTTATAAGACCCCCTCTCCATGCAGTAACAGTATAAAGGAAGACAGAACACAAGGATGGATAGAGCACTAAATGAAGCAGCTGAAGTGCTGCAGAAAACGTTCCTATTTCTGCATATTTGTGAATAGTAATGTTTAGAAGCTGGAGGAGCATACAGTATTTACGAATTGGCAGGTTTGAGATCAAAATTTAAATCAGCTCTAATAATAATAAGTGCAAAACAAGACATTTTACATTTTCAAATCAAGCCCACCAATAAGTGGTGTCTTGCAAAAGCCGTCGCTTCATAAATATACCCCAGAGTTTTTATTAGTAGATATGGTGCCTTTTGCAAATATGTAGACAAAAATAAGCCTAGTTTGTATGTGTCTTGCAATTAGTAGGGTTCAAATGTGCAAATTGAAAATTCTGGATTTGAATTTGAACCCTGATAAATGAAAAACTGAAAAGTGAAATTTGGGTGGAGTTCAGTAGGCTACACAACGTTACCGAATGTTACCTATAGCATATATGGTACAGCCTATCTCCGATATGGCAGGTCTCTGATGGTAAAGAAGGGACATTACCAACAATGCTGAATAGTAGATGGGAATCGCACCACTTCAACAATAAAAGCATTGGAAATGTTGCTAAATTTGGGGGAGGGGGAACCCCACATGAGACAAGTATCCCTAATTCTTATAAGATAAGTTATTCAATCTTCAGATTTATTTTGATTGATTAAAAAGATTAATTACTATGTAAAATGTTTGCATGTACCATGGGTGTATTTTTACTGTATATATAATGTGTAAATTAATTTCACTGATACACAATTAATGCAATTCTATTTTAGATGACCTGAAAATGCCTTTAGTATCCTGGACATTACTTACACAAGAAGCCTACAGACTAACTGCTCTGGTGAAGTGTAAGGTGTATTGATAACTTGTGTAATGTTAATGTATTACATAGCTCTGGCCTTGATGTAGCAACAACTTGATATGCAGCCAGGAGAGAAAAGCTAGTTTTGTGCGTGACAAGCAGCTACCCAAAGGGGATAGAACAGGTAGCTTCTTGCACAGATAATCTTGGCATCAATGCCTAGAGCAAGCACAAGTGGTTCATAATATTCTTTCATATAATTCTGCATGATATTAGTTTAATTTGTTCTTCTAGTTTCTACAAGAAAATACAAAATCTAAAGTAAGCAAATAAAACTTGTGAATGTGGACTCTCTTGCTTTGCTATCTGACAGGTAGCTTTAGCAGACAATAGCAGTGGAGTTTCTGTTTAACCGCTCTTCCAGCACATTTGTCTTGAGTAATGATTACATCAGCTAGTACTGAGTCAACAGTTAAACACTATAGTATTGATCTGACAATCATAGAAAGGAACCAAGAAGCAACGTTTTCTAATTCACCACCCCTATCAACTTTTATGCACAAGGAAAATATCTGCCAATAATAACTTCGGCCAATATTATGTGTATTTTCTGTGTCTGGTGAGTTTATTTTTTGCAAAGCTCCTAAAACACTAACAGTACGTGCCAGGAACATTATTATATGTTCTTTACACTTGTATAAGCCAGTATGCCGTATATCTAATTGGTGTTTCCTTGGTATACAGTTAACAAATATATATTAATAAAGTTTTGTAAGAATTTATTTTAATTCCACATTTACTTCTCAAATAATGGAGTCTATGAACTAAGGCTTGGAGAGTAATAAAGTGAATGAAGATAAAGAGACCCTACCAATCAGCTCCTAACTGTCACTTTACAGGCTGTGTTTGAAAAATGACAGTTAGGAGCTGATTGGTACCTTATCTCTCTCCACTTTATCTCTCCAAGGCTTAGTACATTGACCCCAATGTTTGAAAGATACATGTGCCAGCAATAAGGTTATTTGGCTTTATTAGAATCTATCTGTTGTTTACTTACCCATCCTTGTCCAATAGAGAACCAGCTAGATGCACCAACTTTTATTGAGGCTTGAATAAAGGTTTGCCTTAGCATTTTGCTCATCAGGAAGTGGTGCTCACAGCATCTGTGACTTTGTTCATCAGGAAGTGGTGCTCACAGCATCTGTGACTTTGTTCATCAGGAAGTGGTGCTCACAGCATCTGTGACTTTGCTCATCAGGAAGTGGTGCTCACAGCATCTGTGACTTTGCTCATCAGGAAGTGGTGCTCACAGCATCTGAGACTTTTGCTCATCAGGAAGCGGTGCTCACAGCATCTGTGACTTTTGCTCATCAGGAAGTGGTGCTCACAGCATCTGTGACTTTTGCTCATCAGGAAGTGGTGCTCACAGCATCTGTGACTTTGTTCATCAGGAAGTGGTGCTCACAGCATCTGTGACTTTTGCTCATCAGGAAGTGGTGCTCACAGCATCTGTGACATTTGTTCATCAGGAAGTGGTGCCCACAGCATCTGTGACTTTGCTCATCAGGAAGTGGTGCTCACAGCATCTGTGACTTTGCTCATCAGGAAGTGGTGCTCACAGCATCTGAGACTTTTGCTCATCAGGAAGTGGTGCTCACAGCATCTGTGACTTTTGCTCATCAGGAAGTGGTGCTCACAGCATCTGTGACTTTTGCTCATCAGGTAGTGGTGCTCACAGCATCTGTGACTTTGTTCATCAGGAAGTGGTGCTCACAGCATCTGTGACTTTTGCTCATCAGGAAGTGGTGCTCACAGCATCTGTGACATTTGTTCATCAGGAAGTGGTGCCCACAGCATCTGTGACTTTGCTCAGCAGGAAGTGGTGCCCACAGCATCTGTGACTTTGCTCACCAGGAAGTGGTGCTCACAGCATCTGTGACTTTTGCTCATCAGGAAGTGGTGCTCACAGCATCTGTGACTTTGCTCATCAGGAAGTGGTGCTCACAGCATCTGTGACTTTGCTCATCAGGAAGTGGTGCTCACAGCATCTGTGACTTTTGCTCATCAGGAAGTGGTGCCCACAGCATCTGTGACTTTGCTCATCAGGAAGTGGTGCTCACAGCATCTGTGACTTTGCTCATCAGGAAGTGGTGCTCACAGCATCTATGACTTTTGCTCATCAGGAAGTGGTGCTCACAGCATCTGTGACTTTTGCTCAACAGGAAGTGGTGCTCACAGCATCTGTGACTTTGCTCATCAGGAAGTGGTGCTCACAGCATCTATGACTTTTGTTCATCAGGAAAGTGGTGCTCATAGCATCTGTGACTTTGCTCATCAGAAAGTGGTGCCCACAGCATCTGTGACTTTGCTTATCAGGAAGTGGTGCCCACAGCATCTGTGAGTTTTGCTCATCAGGAAGTGGTGCTCACAGCATCTGTGACTTTTGCTCATCAGGAAGTGGTGCTCACAGCATCTGTGACTTTGCTCATCAGGAAGTGGTGCTCACAGCATCTATGACTTTGCTCATCAGGAAGTGGTGCCCACAGCATTTGTGACTTTTGCTCATCTGGCAAAGGTGCTCACAGCATTTGTGACTTTTGCTCATCTGGAAAATGTGCTCACAGCATCTGTGACTTTGTTCATCAGGAAGTGGTGCCCACAGCATCTGTGACTTTTGCTCATCAGGAAGTGGTGCTCACAGCATCTGTGACTTTTGCTCATCAGGAAGTGGTGCCCACAGCATCTGTGACTTTTGCTCATCAGGAAGTGGTGCTCACAGCATCTATGACTTTTGTTCATCAGGAAGTGGTGCTCACAGCATCTGTGACTTTGCTCATCAGGAAGTGGTGCTCACAGCATCTATGACTTTTGCTCATCAGGAAGTGGTGCCCACAGCATCTGTGACTTTTGCTCATCAGGAAGTGGTGCTCACAGCATCTATGACTTTTGTTCATCAGGAAGTTTTGCTCACAGCATCTGTGACTTTTGCTCATCAGGAAGTGGTGCTCACAGCATCTATGACTTTTGTTCATCAGGAAAGTGGTGCTCACAGCATCTGTGACTTTGCTCATCAGAAAGTGGTGCCCACAGCATCTGTGACTTTGCTTATCAGGAAGTGGTGCCCACAGCATCTGTGAGTTTTGCTCATCAGGAAGTGGTGCTCACAGCATCTGTGACTTTTGCTCATCAGGAAGTGGTGCTCACAGCATCTGTGACTTTGCTCATCAGGAAGTGGTGCTCACAGCATCTATGACTTTGCTCATCAGGAAGTGGTGCCCACAGCATTTGTGACTTTTGCTCATCTGGCAAAGGTGCTCACAGCATTTGTGACTTTTGCTCATCTGGAAAATGTGCTCACAGCATCTCTGACTTTGTTCATCAGGAAGTGGTGCTCACAGCATCTGTGACTTTGTTCATCAGGAAGTGGTGCCCACAGCATCTGTGACTTTTGCTCATCAGGAAGTGGTGCTCACAGCATCTGTGACTTTGTTCATCAGGAAGTGGTGCTCACAGCATCTATGACTTTTGCTCATCAGGAAGTGGTGCTCACAGCATCTGTGACTTTGCTCATCAGGAAGTGGTGCCCACAGCATCTGTGACTTTTGCTCATCAGGAAGTGGTGCTCACAGCATCTGTGACTTTGCTCATCAGGAAGTGGTGCTCACAGCATCTAAGACTTTTGTTCATCAGGAAGTGGTGCTCATAGCATTTGTGACTTTTGCTCATCTGGAAGAGATGCTCATAGCATTTGTGATTTTTGCTCATCTGGAAAAGGTGCTCACAGCATCTGTGACTTTTGCTCATCTGGAAGAGGTGCTCACAGCATCTGTGACTTTTGCTCATCTGGAAAAGGTGCTCACAGCATCTGTGACTTTGTTCATCAGGAAGTGGTGCTCACAGCATTTGTGACTTTGCTCATCAGGAAGTGGTGCTCACAGCATCTGTGACTTTGCTCATCAGGAAGTGGTGCTCACAGCATCTGTGACTTTGTTCATCAGGAAGTGGTGCTCACAGCATCTATGACTTTTGCTCATCAGGAAGTGGTGCTCACAGCATCTGTGACTTTGCTCATCTGGAAGAGATGCTCATAGCATTTGTGACTTTTGCTCATCTGGAAAAGGTGCTCGCAGCATCTGTGACTTTTGCTCATCTGGAAGAGGTGCTCACAGCTTTTGTGACTTTTGCTCATCTGGAAAAGGTGCTCACAGCATCTGTGACTTTTGCTCATCTGGAAAAGGTGCTCACAGCATCTGTGACTTTGTTCATCAGGAAGTGGTCCTCACAGCATCTGTGACTTTTGCTCATCAGGAAGTGGTGCTCACAGCATCTGTGACTTTGCTCATCAGGAAGTGGTGCTCACAGCATCTGTGACTTTGTTCATCAGTAAGTGGTGCTCATAGCATCTATGACTTTTGCTCATCAGGAAGTAGTGCTCACAGCATCTGTGACTTTTGCTGATCAGGAAGTGGTGCTCACAGCATCTGTGACTTTGCTCATCAGGATGTGGTGCTCACAGCATCTGTGACTTTGTTCATCAGGAAGTGGTGCTCACAGCATCTATGACTTTTGCTCATCAGGAAGTGGTGCTCACAGCATCTGTGACTTTGCTCATCTGGAAGAGATGCTCATAGCATTTGTGACTTTTGCTCATCTGGAAAAGGTGCTCGCAGCATCTGTGACTTTTGCTCATCTGGAAGAGGTGCTCACAGCATTTGTGACTTTTGCTCATCTGGAAGAGGTGCTCACAGCATCTGTGACTTTTGCTCATCTGGAAAAGGTGCCCACAGCATCTGTGACTTTGTTCATCAGGAAGTGGTCCTCATAGCATCTGTGACTTTTGCTCATCAGGAAGTGGTGCTCACAGCATCTGTGACTTTGCTCATCAGGAAGTGGTGCTCACAGCATCTGTGACTTTGTTCATCAGTAAGTGGTGCTCATAGCATCTATGACTTTTGCTCATCAGGAAGTGGTGCTCACAGCATCTGTGACTTTTGCTGATCAGGAAGTGGTGCTCACAGCATCTATGACTTTGCTCATCAGGAAGTGGTGCTCACAGCATCTGTGACTTTTGCTCATCAGGAAGTGGTGCTCACAGCATCTGTGACTTTTGTTCATCAGGAAGTGGTGCTCACAGCATCTGTGACTTTGCTCATCAGGAAGTGGTGTTCACAGCATCTATGACTTTTGCTCATCAGGAAGTGTTGCTCACAGCATCTGTGACTTTTGTTCATCAGGAAGTGGTGCCCACAGCATTTGTGATTTTTGTTCTTCTGGAAAAGGTGCTCACAGCATCTGTGACTTTTGCTGATCAGGAAGTGGTGCTCACAGCATCTGTGACTTTTGCTGATCAGGAAGTGGTGCTCACAGCATCTATGACTTTGCTCATCAGGAAGTGGTGCTCACAGCATCTGTGACTTTTGCTCATCAGGAAGTGGTGCTCACAGCATCTGTGACTTTTGTTCTTCAGGAAGTGGTGCTCACAGCATCTGTGACTTTGCTCATCAGGAAGTGGTGTTCACAGCATCTATGACTTTTGCTCATCAGGAAGTGTTGCTCACAGCATCTATGACTTTTGTTCATCAGGAAGTGGTGCCCACAGCATTTGTGATTTTTGTTCTACTGGAAAAGGTGCTCACAGCATCTGTGACTTTTGCTCATCTGGAAGAGGTGCTCACAGCATTTCTGAATTTTGCTCATCTGGTAAAGGTGCTCACAGCATCTGTGACTTTTGCTCATCTGGAAAAGGTGCTCACAGCATCTGTGACTTTGTTCATCAGGAAGAGGTGCCCACAGCATCTGTGACTTTTGCTCATCAGGAAGTGGTGCTCACAGCATCTGTGACTTTGCTCATCTGGAAGTGGTGCTCACAGCATCTATGACTTTTGTTCATCAGGAAGTGGTGCTCATAGCATTTGTGACTTTTGCTCATCTGGAAGAGATGCTCATAGCATTTGTGATTTTTGCTCATCTGGAAAAGGTGCTCACAGCATCTGTGACTTTTGCTCATCTGGAAGAGGTGCTCACAGCATCTGTGACTTTTGCTCATCTGGAAAAGGTGCCCACAGCATCTGTGACTTTGTTCATCAGGAAGTGGTCCTCACAGCATCTGTGACTTTTGCTCATCAGGAAGTGGTGCTCACAGCATCTGTGACTTTGCTCATCAGGAAGTGGTGCTCACAGCATCTGTGACTTTGTTCATCAGTAAGTGGTGCTCATAGCATCTATGACTTTTGCTCATCAGGAAGTGGTGCTCACAGCATCTGTGACTTTTGCTCATCAGGAAGTGGTGCTCACAGCATCTATGACTTTGCTCATCAGGAAGTGGTGCTCACAGCATCTGTGACTTTTGCTCATCAGGAAGTGGTGCTCACAGCATCTGTGACTTTTGTTCATCAGGAAGTGGTGCTCACAGCATCTGTGACTTTGCTCATCAGGAAGTGGTGTTCACAGCATCTATGACTTTTGCTCATCAGGAAGTGTTGCTCACAGCATCTGTGACTTTTGTTCATCAGGAAGTGGTGCCCACAGCATTTGTGATTTTTGTTCTTCTGGAAAAGGTGCTCACAGCATCTGTGACTTTTGCTGATCAGGAAGTGGTGCTCACAGCATCTGTGACTTTTGCTGATCAGGAAGTGGTGCTCACAGCATCTATGACTTTGCTCATCAGGAAGTGGTGCTCACAGCATCTGTGACTTTTGCTCATCAGGAAGTGGTGCTCACAGCATCTGTGACTTTTGTTCTTCAGGAAGTGGTGCTCACAGCATCTGTGACTTTGCTCATCAGGAAGTGGTGTTCACAGCATCTATGACTTTTGCTCATCAGGAAGTGTTGCTCACAGCATCTATGACTTTTGTTCATCAGGAAGTGGTGCCCACAGCATTTGTGATTTTTGTTCTTCTGGAAAAGGTGCTCACAGCATCTGTGACTTTTGCTCATCTGGAAGAGGTGCTCACAGCATTTCTGAATTTTGCTCATCTGGTAAAGGTGCTCACAGCATCTGTGACTTTTGCTCATCTGGAAAAGGTGCTCACAGCATCTGTGACTTTGTTCATCAGGAAGAGGTGCCCACAGCATCTGTGACTTTTGCTCATCAGGAAGTGGTGCTCACAGCATCTGTGACTTTGCTCATCTGGAAGTGGTGCTCACAGCATCTATGACTTTTGTTCATCAGGAAGTGGTGCTCATAGCATTTGTGACTTTTGCTCATCTGGAAGAGATGCTCATAGCATTTGTGATTTTTGCTCATCTGGAAAAGGTGCTCACAGCATCTGTGACTTTTGCTCATCTGGAAGAGGTGCTCACAGCATCTGTGACTTTTGCTCATCTGGAAAAGGTGCTCACAGCATCTGTGACTTTGTTCATCAGGAAGTGGTGCTCACAGCATCTGTGACTTTTGCTCATCAGGAAGTGGTGCTCACAGCATCTGTGACTTTGCTCATCAGGAAGTGGTGCTCACAGCATCTGTGACTTTGTTCATCAGGAAGTGGTGCTCACAGCATCTATGACTTTTGCTCATCAGGAAGTGGTGCTCACAGCATCTGTGACTTTGCTCATCTGGAAGAGATGCTCATAGCATTTGTGACTTTTGCTCATCTGGAAAAGGTGCTCGCAGCATCTGTGACTTTTGCTCATCTGGAAGAGGTGCTCACAGCATTTGTGACTTTTGCTCATCTGGAAAAGGTGCTCACAGCATCTGTGACTTTTGCTCATCTGGAAAAGGTGCTCACAGCATCTGTGACTTTGTTCATCAGGAAGTGGTCCTCACAGCATCTGTGACTTTTGCTCATCAGGAAGTGGTGCTCACAGCATCTGTGACTTTGCTCATCAGGAAGTGGTGCTCACAGCATCTGTGACTTTGTTCATCAGTAAGTGGTGCTCACAGCATCTGTGACTTTTGCTCATCAGGAAGTGGTGCTCACAGCATCTGTGACTTTTGCTCATCAGGAAGTGGTGCTCACAGCATCTGTGACTTTGCTCATCAGGAAGTGGTGCTCACAGCATCTGTGACTTTGCTCATCAGGAAGTGGTGCTCACAGCATCTGTGACTTTTGCTCATCAGGAAGTGGTGCCCACAGCATCTGTGACTTTGCTCATCAGGAAGTGGTGCTCACAGCATCTGTGACTTTGCTCATCAGGAAGTGGTGCTCACAGCATCTATGACTTTTGCTCATCAGGAAGTGGTGCCCACAGCATCTGTGACTTTTGCTCATCAGGAAGTGGTGCTCACAGCATCTGTGACTTTGCTCATCAGGAAGTGGTGCTCACAGCATCTGTGACTTTTGCTCATCAGGAAGTGGTGCCCACAGCATCTGTGACTTTTGCTCATCAGGAAGTGGTGCTCACAGCATCTATGACTTTTGTTCATCAGGAAGTGGTGCTCACAGCATCTGTGACTTTGCTCATCAGGAAGTGGTGCTCACAGCATCTGTGACTTTTGCTCATCAGGAAGTGGTGCCCACAGCATCTGTGACTTTTGCTCATCAGGAAGTGGTGCTCACAGCATCTATGACTTTTGTTCATCAGGAAGTGGTGCTCACAGCATCTGTGACTTTGCTCATCAGGAAGTGGTGCTCACAGCATCTGTGACTTTTGCTCATCAGGAAGTGGTGCTCACAGCATCTATGACTTTTGTTCATCAGGAAGTTTTGCTCACAGCATCTGTGACTTTTGCTCATCAGGAAGTGGTGCTCACAGCATCTATGACTTTTGTTCATCAGGAAAGTGGTGCTCACAGCATCTGTGACTTTGCTCATCAGAAAGTGGTGCCCACAGAATCTGTGACTTTGCTTATCAGGAAGTGGTGCCCACAGCATCTGTGAGTTTTGCTCATCAGGAAGTGGTGCTCACAGCATCTGTGACTTTTGCTCATCAGGAAGTGGTGCTCACAGCATCTGTGACTTTGCTCATCAGGAAGTGGTGCTCACAGCATCTATGACTTTGCTCATCAGGAAGTGGTGCCCACAGCATTTGTGACTTTTGCTCATCTGGCAAAGGTGCTCACAGCATTTGTGACTTTTGCTCATCTGGAAAATGTGCTCACAGCATCTGTGACTTTGTTCATCAGGAAGTGGTGCTCACAGCATCTGTGACTTTGTTCATCAGGAAGTGGTGCCCACAGCATCTGTGACTTTTGCTCATCAGGAAGTGGTGCTCACAGCATCTGTGACTTTGTTCATCAGGAAGTGGTGCTCACAGCATCTATGACTTTTGCTCATCAGGAAGTGGTGCTCACAGCATCTGTGACTTTGCTCATCAGGAAGTGGTGCCCACAGCATCTGTGACTTTTGCTCATCAGGAAGTGGTGCTCACAGCATCTGTGACTTTGCTCATCAGGAAGTGGTGCTCACAGCATCTATGACTTTTGTTCATGAGGAAGTGGTGCTCATAGCATTTGTGACTTTTGCTCATCTGGAAGAGATGCTCATAGCATTTGTGATTTTTGCTCATCTGGAAAAGGTGCTCACAGCATCTGTGACTTTTGCTCATCTGGAAGAGGTGCTCACAGCATCTGTGACTTTTGCTCATCTGGAAAAGGTGCTCACAGCATCTGTGACTTTGTTCATCAGGAAGTGGTGCTCACAGCATTTGTGACTTTGCTCATCAGGAAGTGGTGCTCACAGCATCTGTGACTTTGCTCATCAGGAAGTGGTGCTCACAGCATCTGTGACTTTGTTCATCAGGAAGTGGTGCTCACAGCATCTATGGCTTTTGCTCATCAGGAAGTGGTGCTCACAGCATCTGTGACTTTGCTCATCTGGAAGAGATGCTCATAGCATTTGTGACTTTTGCTCATCTGGAAAAGGTGCTCGCAGCATCTGTGACTTTTGCTCATCTGGAAGAGGTGCTCACAGCTTTTGTGACTTTTGCTCATCTGGAAAAGGTGCTCACAGCATCTGTGACTTTTGCTCATCTGGAAAAGGTGCTCACAGCATCTGTGACTTTGTTCATCAGGAAGTGGTCCTCACAGCATCTGTGACTTTTGCTCATCAGGAAGTGGTGCTCACAGCATCTGTGACTTTGCTCATCAGGAAGTGGTGCTCACAGCATCTGTGACTTTGTTCATCAGTAAGTGGTGCTCATAGCATCTATGACTTTTGCTCATCAGGAAGTGGTGCTCACAGCATCTGTGACTTTTGCTGATCAGGAAGTGGTGCTCACAGGATCTGTGACTTTGCTCATCAGGATGTGGTGCTCACAGCATCTGTGACTTTGTTCATCAGGAAGTGGTGCTCACAGCATCTATGACTTTTGCTCATCAGGAAGTGGTGCTCACAGCATCTGTGACTTTGCTCATCTGGAAGAGATGCTCATAGCATTTGTGACTTTTGCTCATCTGGAAAAGGTGCTCGCAGCATCTGTGACTATTGCTCATCTGGAAGAGGTGCTCACAGCATTTGTGACTTTTGCTCATCTGGAAGAGGTGCTCACAGCATCTGTGACTTTTGCTCATCTGGAAAAGGTGCCCACAGCATCTGTGACTTTGTTCATCAGGAAGTGGTCCTCACAGCATCTGTGACTTTTGCTCATCAGGAAGTGGTGCTCACAGCATCTGTGACTTTGCTCATCAGGAAGTGGTGCTCACAGCATCTGTGACTTTGTTCATCAGTAAGTGGTGCTCATAGCATCTATGACTTTTGCTCATCAGGAAGTGGTGCTCACAGCATCTGTGACTTTTGCTGATCAGGAAGTGGTGCTCACAGCATCTATGACTTTGCTCATCAGGAAGTGGTGCTCACAGCATCTGTGACTTTTGCTCATCAGGAAGTGGTGCTCACAGCATCTGTGACTTTTGTTCATCAGTAGGGGGTGCTCACAGCATCTGTGACTTTGCTCATCAGGAAGTGGTGTTCACAGCATCTATGACTTTTGCTCATCAGGAAGTGTTGCTCACAGCATCTGTGACTTTTGTTCATCAGGAAGTGGTGCCCACAGCATTTGTGATTTTTGTTCTTCTGGAAAAGGTGCTCACAGCATCTGTGACTTTTGCTGATCAGGAAGTGGTGCTCACAGCATCTGTGACTTTTGCTGATCAGGAAGTGGTTCTCACAGCATCTATGACTTTGCTCATCAGGAAGTGGTGCTCACAGCATCTGTGACTTTTGCTCATCAGGAAGTGGTGCTCACAGCATCTGTGACTTTTGTTCTTCAGGAAGTGGTGCTCACAGCATCTGTGACTTTGCTCATCAGGAAGTGGTGTTCACAGCATCTATGACTTTTGCTCATCAGGAAGTGTTGCTCACAGTATCTATGACTTTTGTTCATCAGGAAGTGGTGCCCACAGCATTTGTGATTTTTGTTCTTCTGGAAAAGGTGCTCACAGCATCTGTGACTTTTGCTCATCTGGAAGAGGTGCTCACAGCATTTCTGAATTTTGCTCATCTGGTAAAGGTGCTCACAGCATCTGTGACTTTTGCTCATCTGGAAAAGGTGCTCACAGCATCTGTGACTTTGTTCATCAGGAAGAGGTGCCCACAGCATCTGTGACTTTTGCTCATCAGGAAGTGGTGCTCACAGCATCTGTGACTTTGCTCATCTGGAAGTGGTGCTCACAGCATCTATGACTTTTGTTCATCAGGAAGTGGTGCTCATAGCATTTGTGACTTTTGCTCATCTGGAAGAGATGCTCATAGCATTTGTGATTTTTGCTCATCTGGAAAAGGTGCTCACAGCATCTGTGACTTTTGCTCATCTGGAAGAGGTGCTCACAGCATCTGTGACTTTTGCTCATCTGGAAAAGGTGCTCACAGCATCTGTGACTTTGTTCATCAGGAAGTGGTGCTCACAGCATCTGTGACTTTTGCTCATCAGGAAGTGGTGCTCACAGCATCTGTGACTTTGCTCATCAGGAAGTGGTGCTCACAGCATCTGTGACTTTGTTCATCAGGAAGTGGTGCTCACAGCATCTATGACTTTTGCTCATCAGGAAGTGGTGCTCACAGCATCTGTGACTTTGCTCATCTGGAAGAGATGCTCATAGCATTTGTGACTTTTGCTCATCTGGAAAAGGTGCTCGCAGCATCTGTGACTTTTGCTCATCTGGAAGAGGTGCTCACAGCATTTGTGACTTTTGCTCATCTGGAAAAGGTGCTCACAGCATCTGTGACTTTTGCTCATCTGGAAAAGGTGCTCACAGCATCTGTGACTTTGTTCATCAGGAAGTGGTCCTCACAGCATCTGTGACTTTTGCTCATCAGGAAGTGGTGCTCACAGCATCTGTGACTTTGCTCATCAGGAAGTGGTGCTCACAGCATCTGTGACTTTGTTCATCAGTAAGTGGTGCTCACAGCATCTGTGACTTTTGCTCATCAGGAAGTGGTGCTCACAGCATCTGTGACTTTTGCTCATCAGGAAGTGGTGCTCACAGCATCTGTGACTTTGCTCATCAGGAAGTGGTGCTCACAGCATCTGTGACTTTGCTCATCAGGAAGTGGTGCTCACAGCATCTGTGACTTTTGCTCATCAGGAAGTGGTGCCCACAGCATCTGTGACTTTGCTCATCAGGAAGTGGTGCTCACAGCATCTGTGACTTTGCTCATCAGGAAGTGGTGCTCACAGCATCTATGACTTTTGCTCATCAGGAAGTGGTGCCCACAGCATCTGTGACTTTTGCTCATCAGGAAGTGGTGCTCACAGCATCTGTGACTTTGCTCATCAGGAAGTGGTGCTCACAGCATCTGTGACTTTTGCTCATCAGGAAGTGGTGCCCACAGCATCTGTGACTTTTGCTCATCAGGAAGTGGTGCTCACAGCATCTATGACTTTTGTTCATCAGGAAGTGGTGCTCACAGCATCTGTGACTTTGCTCATCAGGAAGTGGTGCTCACAGCATCTATGACTTTTGCTCATCAAGAAGTGGTGCCCACAGCATCTGTGACTTTTGCTCATCAGGAAGTGGTGCTCACAGCATCTATGACTTTTGTTCATCAGGAAGTTTTGCTCACAGCATCTGTGACTTTTGCTCATCAGGAAGTGGTGCTCACAGCATCTATGACTTTTGTTCATCAGGAAAGTGGTGCTCACAGCATCTGTGACTTTGCTCATCAGAAAGTGGTGCCCACAGAATCTGTGACTTTGCTTATCAGGAAGTGGTGCCCACAGCATCTGTGAGTTTTGCTCATCAGGAAGTGGTGCTCACAGCATCTGTGACTTTTGCTCATCAGGAAGTGGTGCTCACAGCATCTGTGACTTTGCTCATCAGGAAGTGGTGCTCACAGCATCTATGACTTTGCTCATCAGGAAGTGGTGCCCACAGCATTTGTGACTTTTGCTCATCTGGCAAAGGTGCTCACAGCATTTGTGACTTTTGCTCATCTGGAAAATGTGCTCACAGCATCTGTGACTTTGTTCATCAGGAAGTGGTGCTCACAGCATCTGTGACTTTGTTCATCAGGAAGTGGTGCCCACAGCATCTGTGACTTTTGCTCATCAGGAAGTGGTGCTCACAGCATCTGTGACTTTGTTCATCAGGAAGTGGTGCTCACAGCATCTATGACTTTTGCTCATCAGGAAGTGGTGCTCACAGCATCTGTGACTTTGCTCATCAGGAAGTGGTGCCCACAGCATCTGTGACTTTTGCTCATCAGGAAGTGGTGCTCACAGCATCTGTGACTTTGCTCATCAGGAAGTGGTGCTCACAGCATCTATGACTTTTGTTCATCAGGAAGTGGTGCTCATAGCATTTGTGACTTTTGCTCATCTGGAAGAGATGCTCATAGCATTTGTGATTTTTGCTCATCTGGAAAAGGTGCTCACAGCATCTGTGACTTTTGCTCATCTGGAAGAGGTGCTCACAGCATCTGTGACTTTTGCTCATCTGGAAAAGGTGCTCACAGCATCTGTGACTTTGTTCATCAGGAAGTGGTGCTCACAGCATCTGTGACTTTGCTCATCAGGAAGTGGTGCTCACAGCATCTGTGACTTTGTTCATCAGGAAGTGGTGCTCACAGCATCTATGGCTTTTGCTCATCAGGAAGTGGTGCTCACAGCATCTGTGACTTTGCTCATCTGGAAGAGATGCTCATAGCATTTGTGACTTTTGCTCATCTGGAAAAGGTGCTCGCAGCATCTGTGACTTTTGCTCATCTGGAAGAGGTGCTCACAGCTTTTGTGACTTTTGCTCATCTGGAAAAGGTGCTCACAGCATCTGTGACTTTTGCTCATCTGGAAAAGGTGCTCACAGCATCTGTGACTTTGTTCATCAGGAAGTGGTCCTCACAGCATCTGTGACTTTTGCTCATCAGGAAGTGGTGCTCACAGCATCTGTGACTTTGCTCATCAGGAAGTGGTGCTCACAGCATCTGTGACTTTGTTCATCAGTAAGTGGTGCTCATAGCATCTATGACTTTTGCTCATCAGGAAGTGGTGCTCACAGCATCTGTGACTTTTGCTGATCAGGAAGTGGTGCTCACAGGATCTGTGACTTTGCTCATCAGGATGTGGTGCTCACAGCATCTGTGACTTTGTTCATCAGGAAGTGGTGCTCACAGCATCTATGACTTTTGCTCATCAGGAAGTGGTGCTCACAGCATCTGTGACTTTGCTCATCTGGAAGAGATGCTCATAGCATTTGTGACTTTTGCTCATCTGGAAAAGGTGCTCGCAGCATCTGTGACTATTGCTCATCTGGAAGAGGTGCTCACAGCATTTGTGACTTTTGCTCATCTGGAAGAGGTGCTCACAGCATCTGTGACTTTTGCTCATCTGGAAAAGGTGCCCACAGCATCTGTGACTTTGTTCATCAGGAAGTGGTCCTCACAGCATCTGTGACTTTTGCTCATCAGGAAGTGGTGCTCACAGCATCTGTGACTTTGCTCATCAGGAAGTGGTGCTCACAGCATCTGTGACTTTGTTCATCAGTAAGTGGTGCTCATAGCATCTATGACTTTTGCTCATCAGGAAGTGGTGCTCACAGCATCTGTGACTTTTGCTGATCAGGAAGTGGTGCTCACAGCATCTATGACTTTGCTCATCAGGAAGTGGTGCTCACAGCATCTGTGACTTTTGCTCATCAGGAAGTGGTGCTCACAGCATCTGTGACTTTTGTTCATCAGTAGGGGGTGCTCACAGCATCTGTGACTTTGCTCATCAGGAAGTGGTGTTCACAGCATCTATGACTTTTGCTCATCAGGAAGTGTTGCTCACAGCATCTGTGACTTTTGTTCATCAGGAAGTGGTGCCCACAGCATTTGTGATTTTTGTTCTTCTGGAAAAGGTGCTCACAGCATCTGTGACTTTTGCTGATCAGGAAGTGGTGCTCACAGCATCTGTGACTTTTGCTGATCAGGAAGAGGTTCTCACAGCATCTATGACTTTGCTCATCAGGAAGTGGTGCTCACAGCATCTGTGACTTTTGCTCATCAGGAAGTGGTGCTCACAGCATCTGTGACTTTTGTTCTTCAGGAAGTGGTGCTCACAGCATCTGTGACTTTGCTCATCAGGAAGTGGTGTTCACAGCATCTATGACTTTTGCTCATCAGGAAGTGTTGCTCACAGCATCTATGACTTTAGTTCATCAGGAAGTGGTGCCCACAGCATTTGTGATTTTTGTTCTTCTGGAAAAGGTGCTCACAGCATCTGTGACTTTTGCTCATCTGGAAGAGGTGCTCACAGCATTTCTGAATTTTGCTCATCTGGTAAAGGTGCTCACAGCATCTGTGACTTTTGCTCATCTGGAAAAGGTGCTCACAGCATCTGTGACTTTGTTCATCAGGAAGAGGTGCCCACAGCATCTGTGACTTTTGCTCATCAGGAAGTGGTGCTCACAGCATCTGTGACTTTGCTCATCTGGAAGTGGTGCTCACAGCATCTATGACTTTTGTTCATCAGGAAGTTGTGATCATAGCATTTGTGACTTTTGCTCATCTGGAAGAGATGCTCATAGCATTTGTGATTTTTGCTCATCTGGAAAAGGTGCTCACAGCATCTGTGACTTTTGCTCATCTGGAAGAGGTGCTCACAGCATCTGTGACTTTTGCTCATCTGGAAAAGGTGCTCACAGCATCTGTGACTTTGTTCATCAGGAAGTGGTGCTCACAGCATCTGTGACTTTTGCTCATCAGGAAGTGGTGCTCACAGCATCTGTGACTTTGCTCATCAGGAAGTGGTGCTCACAGCATCTGTGACTTTGTTCATCTGGAAGTGGTGCTCACAGCATCTGTGACTTTTGCTCATCAGGAAGTGGTGCTCACAGCATCTGTGACTTTTGCTCATCAGGAAGTGGTGCTCACAGCATCTGTGACTTTGCTCATCAGGAAGTGGTGCTCACAGCATCTGTGACTTTGCTCATCAGGAAGTGGTGCTCACAGCATCTGTGACTTTTGCTCATCAGGAAGTGGTGCCCACAGCATCTGTGACTTTGCTCATCAGGAAGTGGTGCTCACAGCATCTATGACTTTTGCTCATCAGGAAGTGGTGCCCACAGCATCTGTGACTTTTGCTCATCAGGAAGTGGTGCTCACAGCATCTGTGACTTTGCTCATCAGGAAGTGGTGCTCACAGCATCTGTGACTTTTGCTCATCAGGAAGTGGTGCCCACAGCATCTGTGACTTTTGCTCATCAGGAAGTGGTGCTCACAGCATCTATGACTTTTGTTCATCAGGAAGTGGTGCTCACAGCATCTGTGACTTTGCTCATCAGGAAGTGGTGCTCACAGCATCTATGACTTTTGCTCATCAGGAAGTGGTGCCCACAGCATCTGGGACTTTTGCTCATCAGGAAGTGGTGCTCACAGCATCTATGACTTTTGTTCATCAGGAAGTTTTGCTCACAGCATCTGTGACTTTTGCTCATCAGGAAGTGGTGCTCAGAGCATCTATGACTTTTGTTCATCAGGAAAGTGGTGCTCACAGCATCTGTGACTTTGCTCATCAGAAAGTGGTGCCCACAGCATCTGTGACTTTGCTTATCAGGAAGTGGTGCCCACAGCATCTGTGAGTTTTGCTCATCAGGAAGTGGTGCTCACAGCATCTGTGACTTTTGCTCATCAGGAAGTGGTGCTCACAGCATCTGTGACTTTGCTCATCAGGAAGTGGTGCTCACAGCATCTATGACTTTGCTCATCAGGAAGTGGTGCCCACAGCATTTGTGACTTTTGCTCATCTGGAAGAGATGCTCATAGCATTTGTGATTTTTGCTCATCTGGAAAAGGTGCTCACAGCATCTGTGACTTTTGCTCATCTGGAAGAGGTGCTCACAGCATCTGTGACTTTTGCTCATCTGGAAAAGGTGCTCACAGCATCTGTGACTTTGTTCATCAGGAAGTGGTGCTCACAGCATCTGTGACTTTGCTCATCAGGAAGTGGTGCTCACAGCATCTGTGACTTTGCTCATCAGGAAGTGGTGCTCACAGCATCTGTGACTTTGTTCATCAGGAAGTGGTGCTCACAGCATCTATGACTTTTGCTCATCAGGAAGTGGTGCTCACAGCATCTATGACTTTGCTCATCAGGAAGTGGTGCCCACAGCATTTGTGACTTTTGCTCATCTGGCAAAGGTGCTCACAGCATTTGTGACTTTTGCTCATCTGGAAAATGTGCTCACAGCATCTGTGACTTTGTTCATCAGGAAGTGGTGCTCACAGCATCTGTGACTTTGTTCATCAGGAAGTGGTGCCCACAGCATCTGTGACTTTTGCTCATCAGGAAGTGGTGCTCACAGCATCTATGACTTTTGTTCATCAGGAAGTGGTGCTCATAGCATTTGTGACTTTTGCTCATCTGGAAGAGATGCTCATAGCATTTGTGATTTTTGCTCATCTGGAAAAGGTGCTCACAGCATCTGTGACTTTTGCTCATCTGGAAGAGGTGCTCACAGCATCTGTGACTTTTGCTCATCTGGAAAAGGTGCTCACAGCATCTGTGACTTTGTTCATCAGGAAGTGGTGCTCACAGCATCTGTGACTTTGCTCATCAGGAAGTGGTGCTCACAGCATCTGTGACTTTGCTCATCAGGAAGTGGTGCTCACAGCATCTGTGACTTTGTTCATCAGGAAGTGGTGCTCACAGCATCTATGACTTTTGCTCATCAGGAAGTGGTGCTCACAGCATCTGTGACTTTGCTCATCTGGAAGAGATGCTCATAGCATTTGTGACTTTTGCTCATCTGGAAAAGGTGCTCGCAGCATCTGTGACTTTTGCTCATCTGGAAGAGGTGCTCACAGCTTTTGTGACTTTTGCTCATCTGGAAAAGGTGCTCACAGCATCTGTGACTTTTGCTCATCTGGAAAAGGTGCTCACAGCATCTGTGACTTTGTTCATCAGGAAGTGGTCCTCACAGCATCTGTGACTTTTGCTCATCAGGAAGTGGTGCTCACAGCATCTGTGACTTTGCTCATCAGGAAGTGGTGCTCACAGCATCTGTGACTTTGTTCATCAGTAAGTGGTGCTCATAGCATCTATGACTTTTGCTCATCAGGAAGTGGTGCTCACAGCATCTGTGACTTTTGCTGATCAGGAAGTGGTGCTCACAGCATCTGTGACTTTGCTCATCAGGATGTGGTGCTCACAGCATCTGTGACTTTGTTCATCAGGAAGTGGTGCTCACAGCATCTATGACTTTTGCTCATCAGGAAGTGGTGCTCACAGCATCTGTGACTTTGCTCATCTGGAAGAGATGCTCATAGCATTTGTCACTTTTGCTCATCTGGAAAAGGTGCTCGCAGCATCTGTGACTTTTGCTCATCTGGAAGAGGTGCTCACAGCATTTGTGACTTTTGCTCATCTGGAAGAGGTGCTCACAGCATCTGTGACTTTTGCTCATCTGGAAAAGGTGCTCACAGCATCTGTGACTTTGTTCATCAGGAAGTGGTCCTCACAGCATCTGTGACTTTTGCTCATCAGGAAGTGGTGCTCACAGCATCTGTGACTTTGCTCATCAGGAAGTGGTGCTCACAGCATCTGTGACTTTGTTCATCAGTAAGTGGTGCTCATAGCATCTATGACTTTTGCTCATCAGGAAGTGGTGCTCACAGCATCTGTGACTTTTGCTGATCAGGAAGTGGTGCTCACAGCATCTATGACTTTGCTCATCAGGAAGTGGTGCTCACAGCATCTGTGACTTTTGCTCATCAGGAAGTGGTGCTCACAGCATCTGTGACTTTTGTTCATCAGGAAGTGGTGCTCACAGCATCTGTGACTTTGCTCATCAGGAAGTGGTGTTCACAGCATCTATGACTTTTGCTCATCAGGAAGTGTTGCTCACAGCATCTGTGACTTTTGTTCATCAGGAAGTGGTGCCCACAGCATTTGTGATTTTTGTTCTTCTGGAAAAGGTGCTCACAGCATCTGTGACTTTTGCTGATCAGGAAGTGGTGCTCACAGCATCTGTGACTTTTGCTGATCAGGAAGTGGTGCTCACAGAATCTATGACTTTGCTCATCAGGAAGTGGTGCTCACAGCATCTGTGACTTTTGCTGATCAGGAAGTGGTGCTCACAGCATCTGTGACTTTTGTTCTTCAGGAAGTGGTGCTCACAGCATCTGTGACTTTGCTCATCAGGAAGTGGTGTTCACAGCATCTATGACTTTTGCTCATCAGGAAGTGTTGCTCACAGCATCTATGACTTTTGTTCATCAGGAAGTGGTGCCCACAGCATTTGTGATTTTTGTTCTTCTGGAAAAGGTGCTCACAGCATCTGTGACTTTTGCTCATCTGGAAGAGGTGCTCACAGCATTTCTGAATTTTGCTCATCTGGTAAAGGTGCTCACAGCATCTGTGACTTTTGCTCATCTGGAAAAGGTGCTCACAGCATCTGTGACTTTGTTCATCAGGAAGAGGTGCCCACAGCATCTGTGACTTTTGCTCATCAGGAAGTGGTGCTCACAGCATCTGTGACTTTGCTCATCTGGAAGTGGTGCTCACAGCATCTATGACTTTTGTTCATCAGGAAGTGGTGCTCATAGCATTTGTGACTTTTGCTCATCTGGAAGAGATGCTCATAGCATTTGTGATTTTTGCTCATCTGGAAAAGGTGCTCACAGCATCTGTGACTTTTGCTCATCTGGAAGAGGTGCTCACAGCATCTGTGACTTTTGCTCATCTGGAAAAGGTGCTCACAGCATCTGTGACTTTGTTCATCAGGAAGTGGTGCTCACAGCATCTGTGACTTTTGCTCATCAGGAAGTGGTGCTCACAGCATCTGTGACTTTGCTCATCAGGAAGTGGTGCTCACAGCATCTGTGACTTTGTTCATCAGGAAGTGGTGCTCACAGCATCTATGACTTTTGCTCATCAGGAAGTGGTGCTCACAGCATCTGTGACTTTGCTCATCTGGAAGAGATGCTCATAGCATTTGTCACTTTTGCTCATCTGGAAAAGGTGCTCGCAGCATCTGTGACTTTTGCTCATCTGGAAGAGGTGCTCACAGCATTTGTGACTTTTGCTCATCTGGAAAAGGTGCTCACAGCATCTGTGACTTTTGCTCATCTGGAAAAGGTGCTCACAGCATCTGTGACTTTGTTCATCAGGAAGTGGTCCTCACAGCATCTGTGACTTTTGCTCATCAGGAAGTGGTGCTCACAGCATCTGTGACTTTGCTCATCAGGAAGTGGTGCTCACAGCATCTGTGACTTTGTTCATCAGTAAGTGGTGCTCATAGCATCTATGACTTTTGCTCATCAGGAAGTGGTGCTCACAGCATCTGTGACTTTTGCTGATCAGGAAGTGGTGCTCACAGCATCTATGACTTTGCTCATCAGGAAGTGGTGCTCACAGCATCTGTGACTTTTGCTCATCAGGAAGTGGTGCTCACAGCATCTGTGACTTTTGTTCATCTGGAAGTGGTGCTCACAGCATGTGTGACTTTGCTCATCAGGAAGTGGTGTTCACAGCATCTATGACTTTTGCTCATCAGGAAGTGTTGCTCACAGCATCTATGACTTTTGTTCATCAGGAAGTGGTGCCCACAGCATTTGTGATTTTTGTTCTTCTGGAAAAGGTGCTCACAGCATCTGTGACTTTTGCTGATCAGGAAGTGGTGCTCACAGCATCTGTGACTTTTGCTGATCAGGAAGTGGTGCTCACAGCATCTATGACTTTGCTCATCAGGAAGTGGTGCTCACAGCATCTGTGACTTTTGCTCATCAGGAAGTGGTGCTCACAGCATCTGTGACTTTTGTTCTTCAGGAAGTGGTGCTCACAGCATCTGTAACTTTGCTCATCAGGAAGTGGTGTTCACAGCATCTATGACTTTTGCTCATCAGGAAGTGTTGCTCACAGCATCTATGACTTTTGTTCATCAGGAAGTGGTGCCCACAGCATTTGTGATTTTTGTTCTTCTGGAAAAGGTGCTCACAGCATCTGTGACTTTTGCTCATCTGGAAGAGGTGCTCACAGCATTTCTGACTTTTGCTCATGTGGTAAAGGTGCTCACAGCATCTGTGACTTTTGCTCGTCTGGAAAAGGTGCTCACAGCATCTGTGACTTTGTTCATCAGGAAGTGGTGCTCACAGCATCTGTGACTTTTGCTCATCAGGAAGTGGTGCTCACAGCATCTGTGACTTTTCTCATCAGGAAGTGGTGCTCACAGCATCTGTGACTTTGTTCATCAGGAAGTGGTGCTCACAGCATCTATGACTTTTGCTCATCAGGAAGTGGTGCTCACAGCATCTGTGACTTTGCTCATCTGGAAGAGATGCTCATAGCATTTGTGACTTTTACTCATCTGGAAAAGGTGCTCGCAGCATCTGTGACTTTTGCTCATCTGGAAGAGGTGCTCACAGCATTTGTGACTTTTGCTCTTCTGGAAAAGGTGCTCACAGCATCTGTGACTTTTGCTCATCTGGAAAAGGTGCTCACAGCATCTGTGACTTTGTTCATCAGGAAGTGGTCCTCACAGCATCTGTGACTTTTGCTCATCAGGAAGTGGTGCTCACAGCATCTGTGACTTTGCTCATCAGGAAGTGGTGCTCACAGCATCTGTGACTTTGTTCATCAGTAAGTGGTGCTCATAGCATCTGTGACTTTTGCTCATCAGGAAGTGGTGCTCACAGCATCTGTGACTTTTGCTGATCAGGAAGTGGTGCTCACAGCATCTGTGACTTTGCTCATCAGGAAGTGGTGCTCACAGCATCTGTGACTTTGTTCATCAGGAAGTGGTGCTCACAGCATCTATGACTTTTGCTCATCAGAAAGTGGTGCTCACAGCATCTGTGACTTTGCTCATCTGGAAGAGATGCTCATAGCATTTGTGACTTTTGCTCATCTGGAAAAGGTGCTCGCAGCATCTGTGACTTGTGCTCATCTGGAAGAGGTGCTCACAGCATTTGTGACTTTTGCTCATCTGGAAAAGGTGCTCACAGCATCTGTGACTTTTGCTCATCTGGAAAAGGTGCTCACAGCATCTGTGACTTTGTTTATCAGTAAGTGGTGCTAATAGTATCTATGACTTTTGCTCATCAGGAAGTGGTGCTCACAGCATCTGTGACTTTTGCTGATCAGGAAGTGGTGCTCACAGCATCTATGACTTTGCTCATCAGGAAGTGGTGCTCACAGCATCTGTGACTTTTGTTCATCAGGAAGTGGTGCTCACAGCATCTGTGACTTTTGTTCATCAGGAAGTGGTGCTCACAGCACCTGTGACTTTGCTCATCAGGAAGTGATGCTCACAGCATCTGTGACTTTGCTCATCAGGAAGTGGTGCCCACAGCATCTGTGACTTTGCTCATCAGGAAGTGGTGCTCACAGCATCTGTGACTTTGCTCATCAGGAAGTGGTGCTCACAGCATCTGTGACTTTGCTCATCAGCATGTGGTGCTCACAGCATCTGTGACTTTGTTCATCAGGAAGTGGTGCTCACAGCATCTGTGACTTTGTTCATCAGGAAGTGGTGCTCACAGCATCTGTGACTTTGCTCATCTGGAAGTGGTGCTCACAGCATCTGTGACTTTGCTCATCAGGAAGTGGTGCTCACAGCATCTGTGACTTTGTTCATCAGGAAGTGGTGCTCACAGCATCTGTGACTTTGCTCATCAGGAAGCAGGGCCGCCATCAAGGGGGGACAGCCAGTACTCCTGTACCGGGCCCAGACAGCTGAGGGGCCCGGACGTCGGCAAGCAGAGTTAATTGCTAATTTATTCCCCTCATACAGGACAGCTGAGGCTGCTAAGTGCTGGCCAGAGAGTCCTATGAATGAGTCATCACTCACTGCTCAGCAGTGTATGATGACTCATTCATTAATAAACTCTCCGGGCAGCGCTGCATGATCGTCATACACACACGCGGCACCAGTGTCCTGCTTCTGTTACTGTGAGAATCAGGAGCAGCTGCAGGAGGACCAGCTTATATAATAAAGGTAGGAGCACTGGGCCCCCTCACAGACAGGTCCCTTCTCAGGACCCTATCAAATTAGTTACTTCAATCACCTCTGCCTCCATAGTTGCTCCACCCTCAGCTCTCCTCCTCTCCTCCTCTCCTCCCCCTGCTCTCATTGGCCAGATATTGTGTGCACTGCACTGAAGAAGGAAATGTGAGAGAGCAGCTGCAGTGCACACACAGAGGTACCTCTGCCGCATCCCTCCCTCCTATACAATCTGCCCCATTGTCCCTGTACTATGCCTAAATCCTGGCTCTGCCCTCCCCCTCCTATACAATCTGTCCCCTGTACTATTGCTGAATCCTGCTCTGTCCCCCTCCCCCTCCTATACAATCTGCCCTGCTGTCCCCTGTAATATTCATGAATCCTACTTCTGTCTCCCCCCTTCCCAAATTTCTATTTCTGTACTCTCCCCATATGTGTCCATATCTGTGCCCCTGTTCCCCCATACCTGTGCCTTTGCCCCCTCTCCATCTCTGCCTCTGCCTGCTTCCCATTTTTGACTCTGCTCCTATCCCATCTGTGTCCTTTACTTAAGTGTGCCTCTCTATTTGCACCTCTGCCCCCTTGCCATGTCCGTGCTGGGCCTGATTCAGACCCGGTCACTAAGGAGCGATCACTCGCTGCCGGGGCGATTGTTGCTCAATGCGCATGCATCCAATTCGCAGTGCGCGTGCGCAAGCCAGTCTCAGCAATGGGAAATTGTGCACTCATAGCACACAGACTGCCCGCTACTTTGAGTGACAGATAGTGCCGTTTGTGGGTGGGTAACAGGGGAAGGTGCTTGTAACGGGGGAGTGTTGTTGTGAACGCAGGCGTGTTAGGCCAACAAAACGCCGTTTAAAGGGCGTGCATAATTAGCAAAGTAGCGTCATTGTATACGTCACCTCCATGTATTTCACCCAGCACTGATCGCAGTGCTTGCGGCGGGGTAAGGCTACCTCAAGGGCTGCGATCAGCTCCGATGCCTCTCGATGTTACTGATTCATCCAACAATCCCAGGAGATGACTTGTGTTGCAGGGGGGAAAGGGGCGTCTTAACACACTTGCGAGCGTTCAGTGCCGTAGCTCGCTAAGGCATAGAGGGCGTCCTTACGCGATGCAGTGTGATCACATAATTTAAATATCCGGCCCTTTTTTTGCAGCGAGTGAGCGCATCTTGAGAGCGGGTGTGAATGAGGTCCAGTGTTCCATACCACATACAGTAATTGAACCTCCGGATGGCAGGTTAGTACAGTTCTGTTGTAAATCATTAGGTAGGCTTTTCTCAATTTAAGAAACAAAAAATCTGTTTATTCTTTTTTAATATTTAAAGGAAAAAAAAAATATATATATATAAATATACTCCAGATACCAGAGCTCAACCCCACCCCTTTGCGTCCACCAGACCTTTGGGGGGAAGAACAAAGGGGGTGGGGGGGCCCTGCCTTTTTCATTTGTACCGGGCCCCACGATTTCTGATGGCAGCCCTGTCAGGAAGTGGTGCTCACAGCATCTGTGACTTTGCTCATCAGGAAGTGGTGCTCACAGCATCTGTGACTTTGCTCATCAGGAAGTGGTGCTCATAGCATCTGTGACTTTGCTCATCAGGAAGTGGTGCTCATAGCATCTGTGACTTTGCTCATCAGGAAGTGGTGCTCACAGCATCTGTGAGTTGGGTGCTACTGCCATGGGTCACAGCTGATTTCAGCTCTGAATCTAGCACTCAGTTTTCACACAGGTAATAGATGTAGCTGAATCATGCTCCAAAGCAGGTCTTTCAAATCCATACACAATTAAATATGCCACAATCTGTGAGACCAAAACACTCAGTTTGATAAATGTACCTGCTGGCATACACTATGCTGCTTGATAGATAAAATGTTAGTTACCACCAATCAAAAGGTTAACACAGCCTGCCTTAGCATGCAAAGGGTTAATAAAGCCAAGTTATCACTGGGTTAGCAAGGACATGCAATGTTTATGTTCAGAAAAGGCCTATGGATTCTTTAGAGTAACAAGGACAATGTTTATAATTATAACATTTTTAAATTAACATAAAAAGTTACATGACATTAGATATAATAAAAAGCATAGCTAGTGCTCAGACTCGGCAAGCTGGTAGACTTGGGAGGGCTGAAATCCTCCTCAGAACTTCAGCTTTTCCTCTACCTCCCAGTTCACTCATTTTCTGCTGCAGCATTTTATTCTTTCATTCCCCAATAACTGATCTTTATAAAGAATATCATAAGAATACCACATCCACTTGTATCTTTGTGTCTTGCAAAAGACCTTCCCATTCTTTCTGCACCTGAGCTCACAACTCTACAAACTATGCCTAGGAGTTTCTTCCCTCACACACTCTGCTTTTGTCTTGGATTAAGTGGTAACATGAATGAGGAACAGTGACATCTTCCGATTTGCTCCTGCCAGGTCTAGCTCATTGGTGGCAGTGGAAGCACAATACAAAATTCTCATCAGGTGATAGTGATGGCCAATTGGCAGACAATTATCCCTGATCACTTGGATCAGGCTCTTGGTTCACCACTTCACATCTTTTTATAGTGCTCCTCATTGTCAGGTTATGAGCGTAAGATGCAGGAAATGTCTCATGAGATATTATTTTCCCCAGAATTAGGGCTTTTCATGTAATGGAACCATAAATCTCTCTGTTAAAAGAAAAAAAAACATTACTCAAGAACTTTATGAACACAGCTAGAGGTATTCCTTAGTTTTGGAGTTCCTCCTATGATTTCTATTCCTCCTATACCGTAACGATAATTAGCTCTTTGGATTGGTTACATCCAACATGTTGGAATAAATATTTTTGGATGTTTTTTTTAGCATTTTCATGGTAACAGTTGATTATCGTTTGCTTGCACACACTGCACAATTATAGTTCCAACAATAAGCATGCAGTGTATGGCCAGCTTAACTTCTCTTTATTCAAAAACTTTAGCAAACAGAACAAAATTTTTACAAACTTTTCACATTTGGATTGTGGAGCTCATAACCATATTCCTTTGCAGAACAATTTAAGCACTTTCAAGATGACATTTGGCTACAGCTAATTTTAGTATATCTGTGACAGAAATGGGTTAGACTTCCTCTATCTGCATATGGCATAATCCACAAATCATCAGAGCTTCACTGCACCATATGTACAGTATAAATGCAAATGGAATTGAAGTTTTGGGGGGTATGCAATCGGGAAGCCGGCGGACGTAAGCCCGACAACCGGCTTCCCGACTGCTTTATCCCAACAAGGGTTAAATGACAGGCGTCTAATTCTAAACGCCCGTCATTTTACCGATGCTGGGAGAGCGGCGCCCGGCATCCCGATCGAAGTGATGCCAGGCACCGCTGTGGACAGCCACGGGGGGGGACCGTTAGGTTTAGGGCTCCCGGGGGGGACTTAGGGTTAGGCCCCCCCGGGAGGTTAGGGTTAGGCTAGGGGATGGACGGTTAGGGTTAGGCACCCCCGGGGGGGACTTAGGGTTAGGCACCCCCCGGGGGACTTAGGTCTCTGTGGCGGGGGGTTAGGGTTAGGCACTTAGAGGGGGGTTAGGGTTAGGCACTGGGGGAAGGTTAGGGTTTGTCCCCCTAAGAAGGGTTAGGGTTAGGGGGGTTAGGTTACGTTAGATGATAATTACCTGGGGACGTTCGGGATTTTCAGCTGTGTCGACCTGCTGCTGTCGGGATTTGAACCGCCGGACTTGTATCTAGCGGTAATTCTTATGTATTCCTTTGGGGGAACATAGAGTTAAGGTGTGTACACACTGGGCGATCAAGAAAGGCAGTACGACATCGTAATCGTACCGTCGTTCCTGATCACCTGTGGTGTCTGCACTGAACGATCAGTCGTTCAGTGCAGACACAGTCCATCATTCCTGAACAAGGGCAATCTGTCGTTATCGGCAGATTGGCCTGCAAGTTCAGGCGATGGACAATGTCGGAAATGACCAGTGGGAGCGTGCATCGCTGGTCGTTTCTGACATAAAAGTGCACAACTTGTGCACAATTACTGAGCGATTGCACGATTCGATGTCATAATCGTGCAATCGCTCAGTAATATCGGGTTATCCCATGTGTTTTTTTAGTTCCTGAATTCTCTCTCTCATGTTTGTCAGACTAGTTACACTATTGGCATGTGTGTACTTACATGTGTCACCAGTTTACCTGTTTTCTTTGCATTATTTGGTAGCACTCAATAAGATTATTGCAGGCTTAGTTGGAACACTCCCAGCTATAGATTAGCAAGACTCATATCATGAGATGTGACAGAGCGTTCTGTTTGGAATTTTTCTTGTTTCATTTTCATACTAATCTTCAAATACATAAGTGTGAGATGTTTAAAAAGAACAGGGCAGATGGTGAGTGTTAAGTGAGAGTGCCATACAGTATATGACTGGTTTAGTTCTGGACCATAGCTACTCATAGTTCTAGAGTTGAATCAACATGCCAGCTTCTATTTATAGCAATCAGTGAAACATTAGGAGAGCATCTGATAAAGTTAGATCTCTCTAATTTTAAGGAGGGGTAGATACCAGAGCTGCACCAGTTACCCCATAAAAAGTAGTTGGAGCTCAGTACCACAAATTGCATTCATGGAGGCAAATGAGGCTACTCTGCAACACCAGGGCTTAGAACCTGTGAGGCTGAAGTTCATTTTTAAAAATATTTAATGAAATGACAATGTGATTTCCTGCAATGTGTGGCACCTACTAAAGTTAGAACATGAAACTATACAAATAGGCTACTGTCTGAAACTAGAGGCAACTTTTTTTACAATCGGATTGTGGAGTTCATAACTCCAATTCCAGGATTAATATGATCCTACTCATCCACGACCTTGTATTAAAATGATTAGAAGTTCATATATATTGATTAATTGTAGTCTAATCATGTAGCCATTTCTGTCCATCTGACTACCAATATATTTGAACCTTCCAAAGCTACAGTACCTGGAGAGTCAATGAATCTTTGCTGCATGACTCCACCATTGGATTGCAAATTCAAACTGCATATATGGTAAGGAATGATGCACTTTATATCTACACTGTGGGAGGCCCATAAGGCAGTTATAAGAGGAAGTCTTATTTCCATAGCTTCCAGATATAAAATTTAGAGCTTAGCAAATTTGCCTTAGATAATCTAGTAAACTATCTTTCACTAACCAGTGAATGGATCCTCTTTGGCATATTACCTACTGGGCAGAGGGTTACGAAAGGTTGTAAAAAAATTACTATTGATAATCAATGCAGCAGCACGTAAAGCCATTTTGCAGGTTTGGATTAGTGTAGTACCGCCATCCCTAAATATATTTAAACATAAACTCTTCCATATCTTTAATATGGATTGGATTGAAACTACATTGGATAAGGAGACCCACGCCTCCAAATTTTTTTGACACATGGGATAGTTATATGAATACCCTGCTTCCAGATTTTAAATGGAGGATACATGACTCTCTCAAGCTCACCCAGTAGTATGGCCTCCGCCAGCTCTTCAGGGATCCTCAAATTTTCTAGGATCCTTGAACTTTACTAATTTTATTCATACATTCGGCCATCTGGTCCCACCTCGTCACTCATTCTCTCAGTGCTTGTGATTATTTCACATTATTGTTTCTACTCCCCTTATGGAAATATCATTACAACTGAATAATTATAGCCGTTTTGTAATTCTGCTTGTTATTTTTCACTATATACAATCCTAAAACTAAATAATTCCATTGTAACTTTTTTATTTTTGTTTTATAGTTTATATATTCATTATTTTTTATTTGACGCCTAGTATATTCATATAATGGTAATGGGGTGTTTCAATAAAAATATTTACAGGGGACAAAAATGCACTGTATCCTTAAAATTATAAGGCTAATAAATGCACTGCTGCAAGGGGTAAATTTACTAAAGTGCAGGTTTTTAAGAAGTGGGATTGTTGCCCATAGCAACCAATTATTTTCTAGAAGGTACTAGGTAAATGAAAAGTAGAATCTGATTGGCTGCCATGGACAACATCTCCACATCTAAAAACCCACACATTACTAAATATAACCCCAAGACTTAGAATTCCATAATAAAGAGGACTTAGATATGAACAAGCATCATTTTTTAAAAAGCAAAACCAACCAGGTCTCATGTTGACCAAATAACCAAAATCTCACCACTTGCCGCAACTCACAGACTATTACATTATGCCCAAAGAGAATGAAGGTGGAAACATCACTGCTGATTACATACTTCTGACATTTTTTAGGCAAAAATTTCTTTATAAAATTTATTTAAAATTAGGATATAATATAATATCCTTTCAGGGATCTAGAATAATAATTATTATAAATCAGGAGCCATCATTTTAAATATTTCCTAACGTGATAATTAAAATATTATGTCTGAATCTTAAATGGAACAATAACAAATAAAATAAAAAATGTTTATTTAAAAAATTACATCAGATCAGACCTATATTGAGATATATCTGATCTTTTGGCTATGCAGAATCATTACAATAAAAATAAATATTCTCCTTGAACATTTTGCAAAGTAAGGGTCTAAACTCAGAATTTGCTAGTATACAAAATTATTTGTTTGCATTATCAAGAGACCCAGAAGTCATCTTACTCAATGTGTATACCACATGGTGGAAATGACTTTCCAGATGTAAAGATTGAAAACTAAGAGACCCATCTGTGTCAAATTACTACCTCTTTCTTCCTGCCCTCAAAATTTCCTTGGGCGGACCTATATATCAAATGTTTTCCTAAACATTGGACTTTTGACATTACTCTCTACCTTGCATTTCTCAACCAGGATTTGGGAGATGAGCAGGAGCTTAGTTTTAACTCCATTTTATGTACTATCACAATTTCCCTAAAAAATCCCCCCCCCATTGTCTAGACATCCTGGACTAAAGTCAGAATATGATTTTTCTGTGGCATTTTAGAAGGAGGTGATTGGATTTCTCTTGAGTAGCTTTAAACTAAATATCCTACATCATATCCTAAAATAGGGGTTACTGCACTCTCTGGAAGTGTCTACTATTCCAGTATGCAGCTGCAAATCTAATATGAGGGTTCACTTCTCTTTAATATGAATACTTGTGGGTGATCGCACACACCTTGACTGGAATAAATGTGTGTTGTGATTGTAAGTCCCAAACAGAGATAGAAATGACTCCAGCATTGCAGCAGCTTCCGGTATCATCAGTCTGTCTGCGGAAGTCCCAAAACGCTTATCGGCCAATCGTCGGCATTCCTTAAAAGAGGTGTGTGTATGGGTTTCCTACATGTCGCTCTATGTAGTGAAGCTTGTGATGTGATTGGCTGTAGTGGGCTTGCAGTCTTTATTGGCTGTAGTGCGGGTTTGTGTATTAACTCAAAGGGCACGATTCTATTCAACGCGATGTAAATAGCTCCGGGAGTGAGCTCCCGAAGCTATTCAATACACTGCGCTGCCAAGTCCGACTAATGATTTCTTCTCTCATCCCTCCGGGGATGAGAGAAGAAATCTGACAAAAGTCCTGGCGCGAGGCTGTTTTCTGCCCTTCGCGCCGGGAAAACAGCCTCGCGCCGGGAAGTTAGGTCGGGGAATGCCCGTTATCGCGCCTAAAAACCCTGTTTAAGGCGCGAGAACGAGCCTTCCCCAACCTAACATCGCCATGAATTGAATAGCTCCGGGAGCTCACTCCCGGAGCTATTTACATTGCGTTGAATAGAATCGTGCCCTATCTGGACATAGTGGACCATAATTGTAAGAAAGGGGAAACTAAATGGTCTCTATATAATATTGTTAATAATACTGTTTGTGTACAGATATTTCATGTAATGTAATTAGAGCACTATGTTTTAGTCCATTCTCGGATGTTGTACGGTGTATTCCCATGGTATGTTATTTTTATACTAGCTATTGTACCGTCTCATTGATGTGCTCTACCGACTTTGGTCGGTTTATATGTCTTTATTCAAACTCTAATTTGTTTAATAAGCATATACATAGGGTATAGTGGCTCATATACGATCACCTATTCCTGGGTGTTTTTAATTAGCAAGGAGTCCTTGCACTTCAAGACTGCACATCTTATGAGGCACACTGTGGGTAAGACCTATTACATATATGCTGTGCATCAGTTTTGGGACTGGTATTGGGGTGTGGGGCTCTCTGGGCTGGTGTGGCTGGACTGCGTCATGGCATCATAATGTACACTTTTTCACTTCTTCAGTTTGTTTTTTGTATATGTAGCACTTTATACACTTTTTATTATAACCTCCTACTTATGTAGGACTTAACACATAGGCATTATTATTATTATTCCCTAACCCTCACTTTAAATCTCACATTAGTGTGATGCCATGGGGCGGTTCTGCTGGCTTGGCCTGGGGGGTCCTGTGCCCTGTATTTGTTCCATAGAAGTGTTAGGGACCTGATAGAGGTCACCTGGACGCGGTGGGTAGGCCCAAAATTTTGATCATTATTATGCAAAGAACCTCTTGGATGCAATTTAGCAGTATTATTAATAGGTTCAGCATAGTTAGAGTGTGCACTTGCATGTCTTTTTTTTTTAGCTTGCAGCACTACAAGTCTCAGCAAGTAGCACCTCACATTGTGCTTAGAGTGTGCAATCTAGGGCCCCTCCCCTTATGTATTCTGTACTGTGTGTATGTATGTACACTGGAAGGATGAGACTCCTCCCACCTTGATTAGCACCCCCCCCACCTGTTCCTGGGTGTTTTTAATTAGCAAGGAGTCCATGCACTCCAAGACTGCACATCTAATTAGGCACATTGAGGGTAAGACCTATTATATATGCTGTGTCAGTTTTGGGACTGGTATTGGGGTGCGGGGCTCTCTGGGCTGGTGTGGCTGGACTGCTTCATGGCATCATAATGTACACTTTTTCACTTCCTTAGTTTGTTTTTTGTATATGTAGTACTTTATTCACTTTTTATTATAACCTCCTACTTATGTAGGACTTAACACATAGGCTTTCTTCTTTATTATTCCTTAACCCTCACTTTAAATCTCACATTAGTGTGATGCTATGGGGCGGTTCTGCTGGCTTGGCCTGGGATGTCCCGTGCCCTGTATTTGTTCCATAGAAGTGTTAGGGACCTGCCTGATAGACGTCACCTGGACGCGGTCGGCAGGCCCATAATTATGGCCATTATTATGCTAAGAACCTCTTGGATGCAATTTAGCAGTATTATTATTAGGTTCAGCATAGTTAGAGTGTGCACTTGCATGTGTTTGTTTTTTTTAGCTTGCAGCACTACAAGTCTCAGCAAGAAGCACCTCACATTGTGCTTAGGGTGTGCAATCTAGGGCCCCTCCCCTTATGTATCATATATGATTAAGTCTGGGTAAATGTAGTTCTGGTCTCTATATTAGTGTGGTAAAAGGGCCACATGGAACTGATTCTTTGATGGATAAGCAGTGTGTTTCTTACAATATGCTAAGACTAATGCTATTGTAACAGAATCACACTATGGGCATATTTATGAGCCTGCTATAGCATTGTTCAATTTTAGTTGATTGTAAAGTTGGTATGCTAATTAACATCAATGACATCCTGTTTGTGTAGTAAGTATATGAATTTATCATTTTAGTCTGTACTCATACAAATCGTTCTTGGTACTAATGATTGGATATGTAGGAGTGTATTGATCAGGCAGTGATGACAAAATTGACCTCATTGTCAATGTTTAGTCCACGTGGTGTCATTGCTTTTAAGGTACAGATCCATTTCAGTTCCTCTCTATTTATTTTGTTTATGAAGTTGCTCCCCCTCCAATTCTTCTGTACTAGTTTGATCATTGTTATTTTTAGACCTATTGGGTTGCAATCGTGATGAGTTTTAGACATGCCTTTTTGAATATTCTGCCCACATATTGTTTTCCACAAGGGCTTTCCGCAAGGTAGATAACTCCTGTGCTACTGCAGGTTATAAAATCTTCAATTTTGTACATCTCCTTTGTCTGGTGTGACATAAATGAATCTTTCACTGTCATCATGTAAGTCAATGTTCTACAACTAAGGCATTTTCAACATTGATATAAACCTACTGGTGGTGAGGTTCCATCGATGGTGGTTTGTTTAGTTAAAGTTTTAGTTGATGTTTTGATGTGGTTGGATATTAATTTGCTTTTAATGTCTGGTGCCTTTTTGTAGGTTATTGTTGGTTTGGATGGTTAAATATCTAACATTACAAAGTGGAAGCTGCTCAAATCAATTTGCCAATAATCTTCAGGTGCATGAAAGGGAGGGGTCACACTAAACAAAGAAAACTGAAAGAGGGGTGTCCCCCAGATGTCCCCCACCACACTAAATTGTGCCTGCAACAATGCTTGAAAACAATACGGTAATATAAATTAAGAGACATTTGTTGCATGCATTTGCAAATACATAGTAGGCCACCAGGCCAACTTCACGGCTTCTCTGATACTGGTGGTCCCTACAGTGTGGGTACAGTATTTCTTCAAGATAGAAACATAGAATTTGACGGCAGATAAGAACCACTTGGCCCATCTAGTGTGCCCTTTTTCATTTATCCTTTTGGCAACTTCAACCCTATTTGCTCCTTACGTCCAGGGGTGGATTGGGATGGAAAACCAGGCCGGGAAATTTATGGAAGCAGCCCAAATGGGGCGGGTCTGTCAAGGGGGCGGGACTGTCCTCAGTGTCTGTTTCTGAGTATGACATAGTTGCAACCTTCCTTGTGTTATTTGCAACAGTTGCATCTGCGACTTTAAACTAATGCTGCTACAATGCTCTTCCCTGGTGTATGTGGGCCCACTTTCAGTGTCTACAGATCATGCTCTGTGCATTTTTAGACAGTCACATCATTGAAACTTTCACCAGCCCTATGCTAGGTGCAGATCATCCATCTGAGTATGTCCTCCAATATGAGCAATTCAGTGTCTCTATATGCAACCACTTTCAGCAATACACCCATACTACATTACATCAGAGTCTAATTAGTCAACCCTCTGTGAGAACCCAAAAGATTTCTAATCTACTTCTTGCTGTGTGCATCTGAACGCAAGCACTGACGAGAAACATAGCACAAAAAAACAATAAAACAAATTGGCCTCAATAGGAAAAAAAAAAAAACATAAGCCTCAATAGAAAGAAAATAAAACACAATAGTCCTGGACAGGAAAAAATATAACAATGGCCCCCACAGGAAAAACTAAAACACATTGGACCCCACAGGAAAAAAAAACACACATTAGCACTGGGACACTATGGGGAGTGAATGTCCCTATAGACGATAGGGGAGGTAGAGTTGTAGTGTTTGTTCCCAGGGTTGAGTTGTAGAGTAGCCCAGGAGAAGATATGGTGGAGAGTGTATGTCTTTGGGACCAGCAAGGGGGATGGTGGTGGTAGGGTGTACAATGTATGTCCCTGGGTTGGGCGGCTTGTGGTTCGGTGGCCAGGAGGTATGGTGGGGAGTGTATGTCCCTGGGGACATAAGAGTCGGGGGGGGGTTGAGTGTCTAGTGTATGTCCCTGGGCTTCGAGGGACACAGTGTCTAGGGGCTGGGAGGTAAGGTGGGGAGTATGTCATGGGGCGGAGGGTGTTTAGTCTATAACGCTTTGCCTCTGCCTGCACACTAGCTTTGCTCAAAAGAGGACCAAGGACAGTCTTAATATGTGCCTGCTAGCCGGGAGCCAATGAGAACTTCCAGTTTGCATTCCACAGTGTGGAAAGCAAATCTCGGAACTGCGGTAACCTGTCAGGCAGATAAATAAATGAGCCCGGGCCGGCCCAGCCAGCCTGGTAGGCAGGATGGGCCGGCCCAGCAGAGGGGAGAAAGGGTCCATCCCAGCGGGAACTTACCCACTGTCCCGGTGGCCCAATCCGCCCCTGCTTATGTCTCTCTTAAGGATATTCTTATGCCTATCCCAACCGTGTTTAAATTGTTCCACTGTTTTAGCTTCAACCACATCTGATGGGAGGCTATTGCACTTATCCACTACCCTTTCGCTGAAGTTATTTTTCCTCAAATTTCCTCTGAGCCTACCTCCCTCCAGTTTCAGTGCATGTCCTTGTGTTCTTGTACATCTCTTCCTTTGAAGAATGCTTCCCTCCTGTCCATAGTTAAAACCCTTCATGTATTTGAAAGTTTCTATCATGTCCCCCCATTCCCTTCTCTGTTCCAAACTATACATATTAAGATCTTTTAGTCTTTCTGGGTAAGTTCTGTGCTGTAGGCCATGCCTCATTTTAGTTGCCCTTCTTTGTACCGTCTCTAATGTGTCTATATCCTCCTGGAGATATGGTCTCCAGAACTGAACACAGTATTCTAGATGAGGCCGTAAAAAAGACCTATACAGTGTCAATATCACTTCTTTTTTCCTGCTACTGATTCCTCTCCCTATGCAACAAAGCATCTGACTTGCCTTCCTCAATTCTCAATGAATTGCTTGCCTGCCTTCAAGTTATTTGAAATGGTGACTCCTAAATCCCTTTCCTTCTCTGTATTTTCCATTATAGTGTCCTTGATACTATTTAGCCTTTAGGTTATTGAGACCCAAGTGCATGATTTTGCATTTTTTTACATTAAACTGCAGTTGTCATGTTCTTGCCCATTCCTCTAGTCTACGCAGATCCTCAGTCATTTGTTTTACCCCTCCTGGCTGTCTACCCTGTTGCATACTTTTGTGTCATCTGCAAAAAAGGCATACTTTCCCTTCAATATTATTTGCAATATTACCAACATAGATATTAAAAAGCACTGGCCCAAGTACAGATCCCTGGGGTACTCTACTGGTAACCTTTCCCTCCCGTGAATGCACACCATTTACTACAACTCTCTGTTTCCTATTCTGCAACCAAGATCTTATCCATTCAACAGTCATATAATCCAATCCCAAGCATTCCAGTTTGTTTATCATTCTGCGATGCGGGACCAGGGCCGGAATAACGGGGGGGGGACGACGACAGGGGTGGACATCCCTGGGCCCCCACATGTAAAGGGCCCGCACACCCATTGAGGTTAAAGTGCGCCGGAGGAGACAGAACCAGCTCCGCCTCCTCCGGCACACCTCAGCCCGGCGCCGCAGAGAGGGTCAATTTGCCGGGCGACCGCTGGTAACCAGCGGGCACCCGGCTCTCTCCCCTCAGCAGCAGCAGGAACCGGAGCTCAATCGTGAGCTCCGGCTTCCGGCTCACGCAGTGTGCACTATGGGAGAGACGTCATGACGTCTCTACCATGGTGCAGAGGAGCAGCGGACGAGATGGCCGCAGTGGACGTAGGAGTGGGGTTTAAGGTAAGTATTAGTTGTTGTTTTTTGTTAGTGCAGGCAGCTTTATTACTGGGGCAATACGCGGGGGACATTATTACTGGGGACAATGCTCGGGGGACATTACTACTGGGGCAATATTTGGGGGACATTAATATGGGAGGCAATACTCGGGGGACATTACTACTGGGGGCAATGCTTGGATGCCATTACTACTGGGGGCAATGCATGGGGGGCATTACTACTGGGGGCAATGTTCGGGGGGCATTACTACTGGGGGCAATGCTTGGGGGCATTACTACTTGGGGCAATACTCGGGGGGCATTACTACTGGGGAAATACTCAGGGGGCATTACTGTTGGGGGCTCTACTACTTGGGTGCAATGCATTACTACTGGGGCACTACTACAGGGGGCACTATTACAAAAGGAGCATTACTATTGGGGGCACTAATACAGGGCCATTACTACTGGGGGCATTTATACAGAGGGCTCCACTACATTGGGCATTACTACTGGGGCTTTACTATTGGTGGCACTACCACAGGGGGCATTACTACTGGGGGGGCACTACTATTCGGGGCTCTACTACTGGGGGCATTTATAAAGGGGGCACTACAATAGGGGGCATAACTACTGGGGACATGACTACAGGTGGCACTACTAATGGGAGTATTGAATAGGCACTGCATAAGGGGCACCATTCCTGTGGGCACTACTACTCTGGGCTCTGCATATGGGACACTACTACTGTGAGCACTGACATTACTGGGGGCACTGCATAAGGGGCACCACTACTATGGCCTCTGCATAAGTTCCCCATTGTGCATGCTCCCAGTTTGTCCACATTTAATAGGGGCCCCACATGTTTGTTGCCCAGGGGCCCCACAGACCCTAAAGTCTAGATAAGCTACATCTATGGCACCACCTTGATCTATTACTTTTGTCACCCAGTGAAAAAAGTCAATAAGATTTGTTTGGCATGATCTCCCTGAGTAAATCCATGCTGTTTGGGATCCTGTAAATTGTTGGATTTGAGATATTCTTTTAATAGTGTTTCCATTATGTTTCCCACTACTGATGTAAGGCTTACTGGTCTGTAGTCACTTGCTTCTTCTTTGCTTACACTTTTGTACAGTGGTATTACATTTGTTCTTTTCCAGTCCTCTAAAATCACTCCTGATACTAGCGACTGGTTGAATAATTCTGTTAATGGTGTTACCAGGACCCCTTTAATCTCTTTTAGTATCCTTGGATGTATCCCATCCGGCCCCACTGATTTATCCACTTTCAGTTTTGAGAGTTCTGTTAGGACCCTCTCCTCTGTAAATTAACTTTCATGTGCCTCATTTTTATGAATGCCTCTGCAATTTAACTGTGGCCCCTTCCCCTCTTTTTCTGTAGTGAATACTGAACAAAAATAATTATTTCGATGATCTGCTATTTCTTTGTCTCCCTTGATCATGTATTCAGTCTCTGTCTTAAGTCTTATTATTCCTCCATTTGACTTCCTCCTCTCACTTATATACTTAAAAAAGTTTTGCTCCCTTTATCTACTGACTGGGCCATTTTCTCATACGGAGAAAGGGGGATAGAGATCGCACTGGTATCACAATATATTGATGCTAATGGTGAATAATTTGGAATACCAAATTCAAGTCTATCGAGAAGAGTAGTATATATATATAATGTATATTACAAGAAATTTAATCTGGATGACTTATTATTGGTGGTGCGCCCAAAAAAATTTGTGCTATACACATATAATAGGGGAACAGAATTTGCATAGAAACAAAAACTGAAAAAGGACAAATAAGTCTTTTTGGGGCACTCTTGAAAAGGATATGGATAATATGGTAAAGATATAAAAATATTATTTTATTAAATACCTTAGTTAAAATAAACTTAGCTTCACAAATACAAGGAACAAATTACATAAGGATAAATATATAACAAAATTGTGTGGCATGCAAATGCACACAATAGGTAAATCATAATCAGGATCATAAGATCTATGATGGCATATGCATAGGATTATTTAATCCAATTTGATTATATGCAAAATTGGAAATGTGATGCACACAAAAACACTTCGTAAGTACAACCGTGCGCATAAGATTCATATATCCAGTTGGATTGCATAATAGGCGAACATATAACAATATAACAAGATAACACACACAGTAAAAAGACAAGTGACCAATACGTAATATAATTATGTAGTATCAACCAATATATAGGGTCACATTTGATTAGTGTAACAAATCAATCTATGTATAGGGTCACATTAATTAGTATAACAGAAAGAGCTGTTACTCATGCAGCATAACATGACATCATAATCTCTAAATGAATAAATACATCTGATTAGTTCTGGTCATATGAAATGGAAATGGCAATAAAGAAATTAGCAATTCACAGGTCAAGGTAGGATTTCATACAGTGATATAACTATTAGTTCGTGCAGATTACATCTAAGTTGTTGAATAAATAAGATATAGAATTACATAAGTATTATTATCTAAACAGTACACATAATCCTATATTCAATGTAAAGCAGATATAAAAACAGCCCTATATTTATATATCTTATAAATCAATGATAGTTCTTAAGTACAGCATATAACAAGTTCAGTATAATACTGATAGCTGCAGAACTGATATCATAGAAGAATTATGCAGGTATGTACCTAAGAAACATGTTGGTAGAGATCACTGTTGAAGAAAGTAAGATCTGCGGTACTGGGAACGCTAAACCACTTCTGCTTTCCCTTGTCTGATTCTGACAAAGGATGAGAGAGTGGGCAAGCGTGACACACAGATGAAATGTAAAGTTAGGCACTTCTACTGTTTGAGAAAGAGCTGTGTCTCTCCCCTGTTACCTGGTGGGCATTGCAGGGGGAGTCAACATGCAGGGAACTCAAATGAGAGAGTGCGTTTGAAGGGATAGTAAATACCTTGCCTGAAAGAGAAAGACCAGAGCTGCATGCACTGTGTGCGGGACCCTCGTGCTAATGCACCATTCTGTCAGTCAGTACGCGCGTTTAGCCGAAATGGCTTGATCACCTGATCTTGTATTCAGTCTCTGTCTTAAGTCTTATTATTCCTCCATTTGACTTCCTCCTCTCACTTATATACTTAAAAAAGTTTTGCTCCCTTTATCTACTGACTGGGCCATTTTCTCCTCAGCTTCTGACTTTGCACGCCTAATCAGCTTCTTAGCCTCCTTCCTTCTGGCAAGATACACCTCTTTGTCGTTATTATTTTGGGTCTGCTTATATTTCCTAAAAGCCATCTTTTTTAATTTCACACTAGTTGATACCTCTTTTGAAAACCACACTGGCTTTTCATGGTGCTTTTCCTAACCATTTTAATACAAGGGTCTGTAGCCTTTAGTATTGCATTTTTTATTTTTTCCCACCTCTCCTGAACTCTTTCCAAGTTCCTCCAATCTGCCACTGACTCAGTAACACATCTCTCCATCTCTGCAAAGTCTGCCTTCCTAAAATCTAACACTTTTGTTTTTGTATTGGACCCTGTCTTTGTACTAAACCACAGTGCTTTTTGATCACTGGATCCTAGGTTCTCACCCACATTTACATCCGATATTCTGTCACAATTTGTGAGTATCAAGTCCAGAACAGCATTTTTGTGAGTGGGCTACCTCACCAATTGTTTGAGAGATGCCCCCTGAAGGGAATTTAGAAAGTCGCCACTTCTAGGAGAACTTTAGCAGACACCTCCCAGTTTACATCAGGTAAATTAAAGTGTCTCATGTTTATGACCTCTCTTTTTAAAGATTTTATTTAGTTTTGTTTATTGTCTTGGTTGTACTGTGTAATAAAAGAGACTTTTTTTGTTCTTGGTTGTGTGTTCCTACAGTTTACTTGTTTCTAACTGCCCTGTCTCTATGAAGACTGTCTCTACTAGTTGTATCTCTTCTCTAAGATTTGTATCTCTTCTCTAAGATTTGTTTTAAAGCGCAGTTCTTTGTATTTATTTATGTCTGAGCAATTCCGTCTAATCCGATTAAACTAGCTGCTCTGAATGTTACAGAGCCAATTTGGGTGGTGTCCGCTGTTTGATAAGATGTAACTATTAAGATCTACCTTTTCATGGTATTTATTAGTTGTGATTTACTCATCCTGTTTGTAAATTGTGAGATCAAGAAAATGTATCTCTGTCTTATTGTATGCGGTGGTAAAATTCAGGTTATTGTCATTGGTGTTGATATACTGATTGAATTCTGAAAGTGAAGCTTCGTCATCATGCCAGAAGAAAATCACATCATATATATACTCTTCCAGAGGACCAGGTTTGCGACCAACTATGCTGGCACAAGATCTTGTTGTCCTCCCATCTACTCATAAAGAGGTTAGTATAGCTGGGGGCAAACCTGGTCATTGCGGTTGGGGAGAAGTAAAGAAAACCAAAGGAACACACGACCAAGAACCAAAGTTTTAATGCTGTTACTTGGGCATGCATAAACTAGCCACTGTGAGTGCTCACTGCGTGCCGTGAAGTTAGCAATTTCTGAGTGAAGTCAGGGCTTCTGTAAATATCCGATGTTACTCGATAGTACTGATGCAAACCCAGAGCTGAAAGAGTTTGAATAGATCGTGGAATGATATGGATTGAACATGCCAAAAAAGTTAATTCTGTGCAATGATGCTTCGCAGCAGACTTCGGACCTGACTTATCCCGGAACCACCTCTTGGGATCTTGCACTTGGGTCAGATAGTCTTTCTTTTATCTCCCTCAGATCTTGGTGAATTTCCCTTAGAACGGAGGTTCTCTCCTGCATGCTGGCTGGGATTGAGTCATGCATTGGCTCAATGGTTGCAGCCTGTCTCTCCACTGCCATACTAAGTGCATTGATGACTTCAACAAAGGTGGCAGTGGTGCGTGGGGGTGATACTGATGGTAGAGGTTGTGCCTCCCCCCCATCCCACTGCAGCCGTTGAGGGTGGTTGTCTCATTTCTAAAAAAGAAAGAAAGTAAGAAACATGTTTACAATTTGAGATAGACAGATAGATGATAGATAGATAGATGATAGATAGATAAATAGATAGATATATTTTAAATATACACAAGTATCAGACACAGCATGTGGGGCATCAGTGGCAGGCACCACTGGATTTTGTAAGTGGGCATCTGCCAACAACCCCCATTCTAAGGTCTCAACATTTTTCAAATCTTGTGGCGTCAATAACAAGATCTGAGGGAGGGGACCACCTGGCCTTTTATTGTGCTCACTTCAGGTCTTCAGTTTGCTACTGAGTCTGCTGCGAAGGTCACTCCGTCTAAAGAAAATATATAAGAAAAAAAAATATATAAAAACTAAAATTTTTTATGATTTATATAGCACTTTAAAACATTTTACACACATCTATTGTTTATACCAAAAGCTATTTGCACATTACACAATTATAATGTACATACATCCTAAAATTATCAGTTCACACACAGTGTTTATTTCATTTATTTTCCAAAATTTGGTAATTCTTACTGTTTTCGAAGATGTGTTGGGGTACGAATTAACTTTTTTGGCAATTTCAATCAACATCCTTCCATGATCTTTAGGCCGAACTTTGGTCCCACTATAAAATCTGGATAATGCATCTTCTATAAGGACCTTGTTTTCCCTCTTACTAATACATGGCACTCATATCTTGCCATCTGTTGTGTATGTTGAGTCTCCTTCAGTAATGAGCCCTTTATACACACATGCGTACGCAGGGCGTGTGCGGTGCATCCGCATGCAACCAATACACAATCAACAATTGGCTATAAAACCATGCTCCCAATGCAGACACACCTTGCTGCTGCCCATGTGAAGAAATGCACAGGCAAATGGTAAGACACCTGTCCTTGTGTAGAATGGTGATTGGAATTTGAAATAGAGGGTGCTGTAGCCTGAGAAAATTAGAACCAGTGAATTGTCAGAGTCTGACATTTTAATGTAGACAGGAAATCAGAAAGTGCCAGCGTCTTTATAAAGTATGCTTGCTGTAATAATTGCCATTGCCATCATGAGAGCCACGCTGCCTCAGCCGGTGGAAGCAGCCTACAGCGAGCTGTGGATGCTCTTTCGGGAGCCGACACATCATTGTGCAATTAGATCACAGTTTGCGTGACCTGCGGCATTGCCACCCGGACCTCCTGGCTCGTCTGCAGGCCTTAATAGTACTCAGTAATTATGCATGACCATGTGTATGCATGTCAGAGTCCGGGTATGCACGATTCCGCTAATGTTAACACTCACCTCGCGGGCGTACGGAGTACTGCAGATTGCCAGTGTATGCATGTATATGCTGGTGGAACTGTCAGTATGGTGCTTTGATTTTATATTTTGTGTGGCCATTTTGAAATTTGTTTTGATTGCTGTACTGTGTAATCCGAATGCATTTCCGCTCATAACACATCTAGGACAGCTATAGGCTGTAGGATATGTAATTGCATATATGTATATATAATATATGTATATGTGTGTTTCTCTTTCGTTCTCTCTCTCTATATATATATGTATGAATATTAAATTACTTTTCTTATTTAGGTGTTAAAATATTTTGGAGAAACTATTCTTTTCCATAGGGTAACATCAAGCACTTCAAGCAAGGCATCGCAGGAGGCCCTCACCTTCCCCTGTCCAGTCCCCTTCCCCTGTCCAGTTCCCTACCCCTGCCCACTCCACCTTCCCCTCCCACTCCCACTCCCCCTCCCCTGTCCAGACACTCTCCCCTGCTCACTCCCCTTCCCCTGCTCGCTCCACCCTCCCTGGCCCACTACCCCTCCACTGGCCACTCCACCTCCCCATTCACTCCCCCTCCCCTGTCACCTACCCAATCTCCTTCCCCATCATCTTCCTCGGAGTCCAAATGGGCAGCCTCATCCAACCCTGTGACTGTGTCTGAGGGAGAAAATGTGTCTGAAGGCATGAGTTAAAGTGGGCCAGAACGGGGTGGAACTGCATTCCATCAGTTCCATCCTCCAGTCCACCTTACCCGGCCAGTCGCCCCACGTTGTTATGTTGTTATTATTATAGGTTAGCTTAGTATAACTTAGAAGTGAGTATCTATTGACAATACACACAGGGAAATAACACACATATTAGACATATAACTTTTAATGAAAATATTTAAAAACAATACACTTTAAAATAAAGGCACATAGGCAGTTATACAATTTTGTCCCTGCAAATATGCAAATACAGTAGGAGGTGCCTGACACCCCTTGCTGCATTTGCAAGCTCAGCACTGCGACCATCGGTCGCAATGGTGAACAGCGGCTGGCCGCCAGCCAGCTGATTAAGCCTCACGATATTCAGGCTAGCCAGCATGTGAGACCAGGAAACTGTGTCCGTCGACGCAGTCCCAGCCCTGTCCATTCTCAGAAAACAGGGTGAACAGACACCCGGTTTTTGGCACATCGGCCAGCCTGGTCCCCGCACCACAACTTGAATGCCTCTGCTGGTCAATCAGGCAGAGGCATCGAAGGGGCTGTGTGAGTTTATGCAGGCCAATTTTGCACAGTTGCGGAATGGGTTCTGCGCAGTGGCGTAACTACCATAGGTGCATGGGGTGTGGCTGGGGGCCCTCCCCCTGCACCTACGGTGCCAGGCCTTCGATCGGGATGCGGGCGCCGGTCTCCCGGCGCCAGTGAAATGAGTGGCATCTACATCTAGACGCCGGGCATTTCACCCTCGCCGGGATATGTCAGCCGGCTTCCCGATTGCATCCCATGTATTCAATTAGAAACCGTCGAAAACGGCACCCGGCGAAACACAAACAGGCGAAAAGTACTGTCAGATTTGGGGAAATCAGCCTGACACCCCCCAAAAGATGCACTGACATTGGGGATCACTATAGATACCCCCGAATAGTCCTGCTGAAGCTATTTTGGATACTTAAATGATCTCAATAGTGGTGAAGAATAGCATTTAGCAGGTTTTTTTTGTGAAAATAAGTAGCCCCAGCAAATTTGGGGTACATGAAAATGGGTGCTAGCATAGTTAAAAATCGCAAAAGGGAGGTTTTAATAAACATGAAAAATGCACCTTCAGCAAGCACCCGCAATAAAAAAAAACCTCACCCATACTTGCAGACCCCCCCAAAGTCTATTTTGCTAGTTTTTAAGTTTGTACCCCAACTTTGTACTTTTTTGCTCCATTTTTCAAAGTAAGTTTTTGGGGTGTTCTATCAATTTTTTTTAGGATTTTTTTGATGCAGTTTACCTTTGGGGACCTGTCCTAAGGGAGCAGGGTTGTTTCCCCACCTTTGCACCCCAAAACCGCAATTCTGCATTTTTTCCGACAGCTATTCATAGGCAAAACTTTTCCACTGGGTACATTGCATTGCGCTTCCGCACCCGCGAAAAGTCGCAAAGGTTGAATACGGGGATAAGTTTCCGCTGGCGAAATGACGTCACCGGTGAAAGTTTTTCACATAAACGGCTTTTCGCCGCTAATTGAATACAGCCCTAAGAATCAGTTCCATGTGGCCCTTTTACCACACTAATATAGAGACCAGAACTATATTTACCCAGACATAATCATATATGAGTCACTATACCCTATGACTATGCTTATTAAACAAATTAGAGTTTGAATAAAGAGATGTAAACCGACTGAATTGTGTGCCTGCGTGTACATGCAAGCACGCAAAGCTCCAGCGTCCGGCTGCAGGAGCCGGGCAGGGGTGGAGGGATCTGAAATAATCCCTTTTCGCGCGTGTGTGTGTATTTTCGAAGCTTGATTAATTTGGTCCCCATATTGTTGTATGGGGTCAGTGGGACAGACGGGACTGAAAGGTAAATATATGATATCAGCGATACCTCCTGTGTTATCTTTATGATGAATGGCCCCAATAACTTCTACAAAAGTAGGTGAAAATGTTGATGAATATGGCCCATGAGAAAAATCATTACATGTACCTGGACATTAGAAAATCAGTGCAAATTGTTTATGTAGCCAATATGTACACACTATATTTAAAAAACCTATATATAAAAATGATGATGGCAATAACAAATGTTACTCTTATTCCAATAGAGAGAGTTGTGCTAACTTGTTTTATTTGATTTAGTTTTTAAATGAAAAGCAGTAAGCATGCATATCCTATTATGTATGTTCTAGTTGTGTCTGGATCAAAGCTACGTAAACCTAATAGGGTAGATGAGTGTTTCTTGTTGGTGGTCACAGTACAATGAAATATGATTAAATTACCAAAACAAGAGCACTAGATTGAAAGATGTCTTTGCATCCTGTATTTGCTCATTGACAGCAACATCTGCAGTCCCTGTCTTATTTGTTTGATTGCTGGAACAAAGGTGTTTCGACTGCTAATAACTGAATACATTTTTTCTGGATATTTCACAAGCATAATAGTTTTTTTGCCTTTGGCATGTTTGATTAATGCACTGTATAACCTACAGCTGTGGCATGCAAGTCGTCTCCATCCAACTTGCTAAACATGATTTTCTGGATTCAGAGCCAGATTAACAAAGGGGCGGATGGGACTACAGCTCCAGGCCTCCACATAAAAATAGGCCCATCATCATGACAGCATGATAATAACCAGCCACCAGCTGCATGTACAGTCGGCCATATGTCATAAGTATTAAAATTGCATTACTATTCTCCTCACAAAATTATGCAATTTGTATAACTTTACATATTTAGGGAGACATTGAGACTAATAGCGTAGGGGGCGTACATATGGCATTGGTCCCACCCACACAGCTCTGGTCAAATTTCCTCCTCTTTTCACAATAGGCTCTTAGGGCCTGATTAAGTGTGGATCGCTATTGTGATCGCAATAGCGATAATGCACACAGTCTCAATGCTATCGCAGCCTAACACAAGGATGCCCACTTTACCTTACACACATCCGTAATACTTAGCAAGACTGCAAAACCATCGGTAACATCATGTACCATCATAGCCTCATGAACACTTGCACAAGGCCTGACCTTACTCAGGAATTGCTAACCTCATCGCACGCAGTGAAAGCCTGAGCTGCGTTTGGCATCGCAGTGGCTAATTTATGCACGCCCCTGTAACGGCATTAAAATGCACTGGCACGCCAGCGTTTCACCAGCCACCCCCCATCACCACCCCCATGTGGTCACTTCCTGTCAATCAGTCTGCAATGGGTCTACGTAGTCATTGCGATCGCAGTCCCGATCACAGTGGAGTCTTCGCATACGCATGTGCCGAACGCAAAAATCAGCCGATTGCGTGTGTAATCGCAGTTGCAATCGGTAGTAAATCAGGCCCTTAATCATTTTCAGCCCCAGGCCCATGTGGCCCTTAACTTGGTTCTGTCTGGATTATTTAAAATATAAGAATATACTTGTATTTTCTGTTTGTCCATGTGCACAAAATGTATTACACATCTGTATTATCAAAATGAAGAGGATTAAGGGAAAAAAATATTCTGATTTTAATTGAATTCAATTAGCAGACATACAGAAAAATATGAATGGATCAGATTCACTATGTGGAAAACATTGACATCCATTTATTTGGCACTATTTTGTGAGTTAGATAGCTAAATCATAAAATGAAGCCTACACATCTGTATAGAGGGCACTTGTGATATTGGTAAAGAAATCAACTTTTTTAAAATTCATTCTTTTCACATTTATAACAAAAAATACAAAAAATCCTTTGGCCTTTAGATACTTTTTAATGTATTTTAATTGTTCAACATTAGTGTTGAATGCGTATGATAACGAAATTTATGAAAATATACATATTTTTTATTAATAGCATATAATTTAATTATATTCTATATTGAGTTAGGCCAACATGATTAATATGAACCCAAGTAATAGTTATGGAACAGGTTAATTGTAATGCACAGTATACCAAAATAAAGTTACTTTTACCTATCTTTGTTTTGTATATCAGAATACTAACCTACAGTAAACAATAAAAGAAAATCCCCTTTTTAACCAAAAAAATCAACTAAAATTCAAAAACTCATAAACATTATTCCAAGAAATCCAATCAGTAGAAAAGAGAAGTAAAATGTATTACAATGTTACATCATCAACAATACAAATTCATTATCAGCCTGGAAAGTTCCCAAAATACCCTTACCTACTATACAGCACAACCCCACTAAACATTTTTTATTAAATCCAAGCCCAGAGATACAGGTATGTGTACATTTCCACAGGGGTTATTAGACAAAGCACTTTACAGTGTAGCACACATTATTGCAGAATACAGTGGTATGTGACATTACATAACTGCACAGCAATATATAAAGTTACAGTGGTATGTGACATTGTATAAGTGCAGAACAATATATAGGTCATGAGTGAGTATATATATGGTTTAACAGAGCGATCAGTACACAGAACAAAGCACTTTTTATTGCTACAGGGCAGACAACATTTTGGGAGAGCGGCATACATGACAGGCCAGCAACTGACAGTTGAGAAGGTAATGACATTCTTGTTGTATGCAATATTTATAGTACAACAATCAGGAATGCATTAAATGTGGAAAAGAAGTACACAACACTGGTAGCAATTGTATGTGAAAAACATTTATAAAGTATGCAAAGTAATGTGCTAAAGTGTATAACCTCACCCAGTTAATTGTTCATGTTCTTCTAAATTTATTTTGTTTAAAGTAATAACAACTGCAACAATACTTCTTAACTAGACAACCACTCACAGTTTCCACAGTGCCATACAAAGCCAAATTAAGTGGACGGGGCACAGATGTCCCGGGCCCACTCTCTCTCAGACCCCCCCCACCCGGCTGGCCGGAGCAGACTGCTGCATTGTGCAGTCCCGTGCATTTTCTAGGAGTCGGACCACAAGTGGGGGTGCCAGGCACTGAGTAGGAGCGGGCTGCATGATGAGTGGGGGGTGCTAACAGGAGGGGGAGGGGATGAGATATGGGGGCAGGCCACCCTGTATTGAGTGCCCTGGGCATAATCCGGCCCTGGTGCCACACAAGAAGTAGACATAAAACATATCAGAACTATAGGATATAAGGTAAGGTCACCAAAATGTAATGTCTACAGCGCCATCTAATAATATACTGTATGTAGATAGATAATGTTTTCACTGCTGCAATGCCTCGAGTATATTTACACACTTGTATAAAGCTCATCCTTTACCTAATGCATGTTATATCAGAAGGTATGATGGATATATAAATTAGATGTAGTTACAGTATATTATATCACATGCTGCTCAGTATATGGAAACGTGTACATACTACCTTGGGGACTAAATATGGAAGTACAGGCTAGGGGGGGGGGCAAGGGGCAAATAATTAAAACTGAGGTGCTCTCAGTGCAGCATCTGTGGGATGCCTAAGTAGGGATGGTCACTGACCATTGATGATTCATAATCATCGATGGTCTATGGCCAATGTCGAAAGCTTTTACCATCGATGGGGGAGAACAAGATGACTTCCCTCCATCGATGGCACAGCATAACCGAATGTTTTTTTTTCACAAAGTGGCGGGACACTGAGCATAGCTTTATCCCTGCCACCCAGAAAGCCTCACCCCATGGGCCAGTCAGTCAAAGAACAGAGATGACCATCGGTTGGTGAAACCATCAAAGGTCATCCATTGCATAGTTGGTAATCATTGATGGCCATTTGCTAAATAGCCATCGATACACCGATGGCCTTCTCTATGCCTAAGCAGGAGAGGGAGGTGGAATGTTCTGTTGAGGGGGTTGGGCCAAACAGCACATTGTACAGTCCTCTGCCTGATGGTATCATGGGAGTTAGAAGGGCGGAGCTGCTAGAGTCCCACTCCCAACTCCCCAGTGATATACAACTGAAACAACCAGCACCTACCTACCTGGCCTGCAAGGTGTGTGTGTCTCAAACCCTGAGTGCATGTATGATCCTTTACATTCGAGACTGTATGTGTGACTCTGCATAAGTGATCTGTTACATGTGTGAGACTGCATATGTAACCCTCAGTGTTTGTATATGAGTGATAAATGTTTCTTTTGCAATGGAATTGGTGTGAAAGGCTCTGTAATATTTACCATCTAAAAGAAACTCTCTAACTGGGCCTGATTCAGATGTGGATGCAGTTGCAGACAGCTATGACTGCGTCTTTTGCTGCAGCACAACTGCAACTTTATGCTAATGCCGCAGCTTATGGGCTTTCTACTAAGAAACCCACTGGCTGCATTGTAATTCACTGCTGTGCATACTATGATGCACCATTGGTTGCACACCAGTCACACCATGTCCATCAGAACATGGCCGCCAGTGCCTGCGCAACATGCCTGTGTCTGACTTCCCTGTTACCTCCCAGGAACGCCCATCAAAATGGTCTTTTTCTGTGTCCATTCTGCGTCACCCGGCAGTAACCATTGTGATGCATGCACAGTCTAACTCAGAACCATGTCCACATGCTTCCAACATTGACGCTGCATCCACCTCTGAATCAGGGCCACTACTATCTTTATCTTATGGGTTATGACTATGCTCTTCATTTTAAACCATAGGGGCTACCTTGTTTTAAGTGACCCAGGTCCCCCAAACCCTTAATCCAGCACTGGCCATAGGATAATAAATTCATAATTAATAAAAACAAAAATAAAAGTGTATCTTAAGAATAGTGAGTCACTGATGCTATAGCTATGTATGGAGAGTCGCTACAGGCTGCTAAATTCTCCCTTTAGAGAAAAATTGCTCTAGTAACATCTATAGGCAGCAAGAGGGTACTACATCTGTAAAAAAAAATGTAAAGACATTAGTTCTATTCAGATGAAAGTTGCCTTTTCTGTATCCTACAGTATACGCATATTTGAAAATACATATATCAGTGATATTCAATTTTTAACTCAAAGGTCAGAGAAATGAAAGACATTTGAAAAGAGGACAGTTAGTATATACTTTACTGTAACACAGACAACAGAGGCCAAACTAAATAATAACACCCAAAGCAAAAACATGCCTCAGTGCAATTAAACTTTCGTCAGTTTAATCTCCAGAAACAGAAGATTTTTGTGACTTAGAAGTAAGCTTTGTGCTCTGCTCTGGCAGCTGAATAAGTTCTTAAATTAGATCTTATTATGTATAAATTCCAATTTAGAGCTGCTTTCATCACCGTAATCCTCCAAGTGATATAAAAACATAAGTACACTTTTCTGTTTATTTGTTTTCCTTTCATCTAACCTTTTAGACATTACGGTTCATTGGGAAAACTTTGTGTCTTTTTCATAGCATGGTATGAAACATAAGCTTTACCCAGAATCTAGAATGTAAAGAATGGGGATATAGAATGATAATAATTCTGCTTACGATTTTATATTGCATTTGTGAAATGATCAGTAGCATTTATAGCTGTAATGCGACAAGAGACTTTTTATTGATGAAATGATAAGAAAAATGAAACAGTCTTATTCTGTGACGAATATGTAATTAAGTGATGAAATTGTATAAACATTGACTTCTCATGTATCTCGGCAAATCGTGAGCACAGAAATTACCCACCAGTTACTTTTACACACCGGCTAAGGGGCTCATTTATAACATTATGCAATGTGCTATAATGTTTGCTTCCTTTTCAGAAACCCTTTCTCATAACATGGTGCATTTCCCTTAGTGACTCATCGGTATTATTCCCTGATAAAGTCTGACATACTGCTGAGAGTCCTGTGAAAAAAGTCATGACTCACGACTACCCCTACCTAGATTGGTAATAATCAACGTAATAGAGGACACACCCAACATGACTTTAGCTTGAAAATGTCATTGTAGCTTATTAAGAGGTAGGAGACGCCTAACAGGTAAATGTTCTAATCACATAATTTTTATAGTACATAGGCTCTGGGAAAACCATAGACCACACTCAGGACTTCTGCTGTTAATTATGATCAATTTACTTTATAGAAATATTGATTTACAAAACTTTTCTAACTTTCCATTTAATATATAAAAATCATTATAACAACGTGTCATTCCTTTTTACCAGCTAGATTTTGTCAGATGAGAAAATTCCAATGTATTTATTTGATCAATCTACATTCTCTTCTAATATTCAGTATTCACTTCTTAAATGAAATGGAGCTTTTAGGACACTGTCAGAGGATGCAACTAGAGCAAATATGGAGATCTAGACGTGGCAATCGTTAACATGACACACATCAAGTCTTGCAATGCATCATACTAGTAAAGTTTGCACATTGTCTAGATATCACCATCTAGATACCAGTAAGAGCTGCTTGGGGGAATACTACCGTACATTACAAGAGTAATTCATTCATAAATTTCACTTCCCTGTATATTTCCCCGTGAAAATAAAAATAACAGACAGTTTGCTACTCTATATATAGAGCATTGACTTTCCCTGCAGAAGCAGCAAGCAACACAGTGACATGCCAGGCTGGGCTGGTCACATTGTTACATTGGGAAATGCAGTGTGAGATCCCCGTGTCCTGATGCCAGCCACAGCTTGGTCAGAACATAGCAGAATCACCTATGTGAAGTGGGCTGATAAAAGATATGTTGATTGTCGTAGGTCAAACCAATCCTGTGCACTGAGGCTCCTGCTGGTACCCATGGGCTAAGGGTGCCAGGGTAATGAGTCTTATCATATAAAATATTAAATGTTTGTGGAGTTACTGTAGAAATCCCAGAATGCCTTGGTAGATAATATGCTTGGTCATACTAGGCCTTGCAGAACTACAAGTGACAGTATGCCCACTGTTCCACAAACATACTGAATACAAAAAACAAAACTCACTCACCTACAGATGTGTCGTCATACACTGCAGCTTCAGTTGGACCAAGCAGCCCCTCTTGGCACGCCAGGTCCCAGGCAACTTGGTCGTGTGTCTTTCTCACTCAAAATGTGCATTTTATTTGCATAAATAAAACGGAATCGGTATGAAATACCGATAGACGGGATGCCGGCTGTCAGTACACTGACAGCAGCATCCCGAAGGTTCAAATCCTGACAGGGGACCGGTGAGTACTGTTCCCCTGTCCTATTTTCCCCCTAACCCTCCTTTCCTGTACCCTAATACTAACCCTACCTACCTGTACCCTAACCCTAACCCCCCCAGTAAGTGCCTAAACCTAACCCTCGCCCTTTAGTGCATAACCCTTACCCTCCCCCCTTGGTGCATAACCCTAAATCCCCCAGGTGGTGTCTGAACCTACCCCCCCTGCCCGGAGCCAAACCCTAACCTCCCCCTTCCCACAGCCTAACGCTAAAATCCAACGGGGCGCCTAAGCCTAAGTCATCGCCACCCGTGGCTGCTACTCACCTTTCCGCGATGTCCTTATGATCGGTATGCCGTCTGCCGGGATCCCGACGTCGGCATCCCGAGTCATGTCGGGGTTCCGGCACTGGTGTTGTCTTGGCGTTCGGGATTCCGATGCCGGGGTTGCAGCAGACTGCATCCTGCTCGCCGCATCCCAATAAAACAACTGAAGATGTCAATTATACTGATCAATGTGATGTGCGACATTTTTGACATCTGTGTACAAATGAGCCTGAATCTGTTTCCAAAGTGCTGTGATGCAGCGGCCGCAGCTTTTACTCATGCCAAGTTCCGTTGTGCTTCATCTGCGGATTTAAACATGTTTGAAACAAATTCCTGTGTGTTACAGTTGCAGCCCAGGGTCTTTACTATACTGTGAGTGGTGTTTCACTATGTCTGTAATGCAAAGAAGATGCAAAATTAAAAAACAAAGATTCTACACCACACCTCTCCGAGCAGCTCAGTCATTCTGGGAGTTTTGCGGCGTATGGCCGTATTGGCGCTAGATATATGAGGACACATCTGTAAACCCTTAGTTACCACTTCATTAAACACCAAAAGTGCATCTTTCCTGAACTATGCAATAGGTGATTTTCATCAAAAGTGAAATAAAATAAAACGATAAGAAAAAAATGCAACAGCTCCTTATGGAGTCATACCTCTAAGTCAGAGGTTCCCAAACATGGTCCTCAAGGCAACCCAACAGTTCAGGTTTTAGAGATATCCATTGTTGAGCACAGGTGGCTTAGGGCCTGATTCACTACTATACGCAACTGCGAATATGCACGCAATCGGCTGATTGCTGCATTCTGCGCATGCGTATGTATTGCAGTGCGCGTGTGCAAACTAGCTATTGCGATCAGGACTGCGATCGCAGAGGTTATGCAGACCCATCGCATAGTGATTGACAGGAAGTGCTGTTTGTGGGTGGTGACGGGGGGATGGTTGGGGAAACGCAGGCATGCATAATTTATCCACTGCATGGCCTACGCAGTGTGAGGTCTCATAGCATGCGTGGTTGTTAGCAATTTCTGAGTAAGGTCAGGGCTTGTGCATCTGTGCGTGAGGCTGCGATGGTACTCGATTGCACTGATGGTTTTGCTATTCTGCTAAGTATTACGGATGTGTGCAATGTAAAGTGGGCGTACTTATGTAGTGCTGGGTTTGCATTGCGATCGCAATGGATTAGCATACTGTTGCAGTTGAATTGCGTGCATACACAATATTGCTATCCATAGTGAATCAGGTCCTTAATTAGTATCTCAGTCAATTTGATATCACCACCTGTGCTATACCATGGATATCTCTAAAACCTGAACTGTTGGGGAGCCTTGAGGACAACGTTTACAAATCTCTGCTCTAAGTGATATAAAACTGAGCAATTTTCAATACAGTGTAGTACAGTTTAGTTATGTTGTGTGTATTATGCATTTTTCATACCTACTGCACCTCATAGCTAAATGCCATTAACACAATGGATGGACGTAACTAGACCTAGGTAGGCCCATAGCTTTTCACAGTACCCTATGGTCCCCGGCCCCCACCTCCACAACCCCCCCCTCTCCTCGACTTACCGCTGGTGGTTGCGTCCTCCTTTAGCGTGTGCTGCGCAGGGCAGGCACAACTACTCTCCCAGGCGGCTCCATCTCTCCTCGCTTACTGATTCTGGAAGGATGCAGCCACGCATCCTCCCAGTATCAGCCAATGAGGAGAGCCAGAGGCGGAGCTGACAGGGAGGGCAGATGTGCTTGCCCTGCGCAGCACACTGCTGGATGATGTGACCATGGCTGGCCTGACACCCTTAAGTGCAGGGGGAGGGCCGTGCCCTGGAGGTGGTCCAGGCCCCATAACAGCCCCACCCCTGCACTTACGGTATTTATGCCAGTGGATCCAGTGAAGCCTTGTGTTCCATGTATGATGCATATTTGCTCCAGACGTATCCATATAAAATACAGTATTATTGTTCACGACATATATTGGTACACTAAGGGCTCTATTTATTAACATTATTTTTACTAAAATAAAGTGAAAAAGGGTGTTTTCACACCCTTTTCACATTATTTTAGTTTCACCTGTAGTTATTACAGGGCAATTGGAGTAGAATTAGTAAAATTCTACTCCAACCCCCAGTATCACTTATTTTTAGTAAAGCAGATCGCATTTCCCATAATTGTAATGGGAAATGTGATCTGTTTGCAAGTTACTAAAAATAAATTGTAAAAAAATACCGGGGGAAGCCCTGTGATAATAACGCCACCTGGAGGTGGCGTTATCCAGGGTCTCCCCCGGTTACCGGGCTCCCACTCTGCTCTAACGGGGAGAGCAGAGGCGGGAGCCGGTACCAGTAATCAGCTATGTGGTCTAAAGAGACCGCAAGCTGATTGCTGTAAAAAAAAGAAAAAAAAAATTAAACATTTTTTTTTTTCACTTACCTGAATCCAGGGACCGGTGATCGGGCCTCCGGTGATGGCTCCTCTCCGGTCAGCTGGTCTCCCACAGTGCACTGGGGCCCGGTCATCAGGTGATCGGGCCCCAGTGCAGTATGGGAGATCACCTGATCGGGAAGCCCGGAGAAGACCACCGGAGGCCAGGAGGATGCAGGTAAGTGTAATGAAGGGAGGGGGGGTCGCGGGGGGGGAGGGGGGGTCGCGGGGGTCAGCGATCGCAGGGGGCGGGGCTTAGCGCCGGGGGATGGGGCTTAGCGTCGGTGGGGGGTAGTAGCGGTGGTCGGTCGGCGCATGCGCGTGCTCTTAGTCGCGGTATTTTTTCAGAAAATACCGCGACTAGAGTGCGGATGGGATCCGCACGGACAGAGCTTTATCGCAAGCTCTGTCCCTGCAAGGGATTTATAGTAAATCCCTGTGATATTACCTGAATTCGCAATGCGAATTCACTCGGTAATATCACACTACAATCCGCATTCAATATGCGGATTGTAGTAAATAGAGCCCAAGGGAGAGATTCAATAAAGTTTGGAGAGAGATAAAATTGTCAGAGATAAAGCACCAACCAATCAGCTCCTAACTGTCACTTTATAGGCCGTGGCGTCTATGTACTAACAGGAGAAAAGAGGCAAAAACGGTAAAGGCCGAGTAAATCTCTGTACATACCACTTCTCAGTATGTACTAAAGGGATTTTCTCTGTCTGCAGACTGCCAGCGCTAAGTGCACGCTACAATACCACACTACACCTGGGTCACTTAGCGCTGCCAAAGACACCTATGGCAGCACTACAGTAACAGACCCTCCAACATGACCCATTCCAATAGGTACAGAATGCTCTACTCCTGAACTTGCTACTTAATTTATGATTGCAGCCACCTGTGTTAAAACACCCGTCTCATCAATTACCTAGTTCAACACAGGTGTCTGCAATCATAAATTAAGAAAGAAGTCCAGGAGTAGAGCATTCTGTACTTAATGGAATAGGTCATGTTGGAGGGTAGCAGTAAGTGTCCTAGGTGTTACTAAGAGGAGAGAGTACTTACCATCGGGTGTCTTCTACATCGCTGATATCGCCTCCTGTAGCTGCCGGTATCTGCTTCTCCTCACTGGAGAAGCTGGTCGTGAGCTCTGTAACTTTGTCAATAAAGTTTGTTGAAAATATAAAAAACCTCTCTGCTTCCTCTACACAGGACGGGACTCCAGAGACCTGGTGAGTCCAGTCTCAGCTATACTGCCTACACTGCCGAGGTGGTGACTTAGGAGTCCATTTATCAGCAGTGAAAAGTGTGGAGAAGTGAACCAGTGGAGAAATTGCCCATAGCAACCAATCAGCTTTCAAGTAGCATTTATCAAGTACAGTCTATAAAATAATAGGTAGGAGCTGATTGGTTGCTATGGGCAACTTCTCCATTGGTTCACTTCTTCATACTTTTCACTGCTTGATAAATAGACCCCTTAATGTTCACCCTCCTCAGTGGGTCTGTTATTAGTAACAACCGCGGTAGCCAGCTCCTGCATTGCAGCGGTATGCAGGTGAAGCAGGAGCAGCTTTTACACCATGCTAAAGTGCCCCTTAGTACATAGACCCCTGTGTTTAAAAAATAACAGGAGCTGATTGGTTGGTACTTTGTGCCTAATTCAACAGTGCATGATAGTGCACTGCAGAATGCAGATTCCCAAAGTTTGGAATCTGCGCGGGTGCCAGACCCGTTCTGCGCATGTGCAGAACTGGTCTGCGAGGCCGCACGGAGACTGCCAGCAGACTGTCAGTGATTGAGTCTGCTGGCATTTATGAGCGGGGAGGCGGCGGCGATGGTGCCGTTGGGGGGGAGGGAAGAGGCCCGGATCCCTGTCGGCTGACGGAGATTTCCTGGCCTCTTACTGTAATCTGTGGCGCCCAGCTGCGGGACCCCATGGGTCACGCAGCCGGCCGATGGTACGCAGAGTATCCGATGCTGCGTTGGACAACGCAGCTCAGATACGTAATGCAGCAGGAGGCGTGATGCCTCCTGCTGCATTACCATAATTGCAAGGATCACAATTGCAAAGCTGCCTGCGTGCATACATCATAATCATATATCTATAGCCTGCGTGCAGCTTTGCAATTGCGGTCCTTACAGTATCAGGGCCTTTATCTCTCACAATATTGTCTCTCTCCTAGCTTTATTAAACCCCCCCTAATGTGCTTGTCATCTTCTCATACACAGCTCCTGGAAAAGGTAATTGTGACAGAGGAAGGACGCCAGAAGCTGAGAAATGAACCAACTGATCCATGACCAGAGCTTGCCTGCCTGTTTTGTCGAGTCACACAACAAATGTTCTCTGAGATGTGTCATATGTATAATATAATGTTGCACTCAGATAGAAAATATACTGTAATATTGTACTACACTGTGTTGCAAATGCTGGCGTATGGGTGTGTTCAGTGCAAAAATGCATCATATGCAATTTACACTTAATATTACACTTCGGTAGATCTGGGATACCCCGCAGTTGGCATTTTGGAAAGGGCCTGAAGCCAGTGTCGTTATACAATAAAGTTGATTTAAAAAAGATCAGTTGGAGGAGTGACAGTTGGAGCTGTGGAGAGAGGCAGTGGTGTAACTAGGGCAGGGCGAGCGGGTTGCGTGCCCTGGGCGCCGTGGGACTGGCGGCGTGGGGGGGCACTGCCAGCCACGGTACCGGCCCGCCCGCCCTAGTTAGCCAGTGTAGCGCCGACCGCAATAAGGGCCTGATTCAGAGCCGAACGCTCTGACCAGAGCGCTCGCTCTGAATCAGTGCCCTCCTCCCTGACAATGGAGCGGTCTCCTGGCCGCTCGCATAGCTGTGGGTGACCACCCACAGCATATGCGAGCGGCCAAAAAGATGGTCGCGATGGTCAAGACCATCGCAACCATCGGGCTTGCGACGAGACCCTGCGGTAGGGTCACTCCTGCAAGCCCAGGAGTGATTTTGGCTCTATCAGAGCCAAAATCACTCCCACTGACATCATTACTGGTGTCAGTGGGGCCGGCTTCAGATGGGCGTGTCTGAATGACCCGCTAAGTGCGGTCAGCGCTGCACATTTACACAGGACCGGCGCTAGGCTTCCAACGCTGGTCCTGTGCTGCACAGCTGAGCCCGTTCCCTCCCCCTGAGCGCTTGCCCAATAGCGCTAGGAGGCGGGCTCAGGCTGTGCATAACACACGCATCGCTGCCAGCGCTGGCAGCGATGCGTGTGTTAAACAGCAACCAATGAGAGTCAGATAGACTCTCATTGACTGCTGCAGCACCCACTGCAAGAGCCGGGTTTCCATCCGGCTCCTGCAGTGGGTAATGGGACAGACGTCATGACATCATGATGTCTGTCCCATAATGCTGAGCGCGACAGCCCGGGAGGACTGGCCGGCGGCGGCTGCGGGAGCGGTGTCGCGGACCAAAGCAGCAGCAGCGTGGATTCAGGTAAGTATATTTTTATATATTTTTTTTAAACCTGTCTGCACTACTGGGGGCACAACGGGGGAGGGGGGTGGCTACTACTGGGGGGGACCTCTACTGGGGGTGGGGGCACAACGGGGGAGGGGGGTGGCTACTACTGGGGGGACCTCTACTGGGGGTGGGGGCACAACTGGGGAGGGTTGACTACTACTGGGGGCACCATTATTGGGAGGACCTCTACTGGGGGGGGCTACTACTGGGGGCACTTAATTGGGAGGGGGAACCTCTACTGGGGACTACTACTTGGGGGGGGAACTACCAGTGGGGGCATTATAAAAGGGGCCTACTACTATAGGCACTGCACTGGGGGGACCACTACTGGGGGCAATAATAGGAAGGGCCACTACAGGGGGCACTGGATAGGGGGATCACTACTGGGTGCCTGCATAAGGGGGACCACTTCTGGGAAAACTGCATGGGGGGACTACTGCTGGGGGCGCTATATAAAGGGCACTGCATAGGGGGGCTACTATTGGGGGTACTATATAAAGGGCACTGCATGAGGGGATACCGCTAATGGGTGCACTGCATTGTGGGGACTGCTACTGGGGGCACTGCATAAGGGGGAACACTACATGGGGCACTGCATTTGGGGGGCCACTACTGGGGTACTGAATAAGGGGAACTAATTGGGGGCTGTATAAGGGGGACCACTACTGGGGATACTGTATAAGGGGTACTACTATGGGCCTGCATAAGAGGGACCACAACTGCATACTGGGGTACTGTATAAGGGATACTACTGGGGTTAAGGTGCATATGGATAGGAATGTTCAGTGTGAATATAAAGGGGTGTGTCATGTTGACACGCCCCATTTTTAAGTGACCACGCCCATTTTTTTTGCACATCGGTGGGGGGGGGCTCCCTTTTCAAATATGCCCATGGCTCCAAATACCCTAGTTACGCCACTGGAGAGAGGAGAGCTTTGGAGAAGCCATTGCACAGTGATAAGCAGCTGAGAGAGAGACAGAGAAATATTTGAGTGGCTAGAGAAAAGATAGTGACCAGAAACTGAGAAAGGAGCAGGACAAGAGTTTAAGAGAGATTTCCTGAGGAGAAACACAAACTATTTGAAGACAAGCAGCAACCAAGAGTGGTTGGACCTTGTGGTATCACATAGAAAGCCAAGCTGAGAGTCCTGTCCAACTGTTTGCTGTGCCTACCTTCTGCAGTGGAAGCTGCATCCTAGCTTAGGTCCCCTGATTTGGAGAGAGGAATGCATTATTCCACTACAGTATGTGTGATATAGAGACACTGCTCCTACTTTACGTATCAATGCTGCAACATTAATATTTGACCTTCAGTTATGAATACACTTTAAGGGCCCCAACATGTGCACAAACAGTTAATCGTAACCTGGGTTATCAATGATAGGTTTTCTGTATTAGGTTATTGGAAAATTCTACTAATGTGTAAAGAACGTTGCTAATTCAGTATAGACAATAGTCAATTAAAATGAGATATATATAGCTCATTATAGTAATTTAAAGTATTATAGTTGATCTTTGTATATTTTGAAACAGCTGCAATAGTCATGTGTTATTGTAATTTATGCGATTTATTATGTGTTTATTGAATGAAACCTATTATTCTATAGCAGTGACACATTCCAGTAATTTTGGATTACTAGAAATAAATCTAGATTGCTTTTGCATACATTTTGTCTCCTATTGGCTGTGTTTGGTTGGGGAAACCTTGCCTTTCTACTTTGCATGGACTGAGTTAGGCGTTGCCACCAAAGTAAGAAGTCAGAAGTTTGATCCACCATCGACGTAACTCCAGCTTACACACCACCACACTACCTGTATCCTTAACAATGGGGTATTACACTTGGTGTCATGAACAGGATATAAACAGTTCAAAGCAAGTCATACCTACAGTGCAGACAAGATGTTGCAACCTGAGCAATGCGTAGACAGAAACATGGCACCAGGACATGACATTGTAAGACAGAACAGCGAAGCTTCCATCATGGCTGTTGTTTTGCCAATCACTATACCATAGTATTTCAGGGCCTCTTAGCAACCAAAATACACAGGCCAGACCTACAGCCCCAACACCAGTACCCTCAGTAAGTTTAACGCAAAGATGCAATCAATGTTTCACCTGTATCCATTGACAGAGAAGCAACAAGTTGAGATCTTGATTGGACAGTTGAAGGGGCCCACTTTAAGAGAAGTGACTTCATGGTATGTTGAAGAAAAGACTGTAGAATTTATCCTCAAAGGGCTGGCTAATACATTTCACAAGAGAACTGCATCATAACTCAAATGCAGTTTTACACTAAAAAGCAACAACCACAATTTCACCAGCAAAGTCATTCTAGGCCAATCAGGTTATTGACCCAACAGACGTTGTATCAGTGGATAAGAGTCTGGCAAATCAGTTAATTGAAGGAATTCATGGGGAAACTGTAGAGGCTCAACTAAAATTGCATAGAATACTGTCTCCCGACAGTTCCTTCCTATACTTCAAATAATTACCATCAAAGTAGTGAGGACCAGCCAGCCATGAGCTGTAATTTGCACTTAGATGCTGGGTTATCAGGAATTAAGATACCTACCAGAAGTCAGTCCAAGAGTTGTTATGAATACCTTTGTGCTAAACGAACTGGTTGCAAAAAGCACACAGGCCCCTGTGATTGATCCACTCAGTACTTTAAAGGGCAAATTTACTGAATTGACCAACAAATTAAAGGAAATGTGCCAGAAATTTTAGAACTTTAAGAGACAGCATGCAGTGTCAACAAGAGAAAGATTGGCACTCCATGAGAAGACAGCAAAATGATTTCTGGTGGGATTCTTCATGGAATACAGGAAGACTCCATTCAGATCAGTTTGATGCCCAAGGAACACCTAACTGTAGATGCTGCAAAAGAAGTGGCCATATGGAAAGGGCCTGCAACCAGATGGAGCCATTTATATCTTCGGGAAAACCAGAGAGAATAGATCCATCTTCTGAAGAAGGACAGCTCAGAGGTACAGATCCAAGTACAATACTTCAGAGAGAATAGGTCCACCATCTGAAGAAGGACAGCTCAGAGGTACAGATCCAAGTACAATACTTCAGAGAGAATAGGTCCACCATCTGAAGAAGCACAGCTCAGAGGTGCAGATCCATGTACAATACTTCAGAAACAATTAAAGCAGTTGTCACACCAGCCACAAACCCTGATCCTCAAGTTAGCACAAGAAAAAATTGGGCAAAGTAATTTGGTTTAACTTATTATATGGTAATGGCTTCATAAATTAGGATTTATACTGCATTAAAAAGAACAATCTCAGAAAATACCTATGCAGCCTGGGAGATGGAAAGATTGTCCAGTTCAATTTGTTGAAGGGGGAAGGCTTGAAAACTAGCAATATGAGTGGTCCTGATGGTACTCTAGTACAAAGTAGTGAATATGCAGGCGTGTTTCAGGCCACTGGAGGAAACCTTACAGACACAAGCCTCAGCATCCCAGTGGTCCAATGCAGGTTGAAGCAATGGAAGAGATGATTAGCCAGAAGGCGAAGCAGCCATGCAAATTGGTGCACCAAAGTCTGTAAAGTATGATTCAGCTACCATCTTCTCCAAGGCCATCTTCACAAGGCTGCCTATTTATCAATCAATATATGCGGGATATCCCCCCATAACACCAGTTTTCACGGGTATCCGCAGATATTAAGGATTCACTGGATTTACCATGGAGGTACTGCTGCAGAACCGACCAAGATCTGACTACTTAAGAATAGGACGGGAATGTTCATAATTAAATAAACTGTATGTATTTTATGCTGAAACTATATATTAGCGTCCATGCAAATAGAACCATCTAGATGGTGAAAACAAACTAAAGGAAGAATTAAATGGAAAGTGTAGTACAGCAGAACAGTCCTGTTTACCTTGCTTGTTGCTGCTGAAAATCCTGAACCCAGAGAGTTTGTTTTCCTAGGATTCAGGCTATTACTACAGTACACCTGGATTGACAATATAAGTGGGAATAGATTTGTGTCATTTTTTTATGAGACTTGTCATCCGACAGCTTTTATCAACTCATCAAATTTCATACCAAAGAACTGTATTATTATTTGTTTAAGAAAAATGGGAGCCCTGTATATACAAACAATAGCATAGGATATATTACACACATATAAAATATTATGTTTAACTAATACAAGTGTTTAAATGACAGCATGTCAATATACAGATTATAATCAGCAATCATGTATTATTCAGAATGTAAATGTATGCTGGCATCTACTGACTAATGTCTTTGATATATACAAATGTTATTGAAACTTGATATCTAGAGGTTGAAAAGATGCATTTTGTTATATTGTTTGCTTGGGAACAAATTAGTCAGTTTATTCATAATGAAATAAAAGGAACTATATCATATTGCTAACACCCAATAAATGTGTTTTGAAAAGTACTAAATAATTATCCTTGGGAAAAATCACTTTTGGCAGAAAATGGACGTTATGGTAGAGTTAAATTATAAAGAGAAAGAAATAGGTCTTTTGGTTTGGAAAAAAAATTCCTTAGAGGTGACCGGGGGGAAATCTCGAATGAATGATGAATGATTACTGTATGTCCAAGTATTTGTGTAACATGTTTGTGAATACTCGCTGTATATTATATACGCTGTGCACAGTTAAAAAGAGAACATCAACGGTGACTGTCAGAAGGTTATGCCAATAACACAGAGAATGGATTTTCACTGTAAAGCTGTTTCCAAGCTATGAGATATATCATACGATATATTGTTCCAACACGGATCAGAACGATATATTGTGTGGATCGTATAGTGTGTACACCTGATTGCGTGTGCACGGTGGTCGTTCATTGCATCGTCCCGTCTGCTGTTCTGCACAGCAGGTAGGATGATGCAATGTACAACGTCAGCATGGAACAATATACATTGCGCCGTCGTACACCGGATTGTGTAGTGAGTATGGCGCAGGCAATATATAATTACATTGTGGCGTTCTGTCACTGGGTATACACATTGTATAGTGGGCCTGATTCAGAGATGTACACACATGCAGAATGGGTTCTGCGATCTCACTCGCAGACCCGCCCCATGCCGCAGCATGATTGATATGCTGCATTGTTTGTGGGGCGTGGCTTGCCACCATTCCGGTGACAGGGGCGTGTCGACCCCTTTTTCCGGGAAGGACGAGGCCAGGGTCTGCGATGGTGGACGCAGATTTCCTGGCTTCGCAAGCAACCAGGACCCTGTCAGCCTGTGGTAAGCTTCAGCTTCCACAGCCTGGCCAAAGGAGCAACCGTGTGATGGTGATCCCAGGCTGCAACGTCAGTTGGAGCGCTGCAATCACAGATGCAGCAAGGAGGTGACTTTTCTCTACAGACACCTCCTGTGGCAATAGCATTCTAGCTGGACAGAATTGCACAGTAATACTGTGTGCGACTCTGCAATAAAATCCATCTCTGAATCAGGCCCAGTGTGTACCTTAAGGGAGGTAATATGTGTTATCACAGTATTGGTTGCCAGGCAATTCATCCATTTACCAATTATATGGTGAAAAATCATTGTTTCTTAAGATATGTTGTCAATAAGCACTATGATATTCTCTCCTTATAGATTCCTTTCACGTAAATAGTGATTTAATACTGATGACATAATAAAGGGTGGATATTTGCTTCCCTAAGAGGGGCTCTCAAAAATATTATATGCCCCAAATTTGGTTTGTTGCTTTTGGTACATAAACTGCTAATAGGACTTGGGAGGGATTTAACCTTCTAAAGAAGACAAGGGAAAGTGTAACATAGCAACCAATAAGATTCTAGCTATTGTTTTATATTGTAGATTGTATTAGATAAATTATGAATATGATTGGTTGTTTTGGACAACATCTTCACTCGGACATCTCTTCACTTGTCAGCGTTAGAAGGCTATTCCCCAGAACAAATAAAGTTTGCAGGTCATAGATTCCTGCAAACTACTGGCTGTTTCTCAGTAACACTGGGGTGGTATCTCAGTGTGGCACTAAGCAACAGCTGGTGGGCAGACTACTATATACGTGGTAGTGGATTGGAGAAACTCAAATTTTGCAGATCAGATAGTCTAGAATAATGTTTGGCAAACGTACGTTTAGAGGACCAACAAGCAGCATGTATTAAGGATTGTATGGATATACCTTTGCTGCCACAGTAGTGGCAGCATTCCAGTCGAAGTGACCCTTAAATTGGCAAGCATCAGTGCCAGAGATTTTCATAGCCACAACTATCCTGTAGAGGATCTGGCAGACCAAAACAATTTACAGCAAGTAATAGACAGCTGCAAATAATCACCTCTTAGTGGAGCAGTAAGTGGTAAGTGGGAGGTAAGGCAAGTTACAAAACAAAAATTTTTCAATCTTTTTAATTCTTGATTAGATCAAACTCATCTATAGGATTATTATTTTTTTGAGGATGATGAGATAACCTAAAGGTTAGCTCGGTACCACTGGCTGCAATGACTAAACCTAGCAATAATGCTAATTTCCTTGAAAAATTTATACTATCTGAACTGGTATCCAAGGAAGCAAAGCAGGCTAGAAAAGGTTCTAACCCCTGAGCGGGAGACCCTTCACATTATTTTCTTAAAATAAATAGCATGTTTCCAGTAGACATGCTAGAAATATGTTGGAATGACTTTTTAGCCTGTCACACATCACCGAGCGGTTGCCAAGTTAGCCTTTAACTTGCTACTCATTACATTTGGTGCATTTACACTGAAACTTGCCGAAAACTCGCAGGGGGTTCCAGTGACTTTATTGTCACAGAAAACTTGTATTAAAGTAAAATAATTGTGAAGTCCGCTCAGCTTACTTGGAGTTCCAAAGTCCAAAAGATTTATTTGCACAAAGAAATAAAAAGAGAACCGCCCCTTACACTGTGCATGTGCAGTTGGCACCAACACAAGACTTCAATTCTGAATGCACTGACTATCTCATGCTGGATTTCCATTGTTTTACAGTATCATGGGTGAGGGGAAATATAGGTTCAGGGGCAGCAGATTACATTGCTAAACTGCAAATAATGGGATCTAGAACATTACATCAATAATATTACATTTATATTTACAGCAGAGATGCAGTACTTATCTATAAAATAATACATATCAAATGCTGATTAAAATAAGACTAAACATCAATATACAGTTACGCAATTTGAATAGAAAATAGGTAATTACACTTATAATGAAAATAATATTTATTGTAACGTACAGAAAGTGTTGTATTTTATTGTACGTTCAGTTTCAATATTTTAGCTTTGACAATCCACCCTTTGATAGTCAATAAACTATCATTCTTTTCATAATTCCAATGTAAGATCATATTGTAGATCAGGGGTGGGGAACCTTTTTTCTGCCTAAGCCATTTTGATATATATAACATTATTTGGGGGCCTGGTGCAGGCCACGCCCCCTCCGTGCCACAATTGCCGGTGATTGCAGCAATGCCTGTGGCATCCTGAGGATGCCCCGGGGAGCTGTAAGGGTAGTGGCGTGACTGTCTGAAGCATCCTAGGGGAGCTCCAGGCAGCACTGCTGTATAGATTCTGGCTGCAGGGTGCAATTTTAGGCACCCTATTAGGCTAGCAGAAGAAAGCTCCTAGGGCCAGACCAAATGATTCAGCGGGCCTTATATGTCCCCCCGGGCCTGAGGTTACCCCTCCCTGTTGTAGATTGTCCAGTTCTGTGTTGTAATACTTTATTGGAACCCTAACATCCATTTCTATACCAGGGTGATTGGTTTGGTTGTTGTTGCCCTTGAACATATTTCTAACACACCTTATAAAGAGAAATATAGTTTTGAAAAAAAAATATAATCAATATGATTGCCAACATTAACAACAGAAGTCTTCCCATTGTAGACATTACTTCTTTTACCCACATGCTAATTCCTGAAAACCATTTTGCAGGATCCAACCAAGAGAACCAGCCTTCTATGTTTTCTCCCACCTGTGCCAATGAAGCATTATGAGCTCTCCTAAAATCTCATTTCATTTGTGATGTATGTACAACATCTTTTTCCAAATTTTGACTCTAAGGTAATACAATATCCACCAGTCACTGAGGTTAGGTAATTCAGTACCATTCAGTGTTGGATTAGTTTTAAATTGAATTATCTTTTTAATGTACCTTTTATGAGACATAATGTCATCGCATTCAGTGATACCTTCTCTTTAACCACACTCCTTCAGAGTTTGGGGAAATGCGCAACCACTTATTATCAGGCAAATATAAGACCAAAAATTATACACAATATACCTATTGGTTGCTAGCACCCTCATCTGCTGACAGCATGTTCCCTTCTGCATCAATATTTAGATTATAGCTGTTCCTCTGGTATCCTCTGTTGTAACCTATGTCCCAATCTCCCAAAACCAAATATGTTGTACACTTTGTTTACTAATATGTTCCTGATTTATGAACCTTTTCCTTAGTTATAAGTTGAGTTAGGTCATGGCCTGATCTTGGGTACCTCTCCATGTATTTTCCCATGACATCTTTATCAAACCCACCTCCAGGACGTTCCACTTTGGTGTCAGATCAAAAATGGTTCCAGCTAAAAAGAACAAAAAACTAAATAAAAGAAAGTACACAGAAGAGACAGGAAAACTTTCATGCTGTAATGGTTATTCTTCATCTTTGGTTCAGTTGCTTTGCCCTCATGCAAGTTTAAGTTGATGGGAAAAGAACCTCATATTGTGAAAGCACTTCTCCCTTTTCTTGTTCTTATTCTCCTTTTGTTTGGATACTCTTTTGCAGTCAGCGGAATGGATCCAGGTGTCTCTTTCAGCAACTCTCAAAGCAGTAGTAGTGGTCATCAACACCTGTTACGGTCCTTCTCAATGATCTGTTAAGCAACCTGAACTCAAGAAATTTCTTAACCATTACATTCTTTTCCAGGAACACTGACATGACATTTAGTGCCCAAAATGATCAGAGCCAGAAGCTTTAAACTCATCTGTTATCATCTTGTTTGCTATCTCACACCCATGGTGTACCTGACAGTCATTTCATATCACAGTTCAAGGTTGTCTGTTCAATAAAAATAAAATATATCCAATCGTGACAGGTTAAGTGTTGGCCTAGGGGTGGTTCTGATACCTTGGCAATACTAGTGGCAATGCTTCATGCCATACTTACCCTGTCTTAGTCATCACCTCACTCAATTTATCTTTCTATAACCCAATTAAAATAAATACATCCAAACAAACATATATTTCAAATTTTCACATTATACTACTTGAATGAAGTCAATGTGTATTACTTGGGCTGGAAAAAGCCCCCAGTGGTAACACAAATCTTGCATATTAGTCAGTTTATGTACACTGCGAGTCTAAAAAGAAACATCAAATTGGTTGCCGGGATTCTTGGCAACTGAGCTAGATGAGGCTGCCGCTCTCTTTGCAACCTCATCAGCTCTCCTTGTCTTAATAAATGTAATCCCTATACAGTATATACAAGTGCTTAGACATTTTATATCTGTCACTGCAAGTGGCAGTTGTATGGTCATCAGTAGTCCTTTGTGTGGTGTTCTAGTTGTTTGTCATAATAAAAAACAAGATTCTAATCTGTCATAGGACCCCAACTTCATATATGACCTCAAAGCTTATCATTTAGTTGGTATTAGTATTGTCTTCTGCAAACCCACATAATCTATAATAGTGCTATCAGTTCATACCTTCATAGTCTATAATAGCAGCTCCCATCTTTAAAAGGGGGAAAAGCACATAATATTAAAGTCTATACTTTCTAAAGGGTTGTCACATATAAAGTAATCTGATATAAATGTTCCATGCATTTATGAGTATCTGTGTAAGTGCTAATTCCTTGTCACTGTCCACCCTTTGTATCTTATGAGATACATATGGTAAATAAATTACAGGATTTAGCATATTACATTTTTTGATGGTTATTATTTGATGATGCCATAAGGGACAATTTCCATCTTGTGCTCGTTTGTGTCAAATTTAGAATGAGCAGATACTGCATAGTGTGCTTATAACATTAGATCACGTCCTTATACTGTGTCTTCCCTATATCATGTCTGATGTCAAGTGTCTCGTCCCCTGGGTCAGATATGTCCCAAATATTTCTCATTTGACCTACATGATTATAGCCAGGGGTGTATCTAGTGATCCAAGTGCCCCTGGCAATGTAATGGACTGGCACCCCCCCTATGCAGTGCCCCCAATAGTAATCCCCCAGTAGTAATCCCCCCTATGCTGCATTGCCCCCAGTAGTAGCCCCCTATACAGTGCCCCCAGTAGTAGCCCACCCTATACAGTGCCCCCAGTAGTAGCCCCCCTATACAGTGCCCCCAGTAGTAGTCCCCCCTATACAGTGCCCCCAGTAGTAGTCCCCCCTATACAGTGCTCCCAATAGTGGCCACCTCCCTAAATTGCCCCCGGTATTGGCCACCCCTATACAGTGCCCCCAGTAGTGGCCACCCACCCCTAAATTGCCCCCGGTAGTGGCCACCCCTATACAGTGCTCCCAGTAGTGGCCACTCCTATACAGTGCCCCCAGTAGCGGGCAACCCCCATAAAGTGCCCCCGAAAGCGGCCACCCCCTATTTCAGTGCCCCCCTCTGTAGTGCCAGGATTACACACACAAACACACACACAAAGAACAAAAAAAAATTCAACTTACCTGATCCCCGCTCTTGACATGACCGCCGCTGTCCGCTCTGAGTCCTGCCACCCTTCTCCTGCATGGGAGAGACGTCACGACGTATGACGTCTCTCCCATCACATGCTGCGGGGGGAGCTGGCACACGGAGCTCATTAGTGAGCTCCAGCCAGCTCCCTCCGTGGACGACGCAGCAGCAAATGAGAGTCTGTCTGACTCTCATTAGCTGGCTGCTATTACAAACACACAGCCGCCGCTGGCGGCTGTGTATTTGTAAACTGTGTAGGGCAGACCGCTATCACTGCGGTCTGCCCTACACTTGTGGGGCCGGGGGACCTGTCCACCCCTTGGCTACTGGCGGCACTGCCGGACAGCGCCCCCCCTTTGGACAGCGCCCCTGGCGAGTGCCATCCTGGCCAATGGGTAGATACGTCCCTGATTGTAGCTTATCCTTATACCTTGTGTCCTGCTTGCAAGAAATAAAACAACAATTGTTTTAGCGTTAGGCAAAAAAGATAATAATGATCATAACAATCACAACTCATCCATATGACTAAGGATGGATACATAACTTGATAAAAAGAATTAAAACAGTCACTTCCCTGTGATTTACATTATCTTTTATGTCAGATATTCCTGTATACTTGGCCATATCCAACAAAGCTCTATGGAAACACTCTTTTCATTATCTGACTTTTATCTGACTTTTCATTATCTGACTCTTTTCATTATCATTATCTTTTTGCTTTATGGAGAAAATCTTATGCCAATCAACAACCACAGGGAAGTACATTTTTAACTGGGTGTTAATGTGAATAATGTTTGCCTGATTATTCTCATCAGTTAAAGGTTTGTCTTCCTCCAGTTGACTATCCTCAATAAAATGATGAACATTAATTGTGGGATGAAGACCCTTAAAACTACTCTCCAATCAGGGTTGTCTTAACAGCAGTGTGGGCCCTGTTTAAAGCAATGCACTGGGGCCCCTACCCACCCATTCACAGGAAAGAAAATGTAAACGGTCAATAAAATGAAACCCTCCTGTATGCCCATCAGACCTCCCACACATGCATAGACTTTGTCTGACTGGTCTGAAGCCGGCGGATGAAGTGAAAACTGGGACTGAGGTGAGTACTCGTCACCGGGGAGGTGGGGGGTGGGGGAGGTTAGATCAGCATACAGTGCACCGGCGTCCACTTATAAAAAATATCACAAATTTACCAACTGGCCGCGGCTGCAGGGGGGTGTGTTGGCGGGTCCCTACAAGCTTCGGGCCCTTGGGTAACTGCCCAACAAGCCCAATGGAAGAGGTGGCCCTGTCTCCAATCTTTATTTGTGGGTTCATGAACATTACCCAAATCCTTAATACATTTTTTTTTTTTTTACAATTTGTTAGATCTTTCCTAGGATCTGGGAATTCAGTAATAATTAACCGTGATTCAGACCTACTCCAAGGACAATGCATAGCTACATTTTTAACTGGGATCACACCCTCCTTGCCCATCATACCATTATGGACAACTATTGTGCGTGCAGGGTGTAGTCCTGCAGGTCCACTATTGTTTATACTAATTGCAGGGCCTATTGTTTCAGTAGCATGGATGCTCCTGGGCTTATTAGCATCTAAGAGTACCTCATGATCCCCAACAATGGCTACTGGAGCAGAAACTATCCCTCCCCTCCTTCGTGGGCACTCCTGTAACTGAATGACATGAGAAACAACAGAGATTAAAGCAAGTTCATTGTCTTCATCAAAATAATCACATTTTACTTTTTCCAATACTGGATACAAATTACATTTAACTTTCTATTCAGCAATACTTAAGCCATCATCTGCAAATGGCGGAGGTGGTGTGCTTGCGACTTGTGTAACCAATTGCAAATCTTTGTTCATACCAGTATGTGTAATTTTTTTTTCGCACCATATACTGCCCTCATGTAGCCACAAATTCAAACACGTATTATGTTTAAGTCGCCACTTCAGCGATCTTAATGTACAAATTTTATCCTTAACTGAGCTCAATATTTCTGGGTCAAAGCTACCAACATTAGGAAATGGTTTCACACATTTTGCAGTCAGTTTCATCCACTTATCAAAGTACAGTGTTGCACTCACACCATACTTTTTATTCATAATATACCTTGCTGACCATAATGGCTCTAATTCGACCTGCACATCGGTCACAATTTGCCCCTGCTGCGTCTGCTTCGCTCCCATAGCAGAAAATACTATTCCTGCCGTATGCAAACAGACCATGGTGCGCGTCTGCAGGCTCACGTTACTTAGCAAAGTGTCCTCCACTCTTCACAACTGGGAGCACACCTAGCCACATTCAAGGTGCCTTTCCAGCATGGTCCCTGACACACACCCTGTTAAAGACTGATACAGTCACTCAGTTACAATTTCTTGTCTCTGAGCCGGGCCAATCACAGGCTTTCGTTGGTACTATTTACCACAAGCTTTGATGATTGTTGTAAACAATTCAAGCCGATTAAAACACTTACCTTAACCACTTGCGTTTCTGAGATATACTTTCAAGCTAATCTAACCTCACAACACAACAAAATACTTCTAATCCCTACAGTATCTTGTATATTTCAAAAACCTAAATGCTTATTACCTGGGCTTTCAGCTCAATACCTCACATGGGTATCCCAAATTTCTAAAGCGACGTGACCTCCACTTTTACAATATCTCCGACACACTTTTCTTAATTCACATATACACTTTTTCCTGTACAGGAATTTTCTATTGCTGGTAGCTTATTCCCAGAAACGTCTAACAATTTACTTCAGTGTACTATACTATTGCAGAACAAATATAAATATTTGAATGTAGTAGCAAACAGTAAATTCAGTATATACGTAACTTAAAGACTCAACCACGCAATTTAAGTACACAATCTCTTTACATAAAAATCACAATAGGACTTATTTAAAATAAATTTTTACCTTTTTCCCAAGTTCACATCAGCGCCCCCTTTCCCACAAGCAGGAATTCGGCTTGCCAGCGCCAGATGCACTTTAAGAGAACGATTTGCATTCTTACCTTAAAGCTTCCACCCTTGTGCTGAGAAACTGAAGCCTGGGGTGGTACCATTAATTCCTATATCTTTTCTATTAAAGCATATACTGACTGAGATAAAAACTAAACTATGAGTCAGTTTCAGTCTCTCTTAACTCACAAAGCAGGAATTTGGTGTATCAACACAGATGGTTTAAGATATAGAACAAATTGTTCTTACCTTTTTGTGACGCATCTTCCATCCTTTTTGATACTCCAAATTCCATTCGTCTATGAGTAGATTTGATGAGATTCCTTTCCACGATCCACCAGTTATTAAATAATTGTGAAGTCCGCTCAGCTGACTTGGAGTTCCAAAGTCCAAAAGATTTATTTGCACAAAAAAAATAAAGAGAACCGCCACTTACACTGCGTATGTGCAGTTGGCACCAACACAAGGCTTCAATTCTGAATGCACTGACTTCCAAAGGTCACTACAGTACAATTTATAGGTTCACATTCAAATAGTCCTTAGGGCAGAGGTTCCCAAACATTTTTGAATCACAGCGCCCTAGAGTAACAGCATTGTTTTCACGGCACCCCTAAGCCAAATGTTTGTTATTGAGAAATTCAGAAATAAATGTAGTAAAGTAATAAAGTGAAGTACATTGTGCTTACCTGTCATCCTTAGGTACAGTTATGTGGTGTTGGACAGGTTTGAGTTTCTGTTTGTCTACATATATTATATTACATTGACAACAAATAATTTGATTTGGTGCTGGACCACCAACCTGAGGCATCCCTGCAAGTGTCCCGAGGCACCCCAGGGTGCAGCGGCACACAGTTTGGGAACCACTGCCTTAGGGAATAAAATCATTGGGTACAGGCAGGGCTCTGTGTATACTCGACGTTGGATAGGTCAGGACCTTCTTTATGTGTGCAGCCGGATCTTCGTAAAGTCTGAGGACCCCGCCGATGACTATCTCATGCTGGATCTCCTTTGTTTTACAGTATCATGGGTGAGGGGAAATATAGTTTCAGGGGCAGCACATTACATTGCATAACTGCAAATAAAGGGATCTAGAACATTACATCAATAATATTACATTTATATTTACAGCAGAGATGCAGTATTTCTCTATAAAACAATACATATCAATGCTGATTAAAATAAGACTAAGGGGTAAATTTACTAAAGTGAGAGTTTTTCGAAGTGGAGATGTTGCCCATAGCAACCAATCAGATTCTAGCTATTATCTTCTATAAGATGCTAGTTAAATGTTAAGTAGAATCTGATTGGTTGCTATGGGCAACATCTCCATTTCTAAAAACTTTCACTTTAGTAAATTTACCCCAAACATAAATATACAGTTACACAAATTGAATAGAAAATAGGTAATTACACTTATAATGAGAATAATATTTATAATAACGTACAGAAAGTGTTGTATTTTATTATACTTCATTTATTTTCAATATTTTAGCTTTGACACTTTCAAACTATTATATTGCCCCCTAAGTCATGTCCATGATTAAACCATGCTGAACATTTTTTAATGAGCTAATCACATCTATATCAAGATGAGTATTTTTTCTGTGCAATATCCACTTTCTTTTTCAAAAAATACCATTGTATTATTTACAACCCCTAGCACAGTTAAGAAAATGTAGCAGAAATGGTCAAAAGTCTTTTTTAATTGAAATTTCATAAACTACAAGTAATGTGTATGTTTTTTGTTGTTGTGCTAAATTCTACAAAGGAACACTTTCTGGTTTTAGGTTTGGCATCAATCCACCTTCCAATTTTTTTCAAATATAAGATGTGTGCATTGTAAGAGAAACACAATGGAAAACAGACAATGCATTGCATAAAATGAGAGACCATTTACCAAATCTTTTTATACCATGCCTGGAATTCACAGTTTTAGAACATAGGCCCTGATTCAGAGCCGGACGCTCTGACAGATCGCTCGCTCTGAATCAGGGCCTGGCTGCGGGAACTTAATGGAATGGGTTTTCATGGCCGAGCAGCTGCATGCAAGCCTTACATCACCAAGTCCAATGCCAAGCATCGGATGGAGTGGTGTAAAACACACCAACACTGGACTGTGGAGCAGTAGAAACGTTCTGTGGAGTGGCAAATCACGCTTCTCTGTTTGGCAGTCAGATGGGCGAGTCTGGGTTTGGTAGATGCCTGGAGAACGTTTCCTGTCTGACTGCATTGTGCCAACTGTGAAGTTTGGTGGAGGAGGGATAATGGTGTGGGCCTGTTTTTCAGGGTTTTGGCTAGGCCCCTTATCTCCAGTGAAGGACAATCTTAATGCTAGGCATACCAAGATATGTTGGACAATGCTATGCTTCCAGCTTTGTGGCAACAGTTTGGGGAAGGCCCTTATCTATTCCAACATGAATGTTCCCCAGTGCACAAAGCAAGTACTATAAAGACATGGTTTGATGAGTTCGGTGTGGAGGAATTTGACTGGCCCGCACAGAACCCTGACCTCAAACCCATCGAGCACCTTTGGAATGAACTTGAATGACGATTGCGAGCCAGGCCTACTCAACCAACATCAGTACCTCACCTCATAAATGCTCTACAGAATGAATGGGCACAAATTCCCACAGAAACACTCCAAAATCTTGTGGAAAGCCTTCCAAGAGGAGTGGAAGCTGTTATAAAATATAAATATCTTGTTCTTTGTGCACAAATTGACTATTCGTTCAATTTTTATTTATTTATTTTACATTATATTATGCAGCTTATTTTGGCTAAAAGTTTAAACTGATATAAAGTACCAAAACATTCCTTGGAATTTTACTAATCTTAAGCTTTAATTGTGTTATTTCATTGACAATGCTTGCAAGATTTAAATGCAAAAGTTACTTTTGGCGCAAGTCTTTTTCCATGTGCCACACAAATACTATGATACTGAATCTGTGAAGCTTTAATAACACTGAAACTTATTTCAACCAAGTGGTATCGATTCTTCAATTTGGCAGTACCTGTACCAAAAGGAACTTTTGCATATTGATTATTTAGGAGAGGTCTGGATCCCTCTCCCCCCTTTAAGGCAGCAAACATTACTAATTGATCTACTTGTTTGCATAGCAAGACGGCGACGATCACTCTCTTCAACAGAGTAAGATTTCAAATCAAGAGTCACTCCAGCCACATATGGTAAGATTCTGCAAATTATTAACTTTTGTTTCCTTTCTAGTTTTTTTTAACATTATGGAGAACATGTTCCAAATTACAGATACAAAACCTGTATAGAATATTTTTACTTTCTGTTCTAGACAATTCAATCACTTTAAAAAGTGAGAGACATCTTAAGCGAATCTCAAGTGATGCATTAAAATAATAATTTATAATAACTTGTTTAATGTGAAGAGAGGTGAATTGTCATTAGATACAAAGGAAGACAGAAGGTCAGGTGCTTTGTTCTCTGTTCTCCCTAAGGCAACATTAATAAAAGACCTCTGTCCCTAAATAGGCCTTAGTAACAAAGAAAGTGGTGTTGGGTCGGGAAACTCGTTGATACTAAATCATGGGAATTACATTTAAAATTAATAATGATGTATTAAGTTATAAAGTGTTAAATATGCTATAAGCAAATTACAGTTCTCAGTAGACAACAAATACCTCAGGCTGTGTGGCTGAAAAAAATATCTTGAATTGAGTATGTCATAAAATCTAAGCATTAGATAAAGAGCTATTCATTGTGTATAAAACTACAAATGTGAGCCTAGCTGCTTTGTACTATAAATATATTTATATACCCAACAATCACTTAGTATGATCACTGGATAATCTATTGAAATATCTATGCTTTGTATATCGAGGCATAAAGGTTCTTTCATCATAAACAATTCAAATATAAGCCAAGTTCAAAGAACAGTCCAGAATACTGTATATGTGCATAAAATACAGAGTATGCCCGGTTTACATGCATGCCTAATGTTCACTTAATTTTTTAGAAGATACTCAAGGTGTTTTTGCCTATAGTATTTACTATACTTTCTGATCTAATTTTGCTCACTGCTACTCTATTGTGCCTATGACTTCTTTATTGGTGGTTATTAGCTGAATATAGAGAGTCATAATACTTAGATAGTATTATGAAGTGCAAAAGTCACATCAGCAATGACAGAACAAAATCAAATGGTTAAGACACACAAAGCAAAGATCAGGGTTGGGAGAATACACCCAAAGCTCATATATAGGCAGAGTTAGGACACAGGTGGGACATGTATTAAGGGGTGATATGGGGAAGAAGTGGTATCAGCGTACATTATCTCCCCCATGTATTATTGTGGGGTCCTGTGTTAAATGACGGGGCGCTATCCGCCCCTGTTATTATCGGCACTGCTATCTACTATATAGCAACATTGATAAGCTGGGCAATGTATGAACGGTCAGTGGCACTGACCGTTCCGACAGTTGCAGCTATCGATAAAGACAGCTGCTGTTGTCAATGCCGTAACACCCCACAGCAGCTGCCGGCTTCGGGCTGCACGTGGCATTTCGCAATGCTTGTGAGATCCCGCGCATGCCCAGTGGAACTAACAGGTAGGAGACACACAGCACATCAGCCCTAGGCAGGGATGCCGGATGGGGAGTTTTCACTCCCCCACTCTGGTAGATAAGTTGTTAATACATCTCATCAGTACTGCTTCCTGCTTCGACTCGGTAAAGAGGTGAAGCAGCAAAAGTTATAGGGGCATGATCTGTTCCACTATAATACATCTCTCCTATGATAACAGAGCAACCAGATAAAGGAAATGTAACCTATAATGGCACTATATATATATATATATATATATATATATATATATATATGAGAGACAGCATATGAGAGCAAGCATTTATATACATGGAGCTCCTGTAGAATTGAAAATTGAATATACTTTTTTTAAGTGTAAAAATATGCACTTTTCAACTGCATATGTGCCCACATACTGTTAAAAGGAAGCAGTCGGGAAGCCAACGGCCGTAATCCCGACTGCCAGCTTCCCGACTGTCTAATCCCGGCAAGGCACTAATGACAGGCATCGAAATACCGATGCCGGTCATTAGACCTACGCCGGGAGCCCGACACCCAGCTTACCGATCGAAGGTAAGCCGGGCGCCGGGCACGGACAGCCGGCGGGGGCGGGGGAGTTTAGGTTAGGGGCTAGGGGCTCCCAGGGGGGACTTAGGGTTAGGCACCCTCCCGGGAGGTTAGGTTTAGGCTAGTGGTAGGGGGGTGTTAGGGTTAGGCACCCCCAGGGGAGGTTAGGGTTAGGCACCCTCCCGGAGGACTTAGGTTTAGGGTGCGGGGAAGAGGGGGTTAGGTTTAGGCACTTAGAGGGGGGTTAGGGTTAGGCACTTGGGGGGGTGGGGTTAGGCACCCCTAAGGGAGGGTTAGGCGGTAAATCATACTGATTCCCTGTTAAAGCATACATTTATATGTAGATTTTGATGTATCTTACACTTATAGCTCATTACAATTACAGAGCCAGAATGGGGAAATTAAGGGACAGGTAAGCATAGGCTGAGAACAGTAAGAGCATGTTTATGTCATTGTGCATGAAGTAGTGATGTGCACTGACCCCCATGTGTTGGTTCTAGGTTTTGGTTCTAATTTATTGTCGTGTTTTGGTATTGCAAAACCACCCTCTCATGTTTTGGTTTTGGATCTGATTTTTTTTTTTTTTTAAATATAACAGCTAAATTCATATAATTTGGGCCTGTTTTTGTTCCTACAGTATTATAAACCTCAATAATATTAATTTCTAGTTATTTCCAGTCAATTTTGACCACCTCACAACTCACAATATTGTTTTCACTTTTCACCAGTATAGGCCAAAAGCTTCAGCAAGCTGGCTGGCTAAACAAAGTGGTGGACAGGATGTCAGTTTATTAAACTATAAAAAAAATTTGTCATCTATGCAAAAAGACAGTAACCAATGTCCAAAACAGCACATAATGCAAAGAAATGAGGTGCAAGATGTAATTGTCCTTGGGCTCTCCCTCCTACCCTTATGTTGTTTATTAAAAAGGACATCCACAGTTTAACAAACTAATTACTGGGCCCCACAAAACAAGCTAACAATGGGCTTAAGGCAGTTAACAGTGTTGTTAATGATTGGCTTAAGGCGGCTAACAGTTCTGTTAATGATCTCTTCCCTACATTGGCAAGATGTCATCATTGTCATCGTCCTACTTGCCCTCATCAGTGTTTGCATCATTTTCAAATAATATTAACTCATCCCCATTGGAATCCACCATTACAGAAGTCTCTGTATTTTGATGTAATTGGTGGTAAATGTCTTTCTCGTGGAATTTATAGTGCTTTTGGATGAACATCATATTTTCCACATTTGGGGAAGTAGCCTCCTAGGGCTATCATTGACAAGGTTCCCGACTGATAACTCTTTCTGAGTACACACTGGAGGTTGGGCAGCTTCATTGAAGCAAAACTAGTTTGTACAAGGGCCTCCTCCCAGTAGTCAAAGGGACTGTCTGACATGTCTATTTGTACACTACCATTAAGATCATTCTCCACCATTCTACGAATGATGACCATATCAGATTGTGTAATGGTAGAGGTATCACTAATTGTGGGCAATTCTTTTAGATCTGTCCAAATGTCAACATTTTTGATGACTCATCTGCATCACCAGTGGGTCCCATGGGAAAGCTCAATTTTTTCTGGCAGCCGCAGTAGCTGGAAAAACTGCAGCAGGAGATGTTGTTGTCTCATGTGCCACTTGAGCTGACAACTTGCTCACTAGGAGCGCTTTACATCTCTTAACATGTGTGTCAGTTGGAAAGAAAAACATGACCTATGACTTAAACCTAGGATCAAGCACAGTCGACAAAATGTAGTGATCCATTTTCAATATGTAAACAACCCTTGGATTCTGGTGAAGAGAATAAAGGCCTTGATCTGTGTTTCAGCTCCTCCTTCAGTTTCTTGAGCTGCTTTTCCAAAAGTCTAATTAGGAAAAGCACTCACTTCACAGGTGACTACTTTAAATGGTTTTGAGGACCATGCACAACACAGAATCGATTCTCCACTGTGCTGGACTAAGGCACATTCTCCCTCCTCTGCCTATTTCATGGCTTGTTGTATAGATTTGGATGGCTTGTTGTTGTTCCGCCATTTGCTGAAGCATATAAAGAGTAGAATTCCACCTTGTTACTACTACCTCTTGCTTCAGTTGGTGGCATGGCAAATTAAACTTTTCTTGCAGCCACTGCAATATTCTACATGCAGTTGCTGAAGGCAAAATGGTTATGAAAATTTATGGTCCACAGACATCATTACCTTCCCGCCACTGTCACTTTTATAAAAATTCTGCACCACCAAGTGACAGTGTGAGCATTAATGAGGAGATTAATGATGAAGGTGTCAGTGGTGGAAATTGCAGGTGCTAGGAGCTAGCTCAGGGAAGGGAGCTATCTGATGCTGAAATGCTTGTTGTTATTACTTTAGCAGAATTTTCTGATTTTGCAAAAAAAAAATTATGAACATGCTGCAAATTATGAAATAGAGAGGAGGTTCCTCGATGGTTAATGTCCCTACCTCTACTTACTTTGGCTTTACAAACGCTACATATGGCTTGACAACTGTTGTCAGGATTTGGGTAAAAATAATTCCACACATAAGAGGTGGATTTTTTGTTCTTTGTCCATGCATGTCAGTGGCCTTTTTCTTATCATGGGCAAGAACTGTTTCCACTGGTGCCTCACTTACACAAATAACATCCTTATCATCAACATCCTCATTAATGGTGTCAGCTACATAAATATCCTCCTCATCCTGTGGCACTTTCTCAGTAGCATCCTCAATTTCTATGTCAGCATTTTTAGTGCTGCTCATCCTCACATTGGCAGAGAGTGTAGAAATGGTGGAAGGAGACTGACCTATGTGACCTGTATCAGAAAGATCAAGCACACACATAGCACTCGTGAATACCCTTAGACTATCCTCAAGGATTTGTGACATTTCTGAACACATAGCTTGTTCTTCTGCTATAGTGCTTTCTTTAAGCACTGATTTTAATGTTTTCATTTTTTTTACACCTCTTCTGGACTCTGAGTGAGAAGCTCTTGCATTGTCATGTGCAGCAGAAAATGCCTTACTGACAGCAGTTGCAGAACCACCACTCACAAATAAAGGCCAAGGCATGAGCTTTTCCTTGCCACTGTGTGTGGTGTATGGGATGCTAGCACATTTATGTTTTTCTGCAGGAAACTTTCCCTTTATTAGAGGTGATGGTTTTTTTAGCAATGTGAAATATTGTTTTGATTTCAGATGCCCTGACTTAAACCCTCTATGCCCTTAAGCACTGGATTTAGTAGATGACATTGAAGAACTATTATCATCATAACTTGTGGCAGCAGCTGCAGCGCTAGCATTTGCTTGCTGCTTCTGCTGTTCTATAGATTGATTGTTGTGAACCATATCAACTCACAGTCCCGATAATATTAAGGCGGTGGGCCTTGACCTACTGACTGTTAGTGTTCTTATTAAACATCACAGTATCATGGCTTGAAGTTTTTTCAACACACAACATTTTTTGGATATTGTTAAAAGTAAAACAAATAAAACAAACTGCACACCAAATGTGACCTACTGACTGTTAGTGTTCTTAATCACAGCCTGAAGTGTTTTGAACACACACAAAGAATTGTATTATTTCTTTTGTTTTCTTGTATTTTTATATTTATTTTACACACTGCTGTGAATCACTTGTAATGGTGGGCACCAATGTGAACCAATAAAGGGTTAATGCTGCACTGCGGACAGTGACAAAAAAAATCACCAGTGTGCAGTTCTGCACCAAGGGTTACTGGAACTTATGCTGCAGTGCTCAGTTAAGTTACTACAGGCTAGCATCAGTGTGATACTGACTACAAGTAGTAGTACTAGTGTAAGTGATATACTGTATACATATTATTATAGTTAGAGATGTGAGCAGACCCCCATGTTTTGGTTTTGGATCTGGAGTGTTTTGGTTTTGCAAAACCATCCTAAAATGTTTTGGTTTTGGATTCAGACAAAACTCAATAAAAATTAGTTACAAATAAAAAAAAACAGCTAAAATGTCCAAATCCAAAACCCGAGTTCGGTTTTTAAATACGAGTTCTGAACCGGCAACACATCCGAAGCAGAACTCAGTTCAATTCAGGTTAAAAAAGTGAATCTGAACCTTAACCTGGTTCTACTCGGAACCCTAAATTCGGGTGTGTTCGGATTTCAGAAATCCTGACCCACACATCTCTATTTATAGTATAGATAGACGTTCCTGCACTGAAAAAATAAATAATGTGTTGTTAACCGCCTACATCAAAAACTAGCTTGGCAAGTATTACACTAAGGGATATGTCACTTCTCCTAGTCCTATCTACCATCCAACTCCACTAGCCTAGATGATCTCTCTCTGGTGGTCCTGTGTCAAATGAAGCCCAAATCACTGCAGGAGAGACTTATATCGGATCCAAAACACGCAAGATCTGATGTCAGTAAGATAACGTTTGCCTCGTTTTGAAATCCAAAAATGTCAGGGAGATCAGAGTCCCAGCTCAGATATCCTCGGATTAGGCAAGATTGCGTGGGTTTGGATTCCTGGGAACCGAAACCGCTAATTTCTAATCCAAAGTCGCTTAAATAAAGCAGGAACTACTGAGAGAGTATCAATGTAGAACAAAATATCACCACAAAATGGCTGCCAGTAACTGGGCATCCTTTATATATGGCTGTGACCTGCACTGTGACATCACAATGCATACAGGCAGCAGCTAGAGATGACTGTAGCTTAGATCAGCAATGGGCCCTACCTGTAACATCAGTTAATGTTTGGAAAGGCTGGTGCTACCTTGGTGAATCTCTGATCTTCACCAGTGAACCCTGCATGGGGATTTGGACTTTGCAGATGCATACCTCTCCTGTGCCTCCAGATGTGGCATGCTGGTGCAATAACAAATAAATGATCTTCAAGTTGGGTATGGTACACAAATGGATTGCAGAAGGAAACTCATGACAAACCACATACAGATAATATTGGATTCTAAAAAAGCTTATTACTTTAGCAAGAGAGGTGGTATATTTAGAAAAACAAGAGCTTACCTAGGACTGAGACTTGTGGTAATCCAAATGATAAAGGAAGCAGAGAGGTTATAGATCAAGTGAAACAAACTCTGAAAGAGTGATTTGATAAGTAGGCTGAGAATCAAGATAAGACAGTGCCCTGAAGACTAGAGATGTGCAGGTTCGGTTTTACTCGGATATGTTCGGATCTCAAAAACAGCATTTTATTGGCTATCAGCTATCACGTGATTTGGATAGCCAATAAAATAAATCCGAAATAATCGAACTTGCGATAATTTTGGCGACAAGAACCGAGTAAAACTGAACCCGCACATCTCTACTGAAGACCTCGGGATTGCAGCTTGTTTATGATTAGAGAGTGGTCACCAGTGCAAAACTATCGGGTTTGTGTACAACTCTGAATCAGGCCCTAAAGACTGAAGAGGCAGAGGAGTTTAATTTCATTTAGAATCACCTAGGTGTCTAAATTCTTTTCTCCCACTTCATCCCTGTGTTATCAATAATTCTCCCAATTCATAACTGCATACAGGGGCATAGCAAGACCTATGGGGGCCCCATTTTCCACCAGGCCCACCCTTTGCAAATTATTTTGCAGTTTATCAATTTTGATTGTAATTGATCTAGTAATTGCACGATCTGCTTATGTAGCTGACAATATTGAATAAATGGTGATTAGCACATATTAATTATAATAAATGAAAAAATATATATTTTTAAAAATTACTGGGGTATATCTACTAAAGTGAGGGTTTTTAAAAGAGATGTTGCCCATAGCAACCAATCAGATTCTACCGATTTTCTTCTAGAAGGTGCAAGATAAATGATAAGTAGAATCTGATTGGTTTCTATGGGCAACATCTCAACTTCTAAAAACCTGCTCATTTGTAAATATACCCAATACAGTCTTGCTAATCCTAATTGTTTATGAAATAACATGGTATATAATAAGGCTATGATTCCCTAATAAATCAGTCATTGAGGAGAGACAGCGGCGGGGCTGGCCGCCCCAGTCACAGCAGAGGCCTTGCAGCAGCACTCTGGTGAGAATAAAAAAGATGTTGCTCAGGAGATGGCAGTGTAACTGAGTGCAGAAAAGGGCCAGGCCCCAAAGGCAGCTCAAGCCCTGTAGCAGCCGCACTCCCTGCACCTTTTGTAGCTACACTCTTGCCTGTGAGCGGCAGCTGGTCTGCCAATGGTTGGTAGAGTGTGTACGGTGACAATGGGCTCTATTTATTAACATTATTTTTACTAAAATAAAGTGAAAAAGGGTGTTTTCCTACCCTTGTCACATTATTTTAGTATCACCTATAGTTATTACAGGGCAATTGGAGTAGAATTTGTAAAATTGTACTCCAACCCCTAAGTACCACTTATTTTTAGCAATCAGATCGCATTTCCCATAATTGTAATGGGAAATGTGATCCAACCAAAGTTACTAAAAATAAATTGTAAAAAAATATCGGGGAAAGCCACCTGGAGGTGGCGTTATCCAGGGTCTCCCCCGGTTACTGGACTCCTACTCCACTCTAAAAGGCAGAGCAGAGCCCGGAGCCGGTCCCAGTGATCAGCTGTGTGGTCTAAACAGACCGCAAGCTGATACACTGCAAAAAAAATAAAAGTAAAAAATAAAATTTACTTACCTGACTCCATGGACCGCTGGTCGGGGCTCCGGTGATGTTCTCCCTCCGGTCAGCTGGTCTCCCATGGTGCACTGTGGCCCGGTCATCAGGGGATCGGGTCCCAGTGCAGTATGGGATATCAGCTGACCGGAGGCATGGAAGACATCACCGGAGCACTGATGACTGCAGGTAAGTGCTATTAAGGGAGGGGGTTCACGGGGGGGTCCGCGATCATGGGGGCGGGGCTTAATGACGAGGCGGGGCTTAGCGCCGGGGGGGTAGCAGCGGTGGCCGGTTGGCGCATGCGTGGGCACTTTGTCATGGTATTTTTGGCAAAAATACCATGACTAGTGTGCGAAGGGGAATCGCAGGGACAGAGCTTTATCGCAAGCTCTGTCCCTGCAAGGGATTTGTAGTAAATCCCTGTGATATTGCCTGAATTCGCAATGCGAATTCAGTCGTTAATATCACACTACAATCTGCATTCAATATGCGGATTGTAGTAAATAGACCCCAATATCCTTTCAAAAGTTTGTTTCAGCAGATGCAGATCTGTGGTCTGCTGCAAAGGTGGACAGTTGCATAGGCATATTTTGGGTGTATAATCTGCTTCTAGGTCTCCAGTAGGATTGTGTCAATAGTCTGCTCTGGAGTTGAATCCCTGGAGAATTGGAAATGTGTGTACCCATTTTAAGCCATGCAGCGTCATATCACATGACTAATTAGCTTTACTCATATTTTCTAAATGAAGAACTGCAGATAAATAGGATACAGGTGTCTGAAGTGATAAGGGTGACAGGCCAAAAACTTTTGTATAGTCTTTACCTGAAAATGTTAATCAGATTCTTCTTATAACGATGTTACTGTTCAGGACCTTTTTGGAAGATATAATCCAAAATCCTTATCAGTAGTCCTTAGCCAAAGTCGCTTAAATAAAGTAGGAACTACTCAGACAGTATATAATGCAGGACAAAATATAACCACAAAATGGCTGCCAGTAGCAGGGCATCCTTTATATAGGGCTGTGATCTGTACTGTGACATCACAATGCATGCAGGCAGCAGCTAGAGATGACTGTAGCTTAGATCAGCCCTGGGCCCTACCTGCCACATTTATATAACATCAGTAAATGTGTGTGAAGGCTGGTGCTACCTTGATGAATCTCTGATCTTCACCAATGAACCCTGTATAAGGATTTGGGGGACTATTCATCATTACTTAATTTCTACAAAAGCAGGTGAAATTTATAATTTGAAATTAGATAATTAGAAATTAAGTTTTCGGCCATTCTTCAAAAAGGTAATGCAGGAGATATAACAGATATCTCCTGCATACCTTTCTCTCATGGAATGGCCTGCTGTCACCATACACTATCTGTTCGGAGCTCGATAATTAACATAATGAATAGAGCCCTTGGGCTTTGCACATGGAAGGCTGTATCCCTCTGCCGTGCCTCCAGATGTGGCGTGATGGTGCAGGTACAAAGAATGGTCATCAAGATGTGTCTGGTACACAAATAGATTGTATAAGGAAAATCAAGTAAAGCCACATACAGATAAAACTGCATTCTAAAAGAGCTTATTAGTTTTGCAAGACAGGTGGTATACAGTAGATAGAAAGAAGCAGAGTACCTAGGACTGAGCCTTGCGGTACTCCAAATCAGAGCCGTAACTAGACATTTTGGTGCTCTGTGCCAGAAAGAGCATCGGTGTTCCCCCAATACTTTAACCAGGGACAACGCGTGGGGGCGTCGTCACAATAGTACCATTTTAAGCTATACTACACAGCAGTGTAACCTTATTCACATTACACTGCACAGTAGAGCCCCTTATTCACATTAAGCCACACAGTAGGAAAGCCCCATATATACATAACGCCACATTTTAGTAGTACCCTTTATATACTGTACATAATGCCACACATTAGTAGTGGCCTTATACACATTATGCCACGCAATGGTGTCATATAAATAGGTATGTGCGCCGGACCATTTTTGCTGGATTTGGATATTGTTCTGATTTGTCATACGGCTTTGGATTTGCATATGCCAAACCTGCTGTGACCGGTTTTGGATTTGGATTTGGATTTGGATTATTTTACAAAAATTTACAAAAAAAGCTAAAATCACATAATTTGGGCTTTTTTTTGTTCCTAGAGTATCATTTACCCAAATAACATTAATTCCCAGTCATTTACAGTCAATTTAGACCACCTCACAGCTCACAATATTGTTTTCACCATTATTGGCCAAAAACTGCAGTTAGCTGGCTAGTTACTAAGCGACAGACACCGCAGTTTAAAGCACATCTATGAAACATTTCCACTCACTGCCACTCACTACTGAGTCACAGTACTTGAGTGTTATTGACACACAGAGGGCTAAGGCCCAAGTAGTCACAATGCTTGTATACACAGAGGGCTATAGCCCAAGGAGTCACGGTGCTTGTATATGCAGAGGGCTTATGCCCAAGAAGTCACAGTGCTTGTTGTCACAAGCCATGGCAGCAGCTTGTTTCCTACCGGCTCGGGACCTACACTGACTCAGAATCCGGTTCCGTTGATTACCAAACACCGGGGATGCTGCAGAGAGTGATTCATACTCATTATGCTGCTGATTGGCTGCTCCTCCTATTTGTAGTTTCCAGATTCATTCCCCCTCGCCGGTTATAAAGTTTCCTCCTACAGCTCGGTCTGGTTGTTCCAGCTATCCTCCGTGATTGTTTACACTTCAGCCACTGCTTCTATTTACCACTCTCCATCTCCCTCCATGCTGCCTTCCAGGCTTCAGCAGGTAGCTCAATTATTCAAGACTGTTGTTCCACTCTGCTCTGATTGCTGTTAGCTTGCTGTCTGTTTTCACCATCAACATGCTGTGCTCAGTGTATGCAGGCCCAAGCCTTTGGGTCCATGCTTCCTCTGTATAATCAGCAGCTATAGTTTTCTCCCTACTGTGTGTAATCTAACTGTACATTTACACCTGAACTATTTTCAGCCTGTGTTATCCTGCCCTCCTGGCAGGCAACTCATCTAGCCAAGAAATCCTGCCCTCCTGGCAGGCAACTCATCTAGCCAAGTAATCCTGCCTTCCCGGCAGGCAACTCATCTAGCCAAGAAATCCTGCCCTCCTGGCAGGCAACTCATCTAGCCAAGTAATCCTGCCCTCCCGGCAGGCAACTCATCTAGCCAAGAAATCCTGCCCTCCTAGCAGGCAACTCATCTAGCCAGGAAATCCTGCCCTCCTGACAGGCAACTCATCTAGCCAAGAAATCCTGCCCTCCCAGCAGGCAACTCATCTAGCCAAGCAATCCTACCCTCCTGGCAGGCAACTCATCTAGCCAAGAAATCCTGCCCTCCTGGCAGGCAACTCATCTAGCCAAGAAATCCTGCCCTCCTGGCAGGCAACTCATCTAACCAAGTTATCTGGCCCTCCTGGCAGGCTACTCTACAAACCAAGTTTTCCTGCCTTATCTGATGAGACACTTTTCCATAACACTTGTATATAGAGGGCTAAGGCCCAAGCAGTCACAGAGCTTGTATACACAGAGGGCATATGCCCAAGAAGTTACAGTGCTCGTATAGAGAGGACTAAGGCCCAAGCAGTCACGGAACTTGTATACACAGAGGGCTTATGCCCAAGAAGTCACAATGGTTGTATATAGCATACCTCCCAACTGTCCCGCATTCAGCGAGACAGTCCCATTTGTTTGGACTGTCCCACGGTGGGGGGGAAGTTGGGGGGAGCATGCACCGCTGCTCTGTATAGCAGAGCAGCAGGTAAGCAGAGGGAAGTGGATAGAGAGCGATAATAGATGGCGTGTGTATGCACACGGCGTCTACTCACAGTGGGTGGAGGAAACAACGGGTAGATCACGCTGCTTTTCAGGAGCGTGCGGCTTTAGCGCACAGAAGTCCCGACCTGTGACACTGAAATGTTTTTGAGGTATGATATAGAGGGCTAAGGCCCAAGCAGTCATGGAGATTGTATACACAGAGGGCTTATGCCCAAGAAGTCACAGTGCTTCTATACAGTGGGCTAAGGCTCAAATAGTCACAGTGCTTGTATACACAGATGGCTAAGGCCCACAGAGTCACGGTGCTTGTATGCACAGAGGGCTAAGGCCCAAGAAGTCACTGTCACGTCTGAGACTGGAGGAGAGGACGTGGTGGACCTAAGTTGGGGAAGGAAGCGGAGACGAGGGGCCTGGATATAAGTTCTCCTCATCCACAGGTCTTGAGTGTTGGCGAGACCTGGGCAAAGGTGCGGAGTCTAACCCACAGGATGGTGTTCGCCAGTGACCCCCCCAATTGGGATTTTGGCTTAGCTGCACCCCGTGAGCAGGTCGCAGTCCTTTGACCAGGTACCCAAGCCCTGCAGGGATAGAGACATTACACCCATGGCCCAGAGAGGTTATGCCTGCTTAGGCACAAAGTAATTCCTTAAAACACAGTACAGTAATACACCTTGACACGAGGATCAATAATTATGATTACAAGTGGGGAGCGACTCACGGTTACTTGAGAATTCACCAGAGATAGAGGGCACACAGGTAGAGGTGGTATACGCTGTAGCATGGATGTTCACTGGAGACGTAAAGGCACACAGGTGGAGATGATAACGCTGCTGCACGGGTATTCACCAGAGACGTTACAGCACACTGGTAAAGATGGTAACGCTGCTGCACAGGTATTCACCAGAGACGTTTAAGGCACACAGGTAAAGATGGTAACACTGCTGCTGTAAGGAAAATAGGAACCTGGACTGGGAACTCACTAAAGCACGCTAGGAGACAACCGTTGTTCAGGCAATTTCCTGGAACCTGTGGAACAGTTTTATACCCAGGGGAACCCTTAGACAGGTGCACAGCATCAGCTGATCACGGACCTATCAGGGAGAAGGATACAGTCACATGGGCCGACTGTCATGGCGGCGCCCATGTCCGGACTTGCGATGCCGGACACCAGCCCACCAGGAAGCCACTGCATGCGGGGAGAATACTCAGTTTCTCCCCCGCCACCGCGCAAGCTGCCCGACCACCCAGGATGACAGGGGAAGCCGGCGGCGCGGTAAGCGGGAGCCGATCCCCGGCTGAGCCCTGACAGTACCCCCTCCTTTAATGGTGGGCACTGAACACCCATCAGGCTTATCTGGAAATCTCCTATGAAAACTTTGGATTAGTCGCGGAGCGTGTACATCAGAGGCTCTGATCCAGGCCCTTTCCTCGGGGCCGTAGCCCTTCGAATCGATGAGATATTGAAGGGTGTTGAATCTGTGCCGGGAATCCAGGATCTTCTCCACCTCAAATTCAGTGCCTTGTAATGTCTTGACTTGAGGCAATTTAGGAGAACAATTCTGAAAATGATTGAGCACCAGGGGTCGTAAGAGAGAAACGTGAAAAGTATTTGAAATCTTCATTTGAGGAGGAAGTTCCAATTTATAAGTTACTGGACTGATTATCTTAATGATACGATATGGCCCAACAAAACGTGGAGCGAGTTTCATGGACAGGACTCTTAAGCGAACATTCTTGGAAGATAACCAAACCCTGTCCCCAACTCTCAACAGTGGAACAGCCAAACGTCTTCTGTCTGCAAATTTCTTGTAATTCCTTGAAGATTGCTTTAGGGATAGGTGAATTTTATTCCATAAAACTGAAAAGGATTGGATCTCTTGATTCACAGCCGGGACATCTATAGATGGAAGCTTCTGGAAATCTGGAACTCGTGGGTGTCTACCAAAAACCGTAAAAAAAGGAGTGGATTTAGAGGAAGAATGGAATTTAAAATTATGAGAGAACTCTGCCCATGGTAGGAGGTCCACCCAATCATCCTGGGAAGATGACACAAAGAGCCTAATGAAGGTCTCCAGCTCTTGATTGACCCTTTCCGTTTGACCATTCGACTGTGGGTGGTAGGCTGAGGAAAAGTTCAGTTTGATTCCACAGGTGTTACACAGGGCTCGCCAGAATTTGGCTGTAAATTGAACACCTCGATCAGAGACTATTTCCTTGGGGAGACCGTGTAATCTGAAGATGTCTCGAATAAAAATTTTTGCTAATTGAGGAGCAGTAGGAAGGCCAACGAGTGGGATAAAGTGTGCCATTTTAGAAAAGCGATCCACGACCACCCATACCGTGTTATGCCCCTTGCACCGAGGTAATTCAGGAATAAAATCCATCGAGATGTGGGTCCATGGAGCAGCTGGGATAGACAAGCGACGAAGAGGACCAACCATCTGTCTATGCAGAGTTTTATGTTGGGCACATTTGATACAGGAGCGGACAAACTCCGTGACATCCTTCTTCATGGTCGGCCACCAGTAAGATCGAAGTAAGAACTGGTAGGTTTTGGTGATTCCAGTGTGACCTGCGAACAAGGATGCATGAGCCCAAACCAGCAATTTTTTACGTAAATTAGGAGGTACAAAAATTTTCCCAGGCGGCAGAGACACTACTTGAGTAGGAGCAAATACAATTGGGTCCAAAATGGAATGAACTTGAGAACACTCCTCCTCCTCCAAGTTAGTCATAAAGGAGCGAGATAATGCGTCGGCTTTCTTGTTCAACACACCAGGACAAAACTGGAGTTTTAAATTAAACCTAGAAAAAAAAAGTGACCATCGTGCCTGCCTGGCATTCAACCGGTGTGCAGTTTACAGATAGATCAGATTCTTATGGTCTGTAATAATTGTGACAGGAAATTTAGCCCCTTCAAGAAGATACCGCCATTCCTCCAAGGCTAAACGCATAGCTAGAAGTTCTTGGTCGCCTGTAATATAATTCCTTTCTGCAGGTGAAAATTTACGGGAGAAAAATCCACAGGGATGCATCTTCCCATCTTCAGCAGACTGAGATAATACCGCCCCTACTCCAGCAGAGGATGCGTCCACCTCCACAATGAATGGTTTGTCTATTTGAGGTTGACAGAGAATTGGAGCTCTAGAAAAAGCATCTTTTAGGTTTTGAAAGCTTGTACTGCTGGAACAGACCATTTAGAAGGATTGGCTCCTTTCCTTGTGAGGGAGGTAATGGGTGTTACCAGCGTAGAAAAGTGTGGAATAAACCTCCTATAATAGTTTGCGAATCCTAAGAAGCGCTGAGTACCTTTTAAAGAAGTAGGCAGGGGCCACTCAGAGATTGCTTTTAGTTTATCAGGATCCATCTGGAGACTCCCCTCGGAGATAATATGGCCTAAAAAAGGTACTGAAGTTTGCTTAAACATACATTTGGAAAGTTTCCCAAAGAGGTGATGAGTGCAAAGGCGGGACAATACCTCCCGTACATGAAGACAATGGCTCTGTAAATCTCTGGAAAAGATTAAGATGTCATCGAGATAAATCACAACAAATTTATGAAGAATATCCCGGAAGACCTCGTTGACATAACCTTGAAAAATAGCTGGTGCATTGCAAAGACCGAAGGGCATTACAAGGTACTCGAAGTGTCCGTCTCTGGTATTGAACGCGGTCTTCCACTCGTCCCCAGTTTTAATTCGAATCAAATTATACGCACCACGTAGATCCAGCTTAGTGAAAACCTGAGCCCCTTGAACCTTGTCAAAAAGTTCTGAAATTAAAGGTAAAGGGTACCGATTTTTTATGGTGATTTGATTTAAGCCTCGATAGTCTATGCAAGGGCGGAGTCCACCATCCTTTTTCCCTACAAAAAAGAAACCTGCCCCTGCAGGAGAAGAAGAAGGCCGAATGAATCCTTTAGCAAGATTTTCCTTAATGTATTCTTCCATGGCCGCGGTCTCTGGCACGGACAAAGGGTAAACACGGCCACGTGGAGGGCTTTTCCCAGGAAGCAAATCAATAGCACAATCCCAAGGTCGATGCGGGGGAAGTTTATCTGCGGCTTGTTCACAAAATACATCAGCAAAGTCTTGATAAGCCTCGGGCAACCCCGGCTGGGGGGAATGTTAAGGAGACTCAGGACGGAGGAACTTCTTAGCTGGGTTGGAAACCGTCGCCTGGATACATACTGGAACGACCTTGGTCAAACAATTTTGGAAACAATGTGAACCCCAGGATAGGATTTGCATAGTATCCCAGTCGAAGACAGGATTGTGTTTTCTCAACCAGGGCAGCCCCAATACCAGCTCATAGGAAGATTCGGGTAAAACAAAAAATTCCAACATTTCTTGATGTAGGCATCCAATTTGAACAGTCACAGGATGAGAGAGCGAAGAAATGGGTAGCCCTACCAGAGTTTTACCATCTAGGCCGGACAGTAACAATTTATTAGGTAGGGGAACGACTGGAACACCCAAGGTGTAAATCAATTTTTCCGCAATAAAATTACCAGCGGCTCCAGAATCAATTAAAGCGTGGACCTTTCTTGTCCTGGACTTATGGGAAAGCGACACTACTAGAAGACTCTCTGATAATTGGGATGGCTTGAGAATAACCCCCAACTGAATGCTCCCTACTTCAGTCAGGGTTTCGCATTTCCCGCAAGTAAAGGACAATTTCTCAGAATGTGGGTAGGTGCAGCGCAATAAATACACAATTTATTTTGGAAGCGTCTATTGCGCTCTGCCGGGGTGAGTTTGGTTCTGTTAACCTGCATCGGTTCCTCTTCACTAGCTAAGGTGGGTATAGGCGGATTGACAGTAGAAGAACGGGCTGGTAGGCATTCACCTCTTCCCCTACTAGCCCATCTTTCCCGGTGGCGAAGATCAATTTTGATGCAAAGAGAGATAACGTCAGCGAAAGATTCTGGCAAATCTCTGGAGGCAAGTTCATCCTTCATTTTCTCAGAGAGTCCATGAAGGAATGGCGCTTTGAGAGCTTCCTCATTCCATTTTAATTCTGATGCCAGGGTCTGAAACTGGACTACATACTGCCCCACGGATCGTGTGCAATGACGCACTCGGAGAAGGTCAGAAGATGCAGATGCAGAACGGCCTGGCTCATCAAAAATTCTCTTAAATGCGGAAACGAATTCCTCGTAGGTAGATACGATGGGGTCGGCCCGTTCTCATAAAGGGGAGACCCAGTCTAACGCTGCTCCTGTTAATAGTGAAATCACATATGCCACTTTTGCCCGAGACGTGGGAAAGTTCTGGGGAAGACACTCAAATTGGATTTCACATTGGTTGATGAATCCGCGGCACCGCCTGGGATCGCCGTCAAACCTTTCTGGAGTGGCTAACTGTAGTCGGGGTTTGGGGGTAGGAACCACCAGTGAGGGAACTGATGGAGAAGGTACAGGGACTGCAGCCGGGGGAGGCGGGAGAATAGAAGCCAACGTGGTTTGAATAGAAACCAGTTGCCTCGAGAGCTCCTGTAAATACTGAGCCACTTGTTGTTGCGCCTCTTGGTTGTCCATCCGAGAGGTCAACTCTTGTAGTGACCCAGTACCTTGGGATCCTGCAGCCTCCATTGGGCCTGAACAAACTGTCACGTCTGAGACTGAAGGAGAGGACGTGGTGGGCCTAAGTTGGGGAAGGAAGCCGAGACGAGGGGCCTGGATATAAGTTCTCCTCATCCACAGGTCTTGAGTGTTGGCGAGACCTGGGCAAAGGTGCAGAGTCTAACCCACAGGATGGTGTTTGCCAGTGACCCCCCCAATTGGGATTTGGGCTTAGCTGCACCCCGTGAGCAGGTCGCGGTCCTTTGACCAGGTACCCAAGCCCTGCAGGGATAGAGACACTACACCTGTGGCCCAGAGAGGTTATGCCTGCTTAGGCACAAAGCAATTCCTTAAAACACAGTACAGTAATACACCTTGACACGAGGATCAATAATTAGGATTACAAGTGGGGAGCGACTCACGGTTACTTGAGAATTCACCAGAGATAGAAGGCACACAGGTAGAGGTGGTATACGCTGTAGCACGGATGTTCACTGGAGACATAAAGGCACACAGGTGGAGATGATAACGCTGCTGCACGGGTATTCACCAGAGATGTTACGGCACACAGGTAAAGATGGTAACGCTGCTGCACAGGTATTCACCAGAGACGTTTAAGGCACACAGGTAAAGATGGTAACACTGCTGCACGGGTATTCACCAGAGACGTTTTAAGGCACACAGGTAAAGATGGTAACACTGCTGCTGTAAGGAAAATAGGAACCTGGACCAGGAACTCACTAAAGTACGCTAGGAGACAACCGTTGTTCAGGCAATTTCCTGGAACCTGTGGAACTGTTTAATACCCAGGGGAACCCTTAGACAGGTGCACAGCATCAGCTGATCACGGACCTATCAGGGAGAAGGATACAGTAACATGGGCCGACTGTCATGGCGGCGCCCATGTCCGGACTTGCGATGCCGGACACCAGCCCACCAGGAAGCCACTGCATGCGGGGAGAATACTCAGCTTCTCCCCCGCCGTCGCGCAAGCTGCCCGACCACCCAGGATGACAGGGGAAGCCGGCGGCGCGGTAAGTGGGAGCAAATCCCCGGCTGAGCCCTGACAGTCACAGTGCTTGTATATATGCTTGGGCTAAGGCCCAAGCAGTCATGGAGCTTGTATACACAGAGGGCTTATGCCCAAAAAGTCACAGTGCTTGTATACAGTGGGCTAAGGCCCAATTAGTCACGGTGCTTGTATACACAGAGGGCTTAGGCCCACAAAGTCATGGTGCTTGTATACACAGAGGGCTCAGACCCAAAGTCACAGTGCTTGTATATATGCTTGGGCTAAGGCCCAAGCAGTCACTGAGCTTGTATACACAGAGGGCTTATGCCCAAAAAGTCACAGTGCTTGTATACAGTGGGCTAAGGCCCAATTAGTCACGGTGCTTGTATACACAGAGGGCTAAGGCCCACAAAGTCACGGTGTTTGTATACACAGATGTCTAAGGAGTCACGGTGCTTTTCATTTATTTTATACACAGAGGGTTAAGGCCCAAGGAGTCACGTTGACTGTATACACATTGGGGTACAGAACCAAAAAAAAATCTTTTTTTTTTTTCTTTTTAAACTTTTAACTTTTTTTTTTACACACATGCACTTGTGTGTCTCGACACTCTAGTCAGTATAGCACAGCAATGCAGCATACATCAGCATGCAGTCAGTGTGCCCCCTATACACAGTCACTTTGCCAGCACAGCCACCTGTGATTCTCTGGACACAGCACTTATCAGCAGAGTATAGCGAAGCATACATCAGCATGCAGTGTGCTCCCTATAAAGCCACTTGTCCCACTCAGCCAGTGATATCAGCAGAGCTGTGCGCAGTGCGGAGCATGCAAACTCTCGCCTCTCACATCAGGAGGCTGACGTTCTTCCTCGCAGTGGGATTCGAGTCGGCAGGAACACCCGTGCCGCAGATCGGGTGGACTCGGATCACCGATGTTTGGAATGGTTCGGATTCCACAGAATCCGAACCGCTCATCCCTACATATAAATAAAAGATAATAACACTGGACTTTATAGCAACCAAGACAGTAATTATAAGGTTATAGTGCAGTGAGGACAGTGTATCCTGTTATATTGGAAAATGTATAGATGAGAATAACACTGCATGGAGATATTGAAGTTGAAGGGGGTGGAGTTGACTGCGGGGGGTGCCACAATTGTGAGGGGGGATGAGGCAGAAAGATACTGAAGGTGCTGCTGTTAAGGAGGGGGTGACCATCGGGTGAGGGGCGCGATCGCGAGGGTGGGTGCAAGCATGAAGATACTAAAGGTGCTGCTGTTCAGCAGCATGTTGGGCATGCAGATACAGTACCTGTGCTGCTAAAGCCACTAGTGTCCTCCTCCACCGTTTTTGGCCTCTGCCCCACTGCTTTCATTGGCCCAGGGATCTGTCAGGGAGGCAGAGCTTACAACTGCATGGAAGAAGAAAGGCGCACCGCAAGTGACATGTGGCTACCCAGCAAATAGAGATTGTGGTGGTGGCCGGCTCCATCCCAGAGCATCCTGCACTCTGTGCGGCAGCACCGGCTGCACCACCCTAATTACGGCCCTGCACCAAATGATAAAGGAAGCAGAGAGGTTGTGGATCAAGTAAAGCGAACTCAGACAGAATGATTTGATAAGGAGGATGAGAATCAAGATAAGACAGTGCCCTGACCTAGGGATTGTAGATGTTTTAGAGAGTGGTCACCAGTGTAAAACCATCGGGTTTGCATACAACTCTGGATTTAGGCTCTAAAGCCTGTAGAGGCAGAGGAGTTTCATGGAGGATCACCTTGGTGTTATCAATTTTTTCTCCCACCTTGTGCAAAATATTTAGCAGTTTATCCATTATGATTGTAAATTATCTGATATTTGCACCATCTGCCTATGTGGCTGACATATTAAATAAATGGTGTTTAGCATATATTAAGTATTATAAATGATAAAATATATATTTTTTAAAATTATACAGTCTTGCTAATCCTAATTGTTTATGAAATAACGTGGTATATAAGAAGGCCATGATTCACTAACAAATCAGTCAGTGAAGAGAGACAGAGGTGGAGCTTGCCGGGCCAGTGACAGCAGGACTCTGCTCAGTGGCGTAAGTTCATCCCAGACGCCCGGAGGCAAGTTATCATTTAGTGCACCCCTATCCCCCATATTTACAGCCCCAAGTGGAGTGAATATATTATGGGTGATGGAGGAGGTGCCCCTTCAGTGCTGGCGCCCGGCGGCAGGCGTCTCCATTGTCTCCCATACTTCTGCCCCTGACTCTGCTGAGAATAAAAAATTTGTGCACGGAGAGGGCCAGTGTCAGGAACTGTGCTCACCTTCAGGGTCTTGAAGTGGGTCCCGGGCCTGTGGTTTTGTGGAGAGGGTTGTCAGCGGGTCCACAGCGAGGAGGTGGCCTCAGGAGTCCAGATCTCCGCCTGGGCTCCAGCTGGCATCGGGCACTGAGCGTAGTCTTGGTGGCTACTGTATGGCTAGGTGTGCTCTGGAGATGCTTAGTCTGCCTGTGGTCTCAGGGAGCTCGAGGTTCGCGTGGCATTCCCGCTGGCCCTGGACACTGGGTGGCACCATGTTGATTCTTGTCAGCTGACCACTAAGTCTCTAATGGGTATCCAGGTTGACAACCTGACAGTAACAGCCAATCCTGGTGATGCACAGGGTATAAAGCCTCGTTCCTCACGGCATACGGTGCCTGAACTCTGTCACTGACACATGCTCTGTTTCTAGTCATGCTAGTCTCTCTGATGACTCCGGCTCCAGTATATTCTTCAAATCTGACTACATTTCAACTGTATATTCTTTAAGTCTGGTTCCACTCCAACTCCAGTATATTCTCTAAGTCTCTCCTCACTACAGTTTAAGTGTACTCTCCAAGTCTGGTCTTACTCTAACACCAGTGTATCCTCAAGTCAGGATCCATTCCTATAGCAATCCAATATCTACCATAAATTCTTCTCTTAGTCCTTGCTCTCTGATAACACCCAAGTATATTGCCGTATTGCTTATTCCATCTAAGAGGAGGACTTATATATGACCATCTGTATTGCAAACCTCTCGTATCATCAGTGAGCAAGTACCTGAGGACCTCATTCAGAGTCGGTCGAAGCGGCTGCACGGTCGTACGCCACCGGTGTTCACTATCCTGCGCATGTGTAAAGTTTGCAATGCGAGTGCGCAAACTAGCCGCTACGATAACAAATTTCTCTCTCCTTGAACACAGCCTGGTCGGTAGTTTGAGTGACAGATTGAGGCGTTTGTGGGTGGTAACAGGGGAAGGTGCTTGAAAATGGGGGAGTGGAGATCCGAACGCATGCCTAATTATGCGAACAGCGTTTTGTGGGAGTGCATACGGTTTATGGGAGTGCATAATTAACAAAGTAGCGTCATGGCACATGTGACATGGGAGGTTTTTACACTGACATGATCGTAGAGCTTAAGAGAGGGTATGGTCAACCTTAAGCTCTACAACCAGTTCCGATGGTACCCGATGGTCTTGATTAATCCTTATATGCCCGGAGATGACGTGTAATGCGTACGAGAAGGGGGCGTATTTTTTTGTCTTCCAACCGCTTCCTCCCCTTGGTCGGCCAGCTACCGATCCGAACTTAGGGATGCAACTTGCGAGGGAATCATTTGCATATATGGCCCCTTTTCCCGTACGACCGAGCGGCCGCTTAGACTGACTCTGAATGATGTCCTAAGTCTCTACTGAGCTGTCCTGAGTCCCCAGTCCTGAAGGCCAGGCCCCGAAGGCGTCCCAAGCTCTGTATCAGCCGCACCCCCTGCACCTTTTCTAGTTATGCTCTTGCCTGTGAGTGGCAGCTGGTCTGCCAAAGATTGGAAGAGAGCATATTGTGACACTATCCTTTCAAAAGATTGTTTCAGCAGATGCAGATCTGAGATCTGCAAATTGGATGGCTGTGTAGGCACATATTGGGTGTAGAATCTGCATTTAGGTCTACAGTAGGAACAGGGACTTATCTATAATGGGTGCAGGGTGTGCAGGGCCCACACTGCACACCATGCACCCATATAGTCTTATACTTACCTGTATGTAGTCTCCAGACTGCTGCTCTGCAGTGTCTCACACATGTGCAGTCCTGTTGTCCCCAGGAAAATGGAGCAGACCTGTGCATGTGTAGTAGTTTCTGGTGCTAAACTAGAATCTATAGCACCGCGGCACTGCCAGACAGAGGAGGGGGCCCACACAGAGTCTGCACATGGGCTCCCTCCTCTATTAAAACACCCATGAGTAGGATTGTGTCAATAGTCTGGTATGGAGTTGGATCCCCTAAGGACTGGACAAGTGTGTACCCATATTAAGTCATGCAGCGTCAGGGCCGTAACTAGGGTAGTGCGACCTGTGCCATTGCACAGGGCAATGCAGGGCAGGGGGCGCTGTTCGGGCCTGTCATTTTTCCTGTTTATTATCATTCTTACTTCCAGCTTCCTCTTCTTTTACCCCCATCTGGGCTATGCAGATGGAAGGCTGGATCTCTCTGCCGTGCCTCCAGATGTGGCGTGCTGGTGCAGGTACAAAGAATGATCATTAATCTGGGTCTGGTACACAAATAGCTTTTTATGAGAAGAGAGTGATCAACAGTGTAAACCATCTGGTTTGCGACTTTCCATACAACTCTGAACCAGTCCCTAAAGTCTGAGGCCGAGGAATTTAATTTCATGGAGGATCATCTTGGTGGTATCAAATTTTTCTCCCAAATCATCTGTGTGTTATTAATAATTTTCCCAATTCATCCCTGTGAGCAAGGGTGTAGCAAGGCCTATGGGTTCCTCATGTACAAATTATTTAGCAGTTTATCCATTGTGATTGTAAATGGTCTAATATTTGCAGTATCTCACTACATAGCAGACATATTAAATAAATTGTGATTAGCATATAGTATTAAAAAGTATGAAAAAATATATATATTTAAAAACTAAACAGTCTTGCTAATCCTATTTGTTTATGAAATAACATGGGCTATAAAAAGGCTATGATTCACTAACAAATCAGTCAGGGAAAAGAGACAGAGGTGGAACTGGCCAGGCCAGTGACAACAAATGCCCTGTAGCAGCACTCTGTTGAGAATAGAAAAGCCAGTGCTCAGGAAAGACGGCAGTGTAACTCAGTGTTGGGAGAGGGCCGGGTCCCAGAGGCGGCCCAAGCCCTGAAGCAGCCGCACTCCCTGGACCTTTTATAGCTATGCCCTTGCTTGTGAGTGGCAGCTGGTCTGCCAAATATTGGAAGTATGTGTACAGAGACAATATTCTTTTAAAATATTGTTTCAGTAGATGCAGATCTGAGATCTGCTGCAAAGTTGGACAGGCGTGCATAATTAAGATACACCATCAGCATACATGTCACATGGCTGAATTACACACTGCAGCACTCGCAGTGCTTGCGGTAGGGTATGGTCAGCCACAAGTGCTGCGTATGGGTCCCATGTTACTCGATGTTATTGATTGTTGAACACACTTCCTGGAGATGACGTGTGTTACTAAGGGAAAGTGGGCATCTTGCGACAGGCTGGTGGGTGTCTAAATACATACCGCGATCGCACGGCAAGACATAGTGGGCATGCTAATGTCTTGCCGTGCGATCGTGGGATTTGAATATTTTGGCAGCTGGTGGCTGCGTGCAAACGCATCTAGCGAGCGGGTCTGAATCAAGCCCTCATAATAACACCAACAACTTAGTGGGCAACCATAGTTGGAAGAGGGAAGTCCGCTCTAATCAAATTATATGGCCCACTGGTAGCTATTGTCTTGTGATCACCAGACAATATTACAGTACCTTTAGCTACAGAAAATATGCATTTTCCTTTCATGGGTGTGAGGGAACTCCCATAATAACATCTGTAAATGTGGGGTTACCTCCTTATTGTCTGGTGGTAAGCTGTGATAAAGAAATAACAAAACCCCCAGAACACTGCAATGGTCTAGATAAAGAGACTTACATCCTACATGATAATAGAAATACAGAGATCTCAGTTACACACATTTGCAGACATAGAATAAACCTCCAGCCATGGTAAGGCGTCTCTGCTCTGGTGCTTCTACACTACATGATAATAGCACCACTTTGGGTCATACATTTGTATATTTCCAAATTGAAAGCAAACTCACCTGGAGGCACCCTAGGATCCTCCAATATGGCATTATGAGGATCAGCACACCCTCCAGCTACTGATCCCAAACAATGCTTCTCAGAACAGTGATACACAAAAGGGTATGAAGGTGAGAATAGGCAGCACTGCACAGGTGAGTATGGTGGAAGGTAAGGGGTGGGGGACGGGGGGGATTGGGAAAGGGCAGCAGCCCAGGGATGGCGTGGTTATGTCTGGTACTAATAAGGTGGTGTGCAGGTATTTTGTAGTAATTATGTGACTGAAGACTGATACAGTGTGTACAGGGTGAACAGATGTTTATTGACAAAACACAAAGTGAGACACAGAGCTCGAGGATACTGCGGGTCCAAACTAAACTCAGAACCGTGTGATGATCCTGCTGAGTTCAAGGGGGTGCATTCTAACCCTGCGTATTCTGCTGGTGATAAAGTCAATCATGCGATTAGCTGGTGGGTTTGCGGTTAACCCAGTTTGGTACAGTCCAGTGCTAGAGGCGGCATCCCGCTTAGACTAGGTCACTTACCGGTAAGTGTGGTGGTTGGGGGAGTTAGTTGCTGGTGCCTCATGTCCTTGTCGCTGCGATGCACTGGTGTGAGACCGGGGACACTGTATAGTGTGCTCGCACGGTCCTGGCTTCTGTAGAGGGATCACGTGAAGTTGTGTACCATAGGCTGTGGTAATATGGATGCTGGCCGGGATGGGCTGGCTGTATCTTGTGCTGCACACTGTGACACTGAGGGTAGTGCTGGCAGGGTTGTTGTTGGGCGCTGGCTACGTCTTGTTGAGCTGCCCACTGTGACGCTGATGGTGGTGCTGGCACGGGTATTATTTGTCGTTGTGGGTACCTCCAGGTGTTCTGGTGACGGGCTGGGGATTTGCTGTTGCAGCGATCCAGCTGCCCTATACTTCCACTCCTGGGAAAACCTTGTGGGGTGCTGGTGACAGGCCATGGACATGAGGACACGGCGTGCCTCACAGTCTTACCTTCCAGTCCCCGGGTCTTGCGTATTTTGCTTCAGATGGTGATAGGCTTATTCCAGCTCAGAGTTAGTGTGCCATATTGTTGTGGGTGAGCGTGGATGGGAAAACAGGTGGTGTGCCTGTTTGTATCTGGTTCAACGCGTTTCAGCACTGAGTGCCTTTGTCAAGGATGTCCAGGTGCGGTGATTGGTGGGGATGGGTGTGTTTGCCCTCAGAGATCATGTGTATTTTTTATTTGGAGAGGAGACTCAACATCTTTAGAAACATTTTGCACACAACTGAACAATAATACTAAAAATATAGAACTGACTTTCCAGACAAATAAAGAAATGGTAAATTTCCTAGATTTGGAAATTTTTATTGAAGATGGGATGATTCAAATGAAGACATATGTTAAACCTATGGACTGTAATTCCTTTATCCCTTCTAACAGCAATAATCACTCTCAATGGCTAGCATCGGTCCCGAGCAGCCAATTCCATAGAGTTAGGAAAAATTGTTCAAAATTGGAGGACTACCATATACAAAGAACAAAGTTGAAAGAACAATTTATTAAAAAAGGTTGTGATTCAACAAAATTGGAATTACCATATAATAAATATGCAACTTGTGAAAGGGAAGATATTTTAGTTAAAAACCGAAAACAAAGGGAAAAAATGATTGACATTTTTATTATTATTATCCTTTATTTATATGGCGCCACAAGGGTTCCGCAGCGCCTTACACAGTACATAAACTAATAAGCACACAAGAAAACAGATATTAACAGTACAAACAATGCAGGACAGATACATGATTTATACATTGATGCATAACACTTAGATAAGCAGCATGGTGTCTGTAACCAAGGGTTGGGTGCTGTTGTAAATTAGAGTATAATTAAGTGAAGGAGAAGCACATGAGGGAAGAGGGCCCTGCTCGTGAGAGCTTACATTCTAAAGGGGAGGGGGCAGACAAACATGGGTGACGCAGATTGGCTGGATACAAGGATATAAGGGTTACAGTAGTCTAACATCTATGGAAAGGTTAGTCTAAACTTAAAGAAAAAAAAACACGAGTACAGCAAAATTGCACCAAGCCTCATGATTAGGGGGCCACAGCCAAGGACCATGTGAGAGGTGATCTTGCTGTGTGGTTCAGTAAAGTATAGTTGGAGTGGATAAGCATTTTGCATGGGGAGATCACGAGGGATGCGTGCAGCATTGGAGATCCAGGTGCAGGCACAATCCATAGGCATGTTGGAGGTGTGGTGGTAGATAAAAACAGTCCTTAATAGCAGGATTTGCTGATCTGTTAAATTCTCCTTCTGTTCTCCTCCTGTTTAACTCCTGAATAACTCCAGCTTTAACTTAAATGTTCTATTGACACTTTAAACTATGCACTTCAAACCGAGGCACTGATGTTATAGCAGCCCCGGCTATGGCAGCCTAGTAGTGACAAATAAGTATGACTTAAGCCAGGTGTCCACAATGATTCCACCCCCACCCCCTAACACCCTCCTCACACAACAAAGGGTCAGCAGTAAAATAAATAAATGGTGAGAGGACTATATACCAACACGGATACAGAGTAATTTCCTGCCTTGACCTTTTATTACAAAATATAATAGTCAGTATAAAGATCTTGAAAACATAATTAAAAGACAATGGGGATTATTAAGGAAAGATCCTATAATTAGCCAATATCTAGCAGAAAGACCTAAATTTATATATAGGAAGGCTAACAATTTGCAGCGACATATTGTGAAGAGTGCATTAGATACTGTTGGTATGAAGAAACAAATTAAATCAAAAGGTTTTTACCATTGTGGTTTTTGCATAATGTGTAGGAATTGCAAGAGTGATACCTCCACAAAAACTACATATACTACAAATAACAAAAAAGAATTTAAGATTAATGATTTTATACCATGTCATAATACCAATGTAGTCTATTTATTACAATGCACATGTACAAAGCAATATGTGGGGAGAACCACTCGAAAGCTAAAAGACAGGATGGTAGAACACTATCGAAATATTAAGAAAGGGTTATTAACTCATGGTGTGTCAGCCAACTTTAAAGAGAAACACGAGTGTAAAATCTCCGATTTGATGTCTTTCTGTGGGATTAAGGGCCTGATTCAGAGCCGGACGCTATTTGCGCTCGCTCGTTCAGAAAAAGGGGCTGGCTATTTAAATTGAGCGCTCGCTCTTTGCGGTCTGTTGACACCTTTATGTCTGAGCGAGCGAACGAAACATGCGCTCGCTATTTTGTAATGACGCCCCCTGGCCGCTCGCATCCTACGTCATCTCCGCTATTTATTTGATTAATCGAGTACATCGAAAGGCGTCTGAACTGCTCGCAGTGCTTGTGGTAGGATTTTCCTACCGCAATCATGCAAACAGTTCAGGCTAAGAAACAACCAAGTGACGTGGTCGAAGACGCTGCTTTGTTAATTATGCACACCCTTAAAACGCCCGTTTTGACCGTTTGGCACGCCTGCGTCCGGATCTCCACTCCCCGTTTTCAAGCACCTTCCCCTGTTACCACCCCCAAACGCCTCATCCTGTCACTCAAATTAGCAGGCACTCGCTATTTTGCGAGCGCTCGATTTCCGACCGCACTGACTGGTTGGCGCATGCGCATTACGACCCAAACGCATGCGCAGATGTGCGAACATCGCTCGGAGCGAACGAGCGGCCGTTTACGAGCGGCTGTGAATCAGGCCCTAAGTTAGCTCCCCCAAATTGGAGAAAACAGAATGTAGAGAAACGATTGGCGAAACTCGAAATGCGGACCATCTTTGAGTTGGGAACTGTTGTTCCAGAGGGACTAAATATTGATTTTGAAACCAAATGGTTTCTTTAGTTCAAAAGAATAAGAGTTTTTATCTTGTCATTATAAGAGTCTTTATCTTGTCATTATAATTGTATCTACTGTGTTCTTATTCTATCCTGTTTTTTTATTTTAGTTATCATGTTGTTTTTATCCATTATGATATTTGTATTATAGGTCCACCTAGTTTTACATTTGGTATTTATGATCTTTAGATATAGTATCAATTTTTAGATATATGTATGTGATTATTATATGTGATATCTCTACCTATATATTTTCTACATGTTTCACTATGTCAATATAATCTTAATCTAGCATGCTATATGGGTTATTTATGAGAAATATGTTCCCCATCCATCTCTAATGATTTATTAATACTTCCAATTTATTAATATATTCAATTTATTAATACTTCCTATGTATGATGGCTTTTAGCGTTTGTAGTATCTGGTTTCCTTTTTGATAGATGGAGAGACACCTTTGTACTATTGGAGGGTGACCAAGCCTCTATATGAAAGAGGAAATGTCCACCCCCCACCACTCTCTAGTGGAACGCACGGCCATAATTGTTGTCTGGAACTCATACGCAATGGGGGCCGTGACGCTGCGGGGCAGAAGGGAAGGAGGAGTGTTGTGTCTGGAATGTTCCGGGCTGTCCCCTCCCACTGGAAGTGGTGTGGTCTTCCTTCCGGTCCGCGGTTTACGTGAACTGCCGTGAGTGGGAGGGGAGATCTCTCACTTCCTGCGGTAGTGTTTGCGTTCCACACATGGAACGCAAACCGGCAAATCTATGGACCTCTTTCAGAACTGCTCATAAGCGCTGAGCGCTCGCAAGCGGGTTGATGTTTAGGCCCTGCATGCGCGCAGCGGCCGCACTGCGCATGCGCAGGCCCAAGAGCGAGAGAGAAACTACCTCGCTCCGGGGCTCGCTACCATCGGGGCGGCTGTTGATCGACAGCTCACCCCGTTAACTAGGCGGGGAGGGGGTGGTTTCACAAACGGAGGCGTTCCTTAAGGAACACCTGCCGTTTTGTGGGCGGCCGCACTGACATCAGCAGTTATGTCAGTGGGGAGCTTCCTGCTCGATCAGAGCAGGAAGGTCCCTGGGGCTTGTGGTTGCCGAGACCCAACATCAAGGGTCTCGTCACAAGCCCCGATGGTCGCGATGGTCTTGACCATTGCGACCATCAACCTGGTCGGTCGCTAAAGCTGTGGGTGGTAACCCACAGCTTAGCTAGCGACCAGGAGGCCGTACTTCAAAAGACAAGCGGCCGCCCACATTCAGAGCCTCTGAATGAGGACCTATGTTATTCATCTCACTCAGACCTTTTAGTGATACTATTCCAAGATGTTGGTATTTACGTCAACGATATATGATGTATTTATTTCCACTATAAGACAAGCTGAGACTTGAATTTTTATTTTTAAACTTTTTGGGCTTCTCCCCGCCCTTAATTAAGGAGGAGGGACTAACTAGGGTATTTAAGTTGGCTCTCTGGCACCTTGATAAAGACTAAGGTCGAAACGCATTGGAGGATGTGTTAGCGAACCCATGCACATTTGGAGCCACAATCTATGTTAGCGTGGCAGTCCGGATCTGTTCACGTTTCCAGTGATTGTTATTTTAGATCTACTCCTATGTATGTGGTATCTGTTACTTTTACTGGATATTAGTGTTTAATAAACTTATTTTGAAACCTACTCTGTTCCTAATACAAATATTTTATATGCTTCATACTAATGAGGAAAATATGTGGATGGAGAAAAGTTGAAGGGATGAGATAAAGAAACCTTTATATGACTACTACAGCATATCTCACTGTGAGTTGGGGTATGCCCGCTTCCTTAGCTACCACTGTTGATGTATGTTTGTATGGATCTAAAATCTTATTGACTGACATAGAGGATAAAGAAACCTTTTTGCGTGGTATATACTCCGTTTTTAATGTGAGTATGGTATGTGATTGATATACTGAAATATTCGAAGTAGAGAAGTGCTAAATCTACATGTCTATCTGAGAACTACTGTACCATTTGTTTCCTTTCTTCTCTTTTCCCCTCTCCTGAGGAAATTTTGAGATTTACGTCACCATCTGAAGATAGGGACATCATATGTTTGACAGAAGGGAAGTCCCGTATCATCCAACGACACTGTCTGGAGCCATTTGAATACAAGTGACTTTTATATAGATACAGTATCAATATATGTTCCTTTTGAGAGTTGGTTCAATCAAATGCCATTAGTTTTGATAAATATATATTGAATTGTTAATTAGCTGTGTGCAGGAGTAGGGATGCTTGATCTTTTTTCTACTGTACCATTTGGGAGGTGGATGACCTCTTTTTAGCACTCCTTTACTGCTGCTGCTAGTGTGCACAGTCTATTCCTCCTCACCTTTTTGGTTTAGTGCCCGCCTAACATGCCCCACAGGCCTGAGGTGGTTAAGGGAAGGGGGAGTGGTAAATTACTGGTGGTCAAGGCCACCTATTGGTAATCTGTGAGATGTTGTAGTGGGGAGCTTTGTTTAGCTGTTAGCTTCCCACCACCTGCAGCACTCTCTGGTCCTGTACTTCTTTCTTCTGGCTCATCCTAGCCAGCAGCATCATCTTCTGGTATTTTCTGCGGCCGCCAGAGCTCTTCACGTGATGTCCTCTTCTATTGACCACCGCCACTGTACTGAAGGCTCTGCTCGGTGGTGCCTGTGAGTTGGCACTACTATGATGCAGCTCGGCGTGATTGGCTCGCCATGGCTGCTTCTTTGGTTGCTGGACCGGAAACCGTGATTGGTACCATGTTCAAATAGCCCCTGCTGCCCACTGGCCACTTGTTCATGAGCTGCGATTGGCGCCACAACAACCGCTTGCACGGTGCTTCTTAAAATAGTTTTGGAGACAGCGGTCAGTGACCCCACTTATTGTATCGTACCGGCCCTGGGTAAAGCCACAATGACGTGATTTGTATGTTTATGCAGCTGCTATACGAAATTAGAAAACTTTCACATCCACCGGGAGATGTATTGAGACGCCCATCTGCGGCTTTGGAAATCCAAGCTTCTGTGTCAAATATTGCAGTGTCTGTGTACAAAGACGCAGCTTCGGTCACATATTGTGATGCAGCTTCGGTCACATATTGTGATGCAGCTTCGGTCAGAGATTGTCACAGTCCTGAGTGACTGTGACAGTCCTGAGTCCAGCAAGATGGCCGTGGGAGCTGAGATGCTGGAGCCATATTTCTTGCATACGGAATGACAGATACATGATGTGACATGCCCACTCCCTGTTACCTCCCCCAAACGCCCCCTGACTGTCAATCACACTGCAAATAAATTGCTGATTATCAACTCCAATAACATTGGTATAGCGTACAACTCTAAATCAGGCCCATTGTTACTAGCTGTTCTGGCATACATTTTGGTGAGAGCCTCTGGAGTCTATTCGGTCTTCATGGATGTTGGAGAGTAAAGATGCGCCGAGATGCTGCGCATGCGCATAAGTGGTCGGACTCCTCCTGACAGTGCTGCGCCGTGTCCTAGTGACTGCCGACACAGCTCCACCTACAGGAAACTGTAGGGAGGCAAAACAGTATTCCTTCCAACACAGGTGAGGGATCAATGATCACAACATGATAACATTTGTCTTGAGTTGCAATAAAATAGATTTAAAAAAGGTAAAGTTTAATCAACTCAAAAGGCATTCTGCATGACATAATGATGTCATGACACCGGGCACTAAGGGAGTTGGCCAGCACAGGGCGCATTTAAGTTATGACTTTTTACCAACCAATTAGCTTCTAACTGTTATTTTTCAAACACAGGTTGAGGTGTACTAAAAGCAAAATGTTGCCAAAATTCAGAAAACTGCAGTTTTTGGAGTTTTGGTTGCAGTCCCCATATGTGCCAAGCTCCGGAATGCAAAACTTTCCGGAGCTGATACCTTGTAGGAAATGCCATCTATAGATGGCAATGCCTATTGGAATCCAATGGGCTTCTCTTTGCAATGTTCCCTGATAGGGATCCAATCGGATCCCTCCCAGTGTCCACCGCAGTGCGCGCATCAACTGGCGCATGCACAGAAGGTCTTCCAGGTCATAAATTCTGAAGTCCTATCATGGCAAAGGACAGCTTTTTTTGTAAGAGCTGTCCATAGCAGTTTTAATTTCAATTTTAAGTGCACACCAGCGTTATTAAAGGCACTATGCACCCACAGAGCTGTAGAGAGCCGGCCCAAGACGGGACACTATGGCCTAATCGCGGTAGGCATGGCCACGCCCCTTTAGAACAAAAAAAGAAACAACCTATTTGCAGCACCTTTGCTGCACGCTGGGGAGGCGCAAAACCGGAGGAGCATGATCAGTGTCATCGCTCATACCCAAAGGGGGAGAGGAGAGGAGAGGAGGCTGCTGCTGCTCAGCAATGTGCAGTCTCCTACTGCAGCCCAGCACACAGCAGCATCTCAGGGGCATATCTATAATGGGTGCAGGGTGTGCATGTCACACACGCCCCTGCGTCCAGGGGGGGGGCTGTACCGCACACCCTGCACCCATAGTATTACTTACCTCTCCGGAGTCCCACATCGGCGTGGGGGTCCAGCACTGTAAAAACGACTGGAAAATGGCTGCTGCAACCATTTTCCCATCCTTTGCGCATACGCAGTACAGGAAAAATGGCAGCCGCGGCCATTTACCTGGTGACCTGCACATACTCTATAGACTCTGGCCGTACTCTAGTGCCCAGAGTCTATAACTCCGGTGCTGGCTGTGCACAGCTCAGTGCACTGCCGGCCGTCGGACAGAGAGGAGGGGGCCCATGTTGGAGACTGCACACGGGACCCCTCCTCTCTAGAAATGCCCCTGCAGCATCTGCTGGGCTGCTGACAGATAAAATGGATAGAGGGAGGTGGGGCATTGGACCTGGGCCCCTCCAACAAGCCCGAGTAATTAGTACCACCCCCCCCTCTCGGCACCCCTATAAGTGGCAGAATGTACAGCATCCAAAACACAATGCATTTTTTATAATACTTGGTTCCAACTACGATTCTGTATAATTAAGCACTACAATCATCACATTTTGCATCAACACTGTAAACACACTATTATGTTTAGCCAATGGGATACACTATGTAGACAAAAGTGATTGGTCACTGACAGCAAATAGGTCAACAAGATTTTATAGACATCAGTACATTGTAGGTCCACCACGTGCAGTGATTACTGCAGACACCCTTCTTGGCAAACTGTCCTGGACAACAGCAGGTGGTATGTTTTGCCATTCTGCCTTAAGTACAGTGACCAACTGTGACAATGAAGAAGGTTGGGTTGGCCTAGAATGCAGCCACCACTCCAATTCAGTACAAGAGGTTCTCAATGGGGTTAAGATCTGGACTATGAGCTGGCCAGTCCATCCGGGTTACCAAATTTTCTGTATACCACTCCAGCTTTGCCCTGGAAACATTACAGGTAATATTGTCGTCCTGATAAAAAAATGTGTTGTTTCCATAGAACTGCAAGTGCATGGGCATCCCAACAAAGTGTTCTTGTCGAAACCGCCATTTGATACTCATGTGTAATGGTATGCATGGTATGCATTTCTCTTGTGCGGGGTGTCTAGTCACTTATGTCTACAAAGTGTACTTCGTTATGATAGTAGGTCCACCTAACATATTAAGATTCCCTAAGTTAAAGTAGACTAGAATGGGATGGAACTGTGGGGGTCATTCAGACCCATTCGCGAGCGGCAGTATGCTCGCAAGTGGGTCAATGTTCCCCACTGCGCATGCGGACGATGGAGGGAGCTCCGTCGTGCGCGTGCGCGAGACCCGGCGAGCGAAAGGACTTTCCTTCGCTCGGAGTGTCTCACAAAAGGGGGCGTGCTGTCAATGGTGACTGACAGCACGCCCCCTTTGGTGGGCGTGCCAGGGGCGTGCCTGCCAGACGGAGGCGTTCCTATGGGAACGCCTACCGTCTGAAGCCGGCCCCACTGACATCACTAGTGATGTCAGTGGGAGTGATTTTGGCTCTGATAGAGCCAAAATCACTCCAGGGCTTGCGGTTGTGAAACCCGACCACAGGGTTTCACTCGCAAGTCCGATGGTCGCGATGGTCAAGACCATCGCGACCATCTTGTTGGACGCTCGTATATGCTGTGGGTGGTGACCCACAGCTATACGAGCATCCAGGAGGACGCTCCATTTTAATGGAGGTGGGCCCTGATTCAGAGCGAGCGCTCTGGTCAGAGCGTCCGGCTCTGAATCAGGGCCTGTGTTCAATAGTGTAACAAGCAGTCCAGGGAGGTGATCTGCTGCAAACCTGATCCTATACAGCAGGTATATAGATGACCTTTTTATTTGGAAAGGAGGGACCAAATCAGCCACTAGTTTTTGTCAATTACCTTAATATCAACCCATATCACCTTATGTCTACGAGTACAGTCAGCAATAATAGGATACATTTTTTGGATATAACCATAATGGTTATAAACAATGAGATCACTGCATGTACATATCAAAAAGAATTTGATTCTAATAACTTTATCAATTTTAAAAGGAACCACCATAAATCCTGGTTCAAAAATATCCCAGCTGGCCAGGAACTGTAGCAGAAAACAGGATTTTGAGGAACATTCCAAATTACACATAAAAACTTTTGAGGAGAAAGTTTACCCTAAAACTCTCCTTAGAGACTCTCTTAACAAAGTTTCCTCCTCACTTCTTACTTATAATGACAACAAGACTAAAAGTACAGACACACAAATGGATTTCCACAGGTCCTTAAAGTTTATCACTAGGTTTAACACAGGGGCCAAAAATATTAAGAAGATCATACAACATAATTAAAAAATATTTTATAAATATCCAATCCTAAGAGATGATCTAGACACAGGAATAAAACCCATTTTCAAAAAAGCCTAAAAATTGGGAAATATATTAGCACCATCGTTCTTCAGAGATAAACACTTACAGAATGATAAAATGGCACATAATTGGCTAAACTCAATTCAAGGGTGTTTTAAATGTGGGGTGAGTAGATGTATCACTTGCAATTTTATCACCAACAGAAGTAAACATTTAATTTCTCATGTGACTAAACAAAGTTATAGGGCCAAATGTAATAGGGTGAGAGTTTAGAAAATGTGTGGAGTTAAGCAGTAAACTCTCACATTTGTCAAGATTTATCTTCAAAATGGGAAGAGTTCAAATCGTGAGTCTGAAAAACATGTGAGTCTGCTCTGTTGCTTTGTTCTCGGACTCTATTACATTGGTCGAGTTTAAAAAGTGTGAGAAAACACTCACATTTTCTAAACTCTCACCCTATTACATTTGGCCCATAGTATAAAGTCCCTCATCAACTGCAATTCTAGGAATACCATATACCTATTACAATTAGGGGTGTGCACCGGCCACTTTTCGTGTTTTGTGTTTTGGTTTTGGATCTGGATCTTTCTTCGTGTTTTGGATCTGGATTGGTTTTGCCAAAACCACCCTTCCGTGTTTTGGGTTCTGGGTTTTGTGTTTTGGATCTGTATTTTTTTGAAAAAAAGCATAAAAACAGCTAAAATCACAGAATTTGTAGGTTTTTCTGCTCCTATGCTATTATTAACCTCAATAACCTTAATTTCCACTCATTTCCAGTCTATTCTGAACACCTCACACCTCACAATAGTGTTTTTATGTCCAAAAGGTTGCACCGAGGTAGCTGGATGACTATGCTAAGCGACACGAGTGGGCGGCACAAACACGTGACCCATCTAGGAGTGACACTGCAGTGGCAGACAGGATGGCAGTTAGAAAAACTAGGCCCCAAACTGTACATAATGCAAAGAAAAAAAGAGGTGCAAGATGGAATTGTCCTTGGGCCCTCCCACCCACCCTTATGTTGTATAAACAGGACATGCACACTTTAACAAATCAATCATTTCAGTGCCAGGGTCTGCCACACAACTGTGGCTGAAATGATTGGTTCGTTTGAGCCCCCACAAAACAAGCTGGCAATTAATGTGTCCCTGCACAAACTGGCTCTACGGAGGCAAGATGTCATCCTCATCCTCCTCATCCACCGATTCCTCACCCTCTTCAGTGTGTACATCCTCATCCTCACAAAGTATTAACTCGTCCCCACTTGAATCCACCACCACAGGTCCCTCTGTACGTTCTGGAGGCTGGTCTCCCTGGAAGAGCTGATAATTCATTTTGATGAACATCATCTTCTCCACATTCTGTGGAAGCAACCTCCTACGCCTTTCGCTGACAAGGTTCCCGGCTGCACTAAACACTCTTTCGGAGTACACACTGGAGGGGGGGCAACTCAGGTAAAATAGAGCCAGTTTGTACAGGGGCCTCCAAATTGCCTCTTTTTCCTGCCAGTACAGGTATGGACTGTCTGACATGCCTACTTGGATGCTGTCACCGATGTAATCCTCCACCATTCTGTCAATGGTGACAGTATCATATGCAGTGACAGTAGACATGTCAGAAATTGTTGCCAGGTCCTTCAGTCCGGACCAGATGTCCAAACTTGGTCCTGCCTGCCCTGCATCACCACCAGTGGGTTGCTTAGGATACCTAAGTTTTTTCCTGGCAGCCCCAGTTGCGGGAGAAAATGAAGAAGGAGCCGTTGACGTGTCACGTTCCGCTTCAGCTGACAGTGTGTTCACCAGCAGGCCTTTGCACCTCTGCAGGCTTGTGTCGGCCGGAAAGAGAGACACCACATAGGCTTTAAACCTAGGATCGAGCACGGTGGCCAAAATGTAGTGGTCTGATTTCAACAGATTGACCACCCTGGAATCCTGGCAAAGCGAATGAAGGGCTTCATCCACAAGTCCCACATGCCGAGCGGAATCGCTCCGTCTTAGCTCCTCCTTCACTTTCTCCAGCTGCTTCTGCAAAAGCCTAATGAGGGGAATGACCTGACTCAAGCTGGCAGTGTCTGAACTGACTTCACGTGTGGCAAGTTCGAAGGGCTGAAGAACCTTGCACAACACGGAAATCATTCTCCACTGCGCTTGAGTCAGGTGCATACCCCCTCCTTTGCCTATGTCATAGGTGGATGTATAGGCTTGTATGGCCTTTTGCTGCTCCTCCATCCTCTGAAGCATATAGAGGGTTGAGTTCCACCGCGTCACAACCTCTTGCTTCAGGTGATGGCGGGGCAGGTTCAAGAGTGTTTGCTGGCGCTCCAGTCTTCGGCACGCAGTCGCTGAATGGCGAAAGTGGCCAGAAATTTTTCGGGCCACCCAAAGCGTCTCCTGCACGCCCCTGTCGCTTTTCAGAAAATTCTGCACCACCAAGTTTATTGTGTGAGCAAAACATGGGACGTGCTGGAATTTGCCCAGATGTAATGCCCGCACAATATTGGTGGCGTTGTCAGATATCACAAATCCCCAGGAGAGTCTAAGTGGGGTAAGCCACTGGGCGATGATTTCCCTCAGTTTCTCTAAGAGGTTGTCGGCGGTGTGCCTCTTACTGAAACCGGTGATACACAGCGTAGCCTGCCTTGTAACGAGCTGGCGTTTCTGAGATGCTGCTACTGGTGACGCTGCTGCTGTTGCTGCGTAAGGTGATACATCTACCCAGTGGGCTGTCACAGTCATATAGTCCTTAGTCTGCCCTGTTCCACTTGTCCACATGTCCGTGGTTAAGTGGACATTGTGTACAACGGCATTTTTCAGGACACTGAGGACACTTTTTCTGACGTTTCTGTACAGTCTCGGTATCGCCTGCCTAGTGAAGTGGAATCTAGACGGGATTTGGAACCGGGGACACACTACCTCCATCAATTGTCTAAATCCCACTGCACTAATGGCGGATACCGGACGCACGTCTAACACCAACATAGCAGTCAAGGCCTCAGTTATACGTTTTGCTTCAGGATGACTGCTGTCGTACTTCATCCTCCTCGCTAAGGACTGTTGGAGGGTCAATTGTTTAGTAAAAGTAGTGGTGTTCCTACTTCCTCTCTGGGATGATGAACGACTCCCAGCAGCAGCAGCAACAGCAGCAGCGGCAGCAGTAGGCGTAGCAATGCAGGATCCTCCGGAGGAATCCCGGATAGGAGAGTCAGTCATGCCAGTGATATGGCCTGCAGGACTACTTCCGATCCTGACTAATGAGGAAATTGACGAGGAGGGAGTTGACGGTGTGGTTTGCAGGCGCTTGGATACAACAGGACAACGGGATTTAGGTGTCCCTGGACTGCTTACGGTCTGAGCCAAAGTTTCTGAACTTGACAGTAACTTTTTATGAACGCGCTGCAGGTGCCGTATAAGGGAGGATGTTCCTAGGTGGTTGACGTCCCTACCCCTACTTATTTCACCTTTACATATGGTACATATGGCAAGACAGTTGTTGTCCGGATTTGGATAGAAATATTGCCAGACCAAAGAGGTGGAATGTTTGGTCTTCTGCCCAGGCATGACCGTGATGGGCTTTTTCATCCCACGGACAACAACTGTCTCCCCCGGAGCCTGATTTAAACAAACCACATCACCATCAGAATCCTCCTCGCCAACTTCCTCCTCAGCGCCAGCTACACCAGTATCCTCATCCTGTTGTACTTCAACAGTGACATCTTCAATTTGCATATCAGCAAGTGGACTGTGGGTGCTCCTTTCAGCACTTGCAGGGGGCGTGCAAATGGTGGAAAGAGCCACCTCTTCCCGTCCAGTGCTGGGAAGGTCAGGCATCGCAACCACCACCACACTTGGACTCTCCTTGGGGATTTGTGATATCTTCTTAGAAAGCACAATTCTTCGCTGTGCTTTTGCCAGCTTAACTCTTTTGATTTTTTTAGTGGGAGGAGTGCTTCCATCGTCATGTGAAGCTGAACCACTAGTCATGAACATACTAGGGATCGACCTTAGCCGTTCCTTGCCACTCCGTGTTGTAAATGGCATATTGGCAAGTTTACGTTTCTCTTCAGCTGATTTAAATGTCTTTTTCAAGGTCATTTTCCTGAACTTTGCCATTTGGGATTGTATGTGCCCTCTACTATGACATTGGGCATCGGCCTTGGCAGACGACGTTGATGGCATGTTATCGTCTATGTCATGACTAGTGGCAGCAGCTTCAGCACTAGGAGGAAGTGGTTCTTGATCTTTCTCTATTTTATTTTTATCGGAGAAAGTTTGGTCCTCCATTTATGTTATATCGATTTGATATATACGTGCGGCTAAACACAGAAAATAATTTTTTTTTTGGTTTGGACTGGAGTGTACTTTGTGGGTTACAGCACCCTTTAACGGTCAAGCCAGCCGGCCCTTTACTTATGACACAGGCGCACGCTTGGCACTACTTTGTTGATGCACGTGCGGCTACTGCGCACACAATTCACAAACACAGAAAATAATTTTTTTTTAGGTTTGGACTGGAGTGTACTTTCGGGGGTTACAGCACCCTTAACGGTCAAGCCAGCCGGCCCTTTACTTATGACACAGGCGCACGCTTGGCACTACTTTGTTGATGCACGTGCGGCTACTGCGCACACAATTCACAAACACAGAAAATAATTTTTTTTTTGGTTTGGACTGGAGTGTACTTTCGGGGGTTACAGCACCCTTAACGGTCAAGCCAGCCGGCCCTTTACTTATGACACAGGCGCACGCTTGGCACTACTTTGTTGATGCACGTGCGGCTACTGCGCACACAATTCACAAACACAGAAAATAATTTTTTTTTGGTTTGGACTGGAGTGTACTTTCAGGGGTTACAGCACCCTTTAACGGTCAAGCCAGCCGGCCCTTTACTTATGACACAGGCGCACGCTTGGCACTACTTTGTTGATGCACGTGCGGCTACTGCGCACACAATTCACAAACACAGAAAATAATTTTTTTTTTGGTTTGGACTGGAGTGTACTTTCGGGGGTTACAGCACCCTTAACGGTCAAGCCAGCCGGCCCTTTACTTATGACACAGGCGCACGCTTGGCACTACTTTGTTGATGCACGTGCGGCTACTGCGCACACAATTCACAAACACAGAAAATAATTTTTTTTTAGGTTTGGACTGGAGTGTACTTTCGGGGGTTACAGCACCCTTAACGGTCAAGCCAGCCGGCCCTTTACTTATGACACAGGCGCACGTTTGGCACTACTTTGTTGATGCACGTGCGGCTACTGCGCACACAATTCACAAACACAGAAAATAATTTTTTTTTGGGTTTGGACTGGAGTGTACTTTCGGGGGTTACAGCACCCTTAACGGTCAAGCCAGCCGGCCCTTTACTTATGACACAGGCGCACGTTTGGCACTACTTTGTTGATGCACGTGCGGCTACTGCGCACACAATTCACAAACACAGAAAATAATTTTTTTTTTGGTTTGGACTGGAGTGTACTTTCGGGGGTTACAGCACCCTTAACGGTCAAGCCAGCCGGCCCTTTACTTATGACACAGGCGCACGCTTGGCACTACTTTGTTGATGCACGTGCGGCTACTGCGCACACAATTCACAAACACAGAAAATAATTTTTTTTTTGGTTTGGACTGGAGTGTACTTTCGGGGGTTACAGCACCCTTAATGGTCAAGCCAGCCGGCCCTTTACTTATGACACAGGCGCACGCTTGGCACTACTTTGTTGATGCACGTGCGGCTACTGCGCACACAATTCACAAACACAGAAAATAATTTTTTTTTAGGTTTGGACTGGAGTGTACTTTCAGGGGTTACAGCACCCTTAACGGTCAAGCCAGCCGGCCCTTTACTTATGACACAGGCGCACGCTTGGCACTACTTTGTTGATGCACGTGCGGCTACTGCGCACACAATTCACAAACACAGAAAATAATTTTTTTTTGGTTTGGACTGGAGTGTACTTTCGGGGGTTACAGCACCCTTTAACGGTCAAGCCAGCTGGCCCTTTACTTATGACACAGGCGCACGCTTGGCACTACTTTGTTGATGCACGTGCGGCTACTGCGCACACAATTCACAAACACAGAAAATAATTTTTTTTTAGGTTTGGACTGGAGTGTACTTTCGGGGGTTACAGCACCCTTAACGGTCAAGCCAGCCGGCCCTTTACTTATGACACAGGCGCACGCTTGGCACTACTTTGTTGATGCACGTGCGGCTACTGCGCACACAATTCACAAACACAGAAAATAATTTTTTTTTTGGTTTGGACTGGAGTGTACTTTCGGGGGTTACAGCACCCTTAACGGTCAAGCCAGCCGGCCCTTTACTTATGACACAGGCGCACGCTTGGCACTACTTTGTTGATGCACGTGCGGCTACTGCGCACACAATTCACAAACACAGAAAATAATTTTTTTTTGGGTTTGGACTGGAGTGTACTTTCGGGGGTTACAGCACCCTTAACGGTCAAGCCAGCCGGCCCTTTACTTATGACACAGGCGCACGTTTGGCACTACTTTGTTGATGCACGTGCGGCTACTGCGCACACAATTCACAAACACAGAAAATATTTTTTTTTTTGGTTTGGACTGGAGTGTACTTTCGGGGGTTACAGCACCCTTAACGGTCAAGCCAGCCGGCCCTTTACTTATGACACAGGCGCACGTTTGGCACTACTTTGTTGATGCACGTGCGGCTACTGCGCACACAATTCACAAACACAGAAAATAATTTTTTTTTTGGTTTGGACTGGAGTGTACTTTCGGGGGTTACAGCACCCTTAACGATCAAGCCAGCCGGCCCTTTACTTATGACACAGGCGCACGCTTGGCACTACTTTGTTGATGCACGTGCGGCTACTGCGCACACAATTCACAAACACAGAAAATAATTTTTTTTTTGGTTTGGACTGGAGTGTACTTTCGGGGGTTACAGCACCCTTAACGGTCAAGCCAGCCGGCCCTTTACTTATGACACAGGCGCACGCTTGGCACTACTTTGTTGATGCACGTGCGGCTACTGCGCACACAATTCACAAACACAGAAAATAATTTTTTTTTGGTTTGGACTGGAGTGTACTTTCGGGGGTTACAGCACCCTTTAACGGTCCAGCCAGCCGGCCCTTTACTTATGACACAGGCGCACGCTTGGCACTACTTTGTTGATGCACGTGCGGCTACTGCGCACACAATTCACAAACACAGAAAATATATTATTTTTTTAGCACTTGGGGGGAGCACCCCTGATGGACAGAGCACCCCCTGGACAACACTACAGCACCCCTTTAGGACTGGGACACTGCACAGGACTTTGGAGTGGACACAGCCCCTATGGAGAACTGACTGCACAACACAGTCCAGCCAGCCCCTATGGACTTTGAAGTAGTGGACACAGCCCCTATTAACAACAGCAGCACAGCACAACACAGCCAGCCCCTATGGACTTTGAAGTAGTGGACAACAGCAGCACTACACTACACTACACTACACAGCACTAACTCCCACCCTCCCTCTTCACTGTCCACAGCCGAGTGAGAAAATGGCGCCGACGCGGGTACCTTATATAGGATCCAAAACCCGCGAGACTCGGAAGGCGGGATGATGACGTTTTGCCTCGATGTCAGATCCGAGTCAGGCGGGAAAAGTCGAGCCTGACTCGGATCGGACTCGGATCGGGGGGGCTCGGGGGGGTTCGGATTTCAGAAATCCGAACCCGCTCACCCCTAATTACAATGTAAATGCGGCGTACTAAACATAGGTTGCACTATGCGACAAATAAAAGAAAGATTCTTGGAATCACTTGGTTTAATTGATGACCATGGAGGAGTTATAAATTCATTGACACTCACGGGAATATAATCCATCCAACAAATTGCGAGAGCAGGAGATAGGTTCAATAAACTCTGTCTATCAGAGACCTACTGGATTCAAATTTCATATTATGAGAATTCTTCAACCAGAAGGTCTATTAAATAGTTGAGGTTGAGTTCAATATCTGTCTCCAGTATCCTGTCTCCCAGGGATGAGTACCTACGAGATGTGTGGAGGTACACCCAAGGTCCCATGGGGTACCCTACACTTGCTGCACAGACCATTCCTGACTTGAGACAAGTACATTGGCCCACCAACAAGCAGACACAGGTAATCCTAATGTGTGAATAAGTTACAATTATCTTATCAAAATACAAAGCTGATATCCTTGTTAGGCTTTTTGCTGTATAATTCTGTCTTTATATGATAATAGTTCTAATTGTGTAATAACTGTATATGGATGTGTGTATATACAGTATGTGTATATGCATATGTATATGTATGTACATGAGTATATGTTTATTTGCATACCTTTTTATATACCTGATTCTATTACCATAATACTAATCCTATGAATTCCTCTTGTATTAGTTGTTAAAGCTAGCCCTTATCCATTTAATATGAGCACCCAGCTGAGATATAGTTTAATATTTATAGGGACAAAATATGTTTTTGTTTCACTGCTTTTACATCACGTAATTTGTAATTTGTATTTCATCTTTATTCTACCTTGTTACAATCCATTCAGAGTAGCAATATATAATCTCAGATATCTCAAATGTACGTTTAGCAATACATATTTTTTTGTTATACGAGAATGGACTAAATAATGAATATCAGATGTGGACCCTTTCTATAAAACCTCCTCCTAGCGGATGTGGGGTCAGCTCCTGATGAAATTACGCTCAGTACAGAAACACGTTGAGCTATTCCATTAATTATAGACCTGTGGGGTATCCAAGATATACATTTATATGCCGACTGGAAGATATTGTCAACCTTATATGTGAGGAGCCCCGTATCGGCTGGGAATACCTACATTATCCACACTACTCTCATAGCGGACCGCTAGTGAAAGACTGTCTCTTCATTACCGCTCATCAAGCACCTGGAGTGCTCAGCCTGCTGGGGAGAACAGAGCAGTGCGTGTCTCTATCTGCATCTCTGTTTCTGCAGAGGAAACAGGGCCTGATTCAGAGCCGGATGCTCTGACAAGAGCGCTCGCTCTGAATCAGGGCCCTCCTACCTAATATTGGAGCGGCCTCCTGGCCGCTCGCATAGCTGTGGGTGACCACCCACAGCTATAGCGAGCGGCCAAAATGATGGTCGCGATGGTCAAGACCATCGCGACCATCGGGCTTGCGACGAGACCCTGGAGTGCTTTTGGCTCTATCATCTTGACCATCGCGACCATCATTTTGGCCGCTCGCTATAGCTGTGGGTGGTCACCCACAGCTATGCGAGCGGCCAGGAGGCCGCACCAATATTAGGTAGGAGGGCCCTGATTTAGAGCGAGCACTCTTGTCAGAGCGTCCGGCTCTGAATCAGGCCCTCTGGTCACTAAGATACTTTGAAAACTGCTCATACAGTATACAGTGATGATATATTGTTCTTTGGTGGAACCCCTGTGCAAGCATAAAGACTGGTCAGAGCCACTCATTTACCACTGATACCCAGAAACATATTATTGGTATGTTTTTTTAACCCAAAGGTTTTTACCTGTATTTTTTATTTTACCACATTGATTTTATGTTTATTTTTACCTTGAATATGCATGTATTTTTGCCATTGTTTTTGTGATTATATATGTCTTTATTAAATTGCCATTAATTTGAACATTTGAGACATCTGATTAAGTTTTATTAATTGTTCTTTTAGAAACGAGGGCAGCGAATGCGCAGTCTCATTTATTTTTGCTTGATCTGCTGCATGGTGAGAACTGCCTTTGTTAGTAACAGGGAAAGATAGATTAGCTGCCATTGGAATGAACTAGATTGGGACCGGTAGGAGTAACTTGCAGAACCAGACTGGGACAAGCTGGAGTGACTTGCAGAACCTGACAGGGACCAGCAGGAGTAACTTACAGAACCAGACTGGGACAGACAGAAGCAACTTTCAGAACCAGACTGGAACCAGCAGGAGTAACTTGCAGAACTGGACTGGGACTGGCAGAAGCAACTTGCAGAACCGAACTGGGACCAACAGAAGCAACTTACAGATCCGGACTGGGACCGGCAGGAGCAACTGACAGAACCAGACTGGGACCTTCAGGAGCTTTGAGCAGTTTAGCACAGACTCTGTGAGCCTACAACATAGTACCATATCTCACCACAGGATGTAACTATTGTTCAGGCCCTGAATGCTGTCAGTACAGGATACTTAGACCCTGGGTCTGACAGGGATTGGCTAATGCAGTCAGGTGGTCTGGTAGCAGCGCTCTGAGTGGTGGAGGAAAGTCAGGTGCTGGATCCAACATGGCTGCACCCATACAGAGTTTAGGAGGGAATTCTGGTGTGCAGCATGCACAGAGAGCAATAGCATCTTCAATCTCTGTAGTTCAAAGCCAGCACTACTGTTTGGACTACACCTGCTGTTCCACTCAGGAGTTTGCAGAGTTCACAGACAGAAGGACACTCAGGCATACTTGCCGACAGTCTGGCTGCCTCTTCCGGGAGGAGGCAGCCAGCTCGGCACAGCAGTGGGGGAGAAAGGGGACGTGATCCATTTTCGGGGGTGGAACAGGGGGAGTGGCTGCATCATCGTGTCACTGTGGCCCTTCCCCCGCTATACAGCGCATATATTATTGGCGTTGTGTAGCCGGGGGCGGGGCCAGGATGACACGAATCAGCGCAAATCGCGTCATCAGCTTCCTTGACCCAGCTACTTTGACCAGGTAAGTGGTGACGCCAGCGGGGGGAGGGGGAGCGGATGCAAGCGGGGTGTGCGGGTGGGCTGCACTGCCCGGGAGACTTGCCCCCTCTTCCGTGGGGTCGGGAGCAACACCTGATTTTCTGGAGGCTACCAACCATTTCAGGAGGTTAGGCAAGTATGGACTCAGGTGAGTAATCAGCACAGTTTAATGCACACACTGGAAGTGTTGCAGCCTACATGTTTGAGCAGATCTCCCAGGCAAATGTGTGCTTATTATTTTTTAGTAATAGCTGCATGATTTTTGTCACCATATCACAGTATCACTAGATGTTGGCAGATGCTATACAGAAAAGTGTTTTTCTCTAAGTTAACTGCTTTCATACATGTGTATGATCAATGTAAAGCTGGGCATCCACAATTAGGGATGTGCAGGCTCGGATAGGTTCGAGTTTGCGCGTTGAGTTCGGATTTTTCCCTCCAAAAAAACGGAACTCAGAAAGAGGCAAAACGGCATCTTGCATGGACGAACATCATCATTCCTGGACAAAAGTATACAATTTTCTGTCAGATATCTGTCCAAAATGGTTGGTTGGAATGAAAACCTGGTAATGTATGACATATAGTTTTAAACACTGAAAAAAGGACAAAAAATGAATGTTGAAATTGGTTAAATTTGTGTGTTTTAACCAATTTGTCTGAACGACCATTTTTGGCTATTTTCCAGTGTTTGTGAGCAGGGCTGTCTTAACAGCAGTGTGGGCCCTGGGCAAAGCAATGCACTGGGCCCCTACCCACCCATTGTGCCCCCAGTAGTAAGCCCCTTATATAGTGCCCCCAGTAGTAGTCCCCCCAATGCAGTTTCCCCAGTAGTGGTACCCCCTATGCAATGCCCCTTATATAGTGCCCCCAGCAGTAGACCCCCCATGCTGTGTCCCCAATAGTGGTACCCGTTATGCAGTGCCCTTTAAATAGTGGCCCCAGTTGTAGTCCCCCCCTATTCAGTACCCCCAGTATTGCCCTTTATATAGAGCCCCCAGTAGTGGTCCCCCGATGCAGTGCCCCCAGTGGTAGTCCCCCCCATGCAGTGCCCCTAGTAGTAGTCCCTTCCCCTTGTAGTGCCCCTAGTAGAGTCCCCCCCTTGTACTGCCCCTAGTAGTAATCCCCCCCTTGTATTGCCCCTAGTAGTAGTCCCCCCTTGTAGTGCCCCCAGTAGTAGTTCCCCCTTATATTGTCCCCAGTAGTAGTTCCCCCATTGTATTGCCCCCAGTAGTAGATCCCCCTTGTATTGCCCCAGCAGTAGACTGCCCCTTGTATTGCCCCCAGTAGTAGTTCCCCCCTTGTATTGCCCCCAGTAGACCGCTCCTTGTATTGCCCCCAGTAGTAGTCCCCCCTTGTATTGCCCCCAGTAGTAGTCCTCCCTTGTAGTGCTCCCAGTAGTAGTTCCCCCCTTGTATTGCCCCAGTAGTAGCTCCCACCTTGTATTGCCCCCAGTAGTAGTCCCCCCTTGTATTGCCCCCAGTAGTAGTCCCCCCCTTGTAGTGCCCCCAGTAGTGGTACACCCCCCCCAGTAGACACACACATAATACAAATAAAAAATAAACACTTACCTGAATCCCCACCGCGCCATCTGCTCCTCCGTCCATCCTCCCAGGCCGAGCCGCTCTGCTTTATGAGAGAGACGTCATGACTTCTCTCCCATTACCCACTGCGGGAGCCAGAAGATGCCCGGCTCCGGCAGTGGGAGCAGCAGCCGATGAGAGTCTGTCTAACTCTCATCGGATGCTAAAATAACACACAGCTGCCAGCGCCGACAGCTGTGTGTTTGTGCTGTGTAGTGCTGACCGAACTCCATCCGGTCAGCGCTACACACGCGGTGCAGCTGTGTCACAGAGACACAGACTGCCCACGGCTGTGTACCAGGGGAAGGGAGGGGTCGCTCATCATGGGGGGGGACATCATTCGGAAAGGTCACAGACTAGTGCTGTTAAAAAAAAAACATTTACTAACGGCAGTGGCTGCAGGGGGCTGGAGGGGCCCTTGAGGCTTTAGGCCCTTGGGCCACTGGAAGAGACGGCCCTGTTTGTGAGCAAATGGACGATTGTCATTTGCTCCCATACATTACCAGGTTTTCATTCCAACCAGCCAGATTGGACAGATATCTGACAGATAATTGTATAGTGTATGCCCATCTGAAGCATCAAATAATGCTAGTTAAAGGACTTTTGACACCTACCACCACATCATACATCTACCCCCATGATATGCATATCAAAAGAAAATTACTATCTGTGTTGGTAGCTCTTCCCCAACGCTATAGAAATTGTTACTTTGATATCTGTAAGACAGTGAGATGTCATAGCAGGTCGCAGAAGACTGTAATAATTTACTATGGTAGGATAGAAGTATGTGTTGTATGTATAGTAGGGGTTTGCACCGGCCACTTTTCGTGTTTTGTGTTTTGGTTTTGGATCTGGATTGGTTTTGCCAAAACCACCCTTCCGTGTTTTGGGTTCTGGGTTTTGTGTTTTGGATCTGTATTTTTTTAAAAAAAGCTAAAATCACAGAATGTGTTGGTTTTTCTGCTCCTATGCTATTATTAACCTCAATAACCTTAATTTCCACTCATTTCCAGTCTATTCTGAACACCTCACACCTCACAATAGTGTTTTTATGTCCAAAAGGCTATGCTAAGCGACACGAGTGGGCGGCACAAACACGTGGCCCATCTAGGAGTGGCACTGCAGTGGCAGACAGGATGGCAGTTTGAAAAACTAGGCCCCAAAGAGTACATAATGCAAAGAAAAAAAAGAGGTGCAAGATGGAATTGTCCTTGGGCCCTCCCACCCACCCTTATGTTGTTTAAACAGGACATGCACACTTTAACAAACCAATCATTTCAGCGCCAGGGTCTGCCACACGACTGTGGCTGAAATGATTGGTTCGTTTGGGCCCCCAAAACAAGCTGGCAATTAATCTGTCCCTGCACAAACTGGCTCTACGGAGGCAAGATGTCGTCCTCATCCTCCTCATCCACCGATTCCTCACCCTCTTCAGTGTTGTGTACATCCTCATCCTTGCAGACTATTAACTCGTCCCCGCTGGAATCCACCACCACAGGTCCCTCTGTACGTTCTGGAGGCTGGTCTCACTGAAAGAGTTGGCAATTCATTTTTATGAACATCATCTTCTCCACATTTTGTGGAAGCAGCCTCCTACGCCTTTCGCTGACAAGGTTCCCGGCTGCACTAAACACTCTTTCGGAGTACACACTGGAGGGGGGGCAACTCAGATAAAATAGAGCCAGTTTGTACAGGGGCCTCCAAATTGCCTCTTTTTCCTGCCAGTACAGGTATGGACTGTCTGACATGCCTACTTGGATGCTGTCACCGATGTAATCCTCCACCATTCTGTCAATGGTGACAGTATCATATGCAGTGACAGTAGACATGTCAGAAATTTTTGCCAGGTCCTTCAGTCCAGACCAGATGTCCAAACTTGGTCCTGCCTGCCCTGCATCACTGCCAGCGGGTTGCTTAGGATACCTAAGTTTTTTCCTGGCAGCCCCAGTTGCGGGAGAAAATGAAGAAGGAGCTGTTGACGTGTCACGTTCCGCTTCAGCTGACAGTGTTTTCACCAGCAGGTCTTTGCACCTCTGCAGACTTGTGTCGGCCGGAAAGAGAGACACCACATAGGCTTTAAACCTAGGATCGAGCACGGTGGCCAAAATGTAGTGGTCTGATTTCAACAGATTGACCACCCTGGAATCCTGGCAAAGCGAATAAAGGGCTTCATCCACAAGTCCCACATGCCGAGTGGAATCGCTCCGTCTTAGCTCCTCCTTCACTTTCTCCAGCTGCTTCTGCAAAAGCCTGATGAGGGGAATGACCTGACTCAAGCTGGCAGTGTCTGAACTGACTTCACGTGTGGCAAGTTCGAAGGGCTGGAGAACCTTGCACAACACGGAAATCATTCTCCACTGCGCTTGAGTCAGGTGCATACCCCCTCCTTTGCCTATGTCATAGGTGGATGTATAGGCTTGAATGGCCTTTTGCTGCTCCTCCATCCTCTGAAGCATATAGAGGGTTGAGTTCCACCACGTCACAACCTCTTGCTTCAGGTGATGGCGGGGCAGGTTCAAGAGTGTTTGCTGGCGCTTCAGTCTTCGGCACACAGTCGCTGAATGGTGAAAGTGGCCAGAAATTTTTCGGGCCACCCAAAACGTCTTCTGCACGCCCCTGTCGCTTTTCAGAAAATTCTGCACCACCAAGTTTATTGTGTGAGCAAAACATGGGACGTGCTGGAATTTGCCCAGATGTAATGCCCGCACAATATTGGTGGCGTTGTCAGATATCACAAATCCCCAGGAGAGTCTAAGTGGGGTAAGCCACTGGGCGATGATTTCCCTCAGTTTCTCTAAGAGGTTGTCGGCGGTGTGCCTCTTACTGAAACCGGTGATACACAGCGTAGCCTGCCTTGGAACGAGCTGGCGTTTCTGAGATGCTGCTACTGGTGATGCTGCTGTTGTTGCTGCGTAAGGTGATACATCTACCCAGTGGGCTGTCACAGTCATATTGGCCCTCATTCAGAGCCGTTCGTTAGCATCAGTACGTTCGTTGCGTTCCGATGTTGTGAAACCACGCATACGCCGGTGTTACACTGCGCATGTGCGTACGGCAGATTGCAAACTTTTTTTGTCTCGTTCATCAAATTGCAAACAGGAAGTGACATGTCAAATGTGATTGACAGAACAGGCCGTTTTTGGGCGTTGATGGGGTGGAGATGGAAAAATGCAAGCGTGGCGAGGCGTTTTTGGGGCGTACATAAATTATCTGATGCGAACGTCAAATGTGTTCGTACCAAGTCATACGTCACTGGCTGATCCTCTTTCCGTTCAAATTGCTTGCACAGCTTGGGGTGTGGATTACTTGACCACAATGGCGATGGGCTTGTCCTCCGGTCCGGGCCTCCTCGATGTTTCATCGATTTATCACGGCTTGTCAGAAAAACAATCAACTTTGAATTGCAAACCAGCTTGTAATGTGTTTTGAAAAGAGTTTTTTTGGTTAGCACAAAACCGTACGCAGGTGAAAATCTCAGCTGCTAATTTCAGGATTACACAATCAATTAGCGTACATTTTTAGGAATGTTCTTTTAAATTTTATTTTGGTTTTGTGATATTGTAACAATAATGTCATCATATTTGTGTGTATTTTACCATTTTGCTTTGGCCTGGAGAATTTGCCTCCTTTTTTTAATTTCAAAGTGTTCCTTAAAGAACCCTTTTTTTTAAACCCTTTTTTTTTTTTTGGATTGCGTTTTTGGCTTGTGGGCCAGGATTAACTCTAAACCATTTTTAAAATAATGTCACAATACAATGGAGAACATTTGTCAAATTTTTAATTTCATACACACATTTTTAAAGATTTCTGGTGCATTTGGCAAATACAGTTTTTGGGCAGTGTTAGGCAATAATAACTGAAATAATTATGACAAACATATTACCAGTGTTGGCAAACTTAAACAAACACATTAAAAACAATTCACAAGAAAGGAGAGGGAAGTTTTGGCCCTAAAGGAATATGGGGCAAGCACAGAAGGAGTGTGGGAAAAGTAGCCAGAGCTGTCATCATTTTTTTCCCCGTTTGGCTGGGGTAGGGTGGACGCCAGACCGGGTCCGGGATGTCCTCTGGCTGGCCTGTCCAGAGGCAGATGTTGTGGCCTCTGGACTAGGCACAGGGCTAGGCACATTTGGAGGAATGGCTGTTGTTGGGCCAGAGGTGGAGGATCCTGATGTTCCGGCAGGAAGGGAGGTCGGCTCCACCATGTGCTGGCGAACGAGCTGCTCCAGGGCATTGGCGATTCGGATTTTGGCCCTGGTATTTTCAGCCAGGGCCTGACCAATGGTCACGTTGGCCGCAGCATTTTGCTCCAGGGCCTCAGCCACCCGTAGCAGACTGGTGTCCATCCTCTGCAGAATCTCCGTATGGAAATACGATTTAAAATTGAGTTCTGTGAGGAGGGACACTGCCTGCGAGGGGGATTGCCCTGGACTGGTTTCTGCAGGGTCCTCAGCCGGATGTACTGGTTCCTCCCCTGCAGAGCCAGCAGAAATTCTGCGGCCAAGGCTCCCCTCTGGAGCAGACTCATCCGCCTGTGTCTCTGTGAGAAAAAAGAGAAAAGAGTCACATTAGAACTACATATTGTCTCAAAAATATTTCAGAGTTGTTTACATCACAACATTTACCTGGGACTACATGAGGAGCCGCAAAGTCTGGCATGTCCGTATCCATGTTGGACACGCCAAACACCTCCACAGCCTGCACACACCCCTGTGCCAGCTCTTCCAAATCAGTCAGCTCCAATGACACAGGGGTGGGACCCCCACCTGTCCCCCTTGCATGCCTAGCCCTGTCAGCCAGTTTTTGCTTCAGGCGATATTTGAAGTCTTGCCATCTGTGGGTGAAAAAGTTGGCATTATTCCTGCATTATTTGGCCCTGTATCCTCTTTTTTTGATTTTATTTGGTTTAACTTACCTGTGTTTGACATCCCGGGCTAGACGGACAAAATCACCCACCCTATTGACAGCACTGGCTATCTCCTCCCACATTCTCCACTTCTGGCTTACACCCATATTCCTGTCTGCCTGTGGAAGGATGTCCACACACTTCTGAATCAAAACCTCCATCTCCTTTCTTGTGAATTGTGGCTGCCTTTTCTTTTTGCCAGCTTTGGCTGGAATACTGGGCCCAGCAGCCTCTTCGATGTCATCAACACCTATTTACATTAAATGTTTGGCAATTTAGATGTCAATCTTTCACTCTATTCTGGTTCTAAATAATACTTGAAGAGAAATGAGAGAAATACTTACCTTCTGCCTCTTGGCCATTGTTTGGCTGGTCTGTAGCCATTTTGCTTGTTAAAACTTGAACTACACCAGACCGTTTGTTTTTTTCCGTGACATATTTATACATGTGTCCTTATTATTCGACCGCATCATTGATTGTGCGTTCCTATGATCCATCCTTAATTTGAGCGGGAAACGAAACACTATTTATGGCTTTTGGCGACTCGAGTCGAGGTGGCGGGTGTTGTTTGTTGGAGGTTGCATGGTTCGGAGTGTATTGTTGGAGGGAGTAGTGTTTGGAGGAGGTTTTTTGGAGTGTGTTCGAGGCGTTTTTATTTTATCAGCTTTCCGTTCGCATTTTTTGGTGTGGTTATTTTATTTGTGGTGTATTTTTTGTGTAAGTTTTTTCCTGTCATCCTTGTGAAAATTATGGATCTACAAAATTGTTTTTTTGGGTCCAAAAATAATATATTTTTTTTTTGGTTGTAGGTTTTTTTTGGCTGTGCCCCAACGACGTTTTTGTTCTGTGACTTATTTATCGTGTATTGGTAAGTTTTGTTTTTAACTTGATTTTAAAATGTTCATGTATTGTTCTTTGCATATTTTGGGCTCATTAAGGTTTTTGTTAGGGTTTTTGGGGATGTTAAAAATTTAGCGCACTTTTGTAGGCTTTATTCCCCTTGTAAAAATGCGAACCATTTAGCGTTCAAATTTTTGGTTGCTTTTCTTTGGGCAACTTGTGGAAGTCCTCTCAATGTAGGTTTACTATTGTTCGAAATGTGTGCTCCCCCCCTTTATTTTGGACCATTTTCAAAAATCACAAGATTACAAAATGGCCACCCCAAATTCTAAACTTTTTTTTGTATTTTGAAATGTAGGTTTTTGAAATCATGACAATACCCCGGCATGTAAGCATCTTTGGATTTTAACGAAAAGATAAGTATTTTTTTGTCATTTTTTTGGGCAACATACCTTAACTACATTACTTACCATTTCAGGTTGATGTTGGTCGTATTATTGTGGCCATGCTGCCGGAAGCCGACCAACCTCAATCTCGGCCCAGGTATAGGCATCGTAGGTGTGCAAGGCCCCAGATATATAGAACACGTGTCACCCTTTTTGGAATGCCCGGTGATGAGGTGTTAAGGCGCTACCGTCTTCCGCCCCAAGTCATCATAGACACTCTCTCATTAATAGAGAGTGATCTTGAGCTGCAAATTGACAGTCCTACAGCAATACCACCACTTACTCAATTAATGGCGGTGTTACATTTCTGTGCCTCAGGATCCTTTCAAACCACGGTGGGAATAGTTGCGGGAATCTCCCAATCCTCCTTTTCAAGGATCCTGAGGGCAGTGATGGAGGCCCTTTTCAAGCACCTCCATCATTTTATTAAAATGCCTTTGGATATGGGTTCCCTTAGTGTGGTGAAGGCCAATTTTTACCAAACAGCTGGCTTCCCACACATCATAGGGGTTGTGGATGGTACTCACATACCACTTCAGCCTCCAGCACGGCTGGAGGCCATTTTTCAGAACCGAAAACACTATCACTAACTGAATGTAATGGTGGTATGTAATGCCTCCCTCCAGATCCTGTCCCTGAATGCAAAATTACCCGGGAGTGCACATGACTCATTCGTCATCCGGCAATCAGGGATTTGGCATAAATTAAACAACCTACAAGCTGGTGATGCGTGGCTTCTGGGTAAGTGTAGACCTTTTTTAGATACCAATGCAAAGCTTGATACACAGTGATCCTGATTTTGTAACTTCTTTTTCACAGGAGACAGTGGCTACCCTTGCACGCCCTGGCTGCTCACTCCTTATTTGGCTCCCACACCAGGGCCACAAAGTGAGTATAATACCGCACTTACAGCCACCAGGCAAGTGGTGGAGCACTGTATCGGCCTTTTTAAAGGCTGATTCAGATGCCTCCACCGCTCTGGTGGCGAGCTCATGTATTTGCCGGATATGGTTTCGAAAATTGTGGTCCTGTGTGGGATATTTCACAACATCGCCATAAATAGTGGTGTCCCAATGCAGCCAGAGGATGCCTTGCCTGAGGATGGCCCCCCCGAGGTTGGTCGGAGGTCAGTATGTGGGGGGGCCATACGCGATGATGTGGTGGCCCGATTTTTTAGGTAATTATTGTCCCAAATGAAGTTAGATGACACAATGTAGACATGTAATAATGTAATTAACAATTTTAACATTTTTTTTATCTTTTTGTGTTTTATTCCATAATATTTTTCGGGAAAACCATGACTACTACCTGATCCTAAAAATTTACTTCATGTGGACACATTGGATTTAACTTCTGGACCAAATTTGTCGTCAACTCATTTGTGGAATCATGTTGGCATGCTACTTTGTCAAACAGTTTTTGATTGTTTTTTTTGTTTTTTTTGGGGTGTAGGCTGAGTTTTGGATAGTGTTTTCACTGTGTGTATTGATTGTCCTTAATCACTTTGTGTTTCTTAATTTCGAATAAAAATTTTTTTGTTACGTTTAAAAAAACATTTCCTTTCTAAATTACATGCACGTGTAACCTGGTTCAAAAAATGAAAACTTGCTTAAGGGCTAATCCTGTAATGATTTAAATTTTGCAGTATTTTTCCATGCTTAGTGGCTCAAAACAAACACCCAAAGGTATTATGGTGAATCAGTATGTTTTCTAATCTCGGCCTAAGCAGGTTTCATTTAATATTTACCTTACCCCCCCTCAAAAAAAAAAAAATACAGATAATTCTACAAACCTATTGGTATTGTTAGGTGTTGAATGTGCCAGCTTACATAATTCAGCTTTCTACAATCTAAGTTACATTACTTTAAAATACTTGCTGCAATAGTCGACTTATGTAAGGTTAAACAATATAATATTTACAGAGAAGGAATGAGACTTTAAACGAAACTTGTTTTTTTATTTTTAGCAAACATGTCCAAATTTTGGGCAAAACAAAAAATTAATGGTGCAGGATCCCCACCATGTGATCGAGGACCACAAGCATGCCTATAACATGGCCCCTCAGCCTCTGCACACACGCTGCTGCCTCCGTCAGCCGCCTCTGGTCCTCTGTGGGTTAAAAAATTGAGGTGCTTAATAAAAAAAAACGTAATTTTGGTTGACAAACAACTTCAAAAGGAAATTCAACTTTACAAAAAGTGACAATTTGGACAAACATTACAATTCAAAGCCAACATTCTTGGCCCAAGTAAATTCCAAAAAATGACTCAGAAAACTAAAAAATGTAAAAATGGAGAAGTACGCACAAAAACTAGTATGAGTGTTTGGACATGTGTGATATGTGTAAGGGGAATACATCATAGACATTTTTAAACCAAGATATATATAACAAACATTATAAATAACTAAAATTTGAAAAATGCACAGGCAAAGGATAACATCCACCACAAAACAAACAACAACAAAAAAAAGGTAAAAGGGAAACATACCGTTGACAATGCCGCCTGGACCTGTAGCCCCACCATCATCCTCCTCGGAGGTAGGCCAATGCAGGTCTGTTGTAGGAGGGGTGATTTCTGAAGGTGGGGAGGGGGTGTAAAAGAGAGGGGTGGTTGGAGGGGAGGGTGATGAAAAGAGAGAGGGGGGTTGAGGGGAGGGGGAATTTTGAGGGATGGGAAGTATCCTAGAGGGAGGGGCGTCCGGGTCTGGCCAGGCTGGGTTGGAAGGTGAATTAGGGGTAGGTTGGGGAGAGGAGGATTGGCTGGGAGTTGGGGATAGGGGACGAGGCCGACGTCGTCGCTGCCGATGACGGCGTAGTCTGTGCTCTGCCCCTAAATGATGGATAACAATTTAAGTTTTGTTTAATTTTTTACCTTGAAAACATCCTCAAAAATTATTTACAAATAAAAAAAAAAAAACGGAAAACATGCACACGCAGATATGGACTAAAAAAACAAACAGGGCAAGAATGAAAACATGCACACGCAGATATGTAGTAAATAAACAAACAGGGCAAGAATTAAAACATGCACACGCAGATATAGTAAATAAACAAACAGGGCAAGAATAAAAACATGCACACGCAGATAGGGCCACAAAATAAAAAAGGAAAGCGAAAAAAAATAGACTTACTTTCAGCTATACGCTGTCTAAAACATGCCAGCAAGTGTGGCATGCAGCATTGCAGATCCGACCACCTGCGCTCCAGCTGGCCGATCTGTCGGCGTGAGCCGAAGGAGCGCAGGTGGCGGCGAACCTCCGCATAGGCGGAACGCTTCTCTCTGTTGCTGATGGGGGGAGGCTGGCTGGTTATCCGCCGGTCCATTACCTCCATCAGTACAAGAAGCTCCTGCCTGGTGAACGCAGAAGCTCTCATGATGGCAATGGTGGATTTTTGAAAAAACAGTTTTAATAAAGACCAGATAATAATTTTGATTGGCTAATGTATTTGGAAAATTAACAGGAACCATTCTATTGGTTAGTGTATGAGTCATGTGTTCGACAGGCTAAAAAATCTAATGTGAGTTAGGATTGGCTTAATGCAGTGACATGCGTTAGCTAATTTAAATAAAAAAATTAAACAAGTAAAATATGCGTCAGACAAAACACGGAAAACAATAGGAAAAATGACAAAAACATGTATTTTGGATAAAGGAAACCATTGTTTAAACCGTACGTATTCTGCGTGAAAAAACAAACACGGACAAGAGTAAAGTTTACTGAAAATGAAAAAAAAACGAATTGCAAACATGTGAAGAGCAATTAAGCTAATTGATATCTTGATTGGCATGATACGATTGAAGTAGGTATGCAGAATGAACGAGCAGGTAATCGAAATCTGACAGGCGCACTTCCGGTTTGGATTTGTGCGAGCATTCCCTGCATGCAAAATTGGAGATGTACGGTCGCAATTTGGCTCACTCGTTAGCTAGAGGAGGGGTTGGGAGACTATGGGGCGGAAGATTAGCTGCTTTCGAAATTACGAGCGAGCGCTTGAATTTAAATTTTTCGGCATGAACGCCGAACGTGCGAACGGCCACTTGCGTCCGGGTCTGAATCAGGGCCATAGTCCGTAGTTTGCCCTGTTCCACTTGTCCACATGTCCGTGGTTAAGTGGACATTGGGTACAACCGCATTTTTCAGGACACTGAGGACACTTTTTCTGACGTTTCTGTACAGTCTCGGTATCGCCTGCCTAGTGAAGTGGAATCTAGACGGATTTGGAACCGGGGACACACTACCTCCATCAATTGTCTAAATCCCACTGCACTAATGGGCGTCTAACACCAACATAGCAGTCAAGGCCTCAGTTATACGTTTTGCTTCAGGATGACTGCTGTCGTACTTCATCCTCCTCACTAAGGACTGTTGGAGGGTCAATTGTTTAATAAAAGTAGTGGTGTTCCTACTTCCTCTCTGGGATGAGGAACGACTCCCAGCAGCAGCAACAGCAGCGGAAGCAGTAGGCATAGCAATGCAGGATCCTCCGGAGGAATCCCGGATAGGAGAGTCAGTCATGCCAGAGACTTGGCCTGCAGGACTACTTTCAATCCTGACTAAGGAGGAAATTGATGAGGAGGGAGTTGACGGTGTGGTTTGCAGGCGCTTGGATACAACAGGACAACGGGATTTAGGTGTCCCTGGACTGCTTACGGTCTTAGCCAAAGTTTCTGAACTTGACAGTAACTTTTTATGAACGCGCTGCAGGTGCCGTATAAGGGAGGATGTTCCTAGGTAGTTAACGTCCCTACCCCTACTTATTTCACCTTTACATATGGTACATATGGCAAGACAGTTGTTGTCCGGTTTTTTTGATAGAAATATTGCCAGACCAAAGAGGTGGAATGTTTGGTCTTCTGCCCAGGCATGACAGTGATGGGCTTTTTCATCCCACGGACAACAACTGTCTCCCCCGGAGCCTGATTTAAACACACCACATCACCATCAGAATCCTCCTCGCCAACTTCCTCCTCAGCGCCAGCTACACCAGTATTCTCATCCTGTTGTACTTCAACAGTGACATCTTCAATTTGCATATCAGCAAGTGGACTGTGGGTGCTCCTTTCAGCACTTGCAGGGGGCGAGCAAATGGTGGAAAGAGCCACCTCTTCCCGTCCAGTGCTGGGAAGGTCAGGCATCGCAAACCGCCACCACACTTGGACTCTCCTTGGGGATTTGTGATATCTTCTTAGAACGCAAAGTTCTTCGCTGTGCTTTTGCCAGCTTAACTCGTTTGATTTTTTTAGCGGGAAGAGGGCTTCCATCGTCATGTGAAGCTGAACCACTAGTCACGAACATAGGGAAAGACCGTAGCCGCTCCTTGCCACTCCGTGTCATAAATGGCATATTGGCAAGTTTACGTTTCTCTTCAGATGATTTAAATGTTTTTTTTAAGGTAATTTTCCTGAGCTTTGTCATTTGGGATTGTATGTGCCCTCTACTATGACATTGGGCATCGGCCTTGGCAGACGACGTTGATGGCATGTTATCGTCTATGTCATGACAAGTGGCAGCAGCTTCAGCACTAGGAGGAAGTGGTTCTTGATCTTTCCCTATTTTATTTTTATCGGAGAAAGTTTGGTCCTCCATTTATGTTATATTGATTTGATATATACGTGCGGCTAAGGCGCACATAAACACAGAAAATATTTTTTTATTTTGTTTGGAGTGTACTTTGGGGGTTACAGCACCCTTTAACGGACAAACCAGCCGGCCCTTTACTTATGGGACACAAGCACACGCTTGGCGCTGCTCCTTTGTTGATGCACGTGCAGCCACAGTGCACACAATTCACAAACACAGAAAATATTTTTTTATTTTGTTTGGAGTGTACTTTGGGGGTTACAGCACCCTTTAACGGACAAGCCAGCTGGCCCTTTACTTATGGGACACAGGCACACGCTTGGCGCTGCTCCTTTGTTGATGCACATGCAGCCACAGTGCACACAATTCACAAACACAGAAAATATTTTTTTATTTTGTTTGGAGTGTACTTTGGGGGTTACAGCACCCTTTAACGGTCAAGCCAGCCGGCCCTTTACTTATGACACAGGCGCACGCTTGGCACTACTTTGTTGATGCACGTGCGGCTACTGCGCACACAATTCACAAACACAGAAAATATTTTTTTATTTTGTTTGGAGTGTACTTTGGGGGTTACAGCACCCTTTAACGGACAAGCCAGCCGGCCCTTTACTTATGGGACACAGACGCATGCTTGGCGCTGCTCCTTTGTTGATGCACGTGCAGCCACAGTGCACACAATTCACAAAAACAGAAAATATATTTTTATTTTGTTTGGAGTGTACTTTGGGGGTTACAGCACCCTTTAACGGACAAGCCAGATGGCCCTTTACTTATGGGACACAGGCGCACGCTTGGCACTACTTTGTTGATGCACGTGCGGCTACTGCGCACACAATTCACAAACACAGAAAATAATTTTTTTTTTGGTTTGGACTGGAGTGTACTTTGGGGGTTACGGCCCCCTTTAATGGTCAAGCCAGTCGGCCCTTTACTTATGACACAGGCGCACGCTTGGCACTACTTTGTTGATGCACGTGCGGCTACTGCGCACACAATTCACAAACACAGAAAATAATTTTTTTTTTGGTTTGGACTGGAGTGTACTTTGGGGGTTACAGCACCCTTTAATGGTCAAGCCAGCCGGCCCTTTACTTATGACACAGGCGCACGCTTGGCACTACTTTGTTGATGCACGTGCGGCTACTGCGCACACAATTCACAAACACAGAAAATAATTTTTTTTTGGTTTGGACTGGAGTGTACTTTGGGGGTTACAGCACCCTTTAACGGTCAAGCCAGCTGGCCCTTTACTTATGACACAGGCGCACGCTTGGCACTAATTTGTTGATGCACGTGCAGCTACTGCGCACACAATTCACAAACACAGAAAATAATTATTTTTTTGGTTTGGACTGGAGTGTACTTTGCGGGTTACAGCACCCTTTAACGGTCAAGCCAGCCGGCCCTTTACTTATGACACAGGCGCACGCTTGGCACTACTTTGTTGATGCACGTGCGGCTACTGCGCACACAATTCACAAACACAGAAAATAATTTTTTTATTAGTTTGGACTGGAGTATACTTTGGGGGTTACTGCACCCTTTAATGGTCAAGCCAGCCGGCCCTTTACTTATGACACAGCCGCACGCTTGGCACTACTTTGTTGATGCACATGCGGCTACTGCGCACACAATTCACAAACACAGAAAATATTTTTTTATTTTGTTTGGAGTGTACTTTGGGGGTTACAGGACCCTTTAATGGACAAGCCAGCCGGCCCTTTACTTATGGGACACAGGCGCACGCTTGGCGCTGCTCCTTTCTTGATGCACTTGCAGCCACAGTGCACACAATTCACAGACACAGAAAATATTTTTGTTTGGAGTGTACTTTGGGGGTTACAGCACCCTTTAACTGACAAGCCAGCCGGCCCTTTACTTATGGGACACAGGCGCACGCTTGGCACTGCTCCTTTGTTGATGCACGTGCAGCCACAGTGCACACAATTCACAAACACAGAAAATATTTTTTTATTTTGTTTGGAGTGTACTTTGGGGGTTACAGGACCCTTAATAGACAAGCCAGCCGGCCCTTTACTTATGGGAAACAGGCGCACGCTTGGCACTGCTCATTTCTTGATGCACTTGCAGCCACAGAGCACACAATTCACAAACACAGAAAATATTTTTTTATTTTGTTTGGAGTGTACTTTGGTGGTTACAGCACCCTTTAATGGACAAGCCAGCCGGCCGTTTACTTATGGGACACAGGCGCACGCTTGGCGCAGCTAATTTGTTGATGCACGTGCAGCCACAGTGCACACAATTCACAAACACAGAAAAAAAATTTTTATTTTGTTTAGAGTGTACTTTGGGGGTTACAGGACCCTTTAATGGACAAGCCAGCTGGCCCTTTACTTATGGGGCACAGGCGCACGCTTGGCGCTGCTCCTTTCTTGATGCACGTGCAGCCACAGTGCACACAATTCACAGACACAGAAAATATTTTTGTTTGGAGTGTACTTTGGGGGTTACAGAACCCTTTAACTGACAAGCCAGCCGGCCCTTTACTTATGGGACACAGGCGCACGCTTGGCACTGCTCCTTTGTTGATGCACGTGCAGCCACAGTGCACACAATTCACAAACACAGAAAATATTTTTCTTTTTTGTTTGGAGTGCCCTTTGGGGGTTACAGCACCCTTTAATGGTCAAGCCAGCTGGCCCTTTACTTATGGGACACAGGCGCACGCTTGGCGCTGCTCCTTTGTTGATGCACGTCCAGCCACAGTGCACACAATTCACAAACACAGAAAATATTTTTTTATTTTGTTTGGAGTGTACTTTGGGGGTTACAGAACCCTTTAACGGACAAGCCAGCTGGCCCTTTACTTATGGGACACAGGCGCACGCTTGGCGCTGCTCCTCTGTTGATGCACGTGCGGCTACTGCGCACACAATTCACAAACACAGAAAATATTTTTTTATTTTGTTTGGAGTGTACTTTGGGGGTTACAGCACCCTTTAACGGACAAGCCAGCCGGCCCTTTACTTATGGGACACAGGCGCACGCTTGGCGCTGCTCCTTTGTTGATGCACGTGCAGCCACAGTGCACACAATTCACAAACACAGAAAATATTTTTTTATTTTGTTTGGAGTGCTTTGGGGGTTACAGCACCCTTTAACGGTCAAGCCAGCTGGCCCTTTACTTATGACACATGCGCACGCTTGGCATTACTTTGTTGATGCACGTGCGGCTACTGCGCACACAATTCACAAACACAGAAAATATTTTTTTATTTTGTTTGGAGTGTACTTTGGTGGTTACAGCACCCTTTATCGGACAAGGCAGCCGGCCCTTTACTTATGGGACACAAGCGCACGCTTGGCGCTGCTCCTTTGTTGATGCACGTGCAGCCACAGTGCACACAATTCACAAACACAGAAAATATATATTTTTTTCGTTTGGAGTGTACTTTGGGGGTTACAGCACCCTTTAACTGACAAGCCAGCCGGCCCTTTACTTATGGGACACAGGCGCACGCTTGGCACTGCTCCTTTGTTGATGCACGTGCAGCCACAGTGCACACAATTCACAAACACAGAAAATATTTTTTTATTTTGTTTGGAGTGTACTTTGGGGGTTACAAGACCCTTAATAGACAAGCCAGCCGGCCCTTTACTTATGGGAAACAGGCGCACGCTTGGCACTGCTCCTTTCTTGATGCACTTGCAGCCACAGTGCACACAATTCACAAACACAGAAAATATTTTTTTATTTTGTTTGGAGTGTACTTTGGTGGTTACAGCACCCTTTAATGGACAAGCCAGCCGGCCGTTTACTTATGGGACACAGGCGCACGCTTGGCGCTGCTCCTTTGTTGATGCACGTGCAGCCACAGTGCACACAATTCACAAACACAGAAAACATTTTTTTATTTTGTTTAGAGTGTACTTTGGGGGTTACAGGACCCTTTAATGGACAAGCCAACCGGCCCTTTACTTATGGGGCACAGGCGCACGCTTGGCGCTGCTCCTTTCTTGATGCACGTGCAGCCACAGTGCACACAATTCACAGACACAGAAAATATTTTTGTTTGGAGTGTACTTTGGGGGTTACAGAACCCTTTAACTGACAAGCCAGCCGGCCCTTTACTTATGGGACACAGGCGCACGCTTGGCACTGCTCCTTTGTTGATGCACGTGCAGCCACAGTGCACACAATTCACAAACACAGAAAATATTTTTCTTTTTTGTTTGGAGTGCCCTTTGGGGGTTACAGCACCCTTTAATGGTCAAGCCAGCTGGCCCTTTACTTATGGGACACAGGCGCACGCTTGGCGCTGCTCCTTTGTTGATGCACGTCCAGCCACAGTGCACACAATTCACAAACACAGAAAATATTTTTTTATTTTGTTTGGAGTGTACTTTGGGGGTTACAGAACCCTTTAACGGACAAGCCAGCCGGCCCTTTACTTATGGGACACAGGCGCACGCTTGGCGCTGCTCCTTTGTTGATGCACGTGCGGCTACTGCGCACACAATTCACAAACACAGAAAATATTTTTTTATTTTGTTTGGAGTGTACTTTGGGGGTTACAGCACCCTTTATCGGACAAGCCAGCCGGCCCTTTACTTATGGGACACAGGCGCACGCTTGGCGCTGCTCCTTTGTTGATGCACGTGCAGCCACAGTGCACACAATTCACAAACACAGAAAATATTTTTTTATTTTGTTTGGAGTGCTTTGGGGGTTACAGCACCCTTTAACGGTCAAGCCAGCTGGCCCTTTACTTATGACACATGCGCACGCTTGGCACTACTTTGTTGATGCACGTGCGGCTACTGCGCACACAATTCACAAACACAGAAAATATTTTTTTATTTTGTTTGGAGTGTACTTTGGTGGTTACAGCACCCTTTATCGGACAAGCCAGCCGGCCCTTTACTTATGGGACACAAGCGCACGCTTGGCGCTGCTCCTTTGTTGATGCACGTGCAGCCACAGTGCACACAATTCACAAACACAGAAAATATATATTTTTTTCGTTTGGAGTGTACTTTGGGGGTTACAGCACCTTTTAACGGACAAGCCAGCCGGCCCTTTACTAATGGGACACTGGCGCACGCTTGGTGCTGCTCCTTTGTTGATGCACGTGCAGCCACAGTGCGCACAATTCACAAACACAGAAAATATTTTTTTATTTTGTTTGGAGTGTACTTTGGGGGTTACAGCACCCTTTAACGGACAAGCCAGCTGGCCCTTTACTTATGGGACACAGGCGCATGCTTGGCGCTGCTCCTTTGTTGATGCACGTGCAGCCACAGTGCACACAATTCACAAACACAGAAAATAAATTTTTATTTTGTTTGGAGTGTACTTTGGGGGTTACAGCACCCTTTAACAGACAAGCCAGATGGCCCTTTACTTATGGGACACAGGCGCACGCTTGGCGCTGCTCCTTTGTTGATGCACGTGCAGCCACAGTGCACACAATTCACAAACACAGAAAATATTTTTTAATTTTGTTTGGAGTATACTTTGGGGGTTACAGGACCCTTTAATGGACAAGCCAGCCGGCCCTTTACTTATGGGAAACAGGCGCACGCTTGGCGCTGCTCCTTTCTTGATGCACTTGCAGCCACAGTGCACACAATTCACAAACACAGAAAATATTTTTTTATTTTGTTTGGAGTGTACTTTGGGGGTTACAGGACCCTTTAATGGACAAGCCAGCCGGCCCTTTTCTTATGGAACACAGGCGCACGCTTGGCGCTGCTCCTTTCTTGATGCACTTGCAGCCACAGTGCACACAATTCACAGACACAGAAAATATTTTTGTTTGGAGTGTACTTTGGGGGTTACAGAACCTTTTAAATGACAAGCCTGCCGGCCCTTTACTTATGGGACACAGGCGCACGCTTGGCACTGCTCCTTTGTTGATGCACGTGCAGCCACAGTGCACACAATTCACAAACACAGAAAATATTTTTTTATTTTGTTTGGAGTGTACTTTGGGGGTTACAGCACCCTTTAATGGTCAAGCTAGCTGGCCCTTTACTTATGGGACACAGGCGCACGCTTGGCTCTGCTCCTTTGTTGATGCACGTGCAGCCACAGTGCACACAATTCACAAACACAGAAAATATGTTTTTATTTTGTTTAGAGTGCCCTTTGGGGCTTACAGCACCCTTTAATGGTCAAGCCAGCTGGCCCTTTACTTATGGGACACAGGCGCACGCTTGGCGCTGCAACTTTGTTGATGCACGTGCAGCCACAGTGCACACAATTCACAAACACAGAAAATATTTTTTTATTTTGTTTGGAGTGTACTTTGGTGGTTACAGCACCCTTTAACGGACAAGCAAGCCGGACGTTTACTTATGGGACACAGGCGCACGCTTGGCGCTGCTCCTTTGTTGATGCACGTGCAGCCACAGTGCACACAATTCACAAACACAGAAAATATTTTTTTATTTTGTTTGGAGTGTACTTTGGGGGATACAGAACCCTTTAACGGACAAGCCAGCTGGCCCTTTACTTATGGGACACAGGCGCACGCTTGGCGCTGCTCCTTTGTTGATGCACGTGCAGCCACAGTGCACACAATTCACAAACACAGAAAATATTTTTTTATTTTGTTTGGAGTGTACTTTGGGGGTTACAGCACCCTTTAATGGTCAAGCCAGCTGGCCCTTTACTTATGACACATGCGCACGCTTGGCAATACTTTGTTGATGCACGTGCGGCTACTGCGCACACAATTCACAAACACAGAAAATATTTTTTTATTTTGTTTGGAGTGTACTTTGGTGGCTACAGCACCCTTTATCGGACAAGCCAGCTGGCCCTTTACTTATGGGACACAAGCGCACACTTGGCGCTGCACCTTGGTTGATGCACGTGCAGCCACAGTGCACACAATTCACAAACATAGAAAATATATATTTTTTTCGTTTGGAGTGTACTTTGTGGGTTACAGCACCTTTTAACGGACAAGCCAGCCGGCCCTTTACTAATGGGACACTGGCGCACGCTTGGTGCTGCTCCTTTGTTGATGCACGTGCAGCCACAGTGCACACAATTCACAAACACAGAAAATATTTTTTAATTTTGTTTGGAGTGTACTTTGGGGGTTACAGCACCCTTTAACGGACAAGCCAGCTGGCCCTTTACTTATGGGACACAGGCGCATGCTTGGCGCTGCTCCTTTGTTGATGCACGTGCAGCCACAGTGCACACAATTCACAAACACAGAAAATAAATTTTTATTTTGTTTGGAGTGTACTTTGGGGGTTACAGCACCCTTTAACAGACAAGCCAGATGGCCCCTTACTTATGGGACACAGGCGCACGCTTGGCGCTGCTCCTTTGTTGATGCACGTGCAGCCACAGTGCACACAATTCACAAACACAGAAAATATTTTTTAATTTTGTTTGGAGTATACTTTGGGGGTTACAGGACCCTTTAATGGACAAGCCAGCCGGCCCTTTACTTATGGGAAACAGGCGCACGCTTGGCGCTGCTCCTTTCTTGATGCACTTGCAGCCACAGTGCACACAATTCACAAACACAGAAAATATTTTTTTATTTTGTTCGGAGTGTACTTTGGGGGTTACAGGACCCTTTAATGGACAAGCCAGCCGGCCCTTTTCTTATGGGACACAGGCGCACGCTTGGCGCTGCTCCTTTCTTGATGCACGTGCAGCCACAGTGCACACAATTCACAAACACAGAAAACATTTTTTTATTTTGTTTAGAGTGTACTTTGGGGGTTACAGGACCCTTTAATGGACAAGCCAACCGGCCCTTTACTTATGGGGCACAGGCGCACGCTTGGCGCTGCTCCTTTCTTGATGCACGTGCAGCCACAGTGCACACAATTCACAGACACAGAAAATATTTTTGTTTGGAGTGTACTTTGGGGGTTACAGAACCCTTTAACTGACAAGCCAGCCGGCCCTTTACTTATGGGACACAGGCGCACGCTTGGCACTGCTCCTTTGTTGATGCACGTGCAGCCACAGTGCACACAATTCACAAACACAGAAAATATTTTTCTTTTTTGTTTGGAGTGCCCTTTGGGGGTTACAGCACCCTTTAATGGTCAAGCCAGCTGGCCCTTTACTTATGGGACACAGGCGCACGCTTGGCGCTGCTCCTTTGTTGATGCACGTCCAGCCACAGTGCACACAATTCACAAACACAGAAAATATTTTTTTATTTTGTTTGGAGTGTACTTTGGGGGTTACAGAACCCTTTAACGGACAAGCCAGCCGGCCCTTTACTTATGGGACACAGGCGCACGCTTGGCGCTGCTCCTTTGTTGATGCACGTGCGGCTACTGCGCACACAATTCACAAACACAGAAAATATTTTTTTATTTTGTTTGGAGTGTACTTTGGGGGTTACAGCACCCTTTATCGGACAAGCCAGCCGGCCCTTTACTTATGGGACACAGGCGCACGCTTGGCGCTGCTCCTTTGTTGATGCACGTGCAGCCACAGTGCACACAATTCACAAACACAGAAAATATTTTTTTATTTTGTTTGGAGTGCTTTGGGGGTTACAGCACCCTTTAACGGTCAAGCCAGCTGGCCCTTTACTTATGACACATGCGCACGCTTGGCACTACTTTGTTGATGCACGTGCGGCTACTGCGCACACAATTCACAAACACAGAAAATATTTTTTTATTTTGTTTGGAGTGTACTTTGGTGGTTACAGCACCCTTTATCGGACAAGCCAGCCGGCCCTTTACTTATGGGACACAAGCGCACGCTTGGCTCTGCTCCTTTGTTGATGCACGTGCAGCCACAGTGCACACAATTCACAAACACAGAAAATATATATTTTTTTCGTTTGGAGTGTACTTTGGGGGTTACAGCACCTTTTAACGGACAAGCCAGCCGGCCCTTTACTAATGGGACACTGGCGCACGCTTGGTGCTGCTCCTTTGTTGATGCACGTGCAGCCACAGTGCGCACAATTCACAAACACAGAAAATATTTTTTTATTTTGTTTGGAGTGTACTTTGGGGGTTACAGCACCCTTTAACGGACAAGCCAGCTGGCCCTTTACTTATGGGACACAGGCGCATGCTTGGCGCTGCTCCTTTGTTGATGCACGTGCAGCCACAGTGCACACAATTCACAAACACAGAAAATAAATTTTTATTTTGTTTGGAGTGTACTTTGGGGGTTACAGCACCCTTTAACAGACAAGCCAGATGGCCCTTTACTTATGGGACACAGGCGCACGCTTGGCACTGCTCCTTTGTTGATGCACGTGCAGCCACAGTGCACACAATTCACAAACACAGAAAATATTTTTCTTTTTTGTTTGGAGTGCCCTTTGGGGGTTACAGCACCCTTTAATGGTCAAGCCAGCTGGCCCTTTACTTATGGGACACAGGCGCACGCTTGGCGCTGCTCCTTTGTTGATGCACGTCCAGCCACAGTGCACACAATTCACAAACACAGAAAATATTTTTTTATTTTGTTTGGAGTGTACTTTGGGGGTTACAGAACCCTTTAACGGACAAGCCAGCTGGCCCTTTACTTATGGGACACAGGCGCACGCTTGGCGCTGCTCCTCTGTTGATGCACGTGCGGCTACTGCGCACACAATTCACAAACACAGAAAATATTTTTTTATTTTGTTTGGAGTGTACTTTGGGGGTTACAGCACCCTTTAACGGACAAGCCAGCCGGCCCTTTACTTATGGGACACAGGCGCACGCTTGGCGCTGCTCCTTTGTTGATGCACGTGCAGCCACAGTGCACACAATTCACAAACACAGAAAATATTTTTTTATTTTGTTTGGAGTGCTTTGGGGGTTACAGCACCCTTTAACGGTCAAGCCAGCTGGCCCTTTACTTATGACACATGCGCACGCTTGGCATTACTTTGTTGATGCACGTGCGGCTACTGCGCACACAATTCACAAACACAGAAAATATTTTTTTATTTTGTTTGGAGTGTACTTTGGTGGTTACAGCACCCTTTATCGGACAAGGCAGCCGGCCCTTTACTTATGGGACACAAGCGCACGCTTGGCGCTGCTCCTTTGTTGATGCACGTGCAGCCACAGTGCACACAATTCACAAACACAGAAAATATATATTTTTTTCGTTTGGAGTGTACTTTGGGGGTTACAGCACCCTTTAACTGACAAGCCAGCCGGCCCTTTACTTATGGGACACAGGCGCACGCTTGGCACTGCTCCTTTCTTGATGCACGTGCAGCCACAGTGCACACAATTCACAAACACAGAAAATATTTTTTTATTTTGTTTGGAGTGTACTTTGGGGGTTACAGGACCCTTAATAGACAAGCCAGCCGGCCCTTTACTTATGGGAAACAGGCGCACGCTTGGCACTGCTCCTTTCTTGATGCACTTGCAGCCACAGTGCACACAATTCACAAACACAGAAAATATTTTTTTATTTTGTTTGGAGTGTACTTTGGTGGTTACAGCACCCTTTAATGGACAAGCCAGCCGGCCGTTTACTTATGGGACACAGGCGCACGCTTGGCGCTGCTCCTTTGTTGATGCACGTGCAGCCACAGTGCACACAATTCACAAACACAGAAAACATTTTTTTATTTTGTTTAGAGTGTACTTTGGGGGTTACAGGACCCTTTAATGGACAAGCCAACCGGCCCTTTACTTATGGGGCACAGGCGCACGCTTGGCGCTGCTCCTTTCTTGATGCACGTGCAGCCACAGTGCACACAATTCACAGACACAGAAAATATTTTTGTTTGGAGTGTACTTTGGGGGTTACAGAACCCTTTAACTGACAAGCCAGCCGGCCCTTTACTTATGGGACACAGGCGCACGCTTGGCACTGCTCCTTTGTTGATGCACGTGCAGCCACAGTGCACACAATTCACAAACACAGAAAATATTTTTCTTTTTTGTTTGGAGTGCCCTTTGGGGGTTACAGCACCCTTTAATGGTCAAGCCAGCTGGCCCTTTACTTATGGGACACAGGCGCACGCTTGGCGCTGCTCCTTTGTTGATGCACGTCCAGCCACAGTGCACACAATTCACAAACACAGAAAATATTTTTTTATTTTGTTTGGAGTGTACTTTGGGGGTTACAGAACCCTTTAACGGACAAGCCAGCCGGCCCTTTACTTATGGGACACAGGCGCACGCTTGGCGCTGCTCCTTTGTTGATGCACGTGCGGCTACTGCGCACACAATTCACAAACACAGAAAATATTTTTTTATTTTGTTTGGAGTGTACTTTGGGGGTTACAGCACCCTTTATCGGACAAGCCAGCCGGCCCTTTACTTATGGGACACAGGCGCACGCTTGGCGCTGCTCCTTTGTTGATGCACGTGCAGCCACAGTGCACACAATTCACAAACACAGAAAATATTTTTTTATTTTGTTTGGAGTGCTTTGGGGGTTACAGCACCCTTTAACGGTCAAGCCAGCTGGCCCTTTACTTATGACACATGCGCACGCTTGGCACTACTTTGTTGATGCACGTGCGGCTACTGCGCACACAATTCACAAACACAGAAAATATTTTTTTATTTTGTTTGGAGTGTACTTTGGTGGTTACAGCACCCTTTATCGGACAAGCCAGCCGGCCCTTTACTTATGGGACACAAGCGCACGCTTGGCGCTGCTCCTTTGTTGATGCACGTGCAGCCACAGTGCACACAATTCACAAACACAGAAAATATATATTTTTTTCGTTTGGAGTGTACTTTGGGGGTTACAGCACCTTTTAACGGACAAGCCAGCCGGCCCTTTACTAATGGGACACTGGCGCACGCTTGGTGCTGCTCCTTTGTTGATGCACGTGCAGCCACAGTGCGCACAATTCACAAACACAGAAAATATTTTTTTATTTTGTTTGGAGTGTACTTTGGGGGTTACAGCACCCTTTAACGGACAAGCCAGCTGGCCCTTTACTTATGGGACACAGGCGCATGCTTGGCGCTGCTCCTTTGTTGATGCACGTGCAGCCACAGTGCACACAATTCACAAACACAGAAAATAAATTTTTATTTTGTTTGGAGTGTACTTTGGGGGTTACAGCACCCTTTAACAGACAAGCCAGATGGCCCTTTACTTATGGGACACAGGCGCACGCTTGGCGCTGCTCCTTTGTTGATGCACGTGCAGCCACAGTGCACACAATTCACAAACACAGAAAATATTTTTTAATTTTGTTTGGAGTATACTTTGGGGGTTACAGGACCCTTTAATGGACAAGCCAGCCGGCCCTTTACTTATGGGAAACAGGCGCACGCTTGGCGCTGCTCCTTTCTTGATGCACTTGCAGCCACAGTGCACACAATTCACAAACACAGAAAATATTTTTTTATTTTGTTTGGAGTGTACTTTGGGGGTTACAGGACCCTTTAATGGACAAGCCAGCCGGCCCTTTTCTTATGGAACACAGGCGCACGCTTGGCGCTGCTCCTTTCTTGATGCACTTGCAGCCACAGTGCACACAATTCACAGACACAGAAAATATTTTTGTTTGGAGTGTACTTTGGGGGTTACAGAACCTTTTAAATGACAAGCCTGCCGGCCCTTTACTTATGGGACACAGGCGCACGCTTGGCACTGCTCCTTTGTTGATGCACGTGCAGCCACAGTGCACACAATTCACAAACACAGAAAATATTTTTTTATTTTGTTTGGAGTGTACTTTGGGGGTTACAGCACCCTTTAATGGTCAAGCTAGCTGGCCCTTTACTTATGGGACACAGGCGCACGCTTGGCTCTGCTCCTTTGTTGATGCACGTGCAGCCACAGTGCACACAATTCACAAACACAGAAAATATGTTTTTATTTTGTTTAGAGTGCCCTTTGGGGCTTACAGCACCCTTTAATGGTCAAGCCAGCTGGCCCTTTACTTATGGGACACAGGCGCACGCTTGGCGCTGCAACTTTGTTGATGCACGTGCAGCCACAGTGCACACAATTCACAAACACAGAAAATATTTTTTTATTTTGTTTGGAGTGTACTTTGGTGGTTACAGCACCCTTTAACGGACAAGCCAGCCGGACGTTTACTTATGGGACACAGGCGCACGCTTGGCGCTGCTCCTTTGTTGATGCACGTGCAGCCACAGTGCACACAATTCACAAACACAGAAAATATTTTTTTATTTTGTTTGGAGTGTACTTTGGGGGATACAGAACCCTTTAACGGACAAGCCAGCTGGCCCTTTACTTATGGGACACAGGCGCACGCTTGGCGCTGCTCCTTTGTTGATGCACGTGCAGCCACAGTGCACACAATTCACAAACACAGAAAATATTTTTTTATTTTGTTTGGAGTGTACTTTGGGGGTTACAGCACCCTTTAATGGTCAAGCCAGCTGGCCCTTTACTTATGACACATGCGCACGCTTGGCAATACTTTGTTGATGCACGTGCGGCTACTGCGCACACAATTCACAAACACAGAAAATATTTTTTTATTTTGTTTGGAGTGTACTTTGGTGGCTACAGCACCCTTTATCGGACAAGCCAGCTGGCCCTTTACTTATGGGACACAAGCGCACACTTGGCGCTGCACCTTGGTTGATGCACGTGCAGCCACAGTGCACACAATTCACAAACATAGAAAATATATATTTTTTTCGTTTGGAGTGTACTTTGTGGGTTACAGCACCTTTTAACGGACAAGCCAGCCGGCCCTTTACTAATGGGACACTGGCGCACGCTTGGTGCTGCTCCTTTGTTGATGCACGTGCAGCCACAGTGCACACAATTCACAAACACAGAAAATATTTTTTAATTTTGTTTGGAGTGTACTTTGGGGGTTACAGCACCCTTTAACGGACAAGCCAGCTGGCCCTTTACTTATGGGACACAGGCGCATGCTTGGCGCTGCTCCTTTGTTGATGCACGTGCAGCCACAGTGCACACAATTCACAAACACAGAAAATAAATTTTTATTTTGTTTGGAGTGTACTTTGGGGGTTACAGCACCCTTTAACAGACAAGCCAGATGGCCCCTTACTTATGGGACACAGGCGCACGCTTGGCGCTGCTCCTTTGTTGATGCACGTGCAGCCACAGTGCACACAATTCACAAACACAGAAAATATTTTTTAATTTTGTTTGGAGTATACTTTGGGGGTTACAGGACCCTTTAATGGACAAGCCAGCCGGCCCTTTACTTATGGGAAACAGGCGCACGCTTGGCGCTGCTCCTTTCTTGATGCACTTGCAGCCACAGTGCACACAATTCACAAACACAGAAAATATTTTTTTATTTTGTTCGGAGTGTACTTTGGGGGTTACAGGACCCTTTAATGGACAAGCCAGCCGGCCCTTTTCTTATGGGACACAGGCGCACGCTTGGCGCTGCTCCTTTCTTGATGCACGTGCAGCCACAGTGCACACAATTCACAAACACAGAAAACATTTTTTTATTTTGTTTAGAGTGTACTTTGGGGGTTACAGGACCCTTTAATGGACAAGCCAACCGGCCCTTTACTTATGGGGCACAGGCGCACGCTTGGCGCTGCTCCTTTCTTGATGCACGTGCAGCCACAGTGCACACAATTCACAGACACAGAAAATATTTTTGTTTGGAGTGTACTTTGGGGGTTACAGAACCCTTTAACTGACAAGCCAGCCGGCCCTTTACTTATGGGACACAGGCGCACGCTTGGCACTGCTCCTTTGTTGATGCACGTGCAGCCACAGTGCACACAATTCACAAACACAGAAAATATTTTTCTTTTTTGTTTGGAGTGCCCTTTGGGGGTTACAGCACCCTTTAATGGTCAAGCCAGCTGGCCCTTTACTTATGGGACACAGGCGCACGCTTGGCGCTGCTCCTTTGTTGATGCACGTCCAGCCACAGTGCACACAATTCACAAACACAGAAAATATTTTTTTATTTTGTTTGGAGTGTACTTTGGGGGTTACAGAACCCTTTAACGGACAAGCCAGCCGGCCCTTTACTTATGGGACACAGGCGCACGCTTGGCGCTGCTCCTTTGTTGATGCACGTGCGGCTACTGCGCACACAATTCACAAACACAGAAAATATTTTTTTATTTTGTTTGGAGTGTACTTTGGGGGTTACAGCACCCTTTATCGGACAAGCCAGCCGGCCCTTTACTTATGGGACACAGGCGCACGCTTGGCGCTGCTCCTTTGTTGATGCACGTGCAGCCACAGTGCACACAATTCACAAACACAGAAAATATTTTTTTATTTTGTTTGGAGTGCTTTGGGGGTTACAGCACCCTTTAACGGTCAAGCCAGCTGGCCCTTTACTTATGACACATGCGCACGCTTGGCACTACTTTGTTGATGCACGTGCGGCTACTGCGCACACAATTCACAAACACAGAAAATATTTTTTTATTTTGTTTGGAGTGTACTTTGGTGGTTACAGCACCCTTTATCGGACAAGCCAGCCGGCCCTTTACTTATGGGACACAAGCGCACGCTTGGCGCTGCTCCTTTGTTGATGCACGTGCAGCCACAGTGCACACAATTCACAAACACAGAAAATATATATTTTTTTCGTTTGGAGTGTACTTTGGGGGTTACAGCACCTTTTAACGGACAAGCCAGCTGGCCCTTTACTAATGGGACACTGGCGCACGCTTGGTGCTGCTCCTTTGTTGATGCACGTGCAGCCACAGTGCGCACAATTCACAAACACAGAAAATATTTTTTTATTTTGTTTGGAGTGTACTTTGGGGGTTACAGCACCCTTTAACGGACAAGCCAGCTGGCCCTTTACTTATGGGACACAGGCGCATGCTTGGCGCTGCTCCTTTGTTGATGCACGTGCAGCCACAGTGCACACAATTCACAAACACAGAAAATAAATTTTTATTTTGTTTGGAGTGTACTTTGGGGGTTACAGCACCCTTTAACAGACAAGCCAGATGGCCCTTTACTTATGGGACACAGGCGCACGCTTGGCGCTGCTCCTTTGTTGATGCACGTGCAGCCACAGTGCACACAATTCACAAACACAGAAAATATTTTTTAATTTTGTTTGGAGTATACTTTGGGGGTTACAGGACCCTTTAATGGACAAGCCAGCCGGCCCTTTACTTATGGGAAACAGGCGCACGCTTGGCGCTGCTCCTTTCTTGATGCACTTGCAGCCACAGTGCACACAATTCACAAACACAGAAAATATTTTTTTATTTTGTTTGGAGTGTACTTTGCGGGTTACAGGACCCTTTAATGGACAAGCCAGCCGGCCCTTTTCTTATGGAACACAGGCGCACGCTTGGCGCTGCTCCTTTCTTGATGCACTTGCAGCCACAGTGCACACAATTCACAGACACAGAAAATATTTTTGTTTGGAGTGTACTTTGGGGGTTACAGAACCTTTTAAATGACAAGCCTGCCGGCCCTTTACTTATGGGACACAGGCGCACGCTTGGCACTGCTCCTTTGTTGATGCACGTGCAGCCACAGTGCACACAATTCACAAACACAGAAAATATTTTTTTATTTTGTTTGGAGTGTACTTTGGGGGTTACAGCACCCTTTAATGGTCAAGCTAGCTGGCCCTTTACTTATGGGACACAGGCGCACGCTTGGCTCTGCTCCTTTGTTGATGCACGTGCAGCCACAGTGCACACAATTCACAAACACAGAAAATATGTTTTTATTTTGTTTAGAGTGCCCTTTGGGGCTTACAGCACCCTTTAATGGTCAAGCCAGCTGGCCCTTTACTTATGGGACACAGGCGCACGCTTGGCGCTGCAACTTTGTTGATGCACGTGCAGCCACAGTGCACACAATTCACAAACACAGAAAATATTTTTTTATTTTGTTTGGAGTGTACTTTGGTGGTTACAGCACCCTTTAACGGACAAGCCAGCCGGACGTTTACTTATGGGACACAGGCGCACGCTTGGCGCTGCTCCTTTGTTGATGCACGTGCAGCCACAGTGCACACAATTCACAAACACAGAAAATATTTTTTTATTTTGTTTGGAGTGTACTTTGGGGGATACAGAACCCTTTAACGGACAAGCCAGCTGGCCCTTTACTTATGGGACACAGGCGCACGCTTGGCGCTGCTCCTTTGTTGATGCACGTGCAGCCACAGTGCACACAATTCACAAACACAGAAAATATTTTTTTATTTTGTTTGGAGTGTACTTTGGGGGTTACAGCACCCTTTAATGGTCAAGCCAGCTGGCCCTTTACTTATGACACATGCGCACGCTTGGCAATACTTTGTTGATGCACGTGCGGCTACTGCGCACACAATTCACAAACACAGAAAATATTTTTTTATTTTGTTTGGAGTGTACTTTGGTGGCTACAGCACCCTTTATCGGACAAGCCAGCTGGCCCTTTACTTATGGGACACAAGCGCACACTTGGCGCTGCACCTTGGTTGATGCACGTGCAGCCACAGTGCACACAATTCACAAACATAGAAAATATATATTTTTTTCGTTTGGAGTGTACTTTGTGGGTTACAGCACCTTTTAACGGACAAGCCAGCCGGCCCTTTACTAATGGGACACTGGCGCACGCTTGGTGCTGCTCCTTTGTTGATGCACGTGCAGCCACAGTGCACACAATTCACAAACACAGAAAATATTTTTTAATTTTGTTTGGAGTGTACTTTGGGGGTTACAGCACCCTTTAACGGACAAGCCAGCTGGCCCTTTACTTATGGGACACAGGCGCATGCTTGGCGCTGCTCCTTTGTTGATGCACGTGCAGCCACAGTGCACACAATTCACAAACACAGAAAATAAATTTTTATTTTGTTTGGAGTGTACTTTGGGGGTTACAGCACCCTTTAACAGACAAGCCAGATGGCCCCTTACTTATGGGACACAGGCGCACGCTTGGCGCTGCTCCTTTGTTGATGCACGTGCAGCCACAGTGCACACAATTCACAAACACAGAAAATATTTTTTAATTTTGTTTGGAGTATACTTTGGGGGTTACAGGACCCTTTAATGGACAAGCCAGCCGGCCCTTTACTTATGGGAAACAGGAGCACGCTTGGCGCTGCTCCTTTCTTGATGCACTTGCAGCCACAGTGCACACAATTCACAAACACAGAAAATATTTTTTTATTTTGTTCGGAGTGTACTTTGGGGGTTACAGGACCCTTTAATGGACAAGCCAGCCGGCCCTTTTCTTATGGGACACAGGCGCACGCTTGGCGCTGCTCCTTTCTTGATGCACTTGCAGCCACAGTGCACACAATTCACAGACACAGAAAATATTTTTGTTTGGAGTGTACTTTGGGGGTTACAGAACCTTTTAACTGACAAGCCTGCCGGCCCTTTACTTATGGGACACAGGCGCACGCTTGGCACTGCTCCTTTGGTGATGCACGTGCAGCCACAGTGCACACAATTCACAAACACAGAAAATATTTTTTTATTTTGTTTGGAGTGTACTTTGGGGGTTACAGCACCCTTTAACGGTCAAGCTAGCTGGCCCTTTACTTATGGGACACAGGCGCACGCTTGGCTCTGCTCCTTTGTTGATGCACGTGCAGCCACAGTGCACACAATTCACAAACACAGAAAATATGTTTTTATTTTGTTTAGAGTGCCCTTTGGGGCTTACAGCACCCTTTAATGGTCAAGCCAGCTGGCCATTTACTTATGGGACACAGGCGCACGCTTGGCGCTGCTCCTTTGTTGATGCACGTGCAGCCACAGTGCACACAATTCACAAACACAGAAAATATTTTTTTATTTTGTTTGGAGTGTACTTTGGGGGTTACAGGACCCTTTAATGGACAAGCCAGCCGGCCCTTTACTTATGGGAAACAGGCGCACGCTTGGCGCTGCTCCTTTCTTGATGCACTTGCAGCCACAGTGCACACAATTCACAAACACAGAAAATATTTTTTTATTTTGTTTGGAGTGTACTTTGGTGGTTACAGCACCCTTTAACGGACAAGCCAGCCGGCCGTTTACTTATGGGACACAGGCGCACGCTTGGCGCTGCTCTTTTGTTGATGCACGTGCAGCCACAGTGCACACAATTCACAAACACAGAAAATATTTTTTCATTTTGTTTGGAGTGCTTTGGGGGTTACAGCACCCTTTAATGGTCAAGCCAGCTGGCCCTTTACTTATGACACAGGCGCACGCTTGGCACTACTTTGTTGATGCACGTGCGGCTACTGCGCACACAATTCACAAACACAGAAAATATTTTTTTATTTTGTTTAGAGTGTACTTTGGGGGTTACAGGACCCTTTAATGGACAAGCCAGCCGGCCCTTTACTTATGGGGCACAGGCGCACGCTTGGCGCTGCTCCTTTCTTGATGCACGTGCAGCCACAGTGCACACAATTCACAGACACAGAAAATATTTTTGTTTGGAGTGTACTTTGGGGGTTACAGAACCCTTTAACTGACAAGCCAGCCGGCCCTTTACTTATGGGACACAGGCGCACGCTTGGCGCTGCTCCTTTGTTGATGCACGTGCAGCCACAGTGCACACAATTCACAAACACAGAAAATATTTTTTCATTTTGTTTGGAGTGCTTTGGGGGTTACAGCACCCTTTAATGGTCAAGCCAGCTGGCCCTTTACTTATGACACAGGCGCACGCTTGGCACTACTTTGTTGATGCACGTGCGGCTACTGCGCACACAATTCACAAACACAGAAAATATTTTTTTATTTTGTTTAGAGTGTACTTTGGGGGTTACAGGACCCTTTAATGGACAAGCCAGCCGGCCCTTTACTTATGGGGCACAGGCGCACGCTTGGCGCTGCTCCTTTCTTGATGCACGTGCAGCCACAGTGCACACAATTCACAGACACAGAAAATATTTTTGTTTGGAGTGTACTTTGGGGGTTACAGCACCTTTTAACGGACAAGCCAGCTGGCCCTTTACTAATGGGACACTGGCGCACGCTTGGTGCTGCTCCTTTGTTGATGCACGTGCAGCCACAGTGCACACAATTCACAAACACAGAAAATATTTTTTTATTTTGTTTGGAGTGTACTTTGGGGGTTACAGCACCCTTTAACGGACAAGCCAGCTGGACCTTTACTTATGGGACACAGGCGCATGCTTGGCGCTGCTCCTTTGTTGATGCACGTGCAGCCACAGTGCACACAATTCACAAACACAGAAAATAAATTTTTATTTTGTTTGGAGTGTACTTTGGGGGTTACAGCACAATTTAACAGACAAGCCAGATGGCCCTTTACTTATGGGACACAGGCGCACGCTTGGCGCTGCTCCTTTGTTGATGCACGTGCAGCCACAGTGCACACAATTCACAAACACAGAAAATATTTTTTAATTTTGTTTGGAGTATACTTTGGGGGTTACAGGACCCTTTAATGGACAAGCCAGCTGGCCCTTTACTTATGGGAAACAGGCGCACGCTTGGCGCTGCTCCTTTCTTGATGCACTTGCAGCCACAGTGCACACAATTCACAAACACAGAAAATATTTTTTTATTTTGTTGGGAGTGTACATTGGTGGTTACTGCACCCTTTAACGGACAAGCCAGCCGGCCGTTTACTTATGGGACACAGGCGCACGCTTGGCGCTGCTCCTTTGTTGATGCACGTGCAGCCACAGTGCACACAATTCACAAACACAGAAAATATTTTTTTATTTTGTTTGGAGTGTACTTTGGGGTTTACAGGACCCTTTAATGGACAAGCCAGCCTGCCCTATTCTTATGGGACACAGGCGCACGCTTGGCGCTGCTCCTTTGTTGATGCACTTGCAGCCGCAGTGCACACAATTCACAGACACAGAAAATATTTTTGTTTGTAGTGTACTTTGGGGGTTACAGAACCTTTTAACTGACAAGCCTGCCGGCCCTTTACTTATGGGACACAGGCGCACGCTTGGCACTGCTCCTTTGTTGATGCACGTGCAGCCACAGTGCACACAATTCACAAACACAGAAAATATTTTTTTATTTTGTTTGGAGTCCACTTTGGGGGTTACAGCACCCTTTAACGGTCAAGCTAGCTGGCCCTTTACTTATGGGACACAGGCGCACGCTTGGCTCTGCTCCTTTGTTGATGCACGTGCAGCCACAGTGCACACAATTCACAAACACAGAAAATATGTTTTTATTTTGTTTAGAGTGCCCTTTGGGGCTTACAGCACCCTTTAATGGTCAAGCCAGCTGGCCCTTTACTTATGGGACACAGGCGCACGCTTGGCGCTGCTCCTTTGTTGATGCACGTGCAGCCACAGTGCACACAATTCACAAACACAGAAAATATTTTTTTATTTTGTTTGGAGTGTACTTTGGGGGTTACAGGACCCTTTAATGGACAAGCCAGCCGGCCCTTTACTTATGGGAAACAGGCGCACGCTTGGCGCTGCTCCTTTGTTGATGCACGTGCAGCCACAGTGCACACAATTCACAAACACAGAAAATATTTTTTTATTTTGTTTGGAGTGTACTTTGGTGGTTACAGCACCCTTTATCGGACAAGCCAGCTGGCCCTTTACTTATGGGACACAGGCGCACGCTTGGCTCTGCTCCTTTGTTGATGCACGTGCAGCCACAGTGCACACAATTCACAAACACAGAAAATATTTTTTTATTTTGTTTGGAGTGTACTTTGGGGGATACAGAACCCTTTAACGGACAAGCCAGCTGGCCCTTTACTTATGGGACACAGGCGCACGCTTGGCGCTGCTCCTTTGTTGATGCACGTGCAGCCACAGTGCACACAATTCACAAACACAGAAAATATTTTTTTATTTTGTTTGGAGTGTACTTTGGGGGTTACAGCACCCTTTAACGGACAAGCCAGCTGGCCCTTTACTTATGGGACACAGGCGCATGCTTGGCGCTGCTCCTTTGTTGATGCACGTGCAGCCACAGTGCACACAATTCACAAACACAGAAAATAAATTTTTATTTTGTTTGGAGTGTACTTTGGGGGTTACAGCACAATTTAACAGACAAGCCAGATGGCCCTTTACTTATGGGACACAGGCGCACGCTTGGCGCTGCTCTTTTGTTGATGCACGTGCAGCCACAGTGCACACAATTCACAAACACAGAAAATATTTTTTAATTTTGTTTGGAGTATACTTTGCGGGTTACAGGACCCTTTAATGGACAAGCCAGCTGGCCCTTTACTTATGGGAAACAGGCGCACGCTTGGCGCTGCTCCTTTCTTGATGCACTTGCAGCCACAGTGCACACAATTCACAAACACAGAAAATATTTTTTTATTTTATTGGGAGTGTACATTGGTGGTTACAGCACCCTTTAACGGACAAGCCAGCCGGCCGTTTACTTATGGGACACAGGCGCACGCTTGGCGCTGCTCCTTTGTTGATGCACGTGCAGCCACAGTGCACACAATTCACAAACACAGAAAATATTTTTTTATTTTGTTTGGAGTGTACTTTGGGGGTTACAGGACCCTTTAATGGACAAGCCAGCCGGCCCTTTTCTTATGGGACACAGGCGCACGCTTGGCGCTGCTCCTTTCTTGATGCACTTGCAGCCACAGTGCACACAATTCACAGACACAGAAAATATTTTTGTTTGTAGTGTACTTTGGGGGTTACAGAACCTTTTAACTGACAAGCCTGCCGGCCCTTTACTTATGGGACACAGGCGCACGCTTGGCACTGCTCCTTTGTTGATGCACGTGCAGCCACAGTGCACACAATTCACAAACACAGAAAATATGTTTTTATTTTGTTTAGAGTGCCCTTTGGGGCTTACAGCACCCTTTAATGGTCAAGCCAGCTGGCCCTTTACTTATGGAACACAGGCGCACGCTTGGCGCTGCTCCTTTGTTGATGCACGTGCAGCCACAGTGCACACAATTCACAAACACAGAAAATATTTTTTTATTTTGTTTGGAGTGTACTTTGGGGGTTACAGGACCCTTTAATGGACAAGCCAGCCGGCCCTTTACTTATGGAAACAGGCGCACGCTTGGCGCTGCTCCTTTGTTGATGCACGTGCAGCCACAGTGCACACAATTCACAAACACAGAAAATATATTTTTATTTTGTTTGGAGTGTACTTTGGGGGATACAGAACCCTTTAACGGACAAGCCAGCTGGCCCTTTACTTATGGGACACAGGCGCACGCTTGGCGCTGCTCCTTTGTTGATGCACGTGCAGCCACAGTGCACACAATTCACAAACACAGAAAATATTTTTTTATTTTGTTTGGAGTGTACTTTGGGGGTTACAGCACCCTTTAATGGTCAAGCCAGCCGGCCCTTTACTTATGACACAGGCGCACGCTTGGCACTTCTTTGTTGATGCACGTGCGGCTACTGCGCACACAATTCACAAACACAGAAAATATTTTTTTATTTTGTTTGGAGTGTACTTTGGGGGTTACAGCACCCTTTAACGGACAAGCCAGCCGGCCCTTTACTTATGGGACACAGGCGCATGCTTGGCGCTGCTCCTTTGTTGATGCACGTGCAGCCACAGTGCACACAATTCACAAACACAGAAAATATTTTTTTATTTTGTTTGGAGTGCTTTGGGGGTTACAGCACCCTTTAATGGTCAAGCCAGCTGGCCCTTTACTTATGACACAGGCGCACGCTTGGCACTACTTTGTTGATGCACGTGCGGCTACTGCGCACACAATTCACAAACACAGAAAATATTTTTTTATTTTGTTTGGAGTGTACTTTGGGGGTTACAGCACCCTTTAACGGACAAGCCAGCCGGCCCTTTACTTATGGGACACAAGCGCATGCTTGGCGCTGCTCCTTTTTTGATGCACGTGCAGCCACAGTGCACACAATTCACAAACACAGAAAATATATATTTTTTTTGTTTGGAGTGTACTTTGGGGGTTACAGCACCTTTTAACGGACAAGCCAGCCGGCCCTTTACTAATGGGACACTGGCGCACGCTTGGCGCTGCTCCTTTGTTGATGCACGTGCAGCCACAGTGCACACAATTCACAAACACAGAAAAAATATTTATTTTTTTTTGCACTTGGGGGGAGCACCCCAAATGGACAGAGCACCCCCTGGACAACACTACAGCACCCCTTTAGGACTGGGACACTGCACAGGACTTTGGAGTGGACACAGCCCCTATGGACAACTGACTGCACAACACAGTCCAGCCAGCCCCTATGGACAACAGCAGCACAGCACAGCACAGCACAACACTACACTGCACTACACTACACTACACTACACAGCCCAGCACAACACTACACTGCACTACACTACACAACACAGCCCAGCCAGCCCTAACTCCCACCCTCCCTCTTCACTGTCCACAGCCGAGTGAGAAAATGGCGCCGACGCGGGTACCTTATATAGGATCCAAAACCCGCGAGACCCAGAAGGCGGGTTGATGACGTTTTGCCTCGATTTCAGATCCGAGTCAGGCAGGAAAAGTCGAGCCTGACTCGGATCGGCCTCGGATCGGGGGGGCTCGGGGGGGGTTCGGATTTCAGAAATCCAAACCCACTCTCCCCTAATCTATAGTGGGTGCACTGTGCAGGTATGCGCACGTGTGGTAGACTCTGGTATAGTGGCAGACCATACCATGCTCTTGCATGGGGTGGGTCACTCAGACACAGCACACTCCCCTCCCCTCAAAAGATGCCCCTGGAGACAAGGTATTTACATATACAGTGTACAACTTGGTGAAGATTGCCTTACAAAAATGTATTTCTAAGCAATTTAACTTGCAGCATGGGAAGCTGCATGTACCTTTATAATTATGTCTTATAATGGGCAATGTTATGGGTCCCATACATCTGCGACGGATTGCCACGATCCTGCGATGCTGCAACCCGGCATCGCAGTATCGCAGAAATCCAACATATTTTTTTTTTGCTATTTGACGATCACAATCAAAAAATTATCGCAATCGTCAAATCGGGGGCATTAAACATGTAAAATGTCAATGTCAAAATGAACATCGATGGTGGGTGATCGGAAATTTCCGATCGCATCCCTGCATCGCAACGATCCTTCGCAGGCAGATGTATGGGCACCTTTACTCTTGTGAAGTTGAACAGACAGTGTTCCATTAGACACCATCCTTGCACGTTTAAAATGAACACATTTCAATCTTTATTCATTGTCCTTGGTTAAAAAAGTCAGTTATTGCATTGACATTGTGGTTTAAAGTAATTATTATTACATTTGTGTGATGCTTTCTAACATTTATTAATGTTACTTACAGCAAGACTACTGTATAGAACAAACAGATGTTACTACAATCACCTGTGCAGATGTTCTTGAACATAGGGAATAGCACAGATGCTATTAAACATGCTGTTCAGTGGTTCTTTCCAACTATTATTCCCTCTTGATTTGTCTGTTGTCCACATCTCATGCTATTCGGTAAACATATGAATATACTGTAATCGACTTCTGAGAGAGTTCAAATAAAATGTAACTATGTACTAGGTATTAACAGGACTACTCTAAGGCATACTTGCCTACCCTCCCGGTTTTCACGGAAGGCTACCGATTTTTCAGGTGTACCCCCTGCACCCCCCGAAGGGTAGGCACTTCTAACGCATTCTGCCCATTTCCTAGTGAAGTGGGCAAAATGGGGAGAATTGCCGTGGTGATCACGGGTACCCATGTAGGGGGCGGGGCTTAATTATGTGATTCTCCATGAATCGTGTCAATTAGCCCCATCCCTATTTAAATGTAAGCCAATTGCGGCAATTTGCCATGAATGGGGCATGGCTTAATGCCCCCATCCCAGCCCACCTGCTTCTCCTACCCAGGCATCTCCCGGGGAGGAGAAGCACAAGGTAGGAAAGTATGCACTAAGGGTAGGCTTTTCCCTAACATGATTTATATTAATATTTTTATTATTATTATATGGGAATGCTGATGCCATATCCACAGGCCTAGGGTGATCATGCTAGTAAGTCTAGTAAGTTCTAAGCTACTTGCTGTTTGTCTGCTTGACTACTGCTGTCTTGATCTTTGGACATCATTTATCACAAATAATAAAGAGTAAGTAATTTATGATTTAATTTTCAAGGGTTGTATGTCTGTCAGAAATATGTGTGATACCCTGCATGCCTGTGAGATGTCACAAGCTATTAATGATGGTTGCCATGTCGACTCCCCTAACGGGACTATATTAGAGATCGCTACTACAGGCCCGATGTTACGTGGTTTCAGCAAGATGCAAAGTTTTGGTTTCTTACTCTTACAGCAATTTTCTGAAATGCCTTGTAGTCCCCTTCTCCACACCACAACAGAGAGGCAAGGAATCCCAGACCAATACAGTAAATACACACAGAAATATGCTGCCAACACCTTTTGCCTGTGTCAAATGAAAGTGGTGACCTATAGATTACATTAACAAATGACGTGATGGTGTAGACAAGGACAAACTTGCTGCAAATTACAGTGCAGTAACATGAAGGTTCCCTGACTTAACGCCGCTTTCGCCTGTTTTGTAGGTGTTAAAGAATCGCGCACGTGCAAGCTTTACCCCATATTCAATTTCAAAGTACGCGTAAACGGCACCCGGCGATACAGTAACAAGCGGAAAGTACTGTCATTTTTGGGAAAATCAGCCTGTCACACCCCAAATGATGCTCTGACATGGGGGTTCACTATGGTACCCCCCGATTTGGCTCGCAGAAGGTATTTGATGTTTTTAAATGGGCTCAATAACTGCTAAATAGCATTTTTTATACCTGATGCAGAATAGTATTTAGGAGTATTTTTTCCAGAAAATAACTTCTCCCAGCAAATTTGGGGTACTTGAAAATGGGGGTCAGCATATTTAAAGTTGAAAAAGTGAACTTGAAAAAATCGTGAAAAATCCACCTGCTGCAAACACCTGCAATCAAACAAACACTTGGGGCATACTTGGGGACCCCCCCCCCAGAGTAAAGTTCGCTAGTTTTTAACTTTGTACCCCAAAATTATTATTTTTCGCCCCCATTTTCAAAGTCAATTTTTGGGGTGTCCTTAGTTTTTTGTTTACATTTTTTTGACACAGATTACCTTTGGGGGACTGTCTGAAGGCTGCACGGGGGTTCCCGAAATGTTGCACCACAAAACCCCAATTCTGCACTTTTTTCCGCCTGCCATTCATAGGCGATACTTTACCGCCTATTACATTGCGGTGGAAAGTCTTTCAAATTGAATACGGGGTAAAACCAAAACAGGCGATAATTACGTCATCGGTGGTAACTTAACGCGGATCCGGACTTAACGCTTCCAATTGAATACAGGCCTTAGCCAGAATAAGTAACACAGCAGTAATACAGTAGTTGCTTCACTCAGAATTTCTGCAAGACAAAATACGATTTTTCCTTTTAATATGCAGGAATAAAAGTAAAAGACCAGAAGGAAAAAGGTAAAAGTCCAATAATAGTTTTGACAACGATGAGAATGACTCTGTTGCATCAGTGGTGATTTTTGATGTGGCTAAACAGTATATTAGTGCATGAGTGAAAATCAACCAATTTGCTAAGGATGTGTCCCTGAATATCTACAAACTGCAGTATGCAAGCTTAGCTCTGAACCCTAGTCTCATGGACAGAAACATTCTATCATTTCTGTCTGCAAAGTGGGAGCAGTGCAGTCAGTGGCCCTGGGGAAATTTTACTTCTTCAAAGTACCACCTGAGTGACTATTTATTTTTCAATCTGTCAGCTGAATATACTTCCTTTATTAGATGTCTGGAGTGAATGTTGTCAGCATCTGTAATAAAGCTACTAATATTAAAACATTTCCAGATCCTTCATCTCTGACTGAGACTGTTGCCAGCTACCATGCTGCTCCATATCAACATGCAGCTTTACCCAATCCATCTCTGCCCTCTTCTCCTTCTGCAGCCGGGAAGTCCTTCAGCCTCACAACAAAGCATGCAATTTGTATCTGGACTACCATCTCATTCTGGACATCTTCCTACACTGTTTCTGCTCACCATCATCAGTGTCTACCAAGTTAGCAAAGGACTTGAACAGTGCCAGACACTATCATCTGACCCTACACTGCTCCAATCTGGCCAAGTGCACCATTGATCTGAGCGAGATCTCTGTCATCCATCTGGAACCCCTTGCCACCAGAGAGTATCATAGTCCTTCTACTGAGAATATATATGTAAAGTGTGCTCCTGGCCAGGGGCGTAATCAGAGGTATAGGGGCCCCATAGCAAAATTTCCTCGGGGCCCCCATAGGTCTAGCTAGGCACCCCATTGCCCCACCAGGTTCAATGACAGGTTGAGCACAGCCAACTTTCAGGCTGCAAAGCTTGAGCAGATGACTCACTTGTGTCAGCAGCTCCTCCAGCTGGTTCCTGGACAGGTCCAGCTTCCGCATGCCGAGTAGATGCCACAAACTGGGGGGGGAGGGGGCTCAGCAGCGCGTTCCGGCAGAGGATGAGGCTCTACAGGTAGAAAAGGAGGCCCTGGCCGCCCGGCACCTCCCGCAGCTCTGCGCAGCCGCTCAACTACAGGTAGCTGAGGAGGGAGAGGAGGCCGGCCAGTAGTTGTCCCCCACACAGCCGGAGGCACTCATCCACCGCCTGCAGCACCAGGTCCAGCAACCTTTCCTGCTCCACCCGCTGGATCTCCGTCCATTCCGCTGTCATCGCCGCACACAGAACACGCCACACGTGTTACAGCGCAACCAACCACAGGCCAAAGGGGCATTTTCTTGCAACATGACCAGCCAATCACAGAACAGGGCAGCCTCTTGCTGCACTCCACTGCACACAGCCAGCCAGAGAGCAGGGCAGCCTCTGCCAGGAATGTGACCAGCCAATCACAGAGCGGGGAGGACACTTTCCAGCATGTCCAGGCAACAACATTACTGCCGCTGAGGTGAGCTGGGTGCTGGGGGAGGCGGGCCCCAGAGGTGCTGCGGGCCCCATAGCAACCGCACCCCCTGCACCCACGGTAGTTACGCGCCTGCTCCTGGCACTGTTTAAGTAAGTAGTAAATGGAGTCGAAGTATTCTTTTGAACATAGGACCAATATACTGTAGCTCAGCTTAGTGAGCAGTGTGTTTCTTTGTCACTCCACATACAAACAAAGGAGTAAAATTTATATATATAAAACACATTGTGGTCAGGGCCAGATGACACATTAGGCAACACCAAGATGGCAATAGTGAACAGTGATGCAGGAAAACAAAATACTTTATTATTTTTATTATTTTATTCCTATTTATAAAGTAGCTAAATATATATTTGTCATATTTTTCAATTTTCATTAAGTTTTCACCTGGAAGCCATTGATTGGGCATCCAGTGCTGAATGCCTGAATGACCTGCCAATACCAGGTCACGCATGTGCAGAATATCCCCTCCTGAAGAGCGATATGATAAATGTCTAATTACTGTTGCCTGTCAGTATTACCAGAGAGTTGAGCATCACTTTGTCCTAACATTTAGTTCCTCCCACACTGTTATCTAGAAAACTTGCAGCAGCAGTAGAGTCTGGTGGGAATTTATTTTTCTTATATTGCAAAAATTCACATGTGTGAGGAGCTGGAAAGTGAATAAGCTAACATTTTGCCTAGGGCACTGAGAGACCTTGGGTTTCAAATAGTTAATTTAATTGATACACAATATGTGATACATATGCAATCAATACAGCTTGATGAGTTTCACTGTCCATCTGCCTGCTTCATCAGAAGGAAAGTATTGTACAGTTGTGATAGTACTAGGGTGGTTTAATAAGTAAGGTAACAAGACCTCTCATGTGTGTCATGTTCTCTATTTCATTCTAATTTCCCTCCAGGCTAGAGCAAGTAGATCACTGCTTCCCCTCACAGCCATTAGACTGCGCCTCATATCAGTAATACTCTCCCACGTCAGTTGTAAGATGACGGGGCTGGCGGAAACATGGTCAAACATTGAGGTGCATAGTGTGATCAGATGTCTCCGTATAAAGGGTACTTCAGCAGCTGAAATTCATTGCCAACTTGTCAAGGTGTAAGGTGATAATATCGTGTCACTGAAACAGGTTTGGGGCACTGCCTTTGATAATGGCAAGACCAGGGGCTTTTAAGAGTGGAGGGGTCCCATGTGCAGCCTCTGTTAGGGCCCCCTCCTCTCTGGCAGTGCAGTAGATTCTGGCTTAATGCATGTGCAGATCTCCAGGAAAAATGGCACCAGCGCCTTATTGCTGGGGACATCTGTCCCAGGGCAGGCTGTTACAGTGCTAGTCAATGAGGCTTAAAATAATGGTTCCCTGGGAGGATGGGGTAAAGGGCTGCTGATCACGTTGTGAGGAACGGCGCTGGGGATGCCACGGGGACTGCCCGCTGAGGAGGAGAATGCCGCTGCCTGTTGCCCCGGGATGCGGCTGCTCACCTGCTATCATAAGCCACTGAGAGGACCCATCACTGCCGGTAATAGTCTGCCACAGTCAGGATACTGTCAGTGGGAGAGAAGCTGCTACTGGGAAGGACTAGCCTACTGAACTGCCACCAAAGACTGCTGGGAGAGCCGGAGGACCCTAAAGGAAGTCCCCATCGACTGATGGTTGCCAGGAGGAGCGCCCGCAGAACAGAAGATCCTGGAGGAGACATGTGCTGCTGAGACTTGAAGGAAGGAGCCTTTCCCAAAAAGATCCCCTCCACTGCTGCCTTGAGGGCTCTCCTTCAAGAGGAAGACTCCACACATGAGAAGGATCGGACTGCTGGCTATCCATGGGCATCGAAGGGGACAGCCCCAGACGAGGAGATACTGTAGGATCACCACCCACCGCCGGGACCACTGACCCCTGGATTGTGGCAATGCTGCTGTGGCTGCTGCTGTAAAGAGCCGAGCCTACCCTGGGATGCAAAGCAGCACACGGAAGACTGCAGAAAGGCGAGTATAAACTAAATATGGGAGCAGGATGTGCGGTGTGGGCCCCCTAGACCCAGGGGCCTGTGTGCACCGCACACCCCGCACCCATTATAAATATGCCCCTGGGCAGGACAGATGTTCAAGATGAGCAGTGCTCTGGCTGGCCAAGCACGTCCATAACAGATGACAATTTGTGCCGCATTGAAGGTCTGATTCAGGAGGATAGACGCTGACTAACTGAACTTCTCAGTGGGTACTGTACACAGCATCGTTCATGAGCAACCGAGGTACAGAAAAAAGTGTTCACCCTGGGTACTGAAGCAATGCCAGTACACCTGGCATTGGTGTACCGATCTAACAAATGCTTAGACAAGTATTGGGACTATGTGGAAAATCTGTACCAAGGCCATACTATTAATTATATAAATATGTATGAGTTGAATACATTTATGCAATGAGAGGTCTTGTTACCTTATATATTGAAGCACCCTCATATAAGTGTTACCAAGCTTGGATAGAAAAGAAGGTTCACGTTCGGTACTAACACTGTTCTAATGGAGAGATATTGTTCAGAATGTTCTGAGTGTCCAGCTTGGTTGCTGGTTATGGTGCTTTTTTCATACAGGTACAAGTTTGTTACAGCCAGTAGGAGTTGGGCACAGTGAGAGTGTCCCTTGCTAAGCATAGAGTAGGTGCAATCAAGCACCTACTGTAGTTTTAAAGAGCAGTGCAGATTTAAGATTTAATTTTTCAGAGAAAGATTATTAAAATTATATTAACTGGTGGAGAGGGGTGTTCCTTGGTGTGCAGCAGCAATCTACTCCATGATACAGCTTGATTTTTGTACCAGGTTTGAGTAGTTAGAGAGCAGGTGTCATCATACACTTTTAATGGGAAGCATTTTGCATTTTCCAATGACACTTTGCTAGAGAAGCATATTTGTAGGCACACTCTTACCAATATAATAAAGATCTTCATACACACAAAGTTAAGCTGTATTTTTAGAGAATAACTGTAAAAAATATTTTACGAAAGGGATAGTTTTAAAGTGGTTGGAGAGTTAAATCTTTGCAGATCACCAATTCAAAACAAAAACACTTTGGTGTAGGCATCAAGTATATGTTATTGCAATAGAAATGTGCGCAGACCTCAATGTTTTGGTTTTAAATCTTCATCGTGTTTTTGTTTTGGATCTGGATTTCTTAAAAAATTGATAAAACAGCTAAAGTCATGTAATTTCGACCTGTTTTTGTTCCTACAGTATTATTAATAACATTAATTTCTATTCATTTCCAGCCAATTTTGACCATCTTGCAGCTGACAATATTGTTTTCCTCAATATTGGCCAAAGGCTGCAGCGTGCTGGCTGGCTAAATTTAGCGACTGAGCAGTGGCACAAACACATGGCAATTTAAAAGAATAATAAAACAGTGGCATAGCAGTGGCAGACAGGATGGCAGTTCAATAAAAGTCTTCTTAATTAAGCACTAATAGTCTAAGGGGTTTATCAAAGTTCAATTTTGCATTTGATTTTATATTCAATTTAGCTCACCTGAAATCAAATCATATCGAATGTAGAAATCCCTGTCAATATCCCACATTTACATTTTGGAAGACTTTTCTAAATGGAATTCGATGTGGTTCGATTTTGAATAGTGATTTCTTATTCGATTTTGGATGCCCAGGACCATGGTAATCGAACACCAAATTGAGCACCAAATCGAACACAAAATTTAACTTCAAATCCCCAAAATAATAGACCTGCTTCATGCTGGTGATTTTAGCATACTGGTTGTGCTTATTTTAAATGTAATACTTTCCAACTTTTTGGGGATTTGAAGTTCAATTTTGTTTTTCCTTTTCAATTCAAATATTAGTAAATCAGTGATTTCTATGTTGGTGTATGTAAAAGTACTAATGTTTTGCCGATGTTCGATTTTGAGTGGGATTTGACTGAGATTCAGTTTTATGTTCAATTTTCATTTGATTTTGCCTTTACTTAATCTCCGAATGCAAAATCAAATGAAAATTGAATGCAAATCGAATGGCAAATAACACAAAAAACAAAATTGAACTTTGATAAGTATACCCCTAAAGTTAAAGCCTAGTAGAAAATATAATATATTACCAACACACTTCTCCAAAAGTAAATCACAGGTCTCAGGCCAGTACAGGTGATTTCTGGGTGATTTCTGGCTGATCACTGTCAAACGTACTCAAAACAGCAAATCACAGTCCCTGAGGCCAGTACAGGTGATTGGAGATGGAGTACTATTTAGTGGAAGGTAATGCATTGATTATTAGTTGTAACTATAAAGAAAAGTACATTCTGTATAGACATGGCATTTAAAAAAAACAAGAATCCAAATATGAGTTTACAAACACACTGAATCCAACTATTAAATCACAAAAATTATGTTACAGCGACCTGCGCACCAGAACTGTTGCTTAGTCAACACTCTGGATCACCAATCCTTTACAAACACATAAATAAAATTATGCGTGGTCCAAAAGTGCAAAGTTCCTGTCAGAGATCCTTATCTTTAGCCTCTATATTCCTCCTGTATGGGATACCTCTCTCTGAGATGGTGAGGGATCCCATACAGGAGGAATATCGAGGCTAAAGATACGGACCACTGATAATTTATATACACGGAATCCAACCAGCAAATTAAATATCCTTAGGACAATATATATTGTTAATTCTAGAAAGTAGATACAAAGTACAAAATACAAAGTACAAATTGATTAAATAATTAGTAAGTTAATAATAAACTTCTTCAGGCAGCAAATCACAGGCTTTAGGACAGTACAGGTAAATGGAGGTAGAGTATTTATGTAGTGGAAGCCAGGTAAAAAATTGATTTAATATTAATTGTCATTATAAAGAAAAGTACATCAGAGTAATGGACAAAAGTATTCAAAAATACAAGCATCCAAATGTGAATTTACAAAGACATTGGGCAGAATTTACGAAGCAGCTGCGTCCCAGCGGGTTGCAGGTGAATATTTTAAATGGCACCTGGAGTTAGTGTAAAAACCCGACATGCTTTACACTGATTCTGGGTGCTATTTTAAATTTTCACCAGCAACCCACCGAGATGCAGCGGCTTACAGAAGCCACTGCTTCGTAAATTCTGCCCATTGAATCCAACAAGCAAATCACAGGACATTAGAAATTGATAATTTTAGAAACTAGAAAGACAAAAATATAGATTACTTGTTTGTATGGATAGTTTTGGTCACTTTGATGCTTTCTATTAGATAAGAATAATATTTATTGCCACAGAAGTTTGTTAGATATTTTACATCTTATAATAAGGGCTGGTGCTACCATTAGGCAGCTTTAGTCTACTGCCTGGGGGTGCATTCAAGTCCTCCAAAATGAAGGATGTCTCTGAAAGGCATGATGAACTATCAAAAAAATTAGTTTGGTGAGACATGGTTTAATAATTTGACATTTTATTAAATATTTTGATATTGAACTAGATTCCACATCCCTTTCTTTTTGAGTAAATTCATGATTTTACCAACTATTTTGAAGACTAATTATGGTGAGGTGATTTGCATTTATAAGCATGTTGGCTGCAATGAGTTATTAATAGCCATTCCCCTTTTATGCTGGTCATGTCCACTGTGATGGAGTGGCATGGACATCCCCCACTAGAAGTCATACATTTGCCCCTGAGGGTGGGGGGCATCATGATAAAGAAATACAGCTGGGGATGCACTATAACTAGAATACAGACAAGGTGGGCACTATAAGCAGTGTACATACAAGGTGAGCACTTTATTGGAGAATACAAATTAGTCGGTGGGACACACACTAGAAGGAGACTACAGACAAGGAGATGACTATAAAGTATAGAGGAAAAAGGGGGGCACTGTAAGGAGAATACAAACACTATAAGGAGAGTACAGTCAAAGGGGGCACTATAAGGACAGTACAGCTATGTTAATTGGGTATGACAAAAAAGATAAAGACCATAATCAAGAACTCCATATCAAATTGAAACAATAAAATTATTGGGAGTATTACTATTTCTGGTTGGAGGCTCAAGCTTTGCTTAGGGTGCCAAGAAACCTTGCACTGGATCTGCTTATAATGCTGCTTTGTCTGCCTCTGATAGCATTAAATTAGCAGCAAAAGGTGACTAAAATTTGTCTGAACTGCTGTAATGGATTATTTAGTATTTCTGGATACTTAATAGATATTATTGGCACTGCTCGATCTAAAATGAGTGACCTGAAAATGATAGTTGCTAATGTAATTTTCTATGAAGCAACCTTCAAATTGTGAGCGCCTTTAATTATTTAGACCATGCAGTTACTAACCCTGAGAGTTCTATACAATCGGTCATGTTTGATCCTTTGCAAATTCCTTTTCGGAAGAGTATAGACAGCTGTACATTGTTTCTCTCATCAGTCTGTACATTTAGACCAAATTGTCTTTGTACTTGCACAGTGTATATTAAAAAAGAAAGTAACAATGTTGAATACACTATTCTGATTTGTTTGTTTTATTTATCCTTGTTGTATTGGAATTGGTGGGGAATTTTTTTAATTGTCTACATTATTTCTAATAAAAAAAAATATTTTTTCCACCTTAGTTATTTTGGGGTATTGCTAACAGGGACATGACAACACCCAGAGTAAGTACAGTATAGTAATATACACTGCCACTCCAAGACACACACTCTTGAAACACTATTTAAATTGAATTATAAAAGACTAGATATATATATATAAAAAAAAAAAAAAATTTGCAATTATTTTTTATAACAGGAAAAGAGGTCTTTGGGTTACAGTTCACTTAGACACAGCATAGTATACTATTTTTTTGGACAAATAATCTTGGAAACACACGGTCTATGCCCTCATACACAAGTGACAATATAAATTATAAACTGCAGTGTAAATAGATTCACTGGCATCACTAGGAGGGTGCGGACCGCACCATATGACACCAAAATAGAATTGCTGCTCTGCTATTTTGGTGTCACCCCGTTGGATGGTGTCACCGAGCAGCCACAACTCATAGAGAGGCAGGGGAGAGGCTGTGGGTTGCCCCAGCAGCTGCCGGAGGGCTGAGTAAGCCCACTGTGTGCCAAGAATGGTGGACGTGACATGTGGTCACGCCCCCCAAGATCAGCACAAAAGGGGCATGGCTTCACAGAGAGACCACACCCCCTGGTGCGCGAAGGAAGTCCTACCAACCACATCGGGTTTCACCCAAGTAAGTGACGCCTCTGGATAGATTAGATATCCTTTTTACAAAAAACAAGTGCAAGAAGTTCACTTTAGCAAACATGCAGTATACAATACCCTGTTTACATCACTGGAATGCAGGTGTTACTACAGTATGTCTGACAAACAAACAAACACATAGCAGCCTGTTTGCAGTTTACAGTGCACTGAATTGCAGTTGCTAACTAGTGTGTCTGACAAGCAAACCCACATACACAGTGAGAAAGATACCTGCAGTAACCCTTCCCACCAACTCCATCTACCTACTACAACTATGTCTTATCTAATTTAATAGTGTCTTTTGAAGAACAACTAGATTCCACACCCTCTCCATAAACTCTCCTGTGTGAATATGAGGGAGGGACTCTTATTTGCCATCCAAAACACACAGGATCTGAGATTCCAGGAAAATTACATTTTGTCTTGTTTTGAGTTCCGAACCTGGCGGCAAGACCGGGACTTGGTTTGACTCAGAATCCCCAAGTTCATTGTTTGCTAAATCAAACCGCTCATCTCTACATTACAAGGAGCACTTGTCTGCACATCCTAATTTCAAAATACATTAATAGGTGCTGTGTAGCACCTTTTTAATGTTATATGGAATTTAGGGTTTGCAGGCAAAGCTCCTGTGGAGTTTGCATATTCTGAAAGTGGTGACTCACCTCTTCAAGGCCCAGCTCACCATCCCTCTATTCATAGGTGTATTGTAATCAGAGCAGCATGGAGGCACTTATTGGCAGAACATATAGGTGCCAGAGGTGTGTGATGGCGGTCAGTCCACACGATGAATAGCTTAACCAGGATTGATTTGTTAACCAGGTAGAACACAGGATGCCATTCTACTCAGGGTTTATGCAGTAGGTGCACAATGCAGGCTTAAAAGTGTTACAGGTTCCGCCAGAAAAGGGTCAACACGTGGTGTGTAGTATATGGAGCACATACCTGTACATATACACTCAGTGGTGGCAGTGACATGTATGTGGTACCTAGCAGTGGGGAAAGAACAGTATCTGCAGGCTCTATAGTGTCTGTAGGCACAGTCTCCATTAGGACACAGTCAAGGTTACAGTATGACCGTCTCTAATGGATGACGAAGGAAGAAGACATTCAGACATGCCGTGCCGTTGGAAGCCACACTGTGAAGTCAGCGCACCTCCAATGATAAGGAATGGAGTCTTTGGGACCCTGTAGTAGAGGAGACAGCGCAGAGTGCTCTCCTCAACAGCACTGTCAAGTGTGCCTCATAAATAAAGTCCTCTGTCTGCAGCCAAACAAACAACAACAAACTCAAAAATTGAACTTGTGATATTCTGTCATGCCAATAAAGCCTGATTATATAAACAATGTATAATATGCAAAAAAAATTGGAAATCAAGCATTACTTTTTCTATCCCAGTTTGCAGGAAACTTGTCAGTAGTGCATAAAATCATACGTGTGTGCAGAAGCCGGCACAGGGGGTGCCACTTCCACGTCCACCGGGTCATGGACTACCCAGTCCCCCCCTCCAACTGGGACATAGTGTACTCACCTGGGCGGCCAGGTGAGTCCAGGTGAGTAGTGTATGTACCAGAGGGAGAGACAGGGTAGTCCATGACACATCAGAGGGGAAGTGCCAAAGCGTCACCACCTGTGCCAGCTTCTGTGCACGCCTATGCATAAAACATTGACAATAATTTCACAAAAATAGATTTTATATTTTGTAAATAGTAGCAAACAGCATTTTCTTTTATAAAAAAAGACAGGTCCAAGCCAGGTCTACAGCAGTTTAATTTGAAAATCCCAGAAGGACATTTAAAATGGTAATTTCAGCTGTCAGTGGAATCTTTTCTAGCCAGATGTTTCAGCTAAAAGCACTTGTCAGTTTTGTGAAGTTCATAAACTTTTCACTTCTTATCCCTAAACATGCTGTATGAGTTGATCAATAGTGGTAGCCATAATTCATGTATGTGACCTTCTCAGCATAAAGCTACATAAGCTGTGATAAAATCTAGTTATGCAGAGTTCAATTGTTGCTTAAAGGGAAATTAAACATCGTGTCTTCCATAAACAAAAGCTTTAATCAAAACCTTAATATGCAATATTATGTTGCAATATAACTTCCCTTGATCTGTAGGTTATTTGTAAACCTCAGCAATTCTGTATGCATGTATAACTACATAGTGCTAGTTCTCTTGTCCTTTACAGTATGTCCATAGTAATAGAGATAAGAGAGAGAAGCAAAGTTATTGAGCATCTGACTACTCTAAAATATCAACCATTGGATGCGAATTAGGATGCTGGAATAAGGTGAGGGCTATAGATAAAGGGCAAAAATCAAGGGTGAAACTTGGAAGTGCTACGCTGTATGAAGACTTACCTATTTAGTAGAGAAATTGATATGTATATAAAACATCCTTGTTCCACCAGCACATGTTGCAGGACATGTTCAACTTAAAACCCCATAACAATGGCATCCTGTAGGTTACATGTATGCCGTGCACTTTGCATCAGCTTATAATGTTGGGACAAATGCTCTAAAGGGTGTAAATATTTAAAATATATTAAAAAGTCACCTTGTTAGTCCACTAGGGTTCTGATGATGCTATACTGTAATGTTTGTAGTACTAGAGGGTCCACATCCCCGGTGGTCCAGTGGAGATGCACTAATTCCTGGCAGTGTTGAGGTGATTCCACACTTCTCATTTCTGGGAATGGGAAAAGCGGTGCTGTGAGCCATCCCATTAGTTCGAACTCTATAACAGTGTGTGTGGGGGCTGCCAGTATGTGGATTGCTGCAACCTGGTTCCCAATATGTTGGTAAAAGAACAGTGTGTGCTACCTCTGTGTAACAGTCTTTTAGGTGCTGTTGTTGAGCAATTAATTACTATTCCTAAATTTCTAGCATCACTTCTGCAAGCCACTTATATCAGCTGTATTCTTCTGACCTACAGAAAAGAGTTAATACTTTCATCCAACTGCCTGCTGTCCTGTGTATAAACTGGCATCCTCCCACAAGACTCTGCCACTACCCTGCAGTCATGATCCAAAGTAAAGAGTCAGGGGACTCTAACCAGAGTAACCAGCACAGAGATACTGCAGCAGCAACACAAACCTCCCAGAAGCAAGCCGTTCCAGGTGTTGGTGAAGAAGCCTGGTGTTGACTGTGACTTTCCACCAACAACAGTGTCATAGCTACTGTGGGCACTATGGTGGTGCCCAGCTGATGCCTACAGTCTGCAGGTGTCTGATGGCCAAGTAGTGCCAGTAGGAGTAATGGTGGATTATTGGTGGTAAGAGAAACCCCAAGACAAAGCTGTAAAGCCTGCCACAGTATTATATACAACAATATTATATACATATAGACTACCCAAATAAACGGTTTTGGGATTTGCAGGGGTGACCAAAGTGATTAGACAAGATGGAATATACATTGTTACCCTTGTCAGTCTTACACTGCGAAACGCACACTGGCATTTTCTCCTCTGTGTCTCTGCTCCTACTATTTAACAATTTTTAAATAGTGACGTTAGGTGGAAACAAAAACAAGACCAGTGCATGGCCCTTGTAAATAATACCATCTTTAGATGGCATTAGCCATTGTAAACTTTGGGCTACACTATTAAAAAAATTCCATAGAATCTCTCCCTGGTATTGGGCTTGATTCCAATTTATACACAAACCCAGTGGTTCTGGGCCTGCACAGAATGGGTTCTGCATGATCGCTCATGAACACCCCTTAGCCCCAGCATGAATGACATGGTGCGGTGTTTGGTTGGCACAGAGGGGTCAGCAACCAGGACCATTCTACAAAATGGGGACATGTCACCCCCATTTAGTAGGCATGCTGAGTGCAGGGTCTGCATCGGTGGATGCAGACTTCCTGGACCCGGCAGAAGGGTTCTGACGTCCAGGATGACTGAGCTTCAGCTGGTCGCGATGGTGCTCCAAGGCAGCTTGTACGGACGCTGCAATCGGATCATAGATGCATGCAAGAAGGGTCTACAGTACTTCCTACAGACACCTCCTGCTGCATTGCGTTTAACTTCTACAGTATTTCTCAGCTGATACCCTGCGGGATTCTTCTGAGGAAGCCGTTGACAGTAATATAGAAGGAGAAACACGTTAAAAGTAAGTGGACCCTATAATAATCTTCATTCCATACATTTAGATACTTCCTATAGACACAATGAGCCTTTATTGACTTGTGAGGTATCATCCTCTATTAATTGTGCAAGCTGCATTTATAAGATTTTACCAGCAGCTAAGGGAAAGTAGACTATTCTATGAACATTGTGTTGCAGGGGGTATTTATTTCTACCTAAACTGAATCCATCTGTTGACACACAGAGCACTCCAGCATATAAGGAGCTGATTGAGTAGTGTGAGAAGCAGGTGCAGCCACTGTTGATGTACTGCATGAAACATTGTATCAGTTATATCAAATGAATAACTTCTTGCAAAACATCAGTGTAGAATCCGGTTTTGCAAATTAGAGGAAACTACAAGTAAACAGCTCTTATATAGGGGAATTCAATATGGAGCGATAAGTCCGTTTTTTGCGTTAATATCGCACCTATAACGTCATTATCGCAGGTTTTAGTTTTACACTGTATTCAATTTCAAAGACTTTTCGCAGGTTCGAAAAGTCTTTGAAAAAGAACGGGGATAACTTTTTACCACTGAATAGGTGGTGAAAAACAGTGCAGAATTTGGGTTTAGGGGTGCAGGCTATTTTTTTTAAGCCTGGGAATGACATTTTAAAAATAACTGTGTCAAAAAAAAAAAAAAAAAAAATAGGGACACCCCAAAAAATTATTTTAAAAATTGGGGTGAAAAAAAAATGGGAAAAAAGTGTTTAAAAATAGGGAAATAGGTTCAGGGCTATTCTGCAAGTATGCGGCAGGTGTTTTGTAGAATAGAATTATAGCGGCAGGTGCATAGATGCAGAATTTTTAAAAACTTACTTTAGGGACATCAAAATATGCTAGTACCCATTTTCAAATACCCCAAATTTGATGGGACCACTTAAAAAAACGAAAAAAATAACCTAAGTGCTCTTCTGCAACACTTCTTCAATGTCGGGAAAAAAACACCTGCTGCGGCTATTTAAATCCCCGACTTTCATTTGCAGGCTAAAACGGGGGTACCCATAGTGATCCCCCATGTTTTTACAACTTTAGAGGGGTCCTACAATTTTTTCAAGGAAAATTTCGTTATTTTACGCAAATCTCACTTCGCACCTTCCCGTTTTTGTAGATTTGATATTGAATACGGGGATAAAGCGGGCGCGCGCCCGATACTTTATCCCAGAAAAATCTTCGATATTAAACGTAAACTTCGACAGCGAAGTTTACGTTTCATATTGAATACCCTTCATAGTGCAACTTGCTATATATGATGAATGATGTCTATTTGTTACAATTGTTGGAGATTGTTACTCATTGGGAAAGTATAACAACTGATTTTTGGTAACAACTGATTAAAACATTACCAACTGATTTTTGGTAATGCAGGCAAGACAATTTTCTATTATAGCGATAAGCAATGATAAAAAAAATTATAATTATCCCAATAACAGAGACCTGCAAAGTTTAAATCTAGGTATTTGGAGTGCTTGTTTTAAAAATAACTAAAAATATTCTCTACAACAAACTGAATGTGAAGATCTGGCAAAATAGCCATGTGTTTCTCTGGTGAAATGTTCATTTTATTAGTAAAAGTTATACAATTTTGTGATGTAGAAAAAAAAGTAACAAAAAATGATTTCACAATGTTACTTACATTGACAAAGGCTTACAATATAATACCTTTTTGTCCCTTCAAATCTTTGGTACTTTTTCTTCTATGCTGCTTGCGGGTCGTCACTGAACAGCAGACCTGGCCAACCTGTGGCACTCCAGCTGATGTGAAACTACACATCCCAACATGCCCTGCCTCATTTTTAACACTCCTTAATAGCTAAACTGAGACTGGGCATGCTGGGACTTGTAGTTTCACAACAGCTGGAGAACCACAGGTTGGACAGGCCTGCTGTACAGCATCATGTTGATATTTCAGTTTCCCTGGTGTCGTCGTTTTATGTCTTGGTGGAATCTTTCTCTTTGCTCCTCACTAATGGCTCCAAGGTTTTCAGGGAAGTATTCCAAGTGATTGTTTAGAAAAGCCCATCAAACAATCTAATGTTTTGTATTTTCCTAGCATATTCTCCATTACAGTATTTGCTATTAGTCCCCAAGAACTTCTTTACAACTTCCTTTAAAGCATTTAAGGTCCCTCTTTTAACAGTTTCCATTTTTTTTTAAACTTATTGTCTGTTAGGTGTCTTCGAATGTCTGGGCCAGCAAAAATGCCTTTTTGGCATCTGACAGTCCAAAAAAGATTTACACATATACTTAAAAAACCTCCTCTTTTAACAAGGATTTTACAAATTGCTTTATACATCTTAGTTTGATGTGAAGAGGGGGTAGGTCAGCTTTTTGGGACCAATCAAACCTTCTCGAATAACATTTTCTATCAGGGTTTTAAATCAACCCTGCTTGGCCACTGTTTTTTTTTATCCAGTGTTGGCCCTTTGCTTGGCTGTCCCATTTGAACAAAAGCATGGATAGTTTGTGTTTCCTCCATGTTTTCCAAAGAGCATGGACAGTACTGTAAGATCATCCAATACCAGCCATTCAGAGAGAACTAATGATGCATACACACGTAAAGATTTTCTATCCAACCATCCAACTAGTTGATTGGTTGGAATGAATATCTGGTAAGGTATGAAAGCAAATGAAAATAAGCAATTTGCTCCCAAACGCCGGAAAATGGACAAAAACTGTTGTTTGAACAAATTGTTTAGATCAAACATTTAACAAACTTGTCTGACGACCATTTTCATCTGTTTTCTGGTATTTAGGAGCAAATTGCTGATCATCAGTTACTCCCATACGTTACCAGCTTTTCATTCCAACCAATCAACAAGTTGGATGGTTAAACAGAAAATCTTTACGTGTGTACCCAGCCTAAGACTAAATTTTCATAAGCTTCTTTCTGCTTTTTCAATAAATTATTAATATGCTTTCCTTATTTATTAAAACAATCTTATTACACCTTGCTTGGAGTACACAGTCACATACTTGGTGTCCTTATAATTAGAAGACGTAAACCAGGGGCAAAGTTTAGGGTTGCAGTATTTGTACATACATTACCTTGAAAAGATATATATTATAATGTTATTATTGCTTATAGTAATAATAATACAATTAAGCTAATGAAACACAAATCTACTGGACCTGTCCCCTTCCCTCCTCTCACTCATTTCTAACTGTTTATCCGTCATATGCTTTTGAATGTTAGAACACCTTCTAGAGCTCCATAATTCCAAAACTGAACTCATTGTTTTCCATCCTTCTCATGTCGCCACCCTTCCCCATCTCTCTATAACTGTTAACAATACCACCATCTCCTCAGTTATTAAAGTCCACTGCCTGGGTGTCACCATGCTTCTGCCCTCTCATCCACTCTCCACGTTCAGTCTCTTACCCACTTCTGCTAATTCCATCTGACAGAATTCGACCCTTCCTCTTCCTCGGTGCCAGCAAAACTCTTATCCATTATCTCATTATCTGTAGATTCAACTATTGCAAGCTTCTTCTCACTGGTCTTCCACTCATACACCTCTTACCTCTCCAATCTCTCCTTAATGCTGCAGCTAGACTGATCTGTCTGTCATGCCAATTACTCCACTGGCTCCCTATCCTCTACAGCAGGGGTGAGGAACGTTTTTTCTGCCGAAGGCCATTTTGAGATATATAACATTATTCGTGGGCTCAGTGCAGGCCATGCCCCTCCGTGTGATGTCACATGGGACGGGGCCATAATAGCTGGTGATTACAGCAATGCCCGGAGCATCCTGAGGATGCTCCGGGGAGCTGTAAGGGCAGCGGCGTGACCGTCTGAAGCATCCTAAGGACGCTCCAAGCAGCACTGCTACATAGATTCTGGCTGCAGGGTGCAATTCTAAACACCCTGCTAGCCAGATGAGGCTAGCAGAAAAAAGCTCAGAGGGCCAGTCCAAATGATTCCGTGAGCCTTATATGGCCCCCAGGACTGAGGTTCCCCATCCCTGCTCTACAGGATTTATTCCAAACTTCTTACCCTAACCTTTAAAGCTCCATCATTCTCCTTCCCCATGTACATCTCCAACATCTTTTCCCTTTACCCCCACTACTCTCAACCCTCCCTATATAATGTAAGTTCTTACAAGCAGGACTTTCTCCCTCCTGTTTCATTCCTCCCCCATAGCTCAGTAACTGTATACCCAGTTTTATACCTATACTATATATGGCACTTTGGAAACTTTTTGATTCCTTTATAAATAAATAATAATGTATTATTGTGATATTATAAGAATGCCCTTTCTCACCCTGCTCACCTTTCCCAAATAAAAAGTATAAAGAATTACAGTCTGTACTTAAGTACATCCAGAAGCCTAAATCATTTTTTAAATTTATAATCTATGAACAACAGAAGCAGTGAATTAATTATGAATGAGATTGCAACTGACCATTTTGCTAGTATGATTAACACAACAGATGCCCTTCGTGAGTGTATTCTATGTTCAAGAAACGTCCTAGTAATTTGATAGCCTGCCAATCAGGAATATTGCTTCAGCCCGATTGCTACCATTGTGTGTAGGTGAGAGGTGCTCCTAAACCTTTCTGTAGTACTACATAGACCTAACCACGGCCACACACAGGCTAATCCTGCTGCTCAGCCGGAACACAGAAGGGCTGTCAGAGTTGGATCGCTATTGCAATAGCATTCGCAGTCGGCCGATTGTTGGGTACTGTGCATGCACAGCGACAGCTTTGCGATTGGGCTGCAATCACTCATACCACGGAAAGCTATCGTAGAGTGAGTGACAGGTAGGCAGCATTTGGGGATGGTGACAGGGGAGTGGTCAGAGAAACGCAGGTGTGTCTGTCCATTTGAATGCCGTTGCATTGGTGTGCATCAATTAGCCACTGCGACGGAATAAGCAGCTCGAGTGCTCACTGCGTGCAATGAGGTTAGCAATTTCTGAGAAAGGTCAGATCTGTTGTAATTCTGTGTGAGGGGCCGATGTTACTCAGTGTTCCCAATGTATACGCAGGACTGCAAGGTATTACAGTTGTGAGATAGCGGTAGTGGGTGTTTCTATGCTGGCTGTGCGATGGCTTTGCGATTGCATGCAGTAGCATATTTTCGCAGCAGATTTGCGTCTGTAATTGCAGTCGCTATCGCAATAGCAATCTGAAATGAATCATGCCCAAAGTCCATTTTGCAAATGTATCTTGTAATTTTTCACACTGCTCGTGAACCAGAGCCAAACATATGCAACATTGCTTAGCTATGGGTGATTCAGCGCCATAGACATCTCAGCCACTTCTCTACTTCCTCTGAGTGGTAACCGGGATTATTGCACTTTATTATTATTAAGGTGGGTACACACGGTACGATGTAGGTAACGATATGATCTCGTTAATGATTTCCCTTGAACTCCTGAACACTCCTGGACAAACGATATTGTGCATACACATGGAAATATTGTACAAATGATCAAACGATATAGATGGGTCGTTAATGGCTGCAAATCATAATTATATATAATCATATATAAATAATTATATATATTGTTTGGCAGCAAACAACCTCACAATGCATCTTCTGGAAATTTAAATAAAGGGCACACTTAACTAGGGGGTATGTAAAGCAGGCGCCATTTTACTTCTGTGCACTTTTGCTCTGTGACTAGTTAGGCTTGGTGTATACCTGCTGAATGCTGTACATTGTTATTGTGCTCTGCTTTGTTTTGCCTAGCTTACCAAAGTGTGTTTTTCTTGCATTCTATCCTGTATTCTATCCTGATTTTTGTGGTGATGGATTCCTACCGCTATTCACTTCTGTTAGCCTATGCTTATGTGAAGCTGAGAGCTGAGAGGGATCAGGAAAGGAGGAGGGTGAGGTCCTGCTGGATGGAGGAGTGGCTGATGAAGAAGGAAACTCACTCTCACATTTCGCTGTTGACGGAGATTAAGGAGAACAATCCTTATGACTACCACAACTATCTGCACATGGATGGCGCCACCTTCCAGGAGTTGCTTGGCCTTATGACTCCCTACTTCCAGAGGCAAAATACTAACATGCAGAGGGCCATCCCTGCTGAGGAGAGGCTGATTGCTACCCTGAGGTTCCTGGCTACATTAAGGTCACCGGAAGACTTAAAATTTGGGACCCTCATCTCCCCTCAAGCTTTGGGGACATCATTCCTAAGACCTGCAAAGCCATTGTGAATGTGCTGAAGTACCAGTATTGTAAGGTAAGCAAAAACACTACACATGTTTTTCTTGTGCAAGAATTTATTTTTAATTTTTTCACACATAATGTAAAAAATGTACAACCAACATGGCTGCATTTTTTAGACGAGGCAATCAACATGGGTGCTTATTTTACTGTATAAATGTGCTACATAAAAATAGCATAATGTTAAATTTTTAACCATTGTAATAACAATACTAAAACTGCATTATCAACAAGTTTTATCAGTCCCAATAGCTATGCTGCTCTATGATATGTGGTGGGTCTGATGCCAAATTGAATAGGCCAAGCAACACATGGTGCAAGTCCAGATTGTGGCCCCGGCTTCCAACAATCTGTCCTTATGCCATGTATTTAGTGACTGTGTCTAATCAGCGTCATTACCACCATATACCATAGAGTTGCTATTGGGAAAGATAAAACTTGTTGATAATTTTGGTACAAAATCTAAATTTTGGGTAACTTTTCAAAAATTAAAAAATTGAGGTGGCTCCTCGTCTGCCTCCAGCATGGTTCTGAATATGACTCCCGATGATGTGGGAGGATATGTGCCTTGTGGAGTAGGGTATGTGACTTAGGGTGTAGGGTGGGATGGGATTGGACCCATCACTGTAGTGGGCTAGTAAGTGGCTGGGAGGTTTAAGTGTGATGGGGAGGGACCAATCACCTGAATGGGCTGGCCAGTTGTCTGGGGAAGAGGCTCATCAGTAAGCTGTGTTGTAGAAGCCATATGATTTATTTTAGCCCATATCACCATGTCGTAGTGCAGGCGTTCAAAGTGGATCTGCTGATTTGGATCCATTATCCTAATAGAACTTGCAATATGGGTCATAATGATCCAGCGGTTTCTGTAGCGCCTGTTCCACCTGCTTAAGTAGTGCAGATGAGTGTGTTGGGTAGCTTGGTGCCTTGCGGTGATAACTTCTTTTGGTGGGCGGTTGGCTCAATTCTCCAACACTTTTATGTGACTGCAACAGTTTATGCAGATGTCTGGGTCAGGTGTAAAAGACTGTTGGAGGTTAGAAAAAAAATTGCATAAATATCATGTTAAAAATTTGTTTTTATTCTTTTTTTATTCTAGTTCCTGTCAATGGTGGAGGAATGGAAAGCAATCGCTGATGCATTTGATAGGTGTTGGAATTTTCCCAACTGCGAGGGAGCCATTGATGGAAAGCATATCCAAATAACCCCGCCTGCCAATAGCGGTTCTTATTACAATTATAAGGGTTTGTTTAGTATTGTTCTCATGGCAGTGGTGAATGCCAACTAAGAGTTCATCTTTGTTGATGTTGGAAAGAATGGTCCTGCTTCGGATGGTGGGTCCTTAAAAAAAACCCTATACTATGATAGGCTCACCTCTAATACTCTAAAATTGCTGACTGTGGAGGAAACGAAGCACGGGCTCAATTTTGTGTTTGTGGCTGTGGAGGCGTTTGCAACTGCACAAACACATAATGAAGCCAGACACACAAAGGGGTCTGACCAAAGAGAAGCACATCTATAATTTCAGGTTTTCCAGGCACGGCATATTGTGGAGAATGCCTTTGGCATCCTAAGTAACTGATTCTGCATCTTCCACACCATCATCAACCTGCACGTGGACATTGATTTAGTCGTCTTGGTCATGTTAAGTCCTGCACAACTTTCTCAGGTGCATAACTACCCAACAAAGGACTTCAGACACAGTTTTGCCAGACGACCCTGACCAGCCAGAGGAGATGGTCCAATTGCCCTCTGTATTTTCACAAGGACTGCGCGGGCTAAAGAGGTCAGGGAGCATTATGTGGCCTATTTTAATGGAGTGGGGGCAGTGCCATGGCAGGAGGACTGTCTCCTTTGAACCATTGTGGACAATTGGGGACTGTTAAATGGTCTTTATTACTTAAAAAACATTTGGCATGGTGTGTATGCACTGTGGGCCTGATTCAGACCTGGACGCTATTTGCGTCCGCTCGCTGGCAAAAAGGGGCCGGCTATTTAAATCATGTGTTCGCACTGCGTCGCGTACAGTCGCCCACTAAGTAATAGCAAGCGGCCGCACTATACGCTCGCACCTGTATAAAGATGTCCCTTTGCCACTCGCACAACACACGTCATCTCCGGCAGTTGTAGGATTATTCGGGAACATTGAGAGCCATCGGCTAAAATACAACCCAGTCACGTGTGTACTGACACTACTTTGCTAATTATGCACACCCATTAAACGCTGTTCTGACGGTCGGGCACACCTGTGTTCGCACATCCACACCCCCGTTTTCAAGCACCTTCCCCTGTTACCACCCAGAAACGGCACTATCTGTCACTCAAAATAGCAGCTAGACTGCGGGCTACGGGCGAGCACTTTCCCATCGCAATGACTGGTTTGCGCACGTGCATTGCAACTCATACATATGCGCAGTTTGCTAAAAATCGCTCAATGCAAGCGAGTGCAGCATTGCGTCCGGGTCTGAATCAGGCCCTGTGTCTGTACTTACCACATGCATAGAAGACTGTTTACCCACTTTTGGGTCCTGTTCATGGATGAAATGGAGCAGGTTGTAGTACCATAAGAAAGTCTTGTATACGTCCTCTTCCCCTTACTCCAGAAGCCCACTAGTCCTGCATCTTTTTGTATTCTTTTAAATATACAGTGCAGACATTCTGGATCTTGTCCCGGACCCATTTAGGGCACGCTTCCTTGTGGTATGGTGTGATGTAATGAACAAGCTCCTGAATGGCTGCTGCCTTCTTTTGGTTGTTGCTGTAGTCTCTGGACTTGACCTTCCACAGACACTCGTGGTCACAGTAAATTTCCAGGAACCCTGTAATAGCCTCCCACTCAAACGGACTGGCCATAACTCTGTGAAAAAAATGTTTTAGATACTTATTTTAATGTTTTTACTGTTTTAATGTTTTTAATGTCTACTGTTTAAAATGTTTTAAAATGTTAAAATGTTGACCTGCATATTGTTTTTTTTAATACATTAAAATTCAATTATTTGTTTTTGCATTGCATTTTAATACAAAATTCTTTCACACAAAGGTCATTGTTTAAGCTCACTAACAAAATTAACTGTAACCCCCCCCCCAAAAAAATAGTGACCTGTGTGTGAATGAAATAACATTGGGGGCAGTGTATGGTGGGCAGTGGCATAACATTTTTGGGTAGTGGCATAATATTGGTGGGCAGTGTATGGTGAGCAGTGGCATAACATTGGTGGGAGGTGTAAACTTTGGTGGCCAGCATTGGTGGGCATTGAAAAATAAAAACATTTGTGGGCAGTGGCATAACATTGGTGGGCAGTGGCATAACATTGGTGGCCAGCATTGGTGGACATTGAAAAATAAAAACATTGGTGGGCAGTGGCATAACATTGGTGGGCAGTGTATGGTGGGAAAATGCTGCATTATGAACATGGCTGCACCAATATAATTGTGCATTTGGAATAGATTATATATAATATATATTAAAACTACACTGTGAACATTAGTGTTGAGTAGTTTGTGTATGGTATACAACATAATGGGTACATTACTAGGCACATTAAGGATGTGCAGACCCCTGTCTAATTACTCCCAACCCCAATTTAGGGATCTGCAGTAGAAGTGGAGATTCATTAGACTTTGGTCTGCATTAGGGGAGAAGGGGTCACTAGACAGGGTTCTGCATTAGGGGAGAGTGGTCATTAGCTATGTATCTGCATTAAGGCTGGGGGACATTGGACAAGGGTCTGCATTAAGAGTGGGGGGTAATTAAGCAAGGGCCTGCATTAGGGTGGGGGAAAGTAAATAGGTAGGGGTCTGCATTGAGGTAGGAGCAATTAGACAGGGATCTGCATTTGGGCTGGGTGTGGTCATTAAACAGGTGTCTGCCTTAGGGATTGGGGGTCATTAGCTCATATGGGGTAGGAATCATTAGACATGAATCAGACCCTCCAACTGTACAATTTTGACTGGTATATTTAAGGAGGGCATCTACACAGTGTGGGGAGAGACTATTGGCAGCTCAGCATCTAAGGAGTGACAAAAATAGGGGTGTGAGGCTACACCATTCCCCACATTCCAACACACCTTTTTCTGGCAAGCACCTAATATCCCTATTTAAAAAATGGGCCCCCTTTTATGTGCATGCATCTGCCACCCACTAGAGGTCAGTAAGTGCCACACCCGGTGATGTCTCTGGTAAAAGAGGTTAATGGAAACCAAGTAGAGGCTGATAGTAGGTTGTCATACCATCGCATAGCAGTACATCAAGATTTGTTGTACCAAGTTTCCAAGAAAGGAGAAGATATTGTGGAACAATTGATAGTTCCTAGGACATATAGAATAATGGTGTTAGATCTGGCTCATGGTCACATAACTGCAGGACATCTAGGAGGTAGAAAAACCTCTGAAGTAATTGTGCAGCAGTTTTCCTGGCCAGGGATCCATAAAGATGTATTTGAATACTGTGTATCCTGAGTCAGTACCATGCTCCCAGGCCACTTCATAGATGTGTGCTTGTCCTATTACCCATTTTTGAGGTTCTGTTTGAGAGAATAGCTATGGATTTTGTTGGACCTCTAATAAAGTCTGACCGATGTCGTCAGTATATTTTAGTGGTAATGGATTACACTACCAAATACCCTGAAGCAATAACATTGAACAATATGTCAACAAAGACAATTGCTAGTACATGACTTTAGCAAAGTGGGAATACCTAATGAATCCTATGTGATCATGGTACCCCATTTATGTCAAGAATTGTGCTGCCTGTTTATGGTTCATTATTTAAGGACCACCATGTATCACCCTCAGACTAGTGGTTTAGTGGAGAGGTTTTACAAAACTCTAAAGGATTATACTAAAGAAAGTTGTGGATAAAAAGGGAAAGAATGGGATTATTTGTTACCTTATTGCTGCCCATTAGAAAGGTTCCATAATTTTCCACAAAGTTCTCGCCTTTTGATTTTCTGTATGGGGGACACACAAAGGGATTGCTGGACATTGCAAAATAGACATGAGAGGGGTAACCCAGTCATTATAATACTGTTATTGAGCAAGTTTTTCACATGCAGCAAAGAATAGCTGCAGGGATGCCAATAGTGAGAGAGCACACAAACAGGCACAACAAAGGTTCCACAAATGGAATGCCCAATTGCGTACCTTTGCTCCTTGGTACAGAGTGCTTATTTTGGTAGAAAGTAAAATTTTGTCCAAGTGGCAAGGACCATTTAAAATCATTGAAAAAGTGGGTGGAGTTTTTTATAAACTGTAAACAATGTCCGTTCTGGTGCACGTTCTCCCAATTGAATAGCCAGTACCACTTCTTCAAAATAAATAGTTTATTGAAGATTTGTATTATGGCATTAATAGAAACGTGCCTTGATTGTCTGGTACATCATGTAATAAACTGCATAAACTTCATATGCAGAGTGATAAAAATCCCCAGCACAAAACAAGCCAGACACTGGCACTCTGCAATGATAAAAAACATGTTTATTCTGATTCCCGCAAAAAGAACTGTCATCAAAAAATAGGCATAAACTGTCTGAAGAAATGGGCAGCAGCCCTGTGAAAGTTTATGCAGTTTATCACATGCTGTACCAGGCGATCAAAACATGATTCTATTAATGCCATACTACTAATGTTCAATAAACTAACTTGCGCCAGAAAGGACATTGTTTTCATTTGGCTTCTGATGGAGAATTTCTGGAATTTTTTACTCCTTTCAAGGCAGCAGAAACCACCAATTGTTTGGACCTAATTCCTCAATTGGTTAGGGCACTGGTCCGCATTTTTCAACTAATTATAAAGTGTACCAGCCTGGGAAAAAAAAGTTATAACAGATCTACCATTGAAATCTTATACAACCTTGGAAGGATAGCATCGTTCTCTCAGCCACACCGGTCCCTCTGGTAACTGCAGTACCTTTGGTCCCCAAAGTAACAGTAGTCAAAATCCTATCAACTATTCAACAGCATGAGAGTGATAAGATCCCTGCATTTGCTAAAGAGGGGGATGAGGGTGTAGCGCAGCTGTATCCTCATTTCTCTCATGCTGTCGAAGAGTTGAGAGGGTTTTGGCTACTGATACTGAGTGGAATGTCCTGTAGCGTCCCCCTCATATAAGCCATGGAAAGAAAGGAAGGGCGGGACGTTCCTAAATCACACCAGTCAGATAACACCACATACTATATACACCTGAATTAACAACATGCAGGTCATCCATGAAAAAGGCCTTAGATATGGCATTGGTCAACCACACTGCATCTCAACACTGTTCAGCTAGTAGAAGTAAAGCAACATCAAATATCACAAGATCAAGGGTCATAGAGCTGGAAGCAGAGCTGGCACTGACACACAGCGACATGTTCTTGGCAAGTAAGGCAGCATGCCAGGACCACATACAGCCCCTAAAAGGTATTACATTTACCCATACCTGGACATCACAGCCCCAAGAGGGAAATACATTACATAAGGAGGAGTATAGCTCCAGCTATATTAAGGGTGCTTCTAAAGAGTAATCCACAACCCATATACAACAGGGGTTCTCCTAGTGGGAGTATGCAGGTATCCTACCAGTATACAACAAAGGGTAATCCCTAAAGGATGCTACCTGATTATTGAGCACTGTTATTCATCTAAGCTGTCATTAATTTACAATAAAACACTTTACCACCATATCTGGTGTACATCATCATTTATACACATGCCACCATATACCCCACATCCCTTAGGCACATAGGCCAATACACACACACATACAGCTGCTCCCTCCCCTTTATCCTTCCCCTCCTACTTTACCCCCTCTGCTGCACTGAATCTCCCTTATTCATTTTATTTCTAGAATAAGGCTAAAGTAATTCTCATAATAAACAAAGATTTGATTTCCAAATACCTGATAAACAACAGGTGCTAAACATGACTTAATCACTGAACCATGGGTTAAGGTAAACCTAAAGCCCAAATACCAGAAGCTAAAAGGGAATTGAATGTTGGGGTTAGATATAATTGAAGAGCCATATAGTGAGTGATTAAAGTCCCATTATGCTCAATCCAAAACCCAATTAGAGCTTACGCTTCTGATTTCTATTAACTGAATAGTGTGTATAAGTTCCATGCCTAGCCAATGCCTCGTGTGGATGAAAGGCTGGAAACTGCACAGTACTTAACCACTCTAGACTTAACCAAAGGGTACTGGCAAGTGCCAATGGCAGACAATGCAAAAGAAAAGAGCTTTTTATTCACTAGAGGATCTGTTCCAAGACAAGATGTTGCCAATGTGGTTACATGGGACACCCGCCTCCTTTCAGAGCATAATGGATAAAATTCTAAGGCCAGTATGCTACTGCTGATCTCAATGGTGTATTCAGCTATAGTCCTGATTGGCAGTTTTACTTACCCAGGATACAAGCAGTGTTGAACTCTATCCATGAGGCAGGATTGACAGCCAACTCAAAAAGTGTTGCTGAGGGATGGAGGAGGTGAATTACCTTGGATACACTATAGGCAGAGGTTTGATAAAACCCCAACATAATAAAATTGAGGCAATAAACAATTGGCTACGACCCCTAATTAAGAATTAGTTGAGAGCACTCTCCGGAATCACAGGGTATTGCAGAGGGGTTATACCCAATTTTACCATAATTGCTATTGTTTGGCTGACCTTACCAAGGGTAAACAGTCAGTTAGATAAAATGGAATCCTGAGGCAGAAAAAGGTTTTCAGACAATAAATGTAGCGCTGTGCACATTTTTGATGACACCCGTCTTTAAAAAGGAAATTATTGTACAGACCGATGCATCAGATGTAGGCATAGGTGCTGTGTTGTCTCAGTACAAAGATGGTGAAGAGTATACTCTTGTTTAAGTAGAAAACTGAATGCACATGGTATATATGTCCCAGGTTTTTCTCTTTTATGTGGTAATTATTCAGTTGATGAGCAGCCTTCTTTGCCAGGCCACTGGTGCAAGGCTAATAAAAGTTTCTCTGGGCAATCTCCCACTACCTGGGGAGCAGGCTGACAGACCTGTTGAGAAACACTGCTATGGCTTTATGTAAGTGCTGTATTTAAATGCTGTTTTGTGCTAGTTAAAACATCAGAAGCTTCCATCCTCTTTTTCAGTTAGAGATGGACAGGCTAGGATTTGTTTTTATGATTTTGTTTATTTTGCTACAAATAAAACTAGCTATTGATACTTGTACCAAGGCCATTTGCAGACCCACAAATATCAGATATGCGGGTAAACCATAATGTGCAGCCATTTACCCCAGGAAATGGCATTACTTGCGAGTATATATATACAGTATATATATATATATATATATATATATATATATATAATTTTGTGTGTGTGTGGGTGTTAGGGGTTCCTCAGGGCCCCAAGCATATTGTTGCATCTGGGCCACTAGTTCCGCTAGTGCCGGTAAGCCCTGAATCTGGAACGTTCAATGGTAGTCTTGTCTGTCTCCAGTTATTGACCTTGGAGTGTATGATTGTATTTGTTTGATTTTCAGTTTGGACTTGGAAGTCTATATTAATACTCTAACTTTACATTATAATTGGTGCATGTTAGTGTAATTCTGTACATGCAGCCAGACCTCACTATCAGTGGTTTTTCAATTGCATTTGCCAGTACTCAGTATGTGATCTTGGAGTAGATAACTTGTATCCAGTGCATAAAATACTTACTGTGCCACAGCCATTTGTTTAACAATCGCATTTGACCAGTATCAGACCACACAAATTGAGCCCCAAGACTGCTTAAAAAAATAAATAAATAAATTATATATATATATATATATATATATATATATACACACACAGGGGCGTAACTAGGGGGTTAGGCACCCAGGGCAAGCTGGAATAAAAGGAACTCCCTCACCCCCTGCTGCCTGCCTATCAGTGACACAGGCCTGATTACCCCCACCGGCCTAGTGCCCGACAACCTGGTGGTATAGGGAGGGATTAATGATGGGAAGGCCTCATAGAGGGCCTACCTGTCTGGTGGGAGAGGCTGCAGTAGCTCTTTTACTTTCCAACTACAGCAGCACTCTTTGGTTAGCTGCATTCTTCTGCTCCTGGCCCATGCTGACCAGCAGCGACAACGCCGGAGCTCCTCTCACTTGAGCCCAGGGTCTTCTGGCCTTATCTGCGGAGCCTTTTGCATGACGTCTTCATCCTCCCCCCACCCTGAACTGACTCTGAACGGTTAGGTGCCACTGGGCGGAGCCATGATACTGTGAACTGTGTTTGGCTTGCCGCAGCCGCTTTCTTTTGGCTGCATGAAATTCAAATGGCTGCTTATCTTCAATGGCCGCTGGTCTGAGAGCTGCACCCAGCTCGCAGCCAGTGCCAAATGTCACCATCTGCTGGGAACAGTCCAGTCAACACTTGATCCCAGTGCTGGACATTGCCCAGGCTGGTCCTGTCAAATGGCGCACAGGGCAAGGTGCCTCACATGCAACCCCCTCTGTACACCATTGTGTGTGTGTGTATATATTTGTTTTGCTTTTGGTTTTTTTAATAATATAGTAGGTTTTTTTCACAGTTGTTCATTAATATTTACAAAATGCATAATTGGGAACATTTTTGTCATTGTAAAAAAATAGTAAAAATGTTTAATATTAATACTAAGCAAGTAAGCATGCATATGTAATAGAAAAGAACATATAATGGTATTAATTTAATGACTCTGGAAGTGATGCAAAATGTATTTTGCACATTATGTGATTCCTGGGGCATCTTAACACTTCTTTTTAGACCTCCCAAGGTAACTCTGGTTATAAATCACTTTAAATATCTCTTGTCATAAATCAAATCGAATAGTTTTTACTTATTTAATATTAAGACTTAGAGAGTATACCTTAGTAATCCCCTGCTGTAAGCTTCTGGATTTATAAAGCTTTTATATGCTTTTTAGATGAAGTGAAGTGCAATTTAAACAAAAAAAAGTTTCCTTTTAAATGGTTTCAGTGGCACAAAAAAATCTCATAAAATGTTTGTTATGCGAAACCAGAGAAAACCTGCATTGAGCAATAATTGCACAATAATTTTAACGTTCGTACTTTTTCACAGGTGACTTATCAATAATTCCACCAAAATTCACCTCAGGCCAAATTCATTGTTATTGCCTGAAAAATATAAAGCTGTAGAAATACACACCTGGCAAGCATCTGTCATTTACAGTACATGCTGCTTGCATGCTATTCACAGCTTGCTTAACTTGTACTAGAACTGGTTTTGATCAGATACTTCCACAATAATTATTGATTTTGTCATTAATAGTAATTAAAAGTTGGCATTTCTGTTTAAATGTGCACTAGGCTTAATTAGATCATCATTATTGTTTGCTTGTTACGTGTAAGTGAGTGTGACTATTATAGGATCCAAAAAACAACTTGTGCATTGGGGGCCTAATTCAGAGGTGTATGCAAAGCCGAAGTTTGCGGATCTGAGCTATTTTTTTTATGCTGCGCATGTGTATGAGTCACACCGCACATGTGTATGAGCCACACGCACATGTGTATGAGTCACACGCACATGTGTATGAGTCACACCGCACATGTGTATGAGTCACACCGCACTTGTGTATGAGTCACACGCACATGTGTATGAGTCACACCGCACATGTGTATGAGTCACACCGCACTTGTGTATGAGTCACACCGCACATGTGTATGAGTCACACCGCACATGTGTATGAGTCACACGCACATGTGTATGAGTCACACCGCACTTGTGTATGAGTCACACCGCACATGTGTATGAGTCACACCGCACATGTGTATGAGTCACACCGCACTTGTGTATGAGTCACACCGCACATGTGTATGAGTCACACCGCACATGTGTATGAGTCACACCGCACTTGTGTATGAGTCACACCGCACATGTGTATGAGTCACACCGCACATGTGTATGAGTCACACCGCACATGTGTATGAGTCACACTGCACATGTGTATGAGCCACACCGCACATGTGTATGAGTCACACGCACATGTGTATGAGTCACACCGCACTTGTGTATGAGTCACACCGCACATGTGTATGAGCCACACGCACTTGTGTATGAGTCACACCGCACATGTGTATGAGCCACACGCACTTGTGTATATGAGTCACACCGCACTTGTGTATGAGTCACACCGCACTTATGTATGAGCCACACCGCACTTGTGTATGAGTCACACCGCACTTGTGTATGAGTCACAAAGCACTTGTGTATGAGTCACACCGCACTTGTGTATGAGCCACACCGCACATGTGTATGAGTCATACCGCACTTGTGTATGAGTCACACCGCACATGTGTATGAGTCACACCGCACATGTGTATGAGTGACACCGCACTTGTGTATGAGCCACACCGCACATGTGTATGAGTCACACCGCACTTGTGTATGAGTCACACCGTACTTGTGTATGAGTCACACCGCACTTGTGTATGAGTCACAAAGCACTTGTGTATGAGTCACACCGCACTTGTGTATGAGCCACACCGCACATGTGTATGAGTCATACCGCACTTGTGTATGAGTCACACCGCACATGTGTATGAGTCACACCGCACATGTGTATGAGTCACACCGCACATGTGTATGAGTCACACCGCACTTGTGTATGAGCCACACCGCACATGTGTATGAGTCACACAGCACTTGTGTATGAGCCACACCGCACATGTGTATGAGTCACACCGCACATGTGTATGAGCCACACCGCACTTGTGTATGAGCCACACCGCACATGTGTATGAGTACACCACATGTGTATGAGCCACACTATACATGCATCAAGTTAGATTACTGATGGTGCACACAGTGAGGACACAGGGCCTGATTCAGAGCCGGACGCAATAAGCGCTCGCTCGTCCTGAAAATAGGGGTGGCTATTCAAATGAACCGTTCGCTGTTTGCGGTCTGTTCACGCCTCTAGGTCTGAACGAGCGAACTAAACTTGCGGTAGTTTTTTGGGAAACTACTCCCCCATGCCGCTCGCATCCTACGTCATGTCCGCTATTTATTAGATTAATCGAGTACATCGAACAGGGCATGAGCTGCTCGCTATTCTTGTGGTTGGTTTTTGCTACCACAATTTTGCGAGCAGTTCTGGCTAAAAAAAAATCCAGTGACGTGGTCAATGACGCTGCTGTTTTAAATATGCACACCCATAAAACGCCTGTTTTGACCTTTAAGCACGCCTGTGATCGGATCTCCACTCCCCGTTTTCAAGCACCTTCCCCTGTTACCACCCACATACGCCTCATTCTGTCACTCAAATTAGCAGGCATTCGCTATTTTGTGAGCACACGATTTTCGACTGCACTGACTGGTTCGCGCATGCGTATAACGATCCGTAAGCATGCGCAGTTGGGCAAACATCACTCGGAGCGAACGAGCTGCCGCTTACGAGTGGCTCTGAATCAGGCCCACAGTGTGAATGATAGTCAGGGAGCGTTTCTGGGAAGTTACAGGGGTGTCTAGGCAAATGCAGGCACATCAAGATCTTTTTAGGGGCGAGGCTCAGCCTGCAAATTCAGATTTATATGTAGAGGTAAAGGCTCCAGCAGCTTACTTATGATGGACATTCTGTGTGACCATAGGGTTGCTCAGAAGATCGATGATGTGACCGATAGTATGTATTTGTAGTACTGTACACAAGCGGCGGATTTGAGATGGCACTAGTGGGTATCTCAGTCCTGTGGCTGCTACATTTATATATTTTCGCACAACTGCTGCGTATGGAATCGCAGCCACGATGGGATTTGCGTGAACCTCTGAATCTGATAGAGATTGTAAATTAGTATGACAAAGGTTCCAATTTTGATCCAAATGCTGTGGCATTCTTACCAGAAGTCAAGGTAAGGTCATCAACTGGCAGGACTGACCATCCCCCAGAGCACCATGCTGCTCTCTTTCAGCCATGGTGCCCATAGCAAGCTCATGCTATCAGTACTTAAGTATGCCAGGAGAAGGGGTATAGCCAGCATGTTGAAGTAAAAGAAAAAAACAGCAGGGGCAATGCCAGACTATGGCATGATGGGCCCAGTGGGGGAATGTAATGGTACAGGCCCATGAAATAGTGTGTAGCGCTACCAAGCTGAAGGTGTGTGGGCAGCTTTCAGTGGGAGTGTGGTCAGACCACAAAGGACATGTAAGTGTACAGGACAGGCAATATTTAGTAACTATAGGGCACGGTCTAGGCACAGCACCCAGAAACTGAGCTACAGCTCTTCTCTTACAGTGATTTTAGGTGCCAAGACTATGATAAAATTCCACTTTGAGTGCACTATTTGGCTGGCTGTATACCAGTGTAACATATGACTCTCCAGCTATTTAGGAACTAAAAGTTCCAGCTTGCACTCAGGCAGGATATGCTGTACTTTGTTGTTGAAGAGTCAGAGGCAATGATTAAAATAAAGTGTCAAAATGTAAAACCCCACCTACAGTACCTAGCAGCTTGTATTCTGGTTTTGCCTCTGTAGCTTCTCTGAAATAGTGCAGAGCAGCAGAGTCCATCTACGTGGCAAGCTGCATTGCTATACAAAGTAAATAGGATATGTAATTGCAAGTCTGATATTGTAAGGCCTCTTACTATATGTAATCAGTGGGTTAAATAGTTAATTTCTACATAGGCATATAAGTTACAAACACATATACCCCTTGCCTCTTGAGGTTTAAAATGAGATTGTCTTATTACAGTTGCTGTTTTTCCATAGAATGGTCAAATTGCCTTTTGGGGTCAAATAAGCCATAATTTGAGGGGCCTACTCTACCTGTCATTTCTACTACTATAAGTATAATGAGCCATTCATAGCTTCTATGTTCTTATCAGTTAGCTACATTCCATTGGAATGACCATCATAAGCTGTGTAGAGATGCTAAGCATTATGGGTAATTAACAGTGATGTCCAGACTCTACACACAAAGGAGCTTTGAAACAGTTCATCTCCAGACATACTAGGATACATCATTACTGTACCTCCTTGAGTATATCTTAGTGCTTACAGAGCATGTGCAATAGAGATAAGTTTGGTCAATGCCATGCTGGACCAATGAGTGCTTGATACCTAGCACTGTATGTAATTAATATGGGCTTAATATCCGGAAAGCCAACACCCCATACTAAGGTATATAATCAGGAGGTACACAAAGGACCCATTAGCTCGTGGTAGATTTGAGACTGCAGTAGAGTGCTGCCAAGGTATACTATAATAAAAAGGACACATCACAAAAATGATTTATTGATTAGTTGTGTCTTTATAGTAATGTAATTTTATACTGGCTGTCTAAACTAGTTTTAGCAAGATGGCCAGGAAGCTAGCTCCATTTTAATTCTGATTAAAAGTGAAACATCCAATTTCATAAACAGCCCATTTTTGGTGACATGTAACATCTTGTTTACTGCTGCTTATGACAATGATAAAAAAAATATAGTGTCACAATTTCTAAAAAAAAGGAATTACCAACATATCTCAGTGATACCCAGCTGCCTCCGTGGTAATGGCTGAAGTGGTAAGGCTTACTGCTTTACCATGTCAGTCTTCAGGCTTTCATTTCAACTAAAAGAGTAAAAAAAATTTAAACCATTTAAATATAGATACAATTTATTTTTAAAAAAAGTAAAATATTTAAAAACTATTAGACATTAAAAAGTTTTATTCAAGGATAAAGCATTTTTTTATTTATTTTAATATTTCATAATTTAACTTAATATGTATTGCAGCAAGTATAACACTTGTGCAACTCGTATGGGAAAACCTTAGCTGGTAAAAGTCAGCGAACTTTACTTCCGTCAGGGTTATCGCCTCTAATAGCAGGGTAATAGGGCACAAATGATTCATATCAGAAGATAACACTTACCTGACATCCTCAGGTTCATCCAAATCCCCTCTGATCAGCAGTCAGCAGGTCTTCATGGACCTCAGCAGAAGAGGTGGATAATGGTATGGGATAAAATGGAAAGAAATTAAAGATGAAGGTGAGGCAGGAGAAGTATCAGGATAAGAGGGAAAGGGGATTGTGAGGGGAACAGGGGAAAAAAGGGTGGAGGAGGCAAATGGCAAAATAATATAGGGATAGTCATGATATGAGGGTTAAAGGTTGAAAGTGTCGAAGCTGGATTAGTGGCTGAGACGGAATCAGCATAGAAATTAGCATGCGCAACGCCATCTTGCGAATGACAGCTAGACTCCATTTTAGAAACAAGAATCTGCAAGACGCCATTTTGCAACCAGCGCCATTTTAAGTTACAACTCACGAGCTAAGTACAGATGGCAATGTTTTTTATATCTACCAAGGGCAACTGGAAGAACAGCCTCCTGAGAAATAGTAAATAGAATAGACAATGCACCAGAATACTGTGAGTGTTTCACATACAAATTGGGAATCCCTGTATGTAGACAAGTATAGTTGTGGCAAATGTAATATAACCCAGGCATTGATCTACACAATTGAATTTGTCTGAATCCTAAACAGGTTTTAGTCCCACACCCAGACAGAATGGCCCCGGCTTCACAGCTGGAGGTAACACACTTGCATTACAGTTTGAAACTGTAAATAAGGAATGAGATATGTGTGTGTGTGTGTGTGTGTGTGTATATATATCTGAAAGTGGAATTGGGAAAAAGCATGCGCCTAATAGTGTAGTATTTGAAAACAGTGATGTACGTGCTCAAAATAAAATGTGCGTACCAAATAATAAATCTTTAAAGCTTATCTGTGATTTCTTTACTGGGGTTCCATATGGTGGGGTGTGTATGGTCCTCCAACAAATCAGGAAAACCTTAATAGGAAAGGCTCAAACAGAGCCAGATAGAACACAAATATAGTGTAGTATTTTTGTTTATATACAGCACATATAATTAAATATATATTGCGTACCAGAGAGATACTTGGACATCTGCATGTAATACTCTGATATTCCTCTAGGATCCCATGGACAACCTCATGGTCTGCGCACTGGTGGATAAGGTTTAGCCTCAAATAAGCAAAAAATGACTCTTATCACAGGTGTGCTTTTCCACAGAAAGGGGGGTTTTAATCACATTTACAGGGATACAGAGTAAACAGGGGTTAACACAACATAAGTAATAGGAATAGTAAAAATGCTTATCTGCAATAAATTCAGCAGAGTGGAGAGATACTGGAGCAAGGTCCCAATGCGTTTTGTCTATTCAGACTTCCTCAGGGGTGTTGGTGAGGTTTTTGGGGTGCCCTTTATATACTGTACAGAGCAGGGTGTTGATTAGCGATATTTTCGGCTTTTTGCCGTTCTGTGCATGCGCATACCCCCACGGCCATCTTGTCTGACGTTATCAATGACGTCCGGTATTTCCCATAGAGCCGCGCGGTAAGGAGTGCGCATGCACAGATCGCGGCGTCCAGTTAATAGGCTCTGCCGTGATCGCGCTGTTTAATAATATCAGCGGGATAGGGTGTTTAAACAGGCATTCTATTACAATGAATAATAGGTACAGGAAACCAAGCCACTGCGTTTAGATGGCAAATAAACAGCGGCTGCCAGATTTCTGGATTCCTGAATAGGAAATAGACGGGCGGCCATTTTGTTGGTGGAAAATGCTCATGGTGTAACATAAAGTGGCCATTTTCTTCAAATTAAACTGGGCATATACATATGTCTAATGATTAATCTTTGTACAATAAACAGTAAATAGATAGTTACAGCTTCTATGTAAGAGGGTTATATGCAAAAATTGCCTCATAACATAATATAATGATTAATACTGTGAAAACGTCTCATACATGGTGGCAGCCATCTTTTTGGTTGTAAACACATAGTAAGAACAGGCGGCCATATTTTTTGTATTAGATTTCCCACAGAATGGTTATTGTATTTCTCCTAATACAGCTGAAGACAATGAGACATATACAGTAAACATGATAAATAAAAAGAGCAGCATAAGCAACAGTGCATGGAACCATAAAATAGCATTAATATCATATAGGTCCTTTAGATTAAAAATGATTATTAAAAAAATTTTTTTATTACAATATAATAATGGTGGCGGAGGCATGAGATATAAAGGGAGAGCAGGAAACAATGCGGAGACTAAAATGACTATTAAAAAACTGAGATGCACTAAAAAATAGGCTAAAAAACAAACTAAAAGATATATAAATCTAAAAGAATGTTTAAAAGCCTATAAAAATGGAGCAATCTCGTAACTATTGTTAAGGCCATGTGGTATTAAAGTGTTTAATTCGAAAATCCAGAACATTTCTCTTTGAGATAGCCTGTTGGCTAAATCCCCACCTCTTGAGCCTAGTTTGACAACTTCAATTCCTTTGAACAGTAGATTATCCGGGTTGGCATTATGACATACCTTAAAATGTCTAGATATAGAATGACTTTCTACTTTGTTCTTGATATTCCTAACATGTTCCTGGATTCTAAACTTCAAGTTTCTTTTAGTTTTGCCAACATATTTGAGGCCACATGGGCATTCCAGTATATATATTACCGAGCAAGTATTGCATTTAATAAATTGTTTCATATTGTATACTTTAGAATTATTGAAGTTGGAAAATTGTCTTCTGTTGGGGTGCAGATATCTGCACATGTTGCAGTGTCCACATTTGTATGCCCCAAGGCATTTATTTAAAACATTGCTCACAGGTTTAATTTGTTGGAGCATACTCGGGGCCAGACGGTCTTTGAGGTTTTTGGCTTTCTTAAAAACAATATTAGGTTTATCTGGTAAAATTCCTGATAAAATTGGGTCCATTTTCAGAATTCCCCAATGTTTCTTTAGGGTCTGTCGTATTCTACCTTCATCTTTATTGAATTGTGTGATGAAAGGTACCATATCTTCCTTTTTTGGCCTGGTTTTGTATTCAAGAAGGTCTTTTCTATCCAGAAGATCTGTTTTTGAAATAGCTTCTGAGACAAGGATCTCTGGATAACCTCGTTCTTTGAATCTATCTGCATAAAGAGCTATTTGTTCAGAACAAGTTTTTTTATTGCTACAATTTCTTTTTATGTGGTGGAATTGGGAAAACGGGATATTGTTTTTCCAACCTGTGGTGTGACCACTTTTGTAATGCAGGTAGCTATTGGTGTCGACAGGTTTAATATAGGTTTTAGTGGAAATATTCTCATTATTTCCTTCTAGAACAAGATCCAAAAATTCAATCTCTTTTTTATTTAAATTAGATGTGAATTTAAGATTTAGATCATTTATATTAATAAAATCCATAAAATCATTAAAATCCCGCTCATCACCTTTCCAAATAATAATAATATCGTCAATGTAGCGTTTGTATAAATGTATCATATGTTTAAATGGGTTGTTGTTGTAGATATGCCCTGCTTCCCAGTTACCCATAAAAAGATTGGGTGCAAAAATCGTGCCCATTGCTGTTCCGCAGATTTGTAAAAAGAACTGGTCTAAAAATTTAAAATAGTTGTGTGTTAAGATGAATAAAACCAGGTCACAGATAAATTGTTTATGTTCAGTCTCTATGGAAGGATCCACATCTAGAAATTTTTTGCAAGCTTCAATCCCTTTTGGATGTTGTATACAGGTATATAGGGACTGGACATCAATGGTCGCCCACATATAGCTCTCGTCCCATTTCATTTCTTTCAGGATGTTTAAAAGACTAGTAGTGTCTTTAAATAAGACGGTAGCTCTTTTACGTACTTATTCAGGAATAGATCTAGGTATTCTGATACGTGTGAAGTTACTGAGCTTATTCCTGCAATGATTGGGTGTCCCGGTGGATTCCTAACATCCTTATGGATTTTCGGTAGGTGATAAAATATAGGAATAATGGGACAGGACACCATTAGGTATTGATATTCATCTTTAGTGATGATGTTTCTGTGCAGGCCTTTTACTAATACTTCTCTTAGGAGGTCGACATATTCTTCTGTGGGATCTTTAGGTAGTGGTCTGTAAGAGTCTAGATCACCTAAGAGCCTGATAGCTTCTTTAGTGTAATCCATTCTATTCATGATCACCAGGCCTCCTCCCTTATCCGCCTGTTTCAATACCAAGTTGTTGGATTCTTGCAGGGTTTTGAGAGCTTGTCTTTCTTGGATGTTTAGATTATTTTTGGTAGATGCCTCCTTTTGTGTATCTATTAGGTCTTGTTTTACCATATCATAAAAGATAGAGATGTTACTGCTTTTAGATTCGAGAGGGAAAAATTTGGAAGTAGGTTTTAGACCCGATTTGGACACATTTGCATAATTAGATGTAATAGCCGTATCCTTCCTCATAAAATGCCTCTTCAAGGTCAATTTTCTAACAAACTTGTTCAAATCGATGAAAGTTTGAAATCTATTGCTCTTTTGGGTGGGTGCAAAGTTGAATCCTATGCTAAGTAGCGAAATTTCTGGTGCCGTTAATTGATGATCTGATAGGTTGAAGATCCCTTGTGTTGTTGGATCTCTCATAATCTGTAAGGGTTTCTTCTTTTTGGTTCCCTTTCCGCAACCTGCTCTTCTTCCTCTGTGTATCTTCTTTTTAATGGTGATGCTATTAGAGATTGGTCCCTGAACATTATACGTTTTTGCGTTCGCCTGTGGTGAGGCGTAGGGGTAGGAGATAAAAAATCACTATCGCTGTTGTATTCGAATCTCTCCAGTGTAGTGAATCTGTTTCTTAGCAGTAGATCTTGTCTGGTTGAATGGTTATATCCTGCTTTTTGTGCATATGTTCTTATAGGCGGCTTTTTCCATTCTCTATACTGATTTCTACCTTTGTTTGGGTGATATGGCGTGTTAATATTTTTAGGGCAACTCCAATTCTTTATTTTGTTGTTTTCATAGTCAATCTTGTCTCTTAGGAACTTTTTCTCTTTAGTTTTAATTACCTCTTCTTCAGCTCTCTCCAGTTTTTTCTGTAATACTAGCTCGTTAGTTTTGTATTCCTCATTATCTTTATGGTGCGTAATAAATGTCTCTTTAGTTGTAATCTGTTGTTCGATGGCCTCTAATTGGTTCTTTTTTTCATTGATGATTAATTTCATTAAATCTAGGGAACAATTATGTAGGATCTTATCCCATTTCTCTGTAAAGGTGGGATTATCTTGCCCAAAACTGGGGATTTTACTGATGCGTAAACCCCTTGGGATTCTGTTAGCTTTAACAGAAAATTCTAAGCCCTTAATGTCCCACCAGATCTTAGTTTCTTTAATAAGTAATTTTTCTAGATCCCAGAAAAAAGGTCAATGTTCTCATTGCATTCTACGTGACCCATATTGGTGTCTTCACTAAATATTTTTAAACAGAGATCTGACCTTTTTGAACCTAGGCCTTGTGCTCAAAACATACTTATAAAGTGATGAAGTGCAAATAGATAAATAAATAAATAAATAGATAAATAAAGGTGAAAGTCAATTAAAATACACACAATTAAACATAAAGATAAAGACAGCATCTGGCAGCCAAGTCTAGGAATATTGCCGGATATAAAGTTTGTAAGGAGTGTAAGCAGGGCATATCTACAACAACAACCCATTTAAACATATGATACATTTATACAAACGCTACATTGACGATATTATTATTATTTGGAAAGGTGATGAGCGGGATTTTAATGATTTTATGGATTTTATTAATATAAATGATCTAAATCTTAAATTCACATCTAATTTAAATAAAAAAGAGATTGAATTTTTGGATCTTGTTCTAGAAGGAAATAATGAGAATATTTCCACTAAAACCTATATTAAACCTGTCGACACCAATAGCTACCTGCATTACAAAAGTGGTCACACCACAGGTTGGAAAAACAATATCCCATTTTCCCAATTCCACCACATAAAAAGAAATTGTAGCAATAAAAAACTTGTTCTGAACAAATAGCTCTTTATGCAGATAGATTCAAAGAACGAGGTTATCCAGAGATCCTTGTCTCAGAAGCTATTTCAAAAACAGATCTTCTGGATAGAAAAGACCTTCTTGAATACAAAACCAGGCCAAAAAAGGAAGATATGGTACCTTTCATCACACAATTCAATAAAGATGAAGGTAGAATACGACAGACCCTAAAGAAACATTGGGGAATTCTGAAAATGGACCCAATTTTATCAGGAATTTTACCAGACAAACCTAATATTGTTTTTAAGAAAGCCAAAAACCTCAAAGACCGTCTGGCCCCGAGTATGCTCCAACAAATTAAACCTGTGAGCAATGTTTTAAATAAATGCCTTGGGGCATACAAATGTGGACACTGCAACATGTGCAGATATCTGCACCCCAACAGAAGACAATTTTCCAACTTCAATAATTCTAAAGTATACAATATGAAACAATTTATTAATTGCAATACTTGCTCGGTAATATATGTACTGGAATGCCCATGTGGCCTCAAATATGTTGGCAAAACTAAAAGAAACTTGAAGTTTAGAATCCAGGAACATGTTAGGAATATCAAGAACAAAGTAGAAAGTCATTCTATATCTAGACATTTTAAGGTATGTCATAATGCCAACCCGGATAATCTACTGTTCAAAGGAATTGAAGTTGTCAAACTAGGCTCAAGAGGTGGGGATTTAGCCAACAGGCTATCTCAAAGAGAAATGTTCTGGATTTTCAAATTAAACACTTTAATACCACATGGCCTTAACGATAGTTATGAGATTGCTCCATTTTTATAGGCTTTTAAACATTCTTTTAGATTTATATATCTTTTAGTTTGTTTTTTAGCCTATTTTTTAGTGCATCTCAGTTTTTTAATAGTCATTTTAGTCTCTGCATTGTTTCCTGCTCTCCCTTTATATCTCATGCCTCCGCCACCATTATTATATTGTAATAAAACAAAAATTTTAATAATAATTTTTAATCTAAAGGACCTATATGATATTAATGCTATTTTATGGTTCCATGCACTGTTGCTTATGCTTCTCTTTTTATTTATCATGTTTACTGTATATGTCTCATTGTCTTCAGCTGTATTAGGAGAAATACAATAACCATTCTGTGGGAAATCTAATACAAAAATATGGCCGCCTGTTCTTACTATGTGTTTACAACCAGAAAGATGGCTGCCACCATGTATGAGATGTTTTCACAGTATTAAGCATTATATTATGTTATGAGGCGATTTTTGCATATAACCCTCTTACATAGAAGCTGTAACTATCTATTTACTGTTTATTGTACAAAGATTAATCATTAGACATATGTATATGCCCAGTTTAATTTGAAGAAAATGGCCACTTTATGTTACACCATGGGCATTTTCCATCAACAAAATGGCCGCCCATCTATTTCCTATTCAGGAATCCAGAAAACTGGCCGCCGCTGTTTATTTGCCATCTAAACGCAGTGGCTTGGTTTCCTGTACCTATTATTCATTGTAATAGAATGCCTGTTTAAACACCCTATCCCGCTGATATTATTAAACAGCGCGATCGCGGCAGAGCCTGTTAACTGGCCGCCGCGATCTGTGCATGCGCACTCCTTACCGCGCGGCTCTATGGGAAATACCAGACGTCATTGATGACATCAGACAAGATGGCCGTGGGGGTATGCGCATGCGCAGAATGGCAAAAAGCCAAAAATAGCGCTAATCAACACCCTGCTCTGTACAGTATATAAAGGGCACCCCAAAAACCTCACCAACACCCCTGAGGAAGTCTGAATAGACGAAACGCGTTGGTACCTTGCTCCAGTATCTCTCCACTCTGCTGAATTTATTGCAGATAAGCATTTTTACTATTCCTATTACTTATGTTGTGTTAACCCCTGTTTACTCTGTATCCCTGTAAATGTGATTAAAACCCCCCTTTCTGTGGAAAAGCACACCTGTGATAAGGGTCATTTTTTGCTTATTTGAGGCTAAACCTTATCCACCAGTGCGCAGACCATGAGGTTGTCCATGGGATCCTAGAGGAATATCAGAGTATTACATGCAGATGTCCAAGTATCTCTCTGGTACGCAATATATATTTAATTATATGTGCTGTATTTAAACAAAAATACTACACTATATTTGTGTTCTATCTGGCTCTGTTTGAGCCTTTCCTATTAAGGTTTTCCTTATTTGTTGGAGGACCATACACACCCCACCATATGGAACCCCAGTAAAGAAATCACAGATAAGCTTTAAAGATTTATTATTTGGTACGCACATTTTATTTTGAGCACGTACATCACTGTTTTCAAATACTACACTATTAGGCGCATGCTTTTTCCCAATTCCACTTTCAGATCCTATCTATCCTGATCGCCGCTCAGGAACCTGGGAAGACTGCTGCCACCTCCACCAGAGGGATTAAAAGTGTCATATGTGCCAGCACTATATGGACTGTACTTTGTCTTGAAACACACCTATTGCACAAGTAGTGCAACACGTTCATAAAGACTTTAACCAGTGCGCCGGTCTATACACTCCTTACAAATATGTATATATATATATATATATATATATGTATGTATACACATATATATATATATATGTATGTATACACATATATATATATGTGTATGGAATCTCATGCATGAACACCGCACATTACGCAAAGTTGAGCTGCTAACATGACGTTCAGTAGCGAATGCACAATATCCTGCATGCGAACGCTGTTTATTAGCTGCACGCATGCACATCTGCCCCAAATCAGATAAACCTAACTAGCGCCTTTTCCCATATCCCTAATACTTACATAATGCACACTTACACAAAAGGTTCCATAGCTATAACGTAAAAGATTCAAGTATTATTCATTTATTACAAATGCTGTGAAATAAAGACTATTTTGGTATCTAAGGTTTAATACATGATAAGTAAGCCGTGTTTGATTTTATACTGATCCGCACTTTATCCACAGCTTCCCGGTATCAACGGTGTGAAGATCGGAACATGCGTTCGCAACTTATGGACCGTAAAGACATAAAGAACCAAAATGTATTTTTGTACATGCAGGGGAAATAGAGGAGGTAACAAGCTGTTAGAGGCTGTTCTGTGTCCATTTGAACCAACCTGTTAAATGCTCTGTAACAGATGCGTCCCCCTTGGGAACCAATGGCATCAGCAACAAGCCTTTCTATTGTGTGGTCTATTTCTAGGGGGGTATAAATATGTGTGCTCTGACCCTGGGTTTCAAGTCTTCTTGCTGATTGCTGATTGACGGAGGTTATCTTGCTGATGCCGGGATCTGGTCCAGAGCGCCTGCGTATGTATAACTGTACTTGGGTCTGTATAATTTCTTTGCGCTAAATTGTATTTAGATCATAGCGTGTAACTGACTGTACTTTTACTTGAATAATACTTTGTGCTTTGGAACCACAGGTTCAAGGTCTGGAGTCTTTATTTAATGTATGACTGCGTACGCAAATTGCGTCAATCTTAGAAGGTATAGGCAGGAGTGCATAGAGGTTAGAATCCAGAATCCTTAAAAGACAGAAGGTCAACTGTACAATGAAGGAAGAGGAGAAAGCAGAGGTTCTAAGGGAAAATTTAGAAAAAGAAGGTGGGGTCAGTGGTCACTTTGGAACATTCTCCGCTGCCTTTATAAATAAAGTGTCCAGATGCTGTCCTAAGTTATAAGGGAGTAGGATGCACCTATTCCAGCGGTCTATTAATATCAGAAATATAGGTGGTACCCTGCAATCACACCCCCACCAGTCATCAGTACTGTACCTGTAGCACCTGCTCTATCTGCTCCAACCATGCTACACTCCTGCATATACAATATTGGGATCATGTAGTTTAGCCTCCTGGCAAAGATTCATTAACTGTTGCTGTTTCTCTCTGTTACTCCACATGTAAACCTAGTGTAATCATATTGTCATAGCTGAGTAATTAAGTGTATTGTTCTGTGTGTATGGTGACCTTACAGTTGCACTACACTGTAGGTTATACATTTTACACACATGCCATTTACTTTAGCCACAGCTGCAGGAATAATGGCAACATAGAAATGTCTAATAAATTAAACTTAACTTTAATTTGCAGAATAGGGGGTGAATCAGTCAAATTATATAGGGCTAAAACACACATAGACTACAGTGTTACTCTTCTATTCAACTCCTACTCTTCTGCCTGAGGATATTGACTCTCTAAGGCCATTATCTTTTCTAGCACTTTCATTTGCTTTTACATTTGGGAAACAAATGAAATAGGGAGAAAGAGAAGAAAATATTATGGGGTGTGGGAAAAGGATAGAGAGCCTGATTCAGGAGCATTCACAATGGCAATTACGGACGCAGATTGAGTGTTTGTTTACCATTGCACATGTGTGCGCAGTGATTATGGACGCACAGAGGAATTCATTGGAAAGTGAGTGACAGGCTGTCACCATTTGGGGGTGGTAACAGGGGGGTGGTTGGAAGAACGCAGGGTGTCTGTCCGTTTGAACGCCATTTCATGGGCGTGCATAAAGTAGCCACTGTGATTGCATACGCAGCATGAGAGCTCTTTGCCTGCGAGGACACTTGCTTGTTTACAACTGGTCAGACTTGTTCTAAATGCTGCGTGACTGTCCGATGTGCGTCAGTGGTACCGATGTTTACACAGAAGAGCGACATTGGAGAAAAGCAGTGTGCATCTTTATTCCTGCCGTGCTTTGGCAGCCATTAGCATATTTTCGCAGCTGCGTTCTGTGCAAAATTGCAGCTGTGATGGCATTAGTGTCCACTGCTGAATCAGGCAGAGAGAAAGGACAACACTGGTTGACATAATCATATACCAGAAAATAATTCAGTACATGCAAAATGTACATATAATATCTTAGGCAAATAACTCTCTAAAAACTGCTCATCATGTCCTAAAAATCAGTTTCCCAACATTTTTCAGAAAATATTTAGGTCAATATTAAAACCAAGATGGTTGGTATCAGTGAAATGTTAACTAGAAACAAGTCACTGGCTACCTCGTGAGGGATGAAGCACTTGGTAACATTTCAGAATGTACACAGAGAGGGGGATTTATTTTTTTTCAAAGGTCAAACAAAGGAGAGAAAAACTATTTTTGGGGGGTATGCTTGTAAATACATTTGTTGAAGTTTGTGTGTTTAAAAAATATTGTTTTATTTCAATATATTAAAATAAAAGTGAATAATAATAGAGAGGGAATGTGGGTTCTCATCTATATATGAGAAAATAAATTAATTAAAAAGATTAATAAAATAAATACAAAATTGTGTAGTAAAGTGTGCTTAAATACTATGGTTAGGACATATCAGTATCAAACCTGCATGTACATATTAAACACTAGAGTTTGCTTGCAACTTGCTTGCATGGATGTCTGTTTTTGATTAGCGGAACTAAGTAGTGGCATCTAATATTGTGATGTATATTTTCTATTGTAGACATTGATCACAAAATGCCTTTGTAAACAATATTATACAGTTTTTCCTTCAGGGGATTAACACAAAAAGATGATCGCGGCTACTTTCTCCTGAGCAAGCCACTTAACCTACAGTAACATTGAAAGGTTGCAAGTAACATAAGCAGCAACTCTATGATACTGTATGTATGAAGTATTTGTCTTGGTGCGCCATCTACTGGATGACATGTATACTGCAACTTTAACATAAGCTGCCTGATTAGTGCTTAATGTATAGTTGGATTTTCCTGTGAAATAGATCTTGAGATACATATATACATATATAACTGTTTGCTTTCAGAGTGTGCAATATATGTATTTTATATACATATATATATATATATATATATATATATATACAGTCATTGGACTTGAGGAGCCTGTGCAATTTCCGCTAAAAAAATTGTTGTCTCCATAGTTTGTAACCAGTCCCTAAAAGTATATTTGTCCCAAAAAATGATATTTATATACATCTAGTCATTTTTGCCTTGAGTAGCCTGCACACGACACGTGCCAAGTGTCAAGTGTCTGGTTTTTCCTTTATTGCTCCTCTCCCTGATGCCACAGTAAGATAATACATACCTCAGTTTCTTTCTAGGTGACTAAGCTATATAATACTGAAAACACAATCCAAATTAATCCCATAGTTTTTATGTGATGCCGGAATGAACAGACGGACCGACTTACAAAAATTCTGATTTTTTTTTTCTGTATCTATAGTTCATACACAGTCCCAAGGAGTACATTTCTCCCAAAAAAATTCTATGTACAGACACAACCATTACAACTTTATTATAAGTATAGATTTCATAATATAAGAGGGAAAGTCACCCAGTTCTTGGTGTTTTATGTTTTTTTCTAAGGTTTTATAAAGCAGTGCTTGTTACCCAGTATACGATGGGTCATTTAATCCCTGAAGAGTTTCCTGGTTGATTAAGGTAAGGCAAGCTTATGTTTTTAGGTCTTAACCATGTATCGACTTCCACAAGGCTTAATTGCATTAGAATTTAAGATTATTGTAATAAAAGCGCTCAGTACTGCCCATCGTGGAATCAAAATCAAAAGACAGCTGTCTGCATATATAAGGTATCCCAGAAACCTAAAAAGTTCAAATCAATATAAATACACATGCAGCGCTCATCTAGATTTCATAATATTGACTGTTGTATACAATTCACTAGTTAATTTCAGGTACTATATAGTGTCTTTGAGCAATTTCAGGTCTTAAAAATCCTTAGGTTAATCTCAGTCCCGTACAAGCAATATATCCAATGTCTCTGTTGCTGATAGTCCAACATACACAATGTCTCAGTTCTCAATCCAATGTCTTTATGGTATCCACAGAAAAAAAATGTGATGTGTACACCATTAAGTTCCTTTATATATGTAATCACAGGATCCACCTCATCAAACTCCTCCAGAAATCCACTCCATATAACAGCACCTTCCGTAACAAGGATAAGGACAGTATCACTTTCTTATTTGACACTATGAATGCAGGAAGGTGATAGGGACATACTCACTCATTAACTCCTTCTCTGCTGGTCTCCTCCGCTGTCCAATTCAGCTGTAGAGTGTAAATTTTAAACATCTTGGATTGCTGTTGTGTACCTCTTTATAATGGTTAGAGACACTATGTTGTTCAAATCCTCTTTTTATGTTTCTGATATGCTCTCCTACTCTTATTCTAAAGGGTCGCACTGTCTTGCCTCCATATTGTAGTTGACAGCTACACTCCAAAAGATAAATTACATTTTTGGAGTCACACGTAAGTTCCTGTTTTATGTTATATTTTTGTCCTGTTTGGTTAGACTGAAACTCTATGGCCGGTTTAGTAGTATTTTTGCCTGTGTTTCTACAATTAATGCATTTCCCACACCAGAAAAAAACCATTTCTGCTTCTATTTGTTATGATACTTCTTTGTGTTGCTATTTTATTTTCTTTAAAATGGTTTGTCACTAATTTTTTCTTGATATCTGGTGCTTTCCTAAATAACACATCTGGTTTATATGGTAGGATATCTTGTAACTGTTGGTCCATTTGTAGCATATGCCAATGTTTATTTAATGAATTTCTGATCTTTTTAGCTGCCCCAGTGTATTCAGTCACAAAGTATATCTTGTTTTGTTTGTTTGATTCTTCTGATTTCTTTTGCCTGTATTCTAGCAACTGTTTCCTATCCATTTCTTTACCTCTCTGAAATGCCTCCTCTACTCTATCTGTATCATATAATTTTTCTTTGAATTTCTGTTTCAGTGCGTCTCCCTGTTCTATATAATTCTTAATCTCTGAACAATTTAGTTTTAACCTAGTGAACTGGCCTTGTGGGATATTGGTTAACCAATTCGGATGATGGTGGCTATTTGCTAATATATAGCTGTTCACATCGACAGTCTTGTAATGAGTTTTTGTTTGAATTTGTCTGTCTTTTATCTGTATGTCCAAATCTAGAAACTCTGCATGATCTCTACTATAATTGGTGGAGAATACCAGATTGGACTCGTTTCTGTTAATATACTCTATAAATGACTTCAAATCCTCTTCACTGCCCCTCCAGATGAATAAAACGTCATCTATAAATCTGATCCACAAGACCAAGTTTGCTCCGAGTTCTTCATTCGTCCAGGTGGTATTCGACTCCCATGCGCTCATAAATAAGTTCGCATAGCTCGGAGCAAACTTGGTCCCCATAGCCGTCCCCTTCCACTGTAGATAAAATGTATCTTGAAACCACATATAATTTATGTGTCAAAATATGTTTCATACCCTTTATGATTAACTCAATTTGTGCTGTTTCTAGAGTGTCATCCTCTATTAAGAAATGTCTACTACTCTCTAAACCCTGCTCATGGTCAATTATTGTATATAGTGAAGTGACATCACTTGTAGCTATCCAGAAATTTTCTTCCCATTTGATTTTTCCTAATACATTTAATACTTGAGTGGTATTGCGGACATATGGTTTCTGTTGTTTGACTACTGGCTGGAGAAAGTAATCAATATACTCTGACAAATTTGATGTTAAAGAGCCTACTCCTGATGTAATTGGTCTCCCAGGTGGATTTTCTAAATTCTTGTGAATTTTGGGGAGGAAGTAGAAGACAGGTACTATTGGATGTGGATTGTTAAGAAATTCATGCTCCCTCTTATTAAAAATCCCCTTTGTCCTTCTCTCATTAAGTAGTTTTTGAAGTTCTTTTTGAAAATTAGTAGTAGGGTATTGTTTTAATTTCTCATAAGTGTCTGTATCGCTCAATAACCTTTCAGCTTCATTTATGTACTGTTTCTTTGTCATTAGCACTATCCCACCCCCTTATCAGCTGGTTTAATCACCAGGTTTTTGTTTGTATGTAAATCCTCCAATGCATTTTGTTCTTCTCTCGTTATATTTAATTTTAATCTCTTGTTACTATGTGATTCATCTAATTGTTCAATGTCCTTCAGTACTGCTTGTTCGAAAGTTGGTATAAAATTGCCTCTCATATGACTGGGATTAAATTTTGCAGGAGGTTTCACGCCTGTATGTACATATCTAGTATCTTCTACCTTTGGTTCTAAAGTGGTTTTGTTAGAAAGAAAATATTTTTTAAGAGTCAATTTACATGTGAAGTTTTTTATATCCAAATATGTCTCAAATTTATTCAACTCCTTTGAAGGGGCATATTTTAACCCTTTATTCAAGACAGAAATGTGTGCAGGAGATAAAGTTTCTTCGGTCAGATTAAATATGCCAATGGGTTCTATATTTATGGGGTTTGTAATTGTTGGTTTAGAGGTGAATGTTTTGGTTTTTTTGACTCTCCTTCCTGCTCGAGTTCCTCTTCTAATCTTCTTTTGTTTCTGTTTGTGTCTCTCCCCAGTGATACTGGGGTTCCCAGTTCTAAAAAAGTATCTCCCCATTTGGACTAGTCCTCTTCGTTAACTACCTCTACTGTCCCTTCAGTTGTTTGCGTGATATGTTCGGTTAGATTGTCCTGTACGTTCTCACCCCTGATTAGGGTGCTCAAATCTAAATCTATCCAACCCTGTTCAAAAGATCATCTCATTCTATCCTCATATCTGTCATCGTTCTGCTCATCCTCATATATTGAGAATTCTTCCTCACTATCAGATGTTGTCTCTAAGTTTATATTGAGGTTCTCTCTTTGTCCAGTCTCTCTAAATTCTTGTCTGTGTAATTTGGTCACATATTGTTGATAAGTGAGAATTAGGTTTTTATAGATCGTGATTTCCTGGTTCTGTTTTTGTTGGTTTTATTCCAACACACCTCTTCCCCAGCCGCTGTGTCTGTCACACACCCCATTTCCCCAGCCCGTGTGTCTGTCACATCTCCCCCTCTTCCCCAACCCCTGTGTCTGTCACACACACCCCTCTTCCCAAGCACCTGTGTCTGTCACACACACCCCTCTTCCCCAGCCTGTGTCTGTCACACACACCCCCTCTTCCCAAGTCCATGTCTGTCACATCTCCCCCTCTTCCCCAGCCCCTGTGTCTGTCACACACAGCCCTCTTCCCCAGCCCCTGTGTCTGTCACACACCCCTCTTCCCCAGCTCCTGTGTCTATCACATCTCCCCCTCTTCCCCAGTCCCTGTGTCTGTCACACACACCCCTCTTCCCCAGCCCCTGTGTCTGTAACACATGCCCCTCTTCCCCAGCCCCTGTGTCTGTCACACACCCCACTTCCCCAGCCCCTGTGTCTGTCACACACCCCTCCTCCCCAGCCCCTGTGTCTGTCACACATGCCCCTCTTCACCAGCCCCTGTGTCTGTCACACACCCACTCTTCCCCAGCCCCTGTGTCTGTCACACAGACCCCTCTTCCCCACCCCCTGTGTCTGTCACACACACCCCTCTTCCCCAGTCCCTGTGCCTGTCACATATAGCCCTCTTCCACAGCCCCTGTGTCTGTCACACACCCCCTCTTCCCCAGCCCCTGTGTCTGTCACACACACCCCTCTTCCCCAGCCCCTGTGTCTGTCACATCTCCCCCTCTTCCCCAGCCGCTGTGTCTGTCACATCTCCCCCTCTTCCCCAGCCCCTGTGTCTGTCACACACACCCTTCTTCCCCAGCCCCTGTGTCTGTCACACACCCCTCTTCCCCAGCCCCTGTGTCTGTCACACACCCCCTTCTTCCCCAGCCTGTGTCTGTCACAAATACCCATCTTCCCCAGCCCCTGTGTCTGTCACACACCACTCTTCCCCAGCCCCTGTGTCTGTCACATCTCCCCCTCTTCCCCAGCCCCTGTGTCTGTCACACACACCCCTCTTCCCCAGCCCCTGTGTCTGTCACACACCCCTCTTTCCCAGCCCCTGTGTCTGTCACACACACCCCTCTTCCCCAGCCTGTGTCTGTCACAAATACCCATCTTCCCCAGCCTCTGTGTCTGTCACACACTACTCTTCCCCAGCCCCTGTGTCTGTCACACATACCCCTCTTCCCCAGCCCCTGTGTCTGTCACACCCCCCTTTTCCCCAACCCCTGTGTCTGTCGCACACACCCCCTCTTCCCCAGCCCCTGTGTCTGTCACACACACCCCTCTTCCCCAGCCCCTGTGTCTGTCACATCTCCCCCTCTTCCACAGCCCCTGTGTATGTCACATCTCCCCCTCTTCCCCAGCCTCTGTGTCTGTCACACACACCCCTCTTCCCCAGCCCCTGTCTGTCACACACCCCTCTTCCCCAGCCCCTGTGTATGTCACACACCCCCCTCTTCCCCAGCCTGTGTCTGTCACAAATACCCATCTTCCCCAGCCCCTGTGTCTGTCACACACACCCCTCTTCCCCAGCCTTTATCTGTCACACACACCCCTCTTCCCAAGTCCATGTCTGTCAAATCTCCCCCTCTTCCCCAGCCCCTATGTCTGTCACACACACCCCTCTTCCCCTGCCCCTGTGTCTGTCACACATGCCCATCTTCCCCAGCTCCTTTGTCTGTCACACACCCCTCTTCACCAGCCCCTGTCTGTCACACACCCCTCTTCCCCAACCCCTGTGTCTGTCGCACACGCCCCTCTTCACCAGCCCCTGTGTCTGTCACATACCCCTCTCTTCCCCAGCCCCAGTATCTGTCATACAGACCCCTCTTCCCCAGCCACGGTGTATGTCACACACACCCCTCTTCCCCAGAACCTGTGTCTGTCACACATGCCCCTCTTCCCCAGCCCCTGTGTCTGTCACACTCCCCTCTTCCCCAGCCCCTATGTCTGTCACTCAACCCTCTTCCCTAGCCCCTGTGTCTGTCACATATAGCCCTCCTCCCCAGCCCCTGTGTCTGTCACACTCCCCTCTTCCCCAGCCCCTGTGTCTGTCACACATACCCCTCTTCCCTAGCCCCTGTGTCTGTCACATGCCCCTCTTCCCCAGCCCCTGTGTCTGTCACACACCCCTCTTCCCCAGCCCCTGTGTCTGTCACACACCCCTCTTCCCCAGCCCCTGTGTATGTCACACACCCCCCTCTTCCCCAGCCTGTGTCTGTCACACACCCCTCCTCCCCAGCCCCTGTGTCTGTCACAAATACCCCACTTCCCCTGCCCCTCTGTCTGTCACACATACCCCTCTTCCCCAGTCTGTGTCTGTCACACACATCTCTCTTCCCAAGTCCATGTCTGTCACATCTCCCCCTCTTCCCCAGCCCCTGTGTCTGTCACACATACCCCTCCTTCCCTGCCCCTGTGTATGTCACACACCCCTCTTCCCCATCCCCTGTGTCTGTCACATCTCCCCCTCTTCCCCAGCCCCTGTGACTGTCACACACACCCCTCTTCCCCAGCCACTGTGTCTGTCACACATATCCCTCTTCCCCAGCCTGTGTCTGTCACACACACCCCTCTTCCCAAGTACATGTCTGTCACATCTCCCCTTCTTCCCCAGCCCCTGTGTCTGTCATACACACCCCTATTCCCCAGCCCCTGTGTCTGTCACACACCCCTCTTCCCCATCCCCTGTGTCTGTCATAAACCCCCTCTTCCCCAGCCCCTGTGTCTGTCACACACACCCCTCTTCGCTGCCCCTGTGTCTGTCACACACAACCCTCGTCCCCGGCCCCTGTGTCTGTCACACATACCCCTCTTCCCCAGCCCCTGTGTCTGTCACACACCCCTGTTTCCCAGCCCCGGTGTCTGTCACACCCACCCCTCTTCCCCATCCCCTGTCTGTCACAAACACCCCTCTTCCCCAGCCCCTGTGTCTGTCACATGCCCCTCTATTCCAGCCCCTGTGTCTGTCACAAACACCCCTCTTCCTCAGCCCCTGTGTCTGTCACACTCCCCACTTCCCCAACCCCTATGTCTGTCACACCCCTCATCCCCAGACCCTGTGCCTGTCAAATATAGCCCTCTTCCCCAGCCCCTGTGTCTGTCACACAACCCCTCTTCCCCAGCCCCTGTGTCTGTCACACACACCCCCACTCCCCAGACCCTGTGTCTGACACATCTCCCCCTCTTCCCCAGCCCCTGTGTCTGTCACATCTCCGCCTCTTCTCCAGCCCCTGGGTCTGTCACACACACCCCTCTTCCCCAGCCCCTGTGTCTGTCACACACCCCTCTTCCCCAGCCCCTGTGTATGTCACACACACCCCTCTTCCCCATCCTGTGTCTGTCACAAATACCCATCTTCCCCAGCCCCTGTGTCTGTCACACACACCCCTCTTCCCCAGCCTTTGTCTGTCACACACACCCCTCTTCCCAAGTCCATGTTTGTCACATCTCCCCCTCTTCCCCAGCCCCTATGTCTGCCACCCACCCCTCTTCCCCAGCCCCTGTGTCTGTCACATCTCCCCCTCTTCCCCAGCCCCTGTGTCTGTCTCACACACCTCTCTAACCCAGCCCCTGTGTCTGTCACACATGCCCCTCTTCCCCAGCCCCTGTGTCTGTCACACACCCCTATTCCCCAGCCCCTGTGTCTGTCACACACCCCTTTTCCCCAACCCCTGTGTCTGTCGCACACACCCCCTCTTCCCCAGCCCCTGTGTCTGTCACACACAACCCTCTTCCCCAGCCCCTGTGTCTGTCACATCTCCCCCTCTTCCCCAGCCCCTGTGTATGTCACATCTCCCCCTCTTCCCCAGCCTCTGTGTCTGTCACACACACCCCTCTTCCCCAGCCCCTGTCTGTCACACACCCCTCTTCCCCAGCCCCTGTGTATGTCACACACCCCCCTCTTCCCCAGCCTGTGTCTGTCACAAATACCCATCTTCCCCAGCCCCTGTGTCTGTCACACACACCCCTCTTCCCCAGCCTTTATCTGTCACACACACCCCTCTTCCCAAGTCCATGTCTGTCACATCTCCCCCTCTTCCCCAGCCCCTATGTCTGTCACACACCCCTCTTCCCCAGCCCCTGTGTCTGTCACATCTCCCCCTTTTCCCCAGCCCCTGTGTCTGTCACACACACCCCTCTTCCCCAGCCCCTGTGTCTGTCACACATGCCCCTCTTCCCCAGCTCCTTTGTCTGTCACACACCCCTCTTCACCAGCCCCTGTGTCTGTCAAACACCACTCTTCCCCAACCCCTGTGTCTGTCGCACACGCCCCTCTTCACCAGCCCCTATGTCTGTCACATACCCTCTTTTTCTCCAGCCCCTGTGTCTGTCATACAGACCCCTCTTCCCCAGCCCCTGTCTATGTCACACACACCCCTCTTCCCCAGAACCTGTGTCTGTCACACATGCCCCTCTTCCCCAGCCCCTGTGTCTGTCACACTCCCCTCTTCCCCTGCCCCTATGTCTGTCACACACCCCTCTTCCCCAGCCCCTGTGCCTGTCACATATAGCCCTCCTCCCCAGCCCCTGTGTCTGTCACACACCCCTCTTCCCCAGCCCCTGTGTCTGTCACACACCCCTCTTCCCCAGCCCCTGTGTATGTCACACACCCCCCTCTTCCCCAGCCTGTGTATGTCACACACCCCTCGTCCCCAGCCCCTGTGTCTGTCACAAATACCCCTCTTCCCCTGCCCCTGTGTCTGTCACACATACCCCTCTTCCCCAGTCTGTGTCTGTCACACACACCCCTCTTCCCAAGTCCATGTCTGTCACATCTCCCCTTCTTCCCCAGCGCCTGTGTCTGTCACACATACCCCTCTTTCCCAGCCCCTGTGTATGTCACACACCCCTCTTCCCCATCCCCTGTGTCTGTCACATCTCCCCCTCTTCCCCAGCCCCTGTGACTGTCACACACACCCCTCGTCCCCAGCCACTGTGGCTGTCACACATACCCCTCTTCCCCAGCCTGTGTCTGTCACACACACCCCTCTTCCCAAGTACATGTCTGTCACATCTCTCCCTCTTCCCCAGCCCCTGTGTCTGTCATACACACCCCTCTTCCCCAGCCCCTGTGTCTGTCACACACCCCTCTTCCCCATCCCCTGTGTCTGTCATAAACCCCGTCTTCCCCAGCGCCTGTGTCTGTCACACACACCCCTCTTCCCAGCCCCTGTGTCTGTCACACACAACCCTCATCCCCGGCCCCTGTGTCTGTCACACATACCCCTCTTCCCCAGCCCCTGTGTCTGTCACACACCCCTGTTCCCCAGCCCCGGTGTCTGTCACACCCACCCCTCTTCCCCGTCCCCTGTCTGTCACACACACCCCTCTACCTCAGCCCCTGTGTCTGTCACATGCCCCTCTATTCCAGCCCCTGTGTCTGTCACACACACCCCTCTTCCCCAGCCCCTGTGTCTGTCACACACACCCTCTTCCCCAGCCCCTGTGTCTGTCACACACACCCCTCTTCCCCATCCCGTGTCTGTCACACACACCCCTCTTCCCCAGCCCCTGTGTCTGTCACACTCACCCCTCTTCCCCAGCCCATATCTGTCACACACACCCCTCTTGCCCAGCCCCTGTGTCTGTCACACACCCCTCTTACCCTGCCCCTGTGTCTGTCACACATTCCCCTCTTCCCCAGCTTGTGTCTGTCACACACACCCCTCTTCCCAAGTCCATGTCTGTCACATCTCCCCCTCTTCCCTAGACCCTGTGTCTGTCACACATACCCCTCTTCCCCAGCCCCTGTGTCTGTCACATCTCCCCTCTTCCCCAGCCCCTATGTCTGTCCTACACACCCCTCTTCCCCAGCCCCTGTGTCTGTCACATACCCCTGTTCCCCATCCCCTGTGTCTGTCACATCTTCCCCTCTTCCCCAGCCCCTGTGTCTGTCACACACCCCTCTTCCCCATTCCCTGTGTCTGTTACACACCCCTCTTACCCAGCCCCTGTGTCTGTCACACCCCCCTCTTCCCCAGCCTGTGTCTGTCATACGCCCCTCTTCCCCAGCCCCTGTGTCTGTCACTCCCCCCTCTTCCCCAGTCCCTGTGTCTGTCACATGCCCCTCTTCCCCGGCCCCTGTGTCTGTCACACCCCCCCTCTTCCCCAGCCTGTGTCTGTCACACACCCCCTCTTCCCCAGCACCCGTGTCTGTTACATCACCCCCTCTTCCCCAGCCCCTGTGTTTGTCACACACACCCCTCTTCCCCGGCCCCTGTGTCTGTCACACACTCCCTCTTACCCAGCCCCTGTGTCTGTCCCACACACCCCTCTTCCCCAGCCCCTGTGTCTGTCACATCTTCCCCTCTTACCCAGCCCCTGTGTCTGTCACACACACCCCTCTTCCCCAGCCCCTGTGTCTGTCACACACCCCTCTTCCCCAGCCCCTGTGTATTTCACACACCCCCCTCTTCCCCAGCCTGTGTCTGTCACAAATACCCATCTTCCGCAGCCCGTGTGTCTGTCACACACACACCCCTCTTCCCAAGTCCTTGTCTGCGACATCTCCCTCTCTTCCCCAGCCCCTGTGTCTGTCACACACACCCCTCTTCCACAGCCCCTGTGTCTGTCACACACCCCTCTTCCCCAGCTCCTGTGTCTGTCACATCTCCCCCTCTTCCCCAGCCCCTGTGACTGTCACACACACCCCTCTTCCCCAGCCCCTGTGTCTGTCACACAGACCCCTCTTCCCCAGCACCTGTGTCTGTCACACACCCCACTTCCCCAGCCCCTGTGTCTGTCACACACCCCTCTTCCACAGCCCCTGTGTCTGTCACACACGCCCCTCTTCACCAGCCCCAGTGTCTGTCACACACATCCTCTTCCCCAGCCCCTGTGACTGTCACACAGACCCCTCTTCCCCAGCCCCTGTGTCTGTCACACACACCCTTCTTCCCCAGCCCCTGTGCCTGTCACATATAGCCCTCTTCCCCAGCCCCTGTGTCTGTCACACACCCCCTCTTCCCCAGCCCCTGTGTCTGTCACACACACCTCTCTTCCCCAGCCCCTGTGTCTTTCACATCTCCCCCTCTTCCCCAGCCCCTGTGTCTCTCACATCTCCCCCTCTTCCCCTGTGTCTGTCACACACCCCTCTTCCCCATCCCCTGTGTCTGTTACACACCTCTCTTACCCAGCCCCTGTGTCTGTCACACCCCCCCTCTTCCCCAGCCTGTGTCTGTCACACGCCGCTCTTCCCCAGCCCCTGTGTCTGTCATTCCCCCCCTCTTCCCCAGTCCCTGTGTCTGTCACTACCCCCCTCTTCCCCAGCCTGTGTCTTTCACACACCCCCTCTTCCCCAGCTCCTGTGTCTGTCACACACCCCCTCTTCCCCAGCTCCTGTGTCTGTCACACACCCCCCCTTCCCAGCTCCTGTGTCTGTCACACACACCCTCTTCTCCAGCCCGTGTCTGTCACATCACCCCCTCTTCCCCAGCCCCTGTGTCTGTCCCACACACCCCTCTTCCCCAGCCCCTGTGTCTGTCACATCTAACCCTCTTCCCCAGCCCCTGTGTCTGTCACACACACCCCTCTTCCCCAGTCCCTGTGTCTGTCACACACCCCTCTTCCCCAGCCCCTGTGTATTTCACACACCCCCCTCTTCCCCAGCCTGTGTCTGTCACAAATACCCATCTTCCGCAGCCCCTGTGTCTGTCACACACAACCCTCTTCCCAAGTCCTTGTCTGCGACATCTCCCCCTCTTCCCCAGCCCCTGTGTCTGTCACACACACCCGTCTTCCCCAGCCCCTGTGTCTGTCACACACCCCTCTACCCCAGCTCCTGTGTCTGTCACATCTCCCCCTCTTCCCCAGCTCCTGTGACTGTCACACACACCCCTCTTCCCCAGCCCCTGTGTCTGTCACACAGACCCCTCTTCCCCAGCCCCTGTGTCTGTCACACACCCCACTACCCCTGCCCCTGTGTCTGTCACACACCCCTCTTCCCCAGCCCCTGTGTCTGTCACACACGCCCCTCTTCACCAGCCCCTGTGTCTGTCACACACATCCTCTTCCCCAGCCCCTGTGTCTGTCACACAGACCCCTCTTCCCCAGCCCCTGTGTCTGTCACACACACCCTTCTTCCCCAGCCCCTGTGCCTGTCACATATAGCCCTCTTCCCCAGCCCCTGTGTCTGTCACACACCCCCTCTTCCCCAGCCCCTGTGTCTGTCACACACACCTCTCTTCACCAGCCCCTGTGTCTTTCACATCTCCCCCTCTTCCCCAGCCCCTGTGTCTCTCTCATCTCCCCCTCTTCCCCTGTGTCTGTCACATACACCCTTCTTCCCCAGCCCCTGTGTCTGTCACACACACCTCTCTTCACCAGCCCCTGTGTCTTTCACATCTCCCCCTCTTCCTCAGCCCCTGTGTCTCTCTCATCTCCCCCTCTTCCCCTGTGTCTGTCACATACACCCTTCTTCCCCAGCCCCTGTGTCTGTCACACACCCCTCTTCCCCAGCCCCTGTGTATGCCACACACCCCCCTCTTCCCCAGCCTGTGTCTGTCACAAATACCCATCTTCCCCAGCCCCTGTGTCTGTCACACACCACTATTCCCCAGCCCCTGTGTCTGTCACATCTCCCCCTCTTCCCCAGCCCCTGTGTCTGTCACACAAACCTGTCTTCCCCAGCCCCTGTGTCTGTCACACATGCCCCTCTTCCCCTGCCCCTGTGTCTCTCACACACCCCACTTCCCCAGCCCGTGTGTCTGTCACACACTCCTCTTCCCCAGCCCCTGTGTCTGTCACACATGCCCATCTTCACCAGCCCCTGTGTCTGTCACACACCCCCTTTTCCCCAGCCCCTGTGTCTGTCACACTCCCCTCTTCCCCAGCCCCCATGTCTGTCACACCCCTCATCCCCAGCCGCTGTGCCTGTCACATATAGCCCTCTTCCCCAGCCCCTGTGTCTGTCACACACACCCTCTTCCCCAGCCCCTGTGTCTGTCACACTCCCCTCTTCCCCAGCCCCTATGTCTGTCACACCCCTCATCCCCAGCCCCTGTGCCTGTCACATATAGCCCTCTTCCCCAGCCCCTGTGTCTGTCACACTCATTTCTTCCCCAGCCCCTATGTCTGTCACACCCCTCATCCCCAGCCCCTGTGCCTGTCACATATAGCCCTCTTCCCCAGCCCCTGTGTCTGTCACACACCCCCTCTTCCCCAGCTCCTGTGTCTGTCACACACCCCTCTTCCCCAACCCCTGTGTCTGTCACATCTCCCCCTCTTCCCCAGCCCCTGTGTCTGCAATATCTTCCCCTCTTCCCCAGCCCCTGTTTCTGTCACACACACCCCTCTTCCCAAGCCCCTGTGTCTGTCACACACCCCTCTTCCCCAGCCCCTGAGTATGTCACACACACCCCTCTTCCTCAGCCCCTATGTCTGTCACACACACCCTTCTTCCCCAGCCCCTGTGTCTGTCACACACCCCTCTTCCCCAGCCCCTGTGTCTGTCACACACCCCCTTCTTCCCCAGCCTGTGTCTGTCACAAATACCCATCTTCCCCAGCCCCTGTGTCTGTCACACACCCCTCTTCCCCAGCCCCTGTGTCTGTCACATCTCCCCCTCTTCCCCAGCCCCTGTGTCTGTCACACACACCCCTCTTCCCCAGCCCCTGTGTCTGTCACACACCCCTCTTTCCCAGCCCCTGTGTCTGTCACACACACCCCTCTTCCCCAGCCTGTGTCTGTCACAAATACCCATCTTCCCCAGCCTCTGTGTCTGTCACACACTACTCTTCCCCAGCCCCTGTGTCTGTCACACATACCCCTCTTCCCCAGCCCCTGTGTCTGTCACACCCCCCTTTTCCCCAACCCCTGTGTCTGTCGCACACACCCCCTCTTCCCCAGCCCCTGTGTCTGTCACACACACCCCTCTTCCCCAGCCCCTGTGTCTGTCACATCTCCCCCTCTTCCACAGCCCCTGTGTATGTCACATCTCCCCCTCTTCCCCAGCCTCTGTGTCTGTCACACACACCCCTCTTCCCCAGCCCCTGTCTGTCACACACCCCTCTTCCCCAGCCCCTGTGTATGTCACACACCCCCCTCTTCCCCAGCCTGTGTCTGTCACAAATACCCATCTTCCCCAGCCCCTGTGTCTGTCACACACACCCCTCTTCCCCAGCCTTTATCTGTCACACACACCCCTCTTCCCAAGTCCATGTCTGTCAAATCTCCCCCTCTTCCCCAGCCCCTATGTCTGTCACACACACCACTCTTCCCCTGCCCCTGTGTCTGTCACACATGCCCATCTTCCCCAGCTCCTTTGTCTGTCACACACCCCTCTTCACCAGCCCCTGTCTGTCACACACACCTCTTCCCCAACCCCTGTGTCTGTCGCACACGCCCCTCTTCACCAGCCCCTGTGTCTGTCACATACCCCTCTCTTCCCCAGCCCCAGTATCTGTCATACAGACCCCTCTTCCCCAGCCACGGTGTATGTCACACACACCCCTCTTCCCCAGAACCTGTGTCTGTCACACATGCCCCTCTTCCCCAGCCCCTGTGTCTGTCACACTCCCCTCTTCCCCAGCCCCTATGTCTGTCACTCAACCCTCTTCCCCAGCCCCTGTGTCTGTCACATATAGCCCTCCTCCCCAGCCCCTGTGTCTGTCACACTCCCCTCTTCCCCAGCCCCTGTGTCTGTCACACATACCCCTCTTCCCTAGCCCCTGTGTCTGTCACATGCCCCTCTTCCCCAGCCCCTGTGTCTGTCACACACCCCTCCTCCCCAGCCCCTGTGTATGTCACACACCCCCCTCTTCCCCAGCCTGTGTCTGTCACACACCCCTCCTCCCCAGCCCCTGTGTCTGTCACAAATACCCCACTTCCCCTGCCCCTCTGTCTGTCACACATACCCCTCTTCCCCAGTCTGTGTCTGTCACACACATCTCTCTTCCCAAGTCCATGTCTGTCACATCTCCCCCTCTTCCCCAGCCCCTGTGTCTGTCACACATACCCCTCCTTCCCTGCCCCTGTGTATGTCACACACCCCTCTTCCCCATCCCCTGTGTCTGTCACATCTCCCCCTCTTCCCCAGCCCCTGTGACTGTCACACACACCCCTCTTCCCCAGCCACTGTGTTTGTCACACATATCCCTCTTCCCCAGCCTGTGTCTGTCACACACACCCCTCTTCCCAAGTACATGTCTGTCACATCTCCCCTTCTTCCCCAGCCCCTGTGTCTGTCATACACACCCCTATTCCCCAGCCCCTGTGTCTGTCACACACCCCTCTTCCCCATCCCCTGTGTCTGTCATAAACCCCCTCTTCCCCAGCCCCTGTGTCTGTCACACACACCCCTCTTCGCTGCCCCTGTGTCTGTCACACACAACCCTCGTCCCCGGCACCTGTGTCTGTCACACATACCCCTCTTCCCCAGCCCCTGTGTCTGTCACACACCCCTGTTTCCCAGCCCCGGTGTCTGTCACACCCACCCCTCTTCCCCATCCCCTGTCTGTCACAAACACCCCTCTTCCCCAGCCCCTGTGTCTGTCACATGCCCCTCTATTCCAGCCCCTGTGTCTGTCACAAACACCCCTCTTCCTCAGCCCCTGTGTCTGTCACACTCCCCACTTCCCCAACCCCTATGTCTGTCACACCCCTCATCCCCAGACCCTGTGCCTGTCAAATATAGCCCTCTTCCCCAGCCCCTGTGTCTGTCACACAACCCCTCTTCCCCAGCCCCTGTGTCTGTCACACACACCCCCACTCCCCAGACCCTGTGTCTGACACATCTCCCCCTCTTCCCCAGCCCCTGTGTCTGTCACATCTCCGCCTCTTCTCCAGCCCCTGGGTCTGTCACACACACCCCTCTTCCCCAGCCCCTGTGTCTGTCACACACCCCTCTTCCCCAGCCCCTGTGTATGTCACACACACCCCTCTTCCCCATCCTGTGTCTGTCACAAATACCCATCTTCCCCAGCCCCTGTGTCTGTCACACACACCCCTCTTCCCCAGCCTTTGTCTGTCACACACACCCCTCTTCCCAAGTCCATGTCTGTCACATCTCCCCCTCTTCCCCAGCCCCTATGTCTGCCACCCACCCCTCTTCCCCAGCCCCTGTGTCTGTCACATCTCCCCCTCTTCCCCAGCCCCTGTGTCTGTCTCACACACCTCTCTAACCCAGCCCCTGTGTCTGTCACACATGCCCCTCTTCCCCAGCCCCTGTGTCTGTCACACACCCCTATTCCCCAGCCCCTGTGTCTGTCACACACCCCTTTTCCCCAACCCCTGTGTCTGTCGCACACACCCCCTCTTCCCCAGCCCCTGTGTCTGTCACACACAACCCTCTTCCCCAGCCCCTGTGTCTGTCACATCTCCCCCTCTTCCCAAGCCCCTGTGTATGTCACATCTCCCCCTCTTCCCCAGCCTCTGTGTCTGTCACACACACCCCTCTTCCCCAGCCCCTGTCTGTCACACACCCCTCTTCCCCAGCCCCTGTGTATGTCACACACCCCCCTCTTCCCCAGCCTGTGTCTGTCACAAATACCCATCTTCCCCAGCCCCTGTGTCTGTCACACACACCCCTCTTCCCCAGCCTTTATCTGTCACACACACCCCTCTTCCCAAGTCCATGTCTGTCACATCTCCCCCTCTTCCCCAGCCCCTATGTCTGTCACACACCCCTCTTCCCCAGCCCCTGTGTCTGTCACATCTCCCCCTTTTCCCCAGCCCCTGTGTCTGTCACACACACCCCTCTTCCCCAGCCCCTGTGTCTGTCACACATGCCCCTCTTCCCCAGCTCCTTTGTCTGTCACACACCCCTCTTCACCAGCCCCTGTGTCTGTCAACCACCACTCTTCCCCAACCCCTGTGTCTGTCGCACACGCCCCTCTTCACCAGCCCCTATGTCTGTCACATACCCTCTTTTTCTCCAGCCCCTGTGTCTGTCATACAGACCCCTCTTCCCCAGCCCCTGTCTATGTCACACACACCCCTCTTCCCCAGAACCTGTGTCTGTCACACATGCCCCTCTTCCCCAGCCCCTGTGTCTGTCACACTCCCCTCTTCCCCTGCCCCTATGTCTGTCACACACCCCTCTTCCCCAGCCCCTGTGCCTGTCACATATAGCCCTCCTCCCCAGCCCCTGTGTCTGTCACACACCCCTCTTCCCCAGCCCCTGTGTCTGTCACACATACCCCTCTTCCCTAGCCCCTATGTCTGTCACATGCCCCTCTTCCCCAGCCCCGTGTCTGTCACACACCCCTCTTCCCCAGCCCCTGTGTCTGTCACACACCCCTCTTCCCCAGCCCCTGTGTATGTCACACACCCCCCTCTTCCCCAGCCTGTGTATGTCACACACCCCTCGTCCCCAGCCCCTGTGTCTGTCACAAATACCCCTCTTCCCCTGCCCCTGTGTCTGTCACACATACCCCTCTTCCCCAGTCTGTGTCTGTCACACACACCCCTCTTCCCAAGTCCATGTCTGTCACATCTCCCCTTCTTCCCCAGCGCCTGTGTCTGTCACACATACCCCTCTTTCCCAGCCCCTGTGTATGTCACACACCCCTCTTCCCCATCCCCTGTGTCTGTCACATCTCCCCCTCTTCCCCAGCCCCTGTGACTGTCACACACACCCCTCGTCCCCAGCCACTGTGGCTGTCACACATACCCCTCTTCCCCAGCCTGTGTCTGTCACACACACCCCTCTTCCCAAGTACATGTCTGTCACATCTCTCCCTCTTCCCCAGCCCCTGTGTCTGTCATACACACCCCTCTTCCCCAGCCCCTGTGTCTGTCACACACCCCTCTTCCCCATCCCCTGTGTCTGTCATAAACCCCGTCTTCCCCAGCGCCTGTGTCTGTCACACACACCCCTCTTCCCAGCCCCTGTGTCTGTCACACACAACCCTCATCCCCGGCCCCTGTGTCTGTCACACATACCCCTCTTCCCCAGCCCCTGTGTCTGTCACACACCCCTGTTCCCCAGGCCCGGTGTCTGTCACACCCACCCCTCTTCCCCGTCCCCTGTCTGTCACACACACCCCTCTACCTCAGCCCCTGTGTCTGTCACATGCCCCTCTATTCCAGCCCCTGTGTCTGTCACACACACCCCTCTTCCCCAGCCCCTGTGTCTGTCACACACACCCTCTTCCCCAGCCCCTGTGTCTGTCACACACACCCCTCTTCCCCATCCCGTGTCTGTCACACACACCCCTCTTCCCCAGCCCCTGTGTCTGTCACACTCACCCCTCTTCCCCAGCCCATATCTGTCACACACACCCCTCTTGCCCAGCCCCTGTGTCTGTCACACACCCCTCTTACCCTGCCCCTGTGTCTGTCACACATTCCCCTCTTCCCCAGCTTGTGTCTGTCACACACACCCCTCTTCCCAAGTCCATGTCTGTCACATCTCCCCCTCTTCCCCAGACCCTGTGTCTGTCACACATACCCCTCTTCCCCAGCCCCTGTGTCTGTCACATCTCCCCTCTTCCCCAGCCCCTATGTCTGTCCTACACACCCCTCTTCCCCAGCCCCTGTGTCTGTCACATACCCCTGTTCCCCATCCCCTGTGTCTGTCACATCTTCCCCTCTTCCCCAGCCCCTGTGTCTGTCACACACCCCTCTTCCCCATTCCCTGTGTCTGTTACACACCCCTCTTACCCAGCCCCTGTGTCTGTCACCCCCCCCTCTTCCCCAGCCTGTGTCTGTCATACGCCCCTCTTCCCCAGCCCCTGTGTCTGTCACTCCCCCCTCTTCCCCAGTCCCTGTGTCTGTCACATGCCCCTCTTCCCCGGCCCCTGTGTCTGTCACACCCCCCCTCTTCCCCAGCCTGTGTCTGTCACACACCCCCTCTTCCCCAGCACCCGTGTCTGTTACATCACCCCCTCTTCCCCAGCCCCTGTGTTTGTCACACACACCCCTCTTCCCCGGCCCCTGTGTCTGTCACACACTCCCTCTTACCCAGCCCCTGTGTCTGTCCCACACACCCCTCTTCCCCAGCCCCTGTGTCTGTCACATCTTCCCCTCTTACCCAGCCCCTGTGTCTGTCACACACACCCCTCTTCCCCAGCCCCTGTGTCTGTCACACACCCCTCTTCCCCAGCCCCTGTGTATTTCACACACCCCCCTCTTCCCCAGCCTGTGTCTGTCACAAATACCCATCTTCCGCAGCCCGTGTGTCTGTCACACACACACCCCTCTTCCCAAGTCCTTGTCTGCGACATCTCCCCCTCTTCCCCAGCCCCTGTGTCTGTCACACACACCCCTCTTCCACAGCCCCTGTGTCTGTCACACACCCCTCTTCCCCAACTCCTGTGTCTGTCACATCTCCCCCTCTTCCCCAGCCCCTGTGACTGTCACACACACCCCTCTTCCCCAGCCCCTGTGTCTGTCATAAACCCCGTCTTCCCCAGCGCCTGTGTCTGTCACACACACCCCTCTTCCCAGCCCCTGTGTCTGTCACACACAACCCTCATCCCCGGCCCCTGTGTCTGTCACACATACCCCTCTTCCCCAGCCCCTGTGTCTGTCACACATACCCCTCTTCCCCAGCACCTGTGTCTGTCACACACCCCACTTCCCCAGCCCCTGTGTCTGTCACACACCCCTCTTCCCCAGCCCCTGTGTCTGTCACACACGCCCCTCTTCACCAGCCCCAGTGTCTGTCACACACATCCTCTTCCCCAGCCCCTGTGACTGTCACACAGACCCCTCTTCCCCAGCCCCTGTGTCTGTCACACACACCCTTCTTCCCCAGCCCCTGTGCCTGTCACATATAGCCCTCTTCCCCAGCCCCTGTGTCTGTCACACACCCCCTCTTCCCCAGCCCCTGTGTCTGTCACACACACCTCTCTTCCCCAGCCCCTGTGTCTTTCACATCTCCCCCTCTTCCCCAGCCCCTGTGTCTCTCACATCTCCCCCTCTTCCCCTGTGTCTGTCACACACCCCTCTTCCCCATCCCCTGTGTCTGTTACACACCTCTCTTACCCAGCCCCTGTGTCTGTCACACACCCCCTCTTCCCCAGCCTGTGTCTGTCACACGCCGCTCTTCCCCAGCCCCTGTGTCTGTCATTCCCCCCTCTTCCCCAGTCCCTGTGTCTGTCACTACCCCCCTCTTCCCCAGCCTGTGTCTTTCACACACCCCCTCTTCCCCAGCTCCTGTGTCTGTCACACACCCCCTCTTCCCCAGCTCCTGTGTCTGTCACACACCCCCCCTTCCCAGCTCCTGTGTCTGTCACACACACCCTCTTCTCCAGCCCGTGTCTGTCACATCACCCCCTCTTCCCCAGCCCCTGTGTCTGTCCCACACACCCCTCTTCCCCAGCCCCTGTGTCTGTCACATCTAACCCTCTTCCCCAGCCCCTGTGTCTGTCACACACACCCCTCTTCCCCAGTCCCTGTGTCTGTCACACACCCCTCTTCCCCAGCCCCTGTGTATTTCACACACCCCCCTCTTCCCCAGCCTGTGTCTGTCACAAATACCCATCTTCCGCAGCCCCTGTGTCTGTCACACACACCCCTCTTCCCAAGTCCTTGTCTGCGACATCTCCCCCTCTTCCCCAGCCCCTGTGTCTGTCACACACACCCGTCTTCCCCAGCCCCTGTGTCTGTCACACACCCCTCTTCCCCAGCTCCTGTGTCTGTCACATCTCCCCCTCTTCCCCAGCCCCTGTGACTGTCACACACACCCCTCTTCCCCAGCCCCTGTGTCTGTCACACAGACCCCTCTTCCCCAGCCCCTGTGTCTGTCACACACCCCACTACCCCTGCCCCTGTGTCTGTCACACACCCCTCTTCCCCAGCCCCTGTGTCTGTCACACACGCCCCTCTTCACCAGCCCCTGTGTCTGTCACACACATCCTCTTCCCCAGCCCCTGTGTCTGTCACACAGACCCCTCTTCCCCAGCCCCTGTGTCTGTCACACACACCCTTCTTCCCCAGCCCCTGTGCCTGTCACATATAGCCCTCTTCCCCAGCCCCTGTGTCTGTCACACACCCCCTCTTCCCCAGCCCCTGTGTCTGTCACACACACCTCTCTTCACCAGCCCCTGTGTCTTTCACATCTCCCCCTCTTCCCCAGCCCCTGTGTCTCTCTCATCTCCCCCTCTTCCCCTGTGTCTGTCACATACACCCTTCTTCCGCAGCCCCTGTGTCTGTCACACACACCTCTCTTCACCAGCCCCTGTGTCTTTCACATCTCCCCCTCTTCCCCAGCCCCTGTGTCTCTCTCATCTCCCCCTCTTCCCCTGTGTCTGTCACATACACCCTTCTTCCCCAGCCCCTGTGTCTGTCACACACCCCTCTTCCCCAGCCCCTGTGTATGCCACACACCCCCCTCTTCCCCAGCCTGTGTCTGTCACAAATACCCATCTTCCCCAGCCCCTGTGTCTGTCACACACCACTATTCCCCAGCCCCTGTGTCTGTCACATCTCCCCCTCTTCCCCAGCCCCTGTGTCTGTCACACAAACCTGTCTTCCCCAGCCCCTGTGTCTGTCACACATGCCCCTCTTCCCCTGCCCCTGTGTCTCTCACACACCCCACTTCCCCAGCCCGTGTGTCTGTCACACACTCCTCTTCCCCAGCCCCTGTGTCTGTCACACACGCCCATCTTCACCAGCCCCTGTGTCTGTCACACACCCCCTTTTCCCCAGCCCCTGTGTCTGTCACACTCCCCTCTTCCCCAGCCCCCATGTCTGTCACACCCCTCATCCCCAGCCGCTGTGCCTGTCACATATAGCCCTCTTCCCCAGCCCCTGTGTCTGTCACACACACCCTCTTCCCCAGCCCCTGTGTCTGTCACACTCCCCTCTTCCCCAGCCCCTATGTCTGTCACACCCCTCATCCCCAGCCCCTGTGCCTGTCACATATAGCCCTCTTCCCCAGCCCCTGTGTCTGTCACACTCATTTCTTCCCCAGCCCCTATGTCTGTCACACCCCTCATCCCCAGCCCCTGTGCCTGTCACATATAGCCCTCTTACCCAGCCCCTGTGTCTGTCACACACCCCCTCTTCCCCAGCCCCTGTGTCTGTCACACACCCCTCTTCCCCAACCCCTGTGTCTGTCACATCTCCCCCTCTTCCCCAGCCCCTGTGTCTGCAATATCTTCCCCTCTTCCCCAGCCCCTGTGTCTGTCACACAGACCCCTCTTCCCCAGCCCCTGTGTCTGTCACACACACCCTTCTTCCCCAGCCCCTGTGCCTGTCACATATAGCCCTCTTCCCCAGCCCCTGTGTCTGTCACACACCCCCTCTTCCCCAGCCCCTGTGTCTGTCACACACACCTCTCTTCACCAGCCCCTGTGTCTTTCACATCTCCCCCTCTTCCCCAGCCCCTGTGTCTCTCTCATCTCCCCCTCTTCCCCTGTGTCTGTCACATACACCCTTCTTCCGCAGCCCCTGTGTCTGTCACACACACCTCTCTTCACCAGCCCCTGTGTCTTTCACATCTCCCCCTCTTCCCCAGCCCCTGTGTCTCTCTCATCTCCCCCTCTTCCCCTGTGTCTGTCACATACACCCTTCTTCCCCAGCCCCTGTGTCTGTCACACACCCCTCTTCCCCAGCCCCTGTGTATGCCACACACCCCCCTCTTCCCCAGCCTGTGTCTGTCACAAATACCCATCTTCCCCAGCCCCTGTGTCTGTCACACACCACTATTCCCCAGCCCCTGTGTCTGTCACATCTCCCCCTCTTCCCCAGCCCCTGTGTCTGTCACACAAACCTGTCTTCCCCAGCCCCTGTGTCTGTCACACATGCCCCTCTTCCCCTGCCCCTGTGTCTCTCACACACCCCACTTCCCCAGCCCGTGTGTCTGTCACACACTCCTCTTCCCCAGCCCCTGTGTCTGTCACACACGCCCATCTTCACCAGCCCCTGTGTCTGTCACACACCCCCTTTTCCCCAGCCCCTGTGTCTGTCACACTCCCCTCTTCCCCAGCCCCCATGTCTGTCACACCCCTCATCCCCAGCCGCTGTGCCTGTCACATATAGCCCTCTTCCCCAGCCCCTGTGTCTGTCACACACACCCTCTTCCCCAGCCCCTGTGTCTGTCACACTCCCCTCTTCCCCAGCCCCTATGTCTGTCACACCCCTCATCCCCAGCCCCTGTGCCTGTCACATATAGCCCTCTTCCCCAGCCCCCGTGTCTGTCACACTCATTTCTTCCCCAGCCCCTATGTCTGTCACACCCCTCATCCCCAGCCCCTGTGCCTGTCACATATAGCCCTCTTACCCAGCCCCTGTGTCTGTCACACACCCCCTCTTCCCCAGCCCCTGTGTCTGTCACACACCCCTCTTCCCCAACCCCTGTGTCTGTCACATCTCCCCCTCTTCCCCAGCCCCTGTGTCTGCAATATCTTCCCCTCTTCCCCAGCCCCTGTTTCTGTCACACACACCCCTCTTCCCAAGCCCCTGTGTCTGTCACACACCCCTCTTCCCCAGCCCCTGAGTATGTCACACACACCCCTCTTCCTCAGCCCCTATGTCTGTCACACACCCCTCTTCCCCAGCCCCTGTGTCTGTCACATCTCCCCCTCTTCCCCAGCCTGTGTCTGTCTCAAATGCCCATCTTCCCCAGCCCCTGTGTCTGTCACACACACCCCTCTTCCCCAGCCTTTGTCTGTCACAAACACCCCTCTTCCCAAATCCATGTCTGTCACATCTCCCCGTCTTCCCAGCCCCTGTGTCTGTCACACACACCCCTCTTCCTCAGCCCCTATGTCTGTCACACACCCCTCTTCCCCAGCCCCTGTGTCTGTCACATCTCCCCCTCTTCCCCAGCCCCTGTGTCTGTCACACACAGCCCTCTTCCCCAGCCCCTGTGTCTGTCACACATCCCACTCTTCCCCAGCCCCTGTGTCTGTCACACACCCCTTTTCCCCAGCCCCTGTGTCTGTCACACCCCTCTTCCCCAACCCCTCTGTCTGTCGCACACGCCCTTATTCACCAGCCCCTGTGTCTGTCACATACCCCCTATTCCCCAGCCCCTGTGTCTTTCACACTGACGCCTCTTCCCCAGCCCCTGTGTCTGTCACACACTCCCCTCTTCCCCAGCCCCTATATCTGTTACACAACCCTCTTCCCCAGCCCCTGTGTCTGTCACGTATAGCCCTCCTCCCCAGCCCCTGTGTTTGTCACACACCCCCTCTTCCCCAGCCCCTGTGTCTGTCACACATACCACTCTTCCCCAGCCACTGTGTCTGTCACATGCCCGTCTTCCCCAGCCCCTGTGTCTGTCACACACCTCTCTTCCCAAGCCCCTGTGTCTGTCACACACCCCTCTTCCCCAGCCCCTGTGTATGTCACACACCCCCCTCTTCCCCAGCCTGTGTCTGTCATACACCCCTCCTCCCCAGCCCCTGTGTCTGTCACAAATCCCCCTCTTCCCCTGCCCCTGTGTCTGTCACACATACCCCTCTTCCCCAGCCTGTGTCTGTCACACACACCTCTCTTCCCAAGTCCATGTCTGTCACATCTCCCCCTCTTCCCCAGCCCCTGTGTATGTCACACACCCCTTTTCCCCAGCCCCTGTGTCTGTCTCATCTCCCCCTCTTCCCCAGCCCCTGTGACTGTCACACACACCCCTCTTCCCCAGCCCCTGGGTCTATCACACATACCCCTCTTCCCCAGCCTGTGTCTGTCACACACACCCCTCTTCCCAAGTCCATATCTCACATCTCCCCCTCTTCCCCAGCCCCTGTGTCTGTCACACATACCCCTCTTCCCCAGTCCCTGTGTCTGTCACACACCCCTCTTCCCCAGCCCCTGTGTGTGTCACATCTCCCCCTCTTCCCCAGCCCCTGTGTCTGTCATACACACCCCTCTTCCCCAGCCCCTGTGTCTGTCACACACCCCTCTTCCCCATCCCCTGTCTGTCACACTCCCCTCTTTCCCAGCCCCTATGTCTGTCACACCCCTCTTCCCCAGCCCCTGTGCCTGTCACATATAGCCCTCTTCCCCAGCCCCTGTGTCTGTCACACACCCCCTCTTCCCCAGCCCCTGTATCTGTCACACACACCCCTCTTCCCCAGCCCGTGTCTGTCACATCTCCCAATCTTCCCCAGCCCCTGTGTCTGTCACATCTCCCCCTCTTCCCCAGCCCCTGTGTCTGTCACACACACCCTCTTCCCCAGCCCCTGTGTCTGTCACACTCCCCTCTTCCCCATCCCCTATGTCTGTCACACCCCTCATCCCCTGCCCCTGTGCCTGTCACATATAGCCCTCTTCCCCAGCCCCTGTGTCTGTCACACTCCCCTCTTCCCCAGCCCCTATGTCTGTCACACCCCTCATCCCGAGCCCCTGTGCCTGTCACATATAGCCCTCTTCCCCAGCCCCTGTGTCTGTCACACACCCCCTCTTCCCCAGCCCCTGTGTCTGTCACACACACCCCTCTTCCCCAGCCCCTGTGTCTGTCTCATCTCTCCTCTTCCCCAGCCCCTGTGTCTGCAACATCTCCCCTTCTTCCCCAGCCCCTGTTTCTGTCACACACACCCCTCTTCCCCAGCCCCTGTGTCTGTCACACACCCCTCTTCCCCAGCCCCTGTGTATTTCACACCCCCCCTCTTCCCCAGCCTGTGTCTGTCACAAATGCCCATCTTCCCCAGCCCCTGTGTCTGTCACACACACCCCTCTTCCCCAGCCTTTGTCTGTCACACACACCCCTCTTCCCAAATCCATGTCTGTCACATCTCCCCCTCTTCCCCAGCCCCTGTGTCTGTCACACATGCCCCTCTTCCCCAGCCCCTATGTCTGTCACACACCCCTTTTCCCCAGCCCCTGTGTCTGTCACACCCCTCTTCTCCAACCCCTGTGTCTGTCGCACACGCCCCTATTCACCAGCCCCTGTGTCTGTCACATACCCCCTCTTCCCCAGCCCCTGTGTCATTAACACTGACGCCTCTTCCCCAGCCCCTGTGTCTGTCACACACTCCCCTCTTCCCCAGCCCCTATATCTGTTACACACCCCTCTTACCCAGCCCCTGTGTCTGTCACATATAGCCCTCCTCCCCAGCCCCAGTGTCTTTCACACACCCCTCTTCCCCAGCCCCTGTGTCTGTCACACATACCCCTCTTCCCCAGCCCTTGTGTCTGTCACATGCCCCTCTTCCCCAGCCCCTGTGTCTGTCACACACCTCTCTTCACCAGCCCCTGTGTCTGTGACACACCCCTCTTCCCCAGCCCCTGTGTATGTCACACACCCACATCTTCCCCAGACTGTGTCTGTCACACACCCCTCCTCCCCAGCCCCAGTGTCTGTCCCAAATACCCCTCTTCCCCAGCCCCTGTGTCTGTCACACATACCCCTCGTCCCCAGCCTGTGTCTGTCACACACACATCTCTTCCCAAGTCCATGTCTGTCACATCTCCCCCTCTTCCCCAGCCCCTGTGTATGTCACACACACCTCCTCCCCAGCCCCTGTGTCTGTCACAAATACCCCTCTTCCCCTGCCCCTGTGTCTGTCACACATACCCCTCTTCCCCAGCCTGTGTCTGTCACACACACCTCTCTTCCCGTCCATGTCTGTCACATCTCCCCCTCTTCCCCAGCCCCTGTGTATGTCACACACCCCTCTTCCCCAGCCCCTGTGTCTGTCACATCTCCCCCTCTTCCCCAGCCCCTGTGACTGTCACACACACCCCTCTTCCCCAGCCCCAGTGTCTATCACACATACCCCTCTTCCCTAGCCTGTGTCTGTCACACACACCCCTCTTCCCAAGTCCATATCTGTCACATCTCCCCCTCTTCCCCTGCCCCTGTGTCTGTCACACATACCCCTCTTCCCCAGTCCCTGTGTCTGTCACACACCCCTCTTCCCCAGGCCCTGTGTGTGTCACATCTCCCCCTCTTCCCCAGCCCCTGTGTCTGTCATACACACCCCTCTTCCCCAGCCCCTGTGTCTGTCACACACCCCTCTTCCCCATACCCTGTGTCTGTCACACTCCCCTCTTCCCCAGCCCCTATGTCTGTCACACTCCCCTCTTCCCCAGCCCCTGTGTCTGTCACTCTTCCCCAGCCTGTGTCTGTCACATGCCCCTCTTCCCCAGCCCCTGTGTCTGTCACTCCCCCCCTCTTCCCCAGTCCCTGTGTCTGTCACTACCCCCCTCTTCCCCAGCCTGTGTCTTTCACACACCCCCTCTTCCCCAGATCCTGTGTCTGTCACACACCCCCTCTTCCCCAGCTCCTGTGTCTGTCACACACCCCCCCTTCCCAGCTCCTGTGTCTGTCACACACACCCTCTTCTGCAGCCCGTGTCTGTTACATCAGCCCCTCTTCCCCAGCCCCTGTGTCTGTCCCACACACCCCTCTTCCCCAACCCCTGTGTCTGTCACATCTAACCCTCTTCCCCAGCCCCTGTGTCTGTCACACACACCCCTCTTCCCCAGTCCCTGTGTCTGTCACACACCCGTCTTACCCAGCCCCTGTGTATTTCACACACCCCCCTCTTCCCCAGCCTGTGTCTGTCACAAATACCCATCTTCCGCAGCCCCTGTGTCTGTCACACACACCCCTCTTCCCAAGTCCTTGTCTGCGACATCTCCCCCTCTTCCCCAGCCCCTGTGTCTGTCACACACACCCGTCTTCCCCAGCCCCTGTGTCTGTCACACACCCCTCTTCCCCAGCTCCTGTGTCTGTCACATCTCCCCCTCTTCCCCAGCCCCTGTGACTGTCACACACACCCCTCTTCCCCAGCCCCTGGGTCTGTCACAAAGACCCCTCTTCCCCAGCCCCTGTGTCTGTCACACAGACCCCTCTTCCCCAGCCCCTGTGTCTGTCACACACCCCACTACCCCAGCCCCTGTGTCTGTCACACACCCCTCTTCCCCAGCCCCTGTGTCTGTCACACTCCCCTCTTCACCAGCCCCTGTGTCTGTCACACACATCCTCTTCCCCAGCCCCTGTGTCTGTCACACAGACCCCTCTTCCCCAGCCCCTGTGTCTGTCACACACACCCTTCTTCCCCAGCCCCTGTGCCTGTCACATATAGCCCTCTTCCCCAGCCCCTGTGTCTGTCACACACCCCCTCTTCCCCAGCCCCTGTATCTGTCACACACACCCCTCTTCCCCAGCCCCTGTGACTGTCACACAGACCCCTCTTCCCCAGCCCCTGTGTCTGTCACACACACCCTTCTTCCCCAGCCCCTGTGCCTGTCACATATAGCCCTCTTCCCCAGCCCCTGTGTCTGTCACACACCCCCTCTTCCCCAGCCCCTGTGTCTGTCACACACACCTCTCTTCCCCAGCCCCTGTGTCTTTCACATCTCCCCCTCTTCCCCAGCCCCTGTGTCTCTCACATCTCCCCCTCTTCCCCTGTGTCTGTCACACACCCCTCTTCCCCATCCCCTGTGTCTGTTACACACCTCTCTTACCCAGCCCCTGTGTCTGTCACACCCCCCCTCTTCCCCAGCCTGTGTCTGTCACACGCCGCTCTTCCCCAGCCCCTGTGTCTGTCATTCCCCCCCTCTTCCCCAGTCCCTGTGTCTGTCACTACCCCCCTCTTCCCCAGCCTGTGTCTTTCACACACCCCCTCTTCCCCAGCTCCTGTGTCTGTCACACACCCCCTCTTCCCCAGCTCCTGTGTCTGTCACACACCCCCCCTTCCCAGCTCCTGTGTCTGTCACACACACCCTCTTCTCCAGCCCGTGTCTGTCACATCACCCCCTCTTCCCCAGCCCCTGTGTCTGTCCCACACACCCCTCTTCCCCAGCCCCTGTGTCTGTCACATCTAACCCTCTTCCCCAGCCCCTGTGTCTGTCACACACACCCCTCTTCCCCAGTCCCTGTGTCTGTCACACACCCCTCTTCCCCAGCCCCTGTGTATTTCACACACCCCCCTCTTCCCCAGCCTGTGTCTGTCACAAATACCCATCTTCCGCAGCCCCTGTGTCTGTCACACACACCCCTCTTCCCAAGTCCTTGTCTGCGACATCTCCCCCTCTTCCCCAGCCCCTGTGTCTGTCACACACACCCGTCTTCCCCAGCCCCTGTGTCTGTCACACACCCCTCTTCCCCAGCTCCTGTGTCTGTCACATCTCCCCCTCTTCCCCAGCCCCTGTGACTGTCACACACACCCCTCTTCCCCAGCCCCTGTGTCTGTCACACAGACCCCTCTTCCCCAGCCCCTGTGTCTGTCACACACCCCACTACCCCTGCCCCTGTGTCTGTCACACACCCCTCTTCCCCAGCCCCTGTGTCTGTCACACACGCCCCTCTTCACCAGCCCCTGTGTCTGTCACACACATCCTCTTCCCCAGCCCCTGTGTCTGTCACACAGACCCCTCTTCCCCAGCCCCTGTGTCTGTCACACACACCCTTCTTCCCCAGCCCCTGTGCCTGTCACATATAGCCCTCTTCCCCAGCCCCTGTGTCTGTCACACACCCCCTCTTCCCCAGCCCCTGTGTCTGTCACACACACCTCTCTTCACCAGCCCCTGTGTCTTTCACATCTCCCCCTCTTCCCCAGCCCCTGTGTCTCTCTCATCTCCCCCTCTTCCCCTGTGTCTGTCACATACACCCTTCTTCCCCAGCCCCTGTGTCTGTCACACACACCTCTCTTCACCAGCCCCTGTGTCTTTCACATCTCCCCCTCTTCCCCAGCCCCTGTGTCTCTCTCATCTCCCCCTCTTCCCCTGTGTCTGTCACATACACCCTTCTTCCCCAGCCCCTGTGTCTGTCACACACCCCTCTTCCCCAGCCCCTGTGTATGCCACACACCCCCCTCTTCCCCAGCCTGTGTCTGTCACAAATACCCATCTTCCCCAGCCCCTGTGTCTGTCACACACCACTATTCCCCAGCCCCTGTGTCTGTCACATCTCCCCCTCTTCCCCAGCCCCTGTGTCTGTCACACAAACCTGTCTTCCCCAGCCCCTGTGTCTGTCACACATGCCCCTCTTCCCCTGCCCCTGTGTCTCTCACACACCCCACTTCCCCAGCCCGTGTGTCTGTCACACACTCCTCTTCCCCAGCCCCTGTGTCTGTCACACACGCCCATCTTCACCAGCCCCTGTGTCTGTCACACACCCCCTTTTCCCCAGCCCCTGTGTCTGTCACACTCCCCTCTTCCCCAGCCCCCATGTCTGTCACACCCCTCATCCCCAGCCGCTGTGCCTGTCACATATAGCCCTCTTCCCCAGCCCCTGTGTCTGTCACACACACCCTCTTCCCCAGCCCCTGTGTCTGTCACACTCCCCTCTTCCCCAGCCCCTATGTCTGTCACACCCCTCATCCCCAGCCCCTGTGCCTGTCACATATAGCCCTCTTCCCCAGCCCCTGTGTCTGTCACACTCATTTCTTCCCCAGCCCCTATGTCTGTCACACCCCTCATCCCCAGCCCCTGTGCCTGTCACATATAGCCCTCTTCCCCAGCCCCTGTGTCTGTCACACACCCCCTCTTCCCCAGCCCCTGTGTCTGTCACACACCCCTCTTCCCCAACCCCTGTGTCTGTCACATCTCCCCCTCTTCCCCAGCCCCTGTGTCTGCAATATCTTCCCCTCTTCCCCAGCCCCTGTTTCTATCACACACACCCCTCTTCCCAAGCCCCTGTGTCTGTCACACACCCCTCTTCCCCAGCCCCTGAGTATGTCACACACACCCCTCTTCCACAGCCCCTATGTCTGTCACACACCCCTCTTCCCCAGCCCCTGTGTCTGTCACATCTCCCCCTCTTCCCCAGCCTGTGTCTGTCTCAAATGCCCATCTTCCCCAGCCCCTGTGTCTGTCACACACACCCCTCTTCCCCAGCCTTTGTCTGTCACAAACACCCCTCTTCCCAAATCCATGTCTGTCACATCTCCCCCTCTTCCCAGCCCCTGTGTCTGTCACACACACCCCTCTTCCTCAGCCCCTATGTCTGTCACACACCCCTCTTCCCCAGCCCCTGTGTCTGTCACATCTCCCCCTCTTCCCCAGCCCCTGTGTCTGTCACACACAGCCCTCTTCCCCAGCCCCTGTGTCTGTCACACATCCCACTCTTCCCCAGCCCCTGTGTCTGTCACACACCCCTTTTCCCCAGCCCCTGTGTCTGTCACACCCCTCTTCCCCAACCCCTCTGTCTGTCGCACACGCCCCTATTCACCAGCCCCTGTGTCTGTCACATACCCCCTATTCCCCAGCCCCTGTGTCTTTCACACTGACGCCTCTTCCCCAGCCCCTGTGTCTGTCACACACTCCCCTCTTCCCCAGCCCCTATATCTGTTACACAACCCTCTTCCCCAGCCCCTGTGTCTGTCACGTATAGCCCTCCTCCCCAGCCCCTGTGTTTGTCACACACCCCCTCTTCCCCAGCCCCTGTGTCTGTCACACATACCACTCTTCCCCAGCCACTGTGTCTGTCACATGCCCGTCTTCCCCAGCCCCTGTGTCTGTCACACACCTCTCTTCCCAAGCCCCTGTGTCTGTCACACACCCCTCTTCCCCAGCCCCTGTGTATGTCACACACCCCCCTCTTCCCCAGCCTGTGTCTGTCATACACCCCTCCTCCCCAGCCCCTGTGTCTGTCACAAATCCCCCTCTTCCCCTGCCCCTGTGTCTGTCACACATACCCCTCTTCCCCAGCCTGTGTCTGTCACACACACCTCTCTTCCCAAGTCCATGTCTGTCACATCTCCCCCTCTTCCCCAGCCCCTGTGTATGTCACACACCCCTTTTCCCCAGCCCCTGTGTCTGTCTCATCTCCCCCTCTTCCCCAGCCCCTGTGACTGTCACACACACCCCTCTTCCCCAGCCCCTGGGTCTATCACACATACCCCTCTTCCCCAGCCTGTGTCTGTCACACACACCCCTCTTCCCAAGTCCATATCTCACATCTCCCCCTCTTCCCCAGCCCCTGTGTCTGTCACACATACCCCTCTTCCCCAGTCCCTGTGTCTGTCACACACCCCTCTTCCCCAGCCCCTGTGTGTGTCACATCTCCCCCTCTTCCCCAGCCCCTGTGTCTGTCATACACACCCCTCTTCCCCAGCCCCTGTGTCTGTCACACACCCCTCTTCCCCATCCCCTGTCTGTCACACTCCCCTCTTTCCCAGCCCCTATGTCTGTCACACCCCTCTTCCCCAGCCCCTGTGCCTGTCACATATAGCCCTCTTCCCCAGCCCCTGTGTCTGTCACACACCCCCTCTTCCCCAGCCCCTGTATCTGTCACACACACCCCTCTTCCCCAGCCCGTGTCTGTCACATCTCCCAATCTTCCCCAGCCCCTGTGTCTGTCACATCTCCCCCTCTTCCCCAGCCCCTGTGTCTGTCACACACACCCTCTTCCCCAGCCCCTGTGTCTGTCACACTCCCCTCTTCCCCATCCCCTATGTCTGTCACACCCCTCATCCCCTGCCCCTGTGCCTGTCACATATAGCCCTCTTCCCCAGCCCCTGTGTCTGTCACACTCCCCTCTTCCCCAGCCCCTATGTCTGTCACACCCCTCATCCTGAGCCCCTGTGCCTGTCACATATAGCCCTCTTCCCCAGCCCCTGTGTCTGTCACACACCCCCTCTTCCCCAGCCCCTGTGTCTGTCACACACACCCCTCTTCCCCAGCCCCTGTGTCTGTCTCATCTCTCCTCTTCCCCAGCCCCTGTGTCTGCAACATCTCCCCTTCTTCCCCAGCCCCTGTTTCTGTCACACACACCCCTCTTCCCCAGCCCCTGTGTCTGTCACACACCCCTCTTCCCCAGCCCCTGTGTATTTCACACCCCCCCTCTTCCCCAGCCTGTGTCTGTCACAAATGCCCATCTTCCCCAGCCCCTGTGTCTGTCACACACACCCCTCTTCCCCAGCCTTTGTCTGTCACACACACCCCTCTTCCCAAATCCATGTCTGTCACATCTCCCCCTCTTCCCCAGCCCCTGTGTCTGTCACACATGCCCCTCTTCCCCAGCCCCTATGTCTGTCACACACCCCTTTTCCCCAGCCCCTGTGTCTGTCACACCCCTCTTCTCCAACCCCTGTGTCTGTCGCACACGCCCCTATTCACCAGCCCCTGTGTCTGTCACATACCCCCTCTTCCCCAGCCCCTGTGTCATTCACACTGACGCCTCTTCCCCAGCCCCTGTGTCTGTCACACACTCCCCTCTTCCCCAGCCCCTATATCTGTTACACACCCCTCTTACCCAGCCCCTGTGTCTGTCACATATAGCCCTCCTCCCCAGCCCCAGTGTCTTTCACACACCCCTCTTCCCCAGCCCCTGTGTCTGTCACACATACCCCTCTTCCCCAGCCCTTGTGTCTGTCACATGCCCCTCTTCCCCAGCCCCTGTGTCTGTCACACACCTCTCTTCACCAGCCCCTGTGTCTGTGACACACCCCTCTTCCCCAGCCCCTGTGTATGTCACACACCCACATCTTCCCCAGACTGTGTCTGTCACACACCCCTCCTCCCCAGCCCCAGTGTCTGTCCCAAATACCCCTCTTCCCCAGCCCCTGTGTCTGTCACACATACCCCTCGTCCCCAGCCTGTGTCTGTCACACACACATCTCTTCCCAAGTCCATGTCTGTCACATCTCCCCCTCTTCCCCAGCCCCTGTGTATGTCACACACACCTCCTCCCCAGCCCCTGTGTCTGTCACAAATACCCCTCTTCCCCTGCCCCTGTGTCTGTCACACATACCCCTCTTCCCCAGCCTGTGTCTGTCACACACACCTCTCTTCCCGTCCATGTCTGTCACATCTCCCCCTCTTCCCCAGCCCCTGTGTATGTCACACACCCCTCTTCCCCAGCCCCTGTGTCTGTCACATCTCCCCCTCTTCCCCAGCCCCTGTGACTGTCACACACACCCCTCTTCCCCAGCCCCAGTGTCTATCACACATACCCCTCTTCCCTAGCCTGTGTCTGTCACACACACCCCTCTTCCCAAGTCCATATCTGTCACATCTCCCCCTCTTCCCCTGCCCCTGTGTCTGTCACACATACCCCTCTTCCCCAGTCCCTGTGTCTGTCACACACCCCTCTTCCCCAGGCCCTGTGTGTGTCACATCTCCCCCTCTTCCCCAGCCCCTGTGTCTGTCATACACACCCCTCTTCCCCAGCCCCTGTGTCTGTCACACACCCCTCTTCCCCATCCCCTGTGTCTGTCACACTCCCCTCTTCCCCAGCCCCTATGTCTGTCACACTCCCCTCTTCCCCAGCCCCTGTGTCTGTCACTCTTCCCCAGCCTGTGTCTGTCACATGCCCCTCTTCCCCAGCCCCTGTGTCTGTCACTCCCCCCCTCTTCCCCAGTCCCTGTGTCTGTCACTACCCCACTCTTCCCCAGCCTGTGTCTTTCACACACCCCCTCTTCCCCAGATCCTGTGTCTGTCACACACCCCCTCTTCCCCAGCTCCTGTGTCTGTCACACACCCCCCCTTCCCAGCTCCTGTGTCTGTCACACACACCCTCTTCTCCAGCCCGTGTCTGTTACATCAGCCCCTCTTCCCCAGCCCCTGTGTCTGTCCCACACACCCCTCTTCCCCAGCCCCTGTGTCTGTCACATCTAACCCTCTTCCCCAGCCCCTGTGTCTGTCACACACACCCCTCTTCCCCAGTCCCTGTGTCTGTCACACACCCCTCTTACCCAGCCCCTGTGTATTTCACACACCCCCCTCTTCCCCAGCCTGTGTCTGTCACAAATACCCATCTTCCGCAGCCCCTGTGTCTGTCACACACACCCCTCTTCCCAAGTCCTTGTCTGCGACATCTCCCCCTCATCCCCAGCCCCTGTGTCTGTCACACACACCCGTCTTCCCCAGCCCCTGTGTCTGTCACACACCCCTCTTCCCCAGCTCCTGTGTCTGTCACATCTCCCCCTCTTCCCCAGCCCCTGTGACTGTCACACACACCCCTCTTCCCCAGCCCCTGGGTCTGTCACAAAGACCCCTCTTCCCCAGCCCCTGTGTCTGTCACACAGACCCCTCTTCCCCAGCCCCTGTGTCTGTCACACACCCCACTACCCCAGCCCCTGTGTCTGTCACACACCCCTCTTCCCCAGCCCCTGTGTCTGTCACACACGCCCCTCTTCACCAGCCCCTGTGTCTGTCACACACATCCTCTTCCCCAGCCCCTGTGTCTGTCACACAGACCCCTCTTCCCCAGCCCCTGTGTCTGTCACACACACCCTTCTTCCCCAGCCCCTGTGCCTGTCACATATAGCCCTCTTCCCCAGCCCCTGTGTCTGTCACACACCCCCTCTTCCCCAGCCCCTGTGTCTGTCACACACACCTCTCTTCACCAGCCCCTGTGTCTTTCACATCTCCCCCTCTTCCCCAGCCCCTGTGTCTCTCACATCTCCCCCTCTTCCCCTGTGTCTGTCACATACACCCTTCTTCCCCAGCCCCTGTGTCTGTCACACATGCCTCTTCCCCAGCCCCTGTGTATGCCACACACCCCCCTCTTCCCCAGCCTGTGTCTGTCACAAATACCCATCTTCCCCAGCCCCTGTGTCTGTCACACACCACTATTCCCCAGCCCCTGTGTCTGTCACATCTCCCCCTCTTCCCCAGCCCCTGTGTCTGTCACACAAACCTGTCTTCCCCAGCCCCTGTGTCTGTCACACATGCCCCTCTTCCCCTGCCCCTGTGTCTCTCACACACCCCACTTCCCCAGCCCGTGTGTCTGTCACACACTCCTCTTCCCCAGCCCCTGTGTCTGTCACACACGCCCATCTTCACCAGCCCCTGTGTCTGTCACACACCCCCTTTTCCCCAGCCCCTGTGTCTGTCACACTCCCCTCTTCCCCAGCCCCCATGTCTGTCACACCCCTCATCCCCAGCCGCTGTGCCTGTCACATATAGCCCTCTTCCCCAGCCCCTGTGTCTGTCACACACACCCTCTTCCCCAGCCCCTGTGTCTGTCAAACTCCCCTCTTCCCCAGCCCCTATGTCTGTCACACCCCTCATCCCCAGCCCCTGTGCCTGTCACATATAGCCCTCTTCCCCAGCCCCTGTGTCTGTCACACTCATTTCTTCCCCAGCCCCTATGTCTGTCACACCCCTCATCCCCAGCCCCTGTGCCTGTCACATATAGCCCTCTTCCCCAGCCCCTGTGTCTGTCACACACCCCCTCTTCCCCAGCCCCTGTGTCTGTCACACACCCCTCTTCCCCAACCCCTGTGTCTGTCACATCTCCCCCTCTTCCCCAGCCCCTGTGTCTGCAATATCTCCCCCTCTTCCCCAGCCCCTGTTTCTGTCACACACACCCCTCTTCCCAAGCCCCTGTGTCTGTCACACACCCCTCTTCCCCAGCCCCTGAGTATGTCACACCCCCCCTCTTCCCCAGCCTGTGTCTGTCTCAAATGCCCATGTTCCCCAGCCCCTGTGTCTGTCACACACCCCTCTTCCCCAGCCTTTGTCTGTCACAAACACCCCTCTTCCCAAATCCATGTCTGTCACATCTCCCCCTCTTCCCAGCCCCTGTGTCTGTCACACACACACCTCTTCCTCAGCCCCTATGTCTGTCACACACCCCTCTTCCCCAGCCCCTGTGTCTGTCACATCTCCCCCTCTTCCCCAGCCCCTGTGTCTGTCACACACAGCCCTCTTCCCCAGCCCCTGTGTCTGTCACACATCCCACTCTTCCCCAGCCCCTGTGTCTGTCACACACCCCTTTTTCCCAGCCCCTGTGTCTGTCACACCCCTCTTCCCCAACCCCTCTGTCTGTCGCACACGCCTCTATTCACCAGCCCCTGTGTCTGTCACATACTCCCTATTCCCCAGCCCCTGTGTCTTTCACACTGACGCCTCTTCCCCAGCCCCTGTGTCTGTCACACACTCCCCTCTTCCCCAGCCCCTATATCTGTTACACAACCCTCTTCCCCAGCCCCTGTGTCTGTCACGTATAGCCCTCCTCCCCAGCCCCTGTGTCTGTCACACACCCCTCTTCCCCAGCCCCTGTGTCTGTCACACATACCCCTCTTCCCCAGCCACTGTGTCTGTCACATGCCCGTCTTCCCCAGCCCCTGTGTCTGTCACACACCTCTCTTCCCAAGCCCCTGTGTCTGTCACACACCCCTCTTCCCCAGCCCCTGTGTATGTCACACACCCCCCTCTTCCCCAGCCTGTGTCTGTCATACACCCCTCCTCCCCAGCCCCTGTGTCTGTCACAAATCCCCCTCTTCCCCTGCCCCTGTGTCTGTCACACATACCCTTCTTCCCCAGCCTGTGTCTGTCACACACACCTCTCTTCCCAAGTCCATGTCTGTCACATCTCCCCCTCATCCCCAGCCCCTGTGTGTGTATGTCACACACCCCTCTTCCCCAGCCCCTGTGTCTGTCTCATCTCCCCCTCTTCCCCAGCCCCTGTGTCTGTCACACACACCCGTCTTCCCCAGCCCCTGTGTCTGTCACACACCCCTCTTCCCCAGCTCCTGTGTCTGTCACATCTCCCCCTCTTCCCCAGCCCCTGTGACTGTCACACACACCCCTCTTCCCCAGCCCCTGGGTCTGTCACAAAGACCCCTCTTCCCCAGCCCCTGTGTCTGTCACACAGACCCCTCTTCCCCAGCCCCTGTGTCTGTCACACACCCCACTACCCCAGCCCCTGTGTCTGTCACACACCCCTCTTCCCCAGCCCCTGTGTCTGTCACACACGCCCCTCTTCACCAGCCCCTGTGTCTGTCACACACATCCTCTTCCCCAGCCCCTGTGTCTGTCACACAGACCCCTCTTCCCCAGCCCCTGTGTCTGTCACACACACCCTTCTTCCCCAGCCCCTGTGCCTGTCACATATAGCCCTCTTCCCCAGCCCCTGTGTCTGTCACACACCCCCTCTTCCCCAGCCCCTGTGTCTGTCACACACACCTCTCTTCACCAGCCCCTGTGTCTTTCACATCTCCCCCTCTTCCCCAGCCCCTGTGTCTCTCACATCTCCCCCTCTTCCCCTGTGTCTGTCACATACACCCTTCTTCCCCAGCCCCTGTGTCTGTCACACACGCCTCTTCCCCAGCCCCTGTGTATGCCACACACCCCCCTCTTCCCCAGCCTGTGTCTGTCACAAATACCCATCTTCCACAGCCCCTGTGTCTGTCACACACCACTATTCCCCAGCCCCTGTGTCTGTCACATCTCCCCCTCTTCCCCAGCCCCTGTGTCTGTCACACAAACCTGTCTTCCCCAGCCCCTGTGTCTGTCACACATGCCCCTCTTCCCCTGCCCCTGTGTCTCTCACACACCCCACTTCCCCAGCCCGTGTGTCTGTCACACACTCCTCTTCCCCAGCCCCTGTGTCTGTCACACACGCCCATCTTCACCAGCCCCTGTGTCTGTCACACACCCCCTTTTCCCCAGCCCCTGTGTCTGTCACACTCCCCTCTTCCCCAGCCCCCATGTCTGTCACACCCCTCATCCCCAGCCACTGTGTCTGTCACATATAGCCCTCTTCCCCAGCCCCTGTGTCTGTCACACACACCCTCTTCTCCAGCCCCTGTGTCTGTCACACTCACCTCTTCCCCAGCCCCTATGTCTGTCACACCCCTCATCCCCAGCCCCTGTGCCTGTCACATATAGCCCTCTTCCCCAGCCCCTGTGTCTGTCACACTCATTTCTTCCCCAGCCCCTATGTCTGTCACACCCCTCAACCCCAGCCCCTGTGCCTGTCACATATAGCCCTCTTCCCCAGCCCCTGTGTCTGTCACACACCCCCTCTTCCCCAGCCCCTGTGTCTGTCACACACCCCTCTTCCCCAACCCCTGTGTCTGTCACATCTCCCCCTCTTCCCCAGCCCCTGTGTCTGCAATATCTCCCCCTCTTCCCCAGCCCCTGTTTCTGTCACACACACCCCTCTTCCCAAGCCCCTGTGTCTGTCACACACCCCTCTTCCCCAGCCCCTGAGTATGTCACACCCCCCCTCTTCCCCAGCCTGTGTCTGTCTCAAATGCCCATGTTCCCCAGCCCCTGTGTCTGTCACACACCCCTCTTCCCCAGCCTTTGTCTGTCACAAACACCCCTCTTCCCAAATCCATGTCTGTCACATCACCCCCTCTTCCCAGCCCCTGTGTCTGTCACACACACCCCTCTTCCTCAGCCCCTATGCCTGTCACACACCCCTCTTCCCCAGCCCCTGTGTCTGTCACATCTCCCCCTCTTCCCCAGCCCCTGTGTCTGTCACACACAGCCCTCTTCCCCAGCCCCTGTGTCTGTCACACATCCCACTCTTCCCCAGCCCCTGTGTCTGTCACACACCCCTTTTTCCCAGCCCCTGTGTCTGTCACACCCCTCTTCCCTAACCCCTCTGTCTGTCGCACACGCCCCTATTCACCAGCCCCTGTGTCTGTCACATACTCCCTATTCCCCAGCCCCTGTGTCTTTCACACTGACGCCTCTTCCCCAGCCCCTGTGTCTGTCACACACTCCCCTCTTCCCCAGCCCCTATATCTGTTACACAACCCTCTTCCCCAGCCCCTGTGTCTGTCATGTATAGCCCTCCTCCCCAGCCCCTGTGTCTGTCACACACCCCTCTTCCCCAGCCCCTGTGTCTGTCACACATACCCCTCTTCCCCAGCCACTGTGTCTGTCACATGCCCGTCTTCCCCAGCCCCTGTGTCTGTCACACACCTCTCTTCCCAAGCCCCTGTGTCTGTCACACACCCCTCTTCCCCAGCCCCTGTGTATGTCACACACCCCCCTCTTCCCCAGCCTGTGTCTGTCATACACCCCTCCTCCCCAGCCCCTGTGTCTGTCACAAATCCCCCTCTTCCCCTGCCCCTGTGTCTGTCACACATACCCCTCTTCCCCAGCCTGTGTCTGTCACACACACCTCTCTTCCCAAGTCCATGTCTGTCACATCTCCCCCTCATCCCCAGCCCCTGTGTATGTCACACACCCCTCTTCCCCAGCCCCTGTGTCTGTCTCATCTCCCCCTCTTCCCCAGCCCCTGTGACTGTCACACACACCCCTCTTCCCCAGCCCCTGGGTCTATCACACATACCCCTCTTCCCCAGCCTGTGTCTGTCACACACACCCCTCTTCCCAAGTCCATATCTGTCACATCTCCCCCTCTTCCCCAGCCCCTGTGTCTGTCACACATACCCCTCTTCCCCAGTCCCTGTGTCTGTCACACACCCCTCTTCCCCAGCCCCTGTGTGTGTCACATCTCCCCCTCTTCCCCAGCCCCTGTGTCTGTCATACACACCCCTCTTCCCCAGCCCCTGTGTCTGTCACACACCCCTCTTCCCCATCCCCTGTCTGTCACACTCCCCTCTTTCCCAGCCCCTATGTCTGTCACACCCCTCTTCCCCAGCCCCTGTGCCTGTCACATATAGCCCTCTTCCCCAGCCCCTGTGTCTGTCACACACCCCCTCTTCCCCAGCCCCTGTATCTGTCACACACACCCCTCTTCCCCAGCCCCTGTGTCTGTCACATCTCCCAATCTTCCCCAGCCCCTGTGTCTGTCACATCTCCCCCTCTTCCCCAGCCCCTGTGTCTGTCACACACACCCTCTTCCCCAGCCCCTGTGTCTGTCACACTCCCCTCTTCCCCATCCCCTATGTCTGTCACACCCCTCATCCCCAGCCCCTGTGCCTGTCACATATAGCCCTCTTCCCCAGCCCCTGTGTCTGTCACTCTCCCCTCTTCCCCAGCCCCTATGTCTGTCACACCCCTCATCCCGAGCCCCTGTGCCTGTCACATATAGCCCTCTTCCCCAGCCCCTGTGTCTGTCACACACACCCTCTTCCCCAGCCCCTGTGTCTGTCACACACACCCCTCTTCCCCAGCCCCTGTGTCTGTCACATCTCTCCTCTTCCCCAGCCCCTGTGTCTGCAACATCTCCCCTTCTTCCCCAGCCCCTGTTTCTGTCACAAACACCCCTCTTCCCCAGCCCCTGTGTCTGTCACACACCCCTCTTCCCCAGCCCCTGTGTATTTCACACACCCCCCTCTTCCCCAGCCTGTGTCTGTCACAAATGCCCATCTTCCCAAGCCCCTGTGTCTGTCACACACACCCCTCTTCCCCAGCCTTTGTCTGTCACACACACCCCTCTTCCCAAATCCATGTCTGTCACATCTCCCCCTCTTCCCCAGCCCCTGTGTCTGTCACACACGCCCCTCTTCCCCAGCCCCTATGTCTGTCACACACCCCTCTTCCCCAGCCTCTGTGTCTGTCACATCTCCCCCTCTTCCCCAGCCCCTGTGTCTGTCACACACACCCCTCTTCCCCAGCATCTGTGTCTGTCACACATGCCCCTCTTCCCCAGCCCCTGTTTCTGTCACACACCCCTTTTCCCCAGCCCCTGTGTCTGTCACACCCCTCTTCTCCAACCCCTGTGTCTGTTGCACACGCCCCTATTCACCAGCCCCTGTGTCTGTCACATACCCCCTCTTCCCCAGCCCCTGTGTCATTCACACTGACGCCTCTTCCCCAGCCCCTGTGTCTGTCACACACTCCCCTCTTCCCCAGCCCCTATATCTGTTACACACCCCTCTTACCCAGCCCCTGTGTCTGTCACATATAGCCCTCCTCCCCAGCCCCAGTGTCTTTCACACACCCCTCTTCCCCAGCCCCTGTGTCTGTCACACATACCCCTCTTCCCCAGCCCTTGTGTCTGTCACATGCCCCTCTTCCCCAGCCCCTGTGTCTGTCACACACCTCTCTTCCACAGCCCCTGTGTCTGTGACACACCCCTCTTCCCCAGCCCCTGTGTATGTCACACACCCACATCTTCCCCAGACTGTGTCTGTCACACACCCCTCCTCCCCAGCCCCAGTGTCTGTCCCAAATACCCCTCTTCCCCTGCCCCTGTGTCTGTCACACATACCCCTCTTCCCCAGCCTGTGTCTGTCACACACAGATCTCTTCCCAAGTCCATGTCTGTCACATCTCCCCCTCTTCCCCAGCCCCTGTGTATGTCACACACCCCTCCTCCCCAGCCCCTGTGTCTGTCACAAATACCCCTCTTCCCCTGCCCCTGTGTCTGTCACACATACCCCTCTTCCCCAGCCTGTGTCTGTCACACACACCTCTCTTCCCAAGTCCATGTCTGTCACATCTCCCCCTCTTCCCTACCCCCTGTGTATGTCACACACCCCTCTTCCCCAGCCCCTGTGTCTGTCACATCTCCCCCTCTTCCCCAGCCCCTGTGACTGTCACACACACCCCTCTTCCCCAGCCCCAGTGTCTATCACACATACCCCTCTTCCCCAGCCTGTGTCTGTCACACACACCCCTCTTCCCAAGTCCATATCTGTCACATCTCCCCCTCTTCCCCTGCCCCTGTGTCTGTCACACATACCCCTCTTTCCCAGTCCCTGTGTCTGTCACACACCCCTCTTCCCAAGGCCCTGTGTGTGTCACATCTCCCCCTCTTCCCCAGCCCCTGTGTCTGTCATACACACCCCTCTTCCCCAGCCCCTGTGTCTGTCACACACCCCTCTTCCCCATCCCCTGTGTCTGTCACACTCCCCTCTTCCCCAGCCCCTATGTCTGTCACACCCCTCTTCCCCAGCCCCTGTGCCTGTCACATATAGCCCTCTTCCCCAGCCCCTGTGTATGTCACACACCCCCTTTTCCCCAGTCCCTTTGTTAGTCACACACACCCCTCTTCACCAGCCCCTGTGTCTGTCACATCTCCCCCTCTTCCCCAGCCCCTGTGTCTGTCGCATCTCCCCCTCTTCCCCAGCCCCTGTGTCTGTCACACACACCCCTCTTCCCCAGCCCCTGTGTCTGTCACACACCCCCCTCTTCCCAAGTCCATGTCTGTCACATCTCCGCCTCTTCCCCAGCCCCTGTGTCTGTCACACATACCCCTCTTCCCCAGTCCCTGTGTCTGTCACACACCCCTCTTCCCCAGCCCCTGTGTGTGTCACATCTCCCCCTCTTCCCCAGTCCCTGTGACTGTCATACACACACCTCTTCCCCAGCCCCTGTGTCTGTCACACTCCCCTCTTCCCCAGCCCCTATGTCTGTCACACCCCTCATCCCCAGCCCCTGTGCCTGTCACATATAGCCCTCTTCCCCAGCCCCTGTGTCTGTCACACACCCACTCTTCCCCAGCCCCTGTGTCTGTCACACACACCCCTCTTCCCCAGCCCCTGAGTCTGTCACATCTCCCCCACTTCCCCAGCCTGTGTCTGTCACAAATGCCCATCTTCCCCAGCCCCTGTGTCTGTCACACACACCCCTCTTCCCCAGCCTTTGTCTGTCACACACACCCCTCTTCCCAAATCCATGTCTGTCACATCTCCCCCTCTTCCCCAGCCCCTATGTCTATCACACACACCCCTCTTCCCCAGCCCCTATGTCTATCACACACCCCTCTTCCCCAGCCCCTGTGTCTGTCACATCTCCCCCTCTTCCCCAGCCCCTGTGTCTGTCACAAACACCCCTCTTCCCCAGCCCCTGTGTCTGTCACACATGCCCCTCTTCCCCAGCCCCTGTGTCTGTCACACACCCCTTTTCCCCAGCCCCTGTGTCTGTCACACACCCCTCTTCCCCAACCCCTGTGTCTGTCACACACGCCCCTCTTCACCAGCCCCTGTGTCTGACACATACCCCCTCTTCCCCAGCCCCTGTGTCTGTCACACAAACCCCTCTTCCCCAGCCCCTGTGTCTGTCACACACACCCCTCTTCCCCACCTCCTGTGTCTGTCACACATGCCCCTCTTCCCCAGCCCCTGTGTCTGTCACACTCCCCTCTTCCCCAGCCCCTATGTCTGTTACACACCCCTCTTCCCCAGCCCCTGTGTCTGTCACACACACCCCTCTTCCCCGGCCCCTGTGTCTGTCACACACTCCCTCTTACCCAGCCCCTGTGTCTGTCCCACACACCCCTCTTCCCCAGCCCCTGTGTCTGTCACATCTTCCCCTCTTCCCCAGCCCCTGTGTCTGTCACACACACCCCTCTTCCCCAGCCCCTGTGTCTGTCACACACCCCTCTTCCCCAGCCCCTGTGTATTTCACACACCCCCCTCTTCCCCAGCCTGTGTCTGTCACAAATACCCATCTTCCGCAGCCCGTGTGTCTGTCACACACACCCCTCTACCCAAATCCTTGTCTGCGACATCTCCCCCTCTTCCCCAGCCCCTGTGTCTGTCACACACACCCCTCTTCCCCAGCCCCTGTGTCTGTCACACACCCCTCTTCCCCAGCTCCTGTGTCTGTCACATCTCCCCCTCTTCCCCAGCCCCTGTGACTGTCACACACCCCCCTCTTCCCCAGCCCCTGTGTCTGTCACACAGACCCCTCTTCCCCAGCACCTGTGTCTGTCACACACCCCACTTCCCCAGCCCCTGTGTCTGTCACACACCCCTCTTCCCCAGCCCCAGTGTCTGTCACACACGCCCCTCTTCACCAGCCCCTGTGTCTGTCACACACATCCTCTTCCCCAGCCGCTGTGACTGTCACACAGACCCCTCTTCCCCAGCCCCTGTGTCTGTCACACACACCCTTCTTCCCCAGCCCCTGTGCCTGTCACATATAGCCCTCTTCCCCAGCCCCTGTGTCTGTCACACACCCCCTCTTCCCCAGCCCCTGTGTCTGTCACACACACCTCTCTTCCCCACCCCCTGTGTCTTTCACATCTCCCCCTCTTCCCCAGCCCCTGTGTCTCTCACATCTCCCCCTCTTCCCCTGTGTCTGTCACACACCCCTCTTCCCCATCCCCTGTGTCTGTTACACACCCCTCTTACCCAGCCCCTGTGTCTGTCACACCCCCCCTCTTCCCCAGCCTGTGTCTGTTACACGCCCCTCTTCCCCAGCCCCTGTGTCTGTCATTCCCCCCCTCTTCCCCAGTCCCTGTGTCTGTCACTACCCCCCTCTTCCCCAGCCTGTGTCTTTCACACACCCCCTCTTCCCCAGCTCCTGTGTCTGTCACACACCCCCTCTTCCCCAGCTCCTGTGTCTGTCACACACCCCCCCTTCCCAGCTCCTGTGTCTGTCACACACACCCTCTCCTCCAGCCCGTGTCTGTTACATCACCCCCTCTTCCCAAGCCCCTGTGTCTGTCCCACACACCCCTCTTCCCCAGCCCCTGTGTCTGTCACATCTAACCCTCTTCCCCAGCCCCTGTGTCTGTCACACACACCCCTCTTCCCCAGTCCCTGTGTCTTTCACACACCCCTCTTCCCCAGCCCCTGTGAATTTCACACCCCCCCCTCTTCCCCAGCCTGTGACTGTCACAAATACCCATCTTCCGCAGCCCCTGTGTCTGTCACACACATCCCTCTTCCCAAGTCCTTGTCTGCGACATCTCCCCCTCTTCCCCAGCCCCTGTGTCTGTCACACACACCCGTCTTCCCCAGCCCCTGTGTCTGTCACACACCCCTCTTCCCCAGCTCCTGTGTCTGTCACATCTCCCCCTCTTCCCCAGCCCCTGTGACTGTCACACACACCCCTCTTCCCCAGCCCATGTGTCTGTCACACAGACCCCTCTTCCCCAGCCCCTGTGTCTGTCACACACCCCACTACCCCAGCCCCTGTGTCTGTCACACACCCCTCTTCCCCAGCCCCTGTGTCTGTCACACACGCCCCTCTTCACCAGCCCCTGTGTCTGTCACACACATCCTCTTCCCCAGCCCCTGTGTCTGTCACACAGACGCCTCTTCCCCAGCCCCTGTGTCTGTCACACACACCCTTCTTCCCCAGCCCCTGTGCCTGTCACATATAGCCCTCTTCCCCAGCCCCTGTGTCTGTCACACACCCCCTCTTCCCCAGCCCCTGTGTCTGTCACACACACCTCTCTTCACCAGCCCCTGTGTCTTTCACATCTCCCCCTCTTCCCCAGCCCCTGTGTCTCTCACATCTCCCCCTCTTCCCCTGTGTCTGTCACATACACCCTTCTTCCCCAGCCCCTGTGTCTGTCACACACCCCTCTTCCCCAGCCCCTGTGTATGCCACACACCCCCCTCTTCCCCAGCCTGTGTCTGTCACAAATACCCATCTTCCCCAGCCCCTGTGTCTGTCACACACCACTATTCCCCAGCCCCTGTGTCTGTCACATCTCCCCCTCTTCCCCAGCCCCTGTGTCTGTCACACAAACCTGTCTTCCCCAGCCCCTGTGTCTGTCACACATGCCCCTCTTCCCCTGCCCCTGTGTCTCTCACACACCCCACTTCCCCAGCCCGTGTGTCTGTCACACACTCCTCTTCCCCAGCCCCTGTGTCTGTCACACACGCCCATCTTCACCAGCCCCTGTGTCTGTCACACACCCCCTTTTCCCCTGCCCCCATGTCTGTCACACCCCTCATCCCCAGCCGCTGTGCCTGTCACATATAGCCCTCTTCCCCAGCCCCTGTGTCTGTCACACACACCCTCTTCCCCAGCCCCTGTGTCTGTCACACTCCCCTCTTCCCCAGCCCCTATGTCTGTCACACCCCTCATCCCCAGCCCCTGTGCCTGTCACATATAGCCCTCTTCCCCAGCCCCTGTGTCTGTCACACTCATTTCTTCCCCAGCCCCTATGTCTGTCACACCCCTCATCCCCAGCCCCTGTGCCTGTCACATATAGCCCTCTTCCCCAGCCCCTGTGTCTGTCACACACCCCCTCTTCCCCAGCCCCTGTGTCTGTCACACACCCCTCTTCCCCAACCCCTGTGTCTGTCACATCTCCCCCTCTTCCCCAGCCCCTGTGTCTGCAATATCTCCCCCTCTTCCCCAGCCCCTGTTTCTGTCACACACACCCCTCTTCCCAAGCCCCTGTGTCTGTCACACACCCCTCTTCCCCAGCCCCTGAGTATGTCACACCCCCCCTCTTCCCTAGCCTGTGTCTGTCTCAAATGCCCATCTTCCCCAGCCCCTGTGTCTGTCACATACACCCCTCTTCCCAAATCCATGTCTGTCACATCTCCCCCTCTTCCCAGCCCCTGTGTCTGTCACACACACCCCTCTTCCTCAGCCCCTATGTCTGTCACACACCCCTCTTCCCCAGCCCCTGTGTCTGTCACATCTCCCCCTCTTCCCCAGCCCCTGTGTCTGTCACACACAGCCCTCTTCCCCAGCCCCTGTGTCTGTCACACACCCCCTCTTCCCCAGCCCCTGTGTCTGTCACACACCCCTCTTCCCCAACCCCTGTGTCTGTCACATCTCCCCCTCTTCCCCAGCCCCTGTGTCTGCAATATCTCCCCCTCTTCCCCAGCCCCTGTTTCTGTCACACACACCCCTCTTCCCAAGCCCCTGTGTCTGTCACACACCCCTCTTCCCCAGCCCCTGAGTATGTCACACCCCCCCTCTTCCCCAGCCTGTGTCTGTCTCAAATGCCCATGTTCCCCAGCCCCTGTGTCTGTCACACACCCTTCTTCCCCAGCCTTTGTCTGTCACAAACACCCCTCTTCCCAAATCCATGTCTGTCACATCTCCCCCTCTTCCCAGCCCCTGTGTCTGTCACACACACCCCTCTTCCTCAGCCCCTATGTCTGTCATACACCCCTCTTCCCCAGCCCCTGTGTCTGTCACATCTCCCCCTCTTCCCCAGCCCCTGTGTCTGTCACACACAGCCCTCTTCCCCAGCCCCTGTGTCTGTCACACATCCCACTCTTCCCCAGCCCCTGTGTCTGTCACACACCCCTTTTTCCCAGCCCCTGTGTCTGTCACACCCCTCTTCCCCAACCCCTCTGTCTGTCGCACACGCCCCTATTCACCAGCCCCTGTGTCTGTCACATACTCCCTATTCCCCAGCCCCTGTGTCTGTCACACTCCCCTCTTCCCCAGCCCCTATGTCTGTTACACACCCCTCTTCCCCAGCCCCTGTGTCTGTCACACACACCCCTCTTCCCCGGCCCCTGTGTCTGTCACACACTCCCTCTTACCCAGCCCCTGTGTCTGTCCCACACACCCCTCTTCCCCAGCCCCTGTGTCTGTCACATCTTCCCCTCTTCCCCAGCCCCTGTGTCTGTCACACACACCCCTCTTCCCCAGCCCCTGTGTCTGTCACACACCCCTCTTCCCCAGCCCCTGTGTATTTCACACACCCCCCTCTTCCCCAGCCTGTGTCTGTCACAAATACCCATCTTCCGCAGCCCGTGTGTCTGTCACACACACCCCTCTTCCCAAGTCCTTGTCTGCGACATCTCCCCCTCTTCCCCAGCCCCTGTGTCTGTCACACACACCCCTCTTCCCCAGCCCCTGTGTCTGTCACACACCCCTCTTCCCCAGCTCCTGTGTCTGTCACATCTCCCCCTCTTCCCCAGCCCCTGTGACTGTCACACACCCCCCTCTTCCCCAGCCCCTGTGTCTGTCACACAGACCCCTCTTCCCCAGCACCTGTGTCTGTCACACACCCCACTTCCCCAGCCCCTGTGTCTGTCACACACCCCTCTTCCCCAGCCCCAGTGTCTGTCACACACGCCCCTCTTCACCAGCCCCTGTGTCTGTCACACACATCCTCTTCCCCAGCCGCTGTGACTGTCACACAGACCCCTCTTCCCCAGCCCCTGTGTCTGTCACACACACCCTTCTTCCCCAGCCCCTGTGCCTGTCACATATAGCCCTCTTCCCCAGCCCCTGTGTCTGTCACACACCCCCTCTTCCCCAGCCCCTGTGTCTGTCACACACACCTCTCTTCCCCAGCCCCTGTGTCTTTCACATCTCCCCCTCTTCCCCAGCCCCTGTGTCTCTCACATCTCCCCCTCTTCCCCTGTGTCTGTCACACACCCCTCTTCCCCATCCCCTGTGTCTGTTACACACCCCTCTTACCCAGCCCCTGTGTCTGTCACACCCCCCCTCTTCCCCAGCCTGTGTCTGTTACACGCCCCTCTTCCCCAGCCCCTGTGTCTGTCATTCCCCCCCTCTTCCCCAGTCCCTGTGTCTGTCACTACCCCCCTCTTCCCCAGCATGTGTCTTTCACACACCCCCTCTTCCCCAGCTCCTGTGTCTGTCACACACCCCCTCTTCCCCAGCTCCTGTGTCTGTCACACACCCCCCCTTCCCAGCTCCTGTGTCTGTCACACACACCCTCTCCTCCAGCCCGTGTCTGTTACATCACCCCCTCTTCCCCAGCCCCTGTGTCTGTCCCACACACCCCTCTTCCCCAGCCCCTGTGTCTGTCACATCTAACCCTCTTCCCCAGCCCCTGTGTCTGTCACACACACCCCTCTTCCCCAGTCCCTGTGTCTTTCACACACCCCTCTTCCCCAGCCACTGTGTATTTCACACCCCCCCCTCTTCCCCAGCCTGTGACTGTCACAAATACCCATCTTCCGCAGCCCCTGTGTCTGTCACACACACCCCTCTTCCCAAGTCCTTGTCTGCGACATCTCCCCCTCTTCCCCAGCCCCTGTGTCTGTCACACACACCCGTCTTCCCCAGCCCCTGTGTCTGTCACACACCCCTCTTCCCCAGCTCCTGTGTCTGTCACATCTCCCCCTCTTCCCCAGCCCCTGTGACTGTCACACACACCCCTCTTCCCCAGCCCATGTGTCTGTCACACAGACCCCTCTTCCCCAGCCCCTGTGTCTGTCACACACCCCACTACCCCAGCCCCTGTGTCTGTCACACACCCCTCTTCCCCAGCCCCTGTGTCTGTCACACACGCCCCTCTTCACCAGCCCCTGTGTCTGTCACACACATCCTCTTCCCCAGCCCCTGTGTCTGTCACACAGACGCCTCTTCCCCAGCCCCTGTGTCTGTCACACACACCCTTCTTCCCCAGCCCCTGTGCCTGTCATATATAGCCCTCTTCCCCAGCCCCTGTGTCTGTCACACACCCCCTCTTCCCCAGCCCCTGTGTCTGTCACACACACCTCTCTTCACCAGCCCCTGTGTCTTTCACATCTCCCCCTCTTCCCCAGCCCCTGTGTCTCTCACATCTCCCCCTCTTCCCCTGTGTCTGTCACATACACCCTTCTTCCCCAGCCCCTGTGTCTGTCACACACCCCTCTTCCCCAGCCCCTGTGTATGCCACACACCCCCCTCTTCCCCAGCCTGTGTCTGTCACAAATACCCATCTTCCCCAGCCCCTGTGTCTGTCACACACCACTATTCCCCAGCCCCTGTGTCTGTCACATCTCCCCCTCTTCCCCAGCCCCTGTGTCTGTCACACAAACCTGTCTTCCCCAGCCCCTGTGTCTGTCACACATGCCCCTCTTCCCCTGCCCCTGTGTCTCTCACACACCCCACTTCCCCAGCCCGTGTGTCTGTCACACACTCCTCTTCCCCAGCCCCTGTGTCTGTCACACACGCCCATCTTCACCAGCCCCTGTGTCTGTCACACACCCCCTTTTCCCCTGCCCCTGTGTCTGTCACACTCCCCTCTTCCCCAGCCCCCATGTCTGTCACACCCCTCATCCCCAGCCGCTGTGCCTGTCACATATAGCCCTCTTCCCCAGCCCCTGTGTCTGTCACACACCCCTCTTCCCCAGCCCCTGTGTCTGTCACACACGCCCCTCTTCACCAGCCCCTGTGTCTGTCACACACATCCTCTTCCCCAGCCCCTGTGTCTGTCACACAGACGCCTCTTCCCCAGCCCCTGTGTCTGTCACACACACCCTTCTTCCCCAGCCCCTGTGCCTGTCACATATAGCCCTCTTCCCCAGCCCCTGTGTCTGTCACACACCCCCTCTTCCCCAGCCCCTGTGTCTGTCACACACACCTCTCTTCACCAGCCCCTGTGTCTTTCACATCTCCCCCTCTTCCCCAGCCCCTGTGTCTCTCACATCTCCCCCTCTTCCCCTGTGTCTGTCACATACACCCTTCTTCCCCAGCCCCTGTGTCTGTCACACACCCCTCTTCCCCAGCCCCTGTGTATGCCACACACCCCCCTCTTCCCCAGCCTGTGTCTGTCACAAATACCCATCTTCCCCAGCCCCTGTGTCTGTCACACACCACTATTCCCCAGCCCCTGTGTCTGTCACATCTCCCCCTCTTCCCCAGCCCCTGTGTCTGTCACACAAACCTGTCTTCCCCAGCCCCTGTGTCTGTCACACATGCCCCTCTTCCCCTGCCCCTGTGTCTCTCACACACCCCACTTCCCCAGCCCGTGTGTCTGTCACACACTCCTCTTCCCCAGCCCCTGTGTCTGTCACACACGCCCATCTTCACCAGCCCCTGTGTCTGTCACACACCCCCTTTTCCCCTGCCCCTGTGTCTGTCACACTCCCCTCTTCCCCAGCCCCCATGTCTGTCACACCCCTCATCCCCAGCCGCTGTGCCTGTCACATATAGCCCTCTTCCCCAGCCCCTGTGTCTGTCACACACACCCTCTTCCCCAGCCCCTGTGTCTGTCACACTCCCCTCTTCCCCAGCCCCTATGTCTGTCACACCCCTCATCCCCAGCCCCTGTGCCTGTCACATATAGCCCTCTTCCCCAGCCCCTGTGTCTGTCACACTCATTTCTTCCCCAGCCCCTATGTCTGTCACACCCCTCATCCCCAGCCCCTGTGCCTGTCACATATAGCCCTCTTCCCCAGCCCCTGTGTCTGTCACACACCCCCTCTTCCCCAGCCCCTGTGTCTGTCACACACCCCTCTTCCCCAACCCCTGTGTCTGTCACATCTCCCCCTCTTCCCCAGCCCCTGTGTCTGCAATATCTCCCCCTCTTCCCCAGCCCCTGTTTCTGTCACACACACCCCTCTTCCCAAGCCCCTGTGTCTGTCACACACCCCTCTTCCCCAGCCCCTGAGTATGTCACACCCCCCCTCTTCCCCAGCCTGTGTCTGTCTCAAATGCCCATCTTCCCCAGCCCCTGTGTCTGTCACATACACCCCTCTTCCCAAATCCATGTCTGTCACATCTCCCCCTCTTCCCAGCCCCTGTGTCTGTCACACACACCCCTCTTCCTCAGCCCCTATGTCTGTCACACACCCCTCTTCCCCAGCCCCTGTGTCTGTCACATCTCCCCCTCTTCCCCAGCCCCTGTGTCTGTCACACACAGCCCTCTTCCCCAGCCCCTGTGTCTGTCACACACCCCCTCTTCCCCAGCCCCTGTGTCTGTCACACACCCCTCTTCCCCAACCCCTGTGTCTGTCACATCTCCCCCTCTTCCCCAGCCCCTGTGTCTGCAATATCTCCCCCTCTTCCCCAGCCCCTGTTTCTGTCACACACACCCCTCTTCCCAAGCCCCTGTGTCTGTCACACACCCCTCTTCCCCAGCCCCTGAGTATGTCACACCCCCCCTCTTCCCCAGCCTGTGTCTGTCTCAAATGCCCATGTTCCCCAGCCCCTGTGTCTGTCACACACCCCTCTTCCCCAGCCTTTGTCTGTCACAAACACCCCTCTTCCCAAATCCATGTCTGTCACATCTCCCCCTCTTCCCAGCCCCTGTGTCTGTCACACACACCCCTCTTCCTCAGCCCCTATGTCTGTCACACACCCCTCTTCCCCAGCCCCTGTGTCTGTCACATCTCCCCCTCTTCCCCAGCCCCTGTGTCTGTCACACACAGCCCTCTTCCCCAGCCCCTGTGTCTGTCACACATCCCACTCTTCCCCAGCCCCTGTGTCTGTCACACACCCCTTTTTCCCAGCCCCTGTGTCTGTCACACCCCTCTTCCCCAACCCCTCTGTCTGTCGCACACGCCCCTATTCACCAGCCCCTGTGTCTGTCACATACTCCCTATTCCCCAGCCCCTGTGTCTTTCACACTGACGCCTCTTCCCCAGCCCCTGTGTCTGTCACACACTCCCCTCTTCCCCAGCCCCTATATCTGTTACACAACCCTCTTCCCCAGCCCCTGTGTCTGTCATGTATAGCCCTCCTCCCCAGCCCCTGTGTCTGTCACACACCCCTCTTCCCCAGCCCCTGTGTCTGTCACACATACCCCTCTTCCCCAGCCACTGTGTCTGTCACATGCCCGTCTTCCCCAGCCCCTGTGTCTGTCACACACCTCTCTTCCCAAGCCCCTGTGTCTGTCACACACCCCTCTTCCCCAGCCTGTGTCTGTCATACACCCCTCCTCCCCAGCCCCTGTGTCTGTCACAAATCCCCCTCTTCCCCTGCCCCTGTGTCTGTCACACATACCCCTCTTCCCCAGCCTGTGTCTGTCACACACACCTCTCTTCCCAAGTCCATGTCTGTCACATCTCCCCCTCATCCCCAGCCCCTGTGTATGTCACACACCCCTCTTCCCCAGCCCCTGTGTCTGTCTCATCTCCCCCTCTTCCCCAGCCCCTGTGACAGTCACACACACCCCTCTTCCCCAGCCCCTGGGTCTATCACACATACCCCTCTTCCCCAGCCTGTGTCTGTCACACACACCCCTCTTCCCAAGTCCATATCTGTCACATCTCCCCCTCTTCCCCAGCCCCTGTGTCTGTCACACATACCCCTCTTCCCCAGTCCCTGTGTCTGTCACACACCCCTCTTCCCCAGCCCCTGTGTGTGTCACATCTCCCCCTCTTCCCCAGCCCCTGTGTCTGTCATACACACCCCTCTTCCCCAGCCCCTGTGTCTGTCACACACCCCTCTTCCCCATCCCCTGTCTGTCACACTCCCCTCTTTCCCAGCCCCTATGTCTGTCACACCCCTCTTCCCCAGCCCCTGTGCCTGTCACATATAGCCCTCTTCCCCAGCCCCTGTGTCTGTCACACACCCCCTCTTCCCCAGCCCCTGTATCTGTCACACACACCCCTCTTCCCCAGCCCCTGTGTCTGTCACATCTCCCAATCTTCCCCAGCCCCTGTGTCTGTCACATCTCCCCCTCTTCCCCAGCCCCTGTGTCTGTCACACACACCCTCTTCCCCAGCCCCTGTGTCTGTCACACTCCCCTCTTCCCCATCCCCTATGTCTGTCACACCCCTCATCCCCAGCCCCTGTGCCTGTCACATATAGCCCTCTTCCCCAGCCCCTGTGTCTGTCACACTCCCCTCTTCCCCAGCCCCTATGTCTGTCACACCCCTCATCCCGAGCCCCTGTGCCTGTCACATATAGCACTCTTCCCCAGCCCCTGTGTCTGTCACACACACCCTCTTCCCCAGCCCCTGTGTCTGTCACACACACCCCTCTTCCCCAGCCCCTGTGTCTGTCACATCTCTCCTCTTCCCCAGCCCCTGTGTCTGCAACATCTCCCCTTCTTCCCCAGCCCCTGTTTCTGTCACACACACCCCTCTTCCCCAGCCCCTGTGTCTGTCACACACCCCTCTTCCCCAGCCCCTGTGTATTTCACACACCCCCCTCTTCCCCAGCCTGTGTCTGTCACAAATGCCCATCTTCCCCAGCCCCTGTGTCTGTCACACACACCCCTCTTCCCCAGCCTTTGTCTGTCACACACACCCCTCTTCCCAAATCCATGTCTGTCACATCTCCCCCTCTTCCCCAGCCCCTGTGTCTGTCACACACGCCCCTCTTCCCCAGCCCCTATGTCTGTCACACACCCCTCTTCCCCAGCCTCTGTGTCTGTCACATCTACCCCTCTTCCAAAGCCCCTGTGTCTGTCACACACACCCCTCTTCCCCAGCATCTGTGTCTGTCACACATGCCCCTCTTCCCCAGCCCCTGTTTCTGTCACACACCCCTTTTCCCCAGCCCCTGTGTCTGTCACACCCCTCTTCTCCAACCCCTGTGTCTGTTGCACACGCCCCTATTCACCAGCCCCTGTGTCTGTCACATACCCCCTCTTCCCCAGCCCCTGTGTCATTCACACTGACGCCTCTTCCCCAGCCCCTGTGTCTGTCACACACTCCCCTCTTCCCCAGCCCCTATATCTGTTACACACCCCTCTTACCCAGCCCCTGTGTCTGTCACATATAGCCCTCCTCCCCAGCCCCAGTGTCTTTCACACACCCCTCTTCCCCAGCCCCTGTGTCTGTCACACATACCCCTCTTCCCCAGCCCTTGTGTCTGTCACATGCCCCTCTTCCCCAGCCCCTGTGTCTGTCACACACCTCTCTTCCACAGCCCCTGTGTCTGTGACACACCCCTCTTCCCCAGCCCCTGTGTATGTCACACACCAACATCTTCCCCAGACTGTGTCTGTCACACACCCCTCCTCCCCAGCCCCAGTGTCTGTCCCAAATACCCCTCTTCCCCTGCCCCTGTGTCTGTCACACATACCCCTCTTCCCCAGCCTGTGTCTGTCACACACACATCTCTTCCCAAGTCCATGTCTGTCACATCTCCCCCTCTTCCCCAGCCCCTGTGTATGTCACACACCCCTCCTCCCCAGCCCCTGTGTCTGTCACAAATACCCCTCTTCCCCTGCCCCTGTGTCTGTCACACATACCCCTCTTCCCCAGCCTGTGTCTGTCACACACACCTCTCTTCCCAAGTCCATGTCTGTCACATCTCCCCCTCTTCCCCAGCCCCTGTGTATGTCACACACCCCTCTTCCCCAGCCCCTGTGTCTGTCACATCTCCCCCTCTTCCCCAGCCCCTGTGACTGTCACACACACCCCTCTTCCCCAGCCCCAGTGTCTATCACACATACCCCTCTTCCCCAGCCTGTGTCTGTCACACACACTCCTCTTCCCAAGTCCATATCTGTCACATCTCCCCCTCTTCCCCTGCCCCTGTGTCTGTCACACATACCCCTCTTCCCCAGTCCCTGTGTCTGTCACACACCCCTCTTCCCAAGGCCCTGTGTGTGTCACATCTCCCCCTCTTCCCCAGCCCCTGTGTCTGTCATACACACCCCTCTTCCCCAGCCCCTGTGTCTGTCACACACCCCTCTTCCCCATCCCCTGTGTCTGTCACACTCCCCTCTTCCCCAGCCCCTATGTCTGTCACACCCCTCTTCCCCAGCCCCTGTGCCTGTCACATATAGCCCTCTTCCCCAGCCCCTGTGTATGTCACACACCCCCCTCTTCCCCAGTCCCTTTGTCAGTCACACACACCCCTCTTCACCAGCCCCTGTGTCTGTCACATCTCCCCCTCTTCCCCAGCCCCTGTGTCTGTCGCATCTCCCCCTCTTCCCCAGCCCCTGTGTCTGTCACACACACCCCTCTTCCCCAGCCCCTGTGTCTGTCACACACCCCCCTCTTCCCAAGTCCATGTCTGTCACATCTCCCCCTCTTCCCCAGCCCCTGTGTCTGTCACACATACCCCTCTTCCCCAGTCCCTGTGTCTGTCACACACCCCTCTTCCCCAGCCCCTGTGTGTGTCACATCTCCCCCTCTTCCCCAGTCCCTGTGACTGTCATACACACACCTCTTCCCCAGCCCCTGTGTCTGTCACACTCCCCTCTTCCCCAGCCCCTATGTCTGTCACACCCCTCATCCCCAGCCCCTGTGCCTGTCACATATAGCCCTCTTCCCCAGCCCCTGTGTCTGTCACACACCCACTCTTCCCCAGCCCCTGTGTCTGTCACACACACCCCTCTTCCCCAGCCCCTGAGTCTGTCACATCTCCCCCCACTTCCCAGCCTGTGTCTGTCACAAATGCCCATCTTCCCCAGCCCCTGTGTCTGTCACACACACCCCTCTTCCCAGCCTTTGTCTGTCACACACACCCCTCTTCCCAAATCCATGTCTGTCACATCTCCCCCTCTTCCCCAGCCCCTATGTCTGTCACACACACCCCTCTTCCCCAGCCCCTATGTCTATCACACACCCCTCTTCCCCAGCCCCTGTGTCTGTCACATCTCCCCCTCTTCCCAGCCCCTGTGTCTGTCACAAACACCCCTCTTCCCCAGCCCCTGTGTCTGTCACACATGCCCCTCTTCCCCAGCCCCTGTGTCTGTCACACACCCCTTTTCCCCAGCCCCTGTGTCTGTCAGACACCCCTCTTCCCCAACCCCTGTGTCTGTCACACACGCCCCTCTTCACCAGCCCCTGTGTCTGACACATACCCCCTCTTCCCCAGCCCCTGTGTCTGTCACACAAACCCCTCTTCCCCAGCCCCCTGTGTCTGTCACACACACCCCTCTTCCCCACCTCCTGTGTCTGTCACACATGCCCCTCTTCCCCAGCCCCTGTGTCTGTCACACTCCCCTCTTCCCCAGCCCCTATGTCTGTTACACACCCCTCTTCCCCAGCCCCTGTGTCTGTCACACACACCCCTCTTCCCCGGCCCCTGTGTCTGTCACACACTCCCTCTTACCCAGCCCCTGTGTCTGTCCCACACACCCCTCTTCCCCAGCCCTGTGTCTGTCACATCTTCCCCTCTTCCCCAGCCCCTGTGTCTGTCACACACACCCCTCTTCCCCAGCCCTGTGTCCTGTCACACACCCCCTCTTCCCCAGCCCCTGTGTATTTCACACACCCCCCTCTTCCCCAGCCTGTGTCTGTCACAAAAACCCATCTTCCGCAGCCTGTGTGTCTGTCACACACACCCCTCTTCCCAAGTCCTTGTCTGTGACATCTCCCCCTCTTCCCCAGCCCCTGTGTCTGTCACACACACCCCTCTTCCCCAGCCCCTGTGTCTGTCACACACCCCTCTTCCCCAGCTCCTGTGTCTGTCACATCTCCCCCTCTTCCCCAGCCCCTGTGACTGTCACACACCCCCCTCTTCCCCAGCCCCTGTGTCTGTCACACAGACCCCTCTTCCCCAGCACCTGTGTCTGTCACACACCCCACTTCCCCAGCCCCTGTGTCTGTCACACACCCCTCTTCCCCAGCCCCAGTGTCTGTCACACACGCCCCTCTTCACCAGCCCCTGTGTCTGTCACACACATCCTCTTCCCCAGCCGCTGTGACTGTCACACAGACCCTCTTCCCCAGCCCCTGTGTCTGTCACACACACCCTTCTTCCCCAGCCCCTGTGCCTGTCACATATAGCCCCTCTTCCCCAGCCCCTGTGTCTGTCACACACCCCCTCTTCCCCAGCCCCTGTGTCTGTCACACACACCTCTCTTCCCCAGCCCCTGTGTCTTTCACATCTCCCCCTCTTCCCCAGCCCCTGTGTCTCTCACATCTCCCCCTCTTCCCCTGTGTCTGTCACACACCCCCTCTTCCCCATCCCCTGTGTCTGTTACACACCCCTCTTACCCAGCCCCTGTGTCTGTCACACCCCCCCCTCTTCCCCAGCCTGTGTCTGTTACACGCCCCTCTTCCCCAGCCCCTGTGTCTGTCATTCCCCCCCTCTTCCCAGTCCCTGTGTCTGTCACTACCCCCCTCTTCCCCAGCCTGTGTCTTTCACACACCCCCTCTTCCCCAGCTCCTGTGTCTGTCACACACCCCCCTCTTCCCCAGCTCCTGTGTCTGTCACACACCCCCCCTTCCCAGCTCCTGTGTCTGTCACACACACCCTCTCCTCCAGCCCGTGTCTGTTACATCACCCCCCTCTTCCCCAGCCCCAGTGTCTGTCCCACACACCCCTCTTCCCCAGCCCCTGTGTCTGTCACATCTAACCCTCTTCCCCAGCCCCTGTGTCTGTCACACACACCCCCTCTTCCCCAGTCCCTGTGTCTTTCACACACCCCTCTTCCCCAGCCCCTGTGTATTTCACACCCCCCCCTCTTCCCCAGCCTGTGACTGTCACAAATACCCATCTTCCGCAGCCCCTGTGTCTGTCACACACACCCCTTCCCAAGTCCTTGTCTGCGACATCTCCCCCTCTTCCCCAGCCCCTGTGTCTGTCACACACACCCGTCTTCCCCAGCCCCTGTGTCTGTCACACACCCCTCTTCCCCAGCTCCTGTGTCTGTCACATCTCCCCCTCTTCCCCAGCCCCTGTGACTGTCACACACACCCCTCTTCCCCAGCCCATGTGTCTGTCACACAGACCCCTCTTCCCCAGCCCCTGTGTCTGTCACACACCCCACTACCCCAGCCCCTGTGTCTGTCACACACCCCTCTTCCCCAGCCCCTGTGTCTGTCACACACGCCCCTCTTCACCAGCCCCTGTGTCTGTCACACACATCCTCTTCCCCAGCCCCTGTGTCTGTCACACAGACGCCTCTTCCCCAGCCCCTGTGTCTGTCACACACACCCTTCTTCCCCAGCCCCTGTGCCTGTCACATATAGCCCTCTTCCCCAGCCCCTGTGTCTGTCACACACCCCCTCTTCCCCAGCCCCTGTGTCTGTCACACACACCTCTCTTCACCAGCCCCTGTGTCTTTCACATCTCCCCCTCTTCCCCAGCCCCTGTGTCTCTCACATCTCCCCCTCTTCCCCTGTGTCTGTCACATACACCCTTCTTCCCCAGCCCCTGTGTCTGTCACACACCCCTCTTCCCCAGCCCCTGTGTATGCCACACACACCCCTCTTCCCCAGCCTGTGTCTGTCACAAATACCCATCTTCCCCAGCCCCTGTGTCTGTCACACACCACTATTCCCCAGCCCCTGTGTCTGTCACATCTCCCCCTCTTCCCCAGCCCCTGTGTCTGTCACACAAACCTGTCTTCCCCAGCCCCTGTGTCTGTCACACATGCCCCTCTTCCCCTGCCCCTGTGTCTCTCACACACCCCACTTCCCCAGCCCGTGTGTCTGTCACACACTCCTCTTCCCCAGCCCCTGTGTCTGTCACACACGCCCATCTTCACCAGCCCCTGTGTCTGTCACACACCCCCTTTTCCCCTGCCCCTGTGTCTGTCACACTCCCCTCTTCCCCAGCCCCCATGTCTGTCACACCCCTCATCCCCAGCCGCTGTGCCTGTCACATATAGCCCTCTACCCCAGCCCCTGTGTCTGTCACACACACCCTCTTCCCCAGCCCCTGTGTCTGTCACACTCCCCTCTTCCCCAGCCCCTATGTCTGTCACACCCCTCATCCCCAGCCCCTGTGCCTGTCACATATAGCCCTCTTCCCCAGCCCCTGTGTCTGTCACACTCATTTCTTCCCCAGCCCCTATGTCTGTCACACCCCTCATCCCCAGCCCCTGTGCCTGTCACATATAGCCCTCTTCCCCAGCCCCTGTGTCTGTCACACACCCCCTCTTCCCCAGCCCCTGTGTCTGTCACACACCCCTCTTCCCCAACCCCTGTGTCTGTCACATCTCCCCCTCTTCCCCAGCCCCTGTGTCTGCAATATCTCCCCCTCTTCCCCAGCCCCTTTTTCTGTCACACACACCCCTCTTCCCAAGCCCCTGTGTCTGTCACACACCCCTCTTCCCCAGCCCCTGAGTATGTCACACCCCCCCTCTTCCCCAGCCTGTGTCTGTCTCAAATGCCCATCTTCCCCAGCCCCTGTGTCTGTCACATACACCCCTCTTCCCAAATCCATGTCTGTCACATCTCCCCCTCTTCCCAGCCCCTGTGTCTGTCACACACACCCCTCTTCCTCAGCCCCTATGTCTGTCACACACCCCTCTTCCCCAGCCCCTGTGTCTGTCACATCTCCCCCTCTTCCCCAGCCCCTGTGTCTGTCACACACAGCCCTCTTCCCCAGCCCCTGTGTCTGTCACACATCCCACTCTTCCCCAGCCCCTGTGTCTGTCACACACCCCTTTTCCCCAGCCCCTGTGTCTGTCACACCCCTCTTCCCCAACCCCTCTGTCTGTCGCACATGCCCCTATTCACCATCCCCTGTGTCTGTCACATACCCCCTATTCCCCAGCCCCTGTGTCTTTCACACTGACATCTCTTCCCCAGCCCCTGTGTCTGTCACACACTCCCCTCTTCCCCAGCCCCTATAACTGTTACACAACCCTCTTCCCCAGCCCCTGTGTCTGTCACGTATAGCCCTCCTCCCCAGCCCCTGTGTCTGTCACACACCCCTCTTCCCCAGCCCCTGTGTCTGTCACACATACCCCTCTTCCCCAGCCACTGTGTCTGTCACATGCCCGTCTTCCCCAGCCCCTGTGTCTGTCACACACCTCTCTTCCCAAGCCCCTGTGTCTGTCACACACCCCTCTTCCCCAGCCCCTGTGTATGTCACACACCCCCCTCTTCCCCAGCCTGTGTCTGTCATACACCCCTCCTCCCCAGCCCCTGTGTCTGCCACAAATCCCCCTCTTCCCCTGCCCCTGTGTCTGTCACACATACCCCTCTTCCCCAGCCTGTGTCTGTCACACACCTCTCTCTTCCCAAGTCCATGTCTGTCACATCTCCCCCTCTTCCCCAGCCCTTGTGTATGTCACACACCCCTCTTCCCCAGCCCCTGTGTCTGTCTCATCTCCCCCGCTTCCCCAGCCCCTGTGACTGTCACACACACCCCTCTTCCCCAGCCCCTGGGTCTATCACACATACCCCTCTTCCCCAGCCTGTGTCTGTCACACACACCCCTCTTCCCAAGTCCATATCTGTCACATCTCCCCCTCTTCCCCAGCCCCTGTGTCTGTCACACATACCCCTCTTCCCCAGTCCCTGTGTCTGTCACACACCCCTCTTCCCCAGCCCCTGTGTGTGTCACATCTCCCCCTCTTCCCCAGCCCCTGTGTCTGTCATACACACTCCTCTTCCCCAGCCCCTGTGTCTGTCACACACCCCTCTTCCCCATCCCCTGTCTGTCACACTCCCCTCTTTCCCAGCCCCTATGTCTGTCACACCCCTCTTCCCCAGCCCCTGTGCCTGTCACATATAGCCCTCTTCCCCAGCCCCTGTGTCTGTCACACACCCCCTCTTCCCCAGCCCCTGTATCTGTCACACACACCCCTCTTCCCCAGCCCCTGTGTCTGTCACATCTCCCAATCTTCCCCAGCCCCTGTGTCTGTCACATCTCCCCCTCTTCCCCAGCCCCTGTGTCTGTCACACACACCCTCTTCCCCAGCCCCTGTGTCTGTCACACTCCCCTCTTCCCCATCCCCTATGTCTGTCACACCCCTCATCCCCTGCCCCTGTGCCTGTCACATATAGCCCTCTTCCCCAGCCCCTGTGTCTGTCACACTCCCCTCTTCCCCAGCCCCTATGTCTGTCACACCCCTCATCCCGAGCCCCTGTGCCTGTCACATATAGCCCTCTTCCCCAGCCCCTGTGTCTGTCACACACACCCTCTTCCCCAGCCCCTGTGTCTGTCACACACACCCCTCTTCCCCAGCCCCTGTGTCTGTCACATCTCTCCTCTTCCCCAGCCCCTGTGTCTGCAACATCTCCCCTTCTTCCCCAGCCCCTGTTTCTGTCACACACACCCCTCTTCCCCAGCCCCTGTGTCTGTCACACACCCCTCTTCCCCAGCCCCTGTGTATTTCACACCCCCCCCTCTTCCCCAGCCTGTGTCTGTCACAAATACCCATCTTCCGCAGCCCCTGTGTCTGTCACACACACCCCTCTTCCCAAGTCCTTGTCTGCGACATCTCCCCCTCTTCCCCAGCCCCTGTGTCTGTCACACACACCCGTCTTCCCCAGCCCCTGTGTCTGTCACACACCCCTCTTCCCCAGCTCCTGTGTCTGTCACATCTCCCCCTCTTCCCCAGCCCCTGTGACTGTCACACACACCCCTCTTCCCCAGCCCCTGTGTCTGTCACACAGACCCCTCTTCCCCAGCCCCTGTGTCTGTCACACACCCCACTACCCCAGCCCCTGTGTCTGTCACACACCCCTCTTCCCCAGCCCCTGTGTCTGTCACACACGCCCCTCTTCACCAGCCCCTGTGTCTGTCACACACATCCTCTTCCCCAGCCCCTGTGTCTGTCACACAGACCCCTCTTCCCCAGCCCCTGTGTCTGTCACACACACCCTTCTTCCCCAGCCACTGTACCTGTCACATATAGCCCTCTTCCCCAGCCCCTGTGTCTGTCACACACCCCCTCTTCCCCAGCCACTGTGTCTGTCACACACACCTCTCTTCACCAGCCCCTGTGTCTTTCACATCTCCCCCTCTTCCCCAGCCCCTGTGTCTCTCACATCTCCCCCTCTTCCCCTGTGTCTGTCACATACACCCTTCTTCCCCAGCCCCTGTGTCTGTCACACACGCCTCTTCCCCAGCCCCTGTGTATGCCACACACCCCCCTCTTCCCCAGCCTGTGTCTGTCACAAATACCCATCTTCCCCAGCCCCTGTGTCTGTCACACACCACTATTCCCCAGCCCCTGTGTCTGTCACATCTCCCCCTCTTCCCCAGCCCCTGTGTCTGTCACACAAACCTGTCTTCCCCAGCCCCTGTGTCTGTCACACATGCCCCTCTTCCCCTGCCCCTGTGTCTCTCACACACCCCACTTCCCCAGCCCGTGTGTCTGTCACACACTCCTCTTCCCCAGCCCCTGTGTCTGTCACACACGCCCATCTTCACCAGCCCCTGTGTCTGTCACACACCCCCTTTTCCCCAGCCCCTGTGTCTGTCACACTCCCCTCTTCCCCAGCCCCCATGTCTGTCACACCCCTCATCCCCAGCCGCTGTGCCTGTCACATATAGCCCTCTTCCCCAGCCCCTGTGTCTGTCACACACACCCTCTTCCCCAGCCCCTGTGTCTGTCACACTCCCCTCTTCCCCAGCCCCTATGTCTGTCACACCCCTCATCCCCAGCCCCTGTGCCTGTCACATATAGCCCTCTTCCCCAGCCCCTGTGTCTGTCACACTCATTTCTTCCCCAGCCCCTATGTCTGTCACACCCCTCATCCCCAGCCCCTGTGCCTGTCACATATAGCCCTCTTCCCCAGCCCCTGTGTCTGTCACCCCCGCCCCCTCTTCCCCAGCCTGTGTCTGTCACACGCCCCTCTTCCCCAGCCCCTGTGTCTGTCACTCCCCCCTCTTCCCCAGTCCCTGTGTCTGTCACTACCCCCCTCTTCCCCAGCCTGTGTCTTTCACACACCCCCTCTTCCCCAGCTCCTGTGTCTGTCACACACCCCCTCTTCCCCAGCTCCTGTGTCTGTCACACACCCCCCCTTCCCAGCTCCTGTGTCTGTCACACACACCCTCTTCTCCAGCCCGTGTCTGTTACATCAGCCCCTCTTCCCCAGCCCCTGTGTCTGTCCCACACACCCCTCTTCCCCAGCCCCTGTGTCTGTCACATCTAACCCTCTTCCCCAGCCCCTGTGTATGTCACACACACCCCTCTTCCCCAGTCCCTGTGTCTGTCACACACCCCTCTTCCCCAGCCCCTGTGTATTTCACACACACCCCTCTTCCCCAGCCTGTGTCTGTCACAAATACCCATCTTCCGCAGCCCCTGTGTCTGTCACACACACCCCTCTTCCCAAGTCCTTGTCTGCGACATCTCCCCCTCTTCCCCAGCCCCTGTGTCTGTCACACACACCCGTCTTCCCCAGCCCCTGTGTCTGTCACACACCCCTCTTCCCCAGCTCCTGTGTCTGTCACATCTCCCCCTCTTCCCCAGCCCCTGTGTCTGTCACACACACCCTTCTTCCCCAGCCACTGTACCTGTCACATATAGCCCTCTTCCCCAGCCCCTGTGTCTCTCACACACCCCCTCTTCCCCAGCCACTGTGTCTGTCACACACACCTCTCTTCACCAGCCCCTGTGTCTTTCACATCTCCCCCTCTTCCCCAGCCCCTGTGTCTCTCACATCTCCCCCTCTTCCCCTGTGTCTGTCACATACACCCTTCTTCCCCAGCCCCTGTGTCTGTCACACACGCCTCTTCCCCAGCCCCTGTGTATGCCACACACCCCCCTCTTCCCCAGCCTGTGTCTGTCACAAATACCCATCTTCCCCAGCCCCTGTGTCTGTCACACACCACTATTCCCCAGCCCCTGTGTCTGTCACATCTCCCCCTCTTCCCCAGCCCCTGTGTCTGTCACACAAACCTGTCTTCCCCAGCCCCTGTGTCTGTCACACATGCCCCTCTTCCCCTGCCCCTGTGTCTCTCACACACCCCACTTCCCCAGCCCATGTGTCTGTCACACACTCCTCTTCCCCAGCCCCTGTGTCTGTCACACACGCCCATCTTCACCAGCCCCTGTGTCTGTCACACACCCCCTTTTCCCCAGCCCCTGTGTCTGTCACACTCCCCTCTTCCCCAGCCCCCATGTCTGTCACACCCCTCATCCCCAGCCGCTGTGCCTGTCACATATAGCCCTCTTCCCCAGCCCCTGTGTCTGTCACACACACCCTCTTCCCCAGCCCCTGTGTCTGTCACACTCCCCTCTTCCCCAGCCCCTATGTCTGTCACACCCCTCATCCCCAGCCCCTGTGCCTGTCACATATAGCCCTCTTCCCCAGCCCCTGTGTCTGTCACACTCATTTCTTCCCCAGCCCCTATGTCTGTCACACCCCTCATCCCCAGCCCCTGTGCCTGTCACATATAGCCCTCTTCCCCAGCCCCTGTGTCTGTCACCCCCGCCCCCTCTTCCCCAGCCTGTGTCTGTCACACGCCCCTCTTCCCCAGCCCCTGTGTCTGTCACTCCCCCCCTCTTCCCCAGTCCCTGTGTCTGTCACTACCCCCCTCTTCCCCAGCCTGTGTCTTTCACACACCCCCTCTTCCCCAGCTCCTGTGTCTGTCACACACCCCCTCTTCCCCAGCTCCTGTGTCTGTCACACACCCCCCCTTCCCAGCTCCTGTGTCTGTCACACACACCCTCTTCTCCAGCCCGTGTCTGTTACATCAGCCCCTCTTCCCCAGCCCCTGTGTCTGTCCCACACACCCCTCTTCCCCAGCCCCTGTGTCTGTCACATCTAACCCTCTTCCCCAGCCCCTGTGTATGTCACACACACCCCTCTTCCCCAGTCCCTGTGTCTGTCACACACCCCTCTTCCCCAGCCCCTGTGTATTTCACACACACCCCTCTTCCCCAGCCTGTGTCTGTCACAAATACCCATCTTCCGCAGCCCCTGTGTATGTCACACACACCCCTCTTCCCAAGTCCTTGTCTGCGACATCTCCCCCTCTTCCCCAGCCCCTGTGTCTGTCACACACACCCGTCTTCCCCAGCCCCTGTGTCTGTCACACACCCCTCTTCCCCAGCTCCTGTGTCTGTCACATCTCCCCCTCTTCCCCAGCCCCTGTGACTGTCACACACACCCCTCTTCCCCAGCCCCTGTGTCTGTCACACAGACCCCTCTTCCCCAGCCCCTGTGTCTGTCACACACCCCACTACCCCAGCCCCTGTGTCTGTCACACACCCCTCTTCCCCAGCCCCTGTGTCTGTCACACACGCCCCTCTTCACCAGCCCCTGTGTCTGTCACACACATCCTCTTCCCCAGCCCCTGTGTCTGTCACACAGACCCCTCTTCCCCAGCCCCTGTGTCTGTCACACACACCCTTCTTCCCCAGCCCCTGTGCCTGTCACATATAGCCCTCTTCCCCAGCCCCTGTGTCTGTCACACACCCCCTCTTCCCCAGCCACTGTGTCTGTCACACACACCTCTCTTCACCAGCCCCTGTGTCTTTCACATCTCCCCCTCTTCCCCAGCCCCTGTGTCTCTCACATCTCCCCCTCTTCCCCTGTGTCTGTCACATACACCCTTCTTACCCAGCCCCTGTGTCTGTCACACAAGCCTCTTCCCCAGCCCCTGTGTATGCCACACACCCCCCTCTTCCCCAGCCTGTGTCTGTCACAAATACCCATCTTCCCCAGCCCCTGTGTCTGTCACACACCACTATTCCCCAGCCCCTGTGTCTGTCACATCTCCCCCTCTTCCCCAGCCCCTGTGTCTGTCACACAAACCTGTCTTCCCCAGCCCCTGTGTCTGTCACACATGCCCCTCTTCCCCTGCCCCTGTGTCTCTCACACACCCCACTTCCCCAGCCCGTGTGTCTGTCACACACTCCTCTTCCCCAGCCCCTGTGTCTGTCACACACGCCCATCTTCACCAGCCCCTGTGTCTGTCACACACCCCCTTTTCCCCAGCCCCTGTGTCTGTCACACTCCCCTCTTCCCCAGCCCCCATGTCTGTCACACCCCTCATCCCCAGCCGCTGTGCCTGTCACATATAGCCCTCTTCCCCAGCCCCTGTGTCTGTCACACACACCCTCTTCCCCAGCCCCTGTGTCTGTCACACTCCCCTCTTCCCCAGTCCCTATGTCTGTCACACCCCTCATCCCCAGCCCCTGTGCCTGTCACATATAGCCCTCTTCCCCAGCCCCTGTGTCTGTCACACTCATTTCTTCCCCAGCCCCTATGTCTGTCACACCCCTCATCCCCAGCCCCTGTGCCTGTCACATATAGCCCTCTTCCCCAGCCCCTGTGTCTGTCACACACCCCCTCTTCCCCAGCCCCTGTGTCTGTCACACCCCCCTCTTCCCCAACCCCTGTGTCTGTCACATCTCCCCCTCTTCCCCAGCCCCTGTGTCTGCAATATCTCCCCCTCTTCCCCAGCCCCTGTTTCTGTCACACACACCCCTCTTCCCAAGCCCCTGTGTCTGTCACACACCCCTCTTCCCCAGCCCCTGAGTATGTCACACCCCCCCTCTTCCCCAGCCTGTGTCTGTCTCAAATGCCCATGTTCCCCAGCCCCTGTGTCTGTCACACACACCCCTCTTCCCCAGCCTTTGTCTGTCACAAACACCCCTCTTCCCAAATCCATGTCTGTCACATCTCCCCCTCTTCCCAGCCCCTGTGTCTGTCACACACACCCCTCTTCCTCAGCCCCTATGTCTGTCACACACCCCTCTTCACCAGCCCCTGTGTCTGTCACATCTCCCCCTCTTCCCCAGCCCCTGTGTCTGTCACACACAGCCCTCTTCCCCAGCCCCTGTGTCTGTCACACATCCCACTCTTCCCCAGCCCCTGTGTCTGTCACACACCCCTTTTTCCCAGCCCCTGTGTCTGTCACACCCCTCTTCCCCAACCCCTCTGTCTGTCGCACACGCCCCTATTCACCAGCCCCTGTGTCTGTCACATACTCCCTATTCCCCAGCCCCTGTGTCTTTCACACTGACGCCTCTTCCCCAGCCCCTGTGTCTGTCACACACTCCCCTCTTCCCCAGCCCCTATATCTGTTACACAACCCTCTTCCCCAGCCCCTGTGTCTGTCACGTATAGCCCTCCTCCCCAGCCCCTGTGTCTGTCACACACCCCTCTTCCCCAGCCCCTGTGTCTGTCACACATACCCCTCTTCCCCAGCCACTGTGTCTGTCACATGCCCGTCTTCCCCAGCCCCTGTGTCTGTCACACACCTCTCTTCCCAAGCCCCTGTGTCTGTCACACACCCCTCTTCCCCAGCCCCTGTGTATGTCACACACCCCCCTCTTCCCCAGCCTGTGTCTGTCATACACCCCTCCTCCCCAGCCCCTGTGTCTGTCACAAATCCCCTCTTCACCTGCCCCTGTGTCTGTCACACATACCCCTCTTCCCCAGCCTGTGTCTGTCACACACACCTCTCTTCCCAAGTCCATGTCTGTCACATCTCCCCCTCTTCCCCAGCCCCTGTGTATGTCACACACCCCTCTTCCCCAGCCCCTGTGTCTGTCTCATCTCCCCCTCTTCCCCAGCCCCTGTGACTGTCACACACACCCCTCTTCCCCAGCCCCTGGGTCTATCACACATGCCCCTCTTCCCCAGCCTGTGTGTGTCACACACACCCCTCTTCCCAAGTCCATATCTGTCACATCTCCCCCTCTTCCCCAGCCCCTGTGTCTGTCACACATACCCCTCTTCCCCAGTCCCTGTGTCTGTCACACACCCCTCTTCCCCAGCCCCTGTGTGTGTCACATCTCCCCCTCTTCCCCAGCCCCTGTGTCTGTCATACACACCCCTCTTCCCCAGCCCCTGTGTCTGTCACACACCCCTCTTCCCCATCCCCTGTCTGTCACACTCCCCTCTTTCCCAGCCCCTATGTCTGTCACACCCCTCTTCCCCAGCCCCTGTGCCTGTCACATATAGCCCTCTTCCCCAGCCCCTGTGTCTGTCACACGCCCCCTCTTCCCCAGCCCCTGTATCTGTCACACACACCCCTCTTCCCCAGCCCCTGTGTCTGTCACATCTCCCAATCTTCCCCAGCCCCTGTGTCTGTCACATCTCCCCCTCTTCCCCAGCCCCTGTGTCTGTCACACACACCCTCTTCCCCAGCCCCTGTGTCTGTCACACTCCCCTCTTCCCCATCCCCTATGTCTGTCACACCCCTCATCCCCAGCCCCTGTGCCTGTCACATATAGCCCTCTTCCCCAGCCCCTGTGTCTGTCACACTCCCCTCTTCCCCAGCCCCTATGTCTGTCACACCCCTCATCCCGAGCCCCTGTGCCTGTCACATATAACCCTCTTCCCCAGCCCCTGTGTCTGTCACACACCCCCTCTTCCCCAGCCCCTGTGTCTGTCACACACACCCCTCTTCCCCAGCCCCTGTGTCTGTCACATCTCTCCTCTTCCCCAGCCCCTGTGTCTGCAACATCTCCCCTTCTTCCCCAGCCCCTGTTTCTGTCACACACACCCCTCTTCCCCAGCCCCTGTGTCTGTCACACACCCCTCTTCCCCAGCCCCTGTGTATTTCACACACCCCCCTCTTCCCCAGCCTGTGTCTGTCACAAATGCCCATCTTCCCCAGCCCCTGTGTCTGTCACACACACCCCTCTTCCCCAGCCTTTGTCTGTCACACACACCCCTCTTCCCAAATCCATGTCTGTCACATCTCCCCCTCTTCCCCAGCCCCTGTGTCTGTCACACACGCCCCTCTTCCCCAGCCCCTATGTCTGTCACACACCCCTCTTCCCCAGCCTCTGTGTATGTCACATCTCCCCCTCTTCCCCAGCCCCTGTGTCTGTCACACACACCCCTCTTCCCCAGCATCTGTGTCTGTCACACATGCCCCTCTTCCCCAGCCCCTGTTTCTGTCACACACCCCTTTTCCCCAGCCCCTGTGTCTGTCACACCCCTCTTCTCCAACCCCTGTGTCTGTCGCACACGCCCCTATTCACCAGCCCCTGTGTCTGTCACATACCCCCTCTTCCCCAGCCCCTGTGTCATTCACACTGACGCCTCTTCCCCAGCCCCTGTGTCTGTCACACACTCCCCTCTTCCCCAGCCCCTATATCTGTTACACACCCCTCTTACCCAGCCCCTGTGTCTGTCACATATAGCCCTCCTCCCCAGCCCCAGTGTCTTTCACACACCCCTCTTCCCCAGCCCCTGTGTCTGTCACACATACCCCTCTTCCCCAGCCCTTGTGTCTGTCACATGCCCCTCTTCCCCAGCCCCTGTGTCTGTCACACACCTCTCTTCCACAGCCCCTGTGTCTGTGACACACCCCTCTTCCCCAGCCCCTGTGTATGTCACACACCCACATCTTCCCCAGACTGTGTCTGTCACACACCCCTCCTCCCCAGCCCCAGTGTCTGTCCCAAATACCCCTCTTCCCCTGCCCCTGTGTCTGTCACACATACCCCTCTTCCCCAGCCTGTGTCTGTCACACACACATCTCTTCCCAAGTCCATGTCTGTCACATCTCCCCCTCTTCCCCAGCCCCTGTGTATGTCACACACCCCTCCTCCCCAGCCCCTGTGTCTGTCACAAATACCCCTCTTCCCCTGCCCCTGTGTCTGTCACACATACCCCTCTTCCCCAGCCTGTGTCTGTCACACACACCTCTCTTCCCAAGTCCATGTCTGTCACATCTCCCCCTCTTCCCCAGCCCCTGTGTATGTCACACACCCCTCTTCCCCAGCCCCTGTGTCTGTCACATCTCCCCCTCTTCCCCAGCCCCTGTGACTGTCACACACACCCCTCTTCCCCAGCCCCAGTGTCTATCACACATACCCCTCTTCCCCAGCCCCTGTGTCTGTCACACACACCCCTCTTCCCAAGTCCATATCTGTCACATCTCCCCCTCTTCCCCTGCCCCTGTGTCTGTCACACATACCCCTTTTCCCCAGTCCCTGTGTCTGTCACACACCCCTCTTCCCCAGGCCCTGTGTGTGTCACATCTCCCCCTCTTCCCCAGCCTCTGTGTCTGTCATACACACCCCTCTTCCCCAGCCCCTGTGTCTGTCACACACCCCACTTCCCCATCCCCTGTGTCTGTCACACTCCCCTCTTCCCCAGCCCCTATGTCTGTCACACCCCTCTTCCCCAGCATCTGTGCCTGTCACATATAGCCCTCTTCCCCAGCCCCTGTGTATGTCACACACCCCCTCTTCCCCAGTCCCTTTGTCAGTCACACACACCCCTCTTCACCAGCCCCTGTGTCTGTCACATCTCCCCCTCTTCCCCAGCCCCTGTGTCTGTCGCATCTCCCCCTCTTCCCCAGCCCCTGTGTCTGTCACACACACCCCTCTTCCCCAGCCCCTGTGTCTGTCACACACCCCCCTCTTCCCAAGTCCATGTCTGTCACATCTCCCCCTCTTCCCCAGCCCCTGTGTCTGTCACACATACCCCTCTTCCCCAGTCCCTGTGTCTGTCACACACCCCTCTTCCCCAGCCCCTGTGTGTGTCACATCTCCCCCTCTTCCCCAGTCCCTGTGACTGTCATACACACACCTCTTCCCCAGCCCCTGTGTCTGTCACACTCCCCTCTTCCCCAGCCCCTATGTCTGTCACACCCCTCATCCCCAGCCCCTGTGCCTGTCACATATAGCCCTCTTCCCCAGCCCCTGTGTCTGTCACACACCCACTCTTCCCCAGCCCCTGTGTCTGTCACACACACCCCTCTTCCCCAGCCCCTGAGTCTGTCACATCTCCCCCACTTCCCCAGCCTGTGTCTGTCACAAATGCCCATCTTCCCCAGCCCCTGTGTCTGTCACACACACCCCTCTTCCCCAGCCTTTGTCTGTCACACACACCCCTCTTCCCAAATCCATGTCTGTCACATCTCCCCCTCTTCCCCAGCCCCTATGTCTGTCACACACACCCCTCTTCCCCAGCCCCTATGTCTATCACACACCCCTCTTCCCCAGCCCCTGTGTCTGTCACATCTCCCCCTCTTCCCCAGCCCCTGTGTCTGTCACAAACACCCCTCTTCCCCAGCCCCTATGTCTGTCACACATGCCCCTCTTCCCCAGCCCCTGTGTCTGTCACACACCCCTTTTCCCCAGCCCCTGTGTCTGTCACACACCCCTCTTCCCCAACCCCTGTGTCTGTCACACACGCCCCTCTTCACCAGCCCCTGTGTCTGACACATACCCCCTCTTCCCCAGCCCCTGTGTCTGTCACACAAACCCCTCTTCCCCAGCCCCTGTGTCTGTCACACACACCCCTCTTCCCCACCTCCTGCGTCTGTCACACATGCCCCTCTTCCCCAGCCCCTGTGTCTGTCACACTCCCCTCTTCCCCAGCCCCTATGTCTGTTACACACCCCTCTTCCCCAGCCCCTGTGTCTGTCACATATATCCCTCCTCCCCAGCCCATGTGTCTGTCACACACCCCTCTTCCCCAGCCCCTGTGTCTGTCACACATACCCCTCTTCCCCAACCCCTGTGTCTGTCACATGCCCCTCTTCCCCAGCCCCTGTGTCTGTCACACACCTCTCTTCCACAGCCCCTGTGTCTGTCACACACCCCTCTTCCCCAGCCCCTGTGTATGTCACACACCCCTCTTCCGCAGCCTGTGTCTGTCACACACCCCTCCTCCCCAGCCCCTGTGTCTGTCACAAATATCCCTCTTCCCCTGCCCCTGTGTCTGTCACACATACCCCTCTTCCCAGCCTGTGTCTGTCACACACACCTCTCTTCCCAAGTCCATGTCTGTCACATCTCCCCTTCTTTCCCAGCCCCTGTGTCTGTCACACATACCCCTTTTCCCCAGCCCCTGTATATGTCACACACCCCTCTTCCCCAGCCCTTGTGTGTATCACATCTCCCCCTCTTCCCCAGCCGCTGTGTCTGTCATACACACCCCTCTTCTCCAGCCCCTGTGTCTGTCACACACCCCTCTTCCCCATCCCCTGTGTCTGTCACATCTCCCCCTCTTCCCCAGCCCCTGTGACTGTCACACACACCCCTCTTCCCCAGCCCCTGTGTCTGTCACACTTACCCCTCTTCCCCAGCCTATGTCTGTCACAGTCCCTCTTCCCAAGTCCATGTCTGTCACATCTCCCCCTCTTCCCCAGTCCCTGTGTCTGTCTCACATACCCCTCTTCCCCAGTCCCTGTGTCTGTCACACACCCCTCTTCCCCAGCCCCTGTGTGTGTCACATCTCCCCCTCTTCCCCAGCCCCTGTGTCTGTCATACACACCCCTCTTCCCCAGCCCCTGTGTCTGTCACACACCCCTCTTCCCCATCCCCTTTGTCTGTCATACACCCCCTCTTCCCCAGCCCCTGTGTCTGTCACACACACCCCTCTTCCCAGCCCCTGTGTCTGTCACACACAACCCTCTTCCCCAGCCCCTGTGTCTGTCACACAAACCCCTCTTCCCCAGCCCCTGTGTCTGTCACACACCCCTCTTCCCCAGCCCCGGTGTCTGTCACACCCACCCTTCTTCCCCATCCCCTGTCTGTCACACACGCCCCACTTCCCCAGCCCCTCTGTCTGTCACATGCCCCTCTACTCCAGCCCCTGTGTCTGTCACACACACCCCTCTTCCCCAGCCCTTGTGTCTGTCACACACACCCTCTTCCCCAGCACCTGTGTCTGTCACACACACCCCTCTTCCCTATCCCCTGTGTCTGTCACACACACCCCTCTTCCCCAGCCCCTGTGTGTCTGTCACACACACCCCTCTTCCCCAGCCCCTGTGTCTGTCACTCATACCCCTCTTCCCCAGCCCCTGTGTCTGTCACATGCCCCTCTTCCCCAGCCCCTGTGTCTGTCACACACCTCTCTTCCACAGCCCCTGTGTCTGTCACACACCCCTCTTCCCCAGCCCCTGTGTATGTCACACACACCCCTCTTCCCCAGCCTGTGTCTGTCACACACCCCTCCTCCCCAGCCCCTGTGTCTGTCACAAATACCCATCTTCCCCTGCCCCTGTGTCTGTCACACATACCCCTCTTCCCCAGCCTGTGTCTGTCACACACACCTCTCTTCCCAAGTCCGTGTCTGTCACATCTCCCCCTCTTTCCCAGCCCCTGTCACATCTCCCCCTCTTCCCCAGCCCATGTGAGTGTCACACACACCCCTCTTCCCCAGCCCCTGTGTCTATCACACATACCCCTCTTCCCCAGCCTGTGTCTGTCACACACCCCTCTTCCCAAGTCCATATCTGTCACATCTCCCCCTCTTCCCCAGCCCCTGTGTCTGTCACACATACCCCTCTTCCCCAGTCCCTCTGTCTGTCACACACCCCTCTTCCCCAGCCCCTGTGTGTGTCACATCTCCCCCTCTTCCCCAGCCCCTGTGTCTGTCATACACACCCCTTTTCCCCAGCCCCTGTGTCTGTCACACACCCCTCTTCCCCATCCCCTGTGTCTGTCACACTCCCCACTTCCCCAGCCCCTATGTCTGTCACACCCCTCTTCCCCAGCCCCTGTGCCTGTCACATATAGCCCTCTTCCCCAGCCCCTGTGTATGTCACACACCCCCTCTTCCCCAGTCCCTTTGTCTGTCACACACACCCCTCTTCCCCAGCCCCTGTGTCTGTCACATCTCCCCCTCTTCCCCAGCCCCTGTGTCTGTCACATCTCCCCCTCTTACCCAGCCCCTGTGTCTGTCACACACACCCCTCTTCCCCAGCCCCTGTGTCTGTCACACACACCTCTCTTCCCAAGTCCATGTCTGTCACATCTCCCCCTCTTCCCCAGCCCCTGTGTATGTCACACACCCCTCTTCCCCAGCCCCTGTGTCTGTCACATCTCCCCCTCTTCCCCAGCCCCTGTGACTGTCACACACACCCCTCTTCCCCAGCCCCAGTGTCTATCACACATACCCCTCTTCCCCAGCCCCTGTGTCTGTCACACACACCCCTCTTCCCAAGTCCATATCTGTCACATCTCCCCCTCTTCCCCTGCCCCTGTGTCTGTCACACATACCCCTCTTCCCCAGTCCCTGTGTCTGTCACACACCCCTCTTCCCCAGGCCCTGTGTGTGTCACATCTCCCCCTCTTCCCCAGCCCCTGTGTCTGTCATACACACCCCTCTTCCCCAGCCCCTGTGTCTGTCACACACCCCACTTCCCCATCCCCTGTGTCTGTCACACTCCCCTCTTCCCCAGCCCCTATGTCTGTCACACCCCTCTTCCCCAGCCCCTGTGCCTGTCACATATAGCCCTCTTCCCCAGCCCCTGTGTATGTCACACACCCCCTCTTCCCCAGTCCCTTTGTCAGTCACACACACCCCTCTTCACCAGCCCCTGTGTCTGTCACATCTCCCCCTCTTCCCCAGCCCCTGTGTCTGTCGCATCTCCCCCTCTTCCCCAGCCCCTGTGTCTGTCACACACACCCCTCTTCCCCAGGCCCTGTGTCTGTCACACACCCCCCTCTTCCCAAGTCCATGTCTGTCACATCTCCCCCTCTTCCCCAGCCCCTGTGTCTGTCACACATACCCCTCTTCCCCAGTCCCTGTGTCTGTCACACACCCCTCTTCCCCAGCCCCTGTGTGTGTCACATCTCCCCCTCTTCCCCAGTCCCTGTGACTGTCATACACACACCTCTTCCCCAGCCCCTGTGTCTGTCACACTCCCCTCTTCCCCAGCCCCTATGTCTGTCACACCCCTCATCCCCAGCCCCTGTGCCTGTCACATATAGCCCTCTTCCCCAGCCCCTGTGTCTGTCACACACCCACTCTTCCCCAGCCCCTGTATCTGTCACACACACCCCTCTTCCCCAGCCCCTGAGTCTGTCACATCTCCCCCACTTCCCCAGCCTGTGTCTGTCACAAATGCCCATCTTCCCCAGCCCCTGTGTCTGTCACACACACCACTCTTCCCCAGCCTTTGTCTGTCACACACACCCCTCTTCCCAAATCCATGTCTGTCACATCTCCCCCTCTTCCCCAGCCCCTATGTCTGTCACACACACCCCTCTTCCCCAGCCCCTATGTCTATCACACACCCCGCTTCCCCAGCCCCTGTGTCTGTCACATCTCCCCCTCTTCCCCAGCCCCTGTGTCTGTCACAAACACCCCTCTTCCCCAGCCCCTGTGTCTGTCACACCTGCCCCTCTTCCCCAGCCCCTGTGTCTGTCACACACCCCTTTTCCCCAGCCCCTGTGTCTGTCACACACGCCCCTCTTCACCAGCCCCTGTGTCTGACACATACCCCCTCTTCCCCAGCCCCTGTGTCTGTCACACAAACCCCTCTTCCCCAGCCCCTGTGTCTGTCACACACACCCCTCTTCCCCACCTCCTGTGTCTGTCACACATGCCCCTCTTCCCCAGCCCCTGTGTCTGTCACACTCCCCTCTTCCCCAGCCCCTATGTCTGTTACACACCCCTCTTCCCCAGCCCCTGTGTCTGTCACATATATCCCTCCTCCCCAGCCCATGTGTCTGTCACACACCCCTCTTCCTCAGCCCCTGTGTCTGTCACACATACCCCTCTTCCCCAACCCCTGTGTCTGTCACATGCCCCTCTTCCCCAGCCCCTGTGTCTGTCACACACCTCTCTTCCACAGCCCCTGTGTCTGTCACACACCCCTCTTCCCCAGCCCCTGTGTATGTCACACACCCCTCTTCCGCAGCCTGTGTCTGTCACACACCCCTCCTCCCCAGCCCCTGTGTCTGTCACAAATATCCCTCTTCCCCTGCCCCTGTGTCTGTCACACATACCCCTCTTCCCAGCCTGTGTCTGTCACACACACCTCTCTTCCCAAGTCCATGTCTGTCACATCTCCCCTTCTTTCCCAGCCCCTGTGTCTGTCACACATACCCCTTTTCCCCAGCCCCTGTATATGTCACACACCCCTCTTCCCCAGCCCTTGTGTGTATCACATCTCCCCCTCTTCCCCAGCCGCTGTGTCTGTCATACACACCCCTCTTCTCCAGCCCCTGTGTCTGTCACACACCCCTCTTCCCCATCCCCTGTGTCTGTCACATCTCCCCCTCTTCCCCAGCCCCTGTGACTGTCACACACACCCCTCTTCCCCAGCCCCTGTGTCTGTCACACTTACCCCTCTTCCCCAGCCTATGTCTGTCACAGTCCCTCTTCCCAAGTCCATGTCTGTCACATCTCCCCCTCTTCCCCAGTCCCTGTGTCTGTCTCACATACCCCTCTTCCCCAGTCCCTGTGTCTGTCACACACCCCTCTTCCCCAGCCCCTGTGTGTGTCACATCTCCCCCTCTTCCCCAGCCCCTGTGTCTGTCATACACACCCCTCTTCCCCAGCCCCTGTGTCTGTCACACACCCCTCTTCCCCATCCCCTTTGTCTGTCATACACCCCCTCTTCCCCAGCCCCTGTGTCTGTCACACACACCCCTCTTCCCAGCCCCTGTGTCTGTCACACACAACCCTCTTCCCCAGCCCCTGTGTCTGTCACACAAACCCCTCTTCCCCAGCCCCTGTGTCTGTCACACACCCCTCTTCCCCAGCCCCGGTGTCTGTCACACCCACCCTTCTTCCCCATCCCCTGTCTGTCACACACACCCCACTTCCCCAGCCCCTGTGTCTGTCACATGCCCCTCTACTCCAGCCCCTGTGTCTGTCACACACACCCCTCTTCCCCAGCCCTTGTGTCTGTCACACACACCCTCTTCCCCAGCACCTGTGTCTGTCACACACACCCCTCTTCCCTATCCCCTGTGTCTGTCACACACACCCCTCTTCCCCAGCCCCTGTGTGTCTGTCACACACACCCCTCTTCCCCAGCCCCTGTGTCTGTCACTCATACCCCTCTTCCCCAGCCCCTGTGTCTGTCACATGCCCCTCTTCCCCAGCCCCTGTGTCTGTCACACACCTCTCTTCCACAGCCCCTGTGTCTGTCACACACCCCTCTTCCCCAGCCCCTGTGTATGTCACACACACCCCTCTTCCCCAGCCTGTGTCTGTCACACACCCCTCCTCCCCAGCCCCTGTGTCTGTCACAAATACCCATCTTCCCCTGCCCCTGTGTCTGTCACACATACCCCTCTTCCCCAGCCTGTGTCTGTCACACACACCTCTCTTCCCAAGTCCGTGTCTGTCACATCTCCCCCTCTTTCCCAGCCCCTGTCACATCTCCCCCTCTTCCCCAGCCCATGTGAGTGTCACACACACCCCTCTTCCCCAGCCCCTGTGTCTATCACACATACCCCTCTTCCCTAGCCTGTGTCTGTCACACACCCCTCTTCCCAAGTCCATATCTGTCACATCTCCCCCTCTTCCCCAGCCCCTGTGTCTGTCACACATACCCCTCTTCCCCAGTCCCTCTGTCTGTCACACACCCCTCTTCCCCAGCCCCTGTGTGTGTCACATCTCCCCCTCTTCCCCAGCCCCTGTGTCTGTCATACACACCCCTCTTCCCCATCCCCTGTGTCTGTCACACTCCCCACTTCCCCAGCCCCTATGTCTGTCACACCCCTCTTCCCCAGCCCCTGTGCCTGTCACATATAGCCCTCTTCCCCAGCCCCTGTGTATGTCACACACCCCCTCTTCCCCAGTCCCTTTGTCTGTCACACACACCCCTCTTCCCCAGCCCCTGTGTCTGTCACATCTCCCCCTCTTCCCCAGCCCCTGTGTCTGTCACATCTCCCCCTCTTACCCAGCCCCTGTGTCTGTCACACACACCCCTCTTCCCCAGCCCCTGTGTCTGTCACACACACCTCTCTTCCCAAGTCCATGTCTGTCACATCTCCCCCTCTTCCCCAGCCCCTGTGTATGTCACACACCCCTCTTCCCCAGCCCCTGTGTCTGTCACATCTCCCCCTCTTCCCCAGCCCCTGTGACTGTCACACACACCCCTCTTCCCCAGCCCCAGTGTCTATCACACATACCCCTCTTCCCCAGCCCCTGTGTCTGTCACACACACCCCTCTTCCCAAGTCCATATCTGTCACATCTCCCCCTCTTCCCCTGCCCCTGTGTCTGTCACACATACCCCTCTTCCCCAGTCCCTGTGTCTGTCACACACCCCTCTTCCCCAGGCCCTGTGTGTGTCACATCTCCCCCTCTTCCCCAGCCCCTGTGTCTGTCATACACACCCTTCTTCCCCAGCCCCTGTGTCTGTCACACACCCCACTTCCCCATCCCCTGTGTCTGTCACACTCCCCTCTTCCCCAGCCCCTATGTCTGTCACACCCCTCTTCCCCAGCCCCTGTGCCTGTCACATATAGCCCTCTTCCCCAGCCCCTGTGTATGTCACACACCCCCTCTTCCCCAGTCCCTTTGTCAGTCACACACACCCCTCTTCACCAGCCCCTGTGTCTGTCACATCTCCCCCTCTTCCCCAGCCCCTGTGTCTGTCAAATCTCCCCCTCTTCCCCAGCCCCTGTGTCTGTCACACACACCCCTCTTCCCCAGCCCCTGTGTCTGTCACACACCCCCCTCTTCCCAAGTCCATGTCTGTCACATCTCCCCCTCTTCCCCAGCCCCTGTGTCTGTCACACATACCCCTCTTCCCCAGTCCCTGTGTCTGTCACACAACCCTCTTCCCCAGCCCCTGTGTGTGTCACATCTCCCCCTCTTCCCCAGTCCCTGTGACTGTCATACACACACCTCTTCCCCAGCCCCTGTGTCTGTCACACTCCCCTCTTCCCCAGCCCCTATGTCTGTCACACCCCTCATCCCCAGCCCCTGTGCCTGTCACATATAGCCCTCTTCCCCAGCCCCTGTGTCTGTCACACACCCACTCTTCCCCAGCCCCTGTGTCTGTCACACACCCACTCTTCCCCAGCCCCTGAGTCTGTCACATCTCCCCCACTTCCCCAGCCTGTGTCTGTCACAAATGCCCATCATCCCCAGCCCCTGTGTCTGTCACACACACCACTCTTCCCCAGCCTTTGTCTGTCACACACACCCCTCTTCCCAAATCCATGTCTGTCACATCTCCCCCTCTTCCCCAGCCCCTATGTCTGTCACACACACCCCTCTTCCCCAGCCCCTATGTCTATCACACACCCCGCTTCCCCAGCCCCTGTGTCTGTCACATCTCCCCCTCTTCCCCAGCCCCTGTGTCTGTCACAAACACCCCTCTTCCCCAGCCCCTGTGTCTGTCACACATGCCCCTCTTCCCCAGCCCCTGTGTCTGTCACACACCCCTTTTCCCCAGCCCCTGTGTCTGTCACACACGCCCCTCTTCACCAGCCCCTGTGTCTGACACATACCCCCTCTTCCCCAGCCCCTGTGTCTGTCACACAAACCCCTCTTCCCCAGCCCCTGTGTCTGTCACACACACCCCTCTTCCCCACCTCCTGTGTCTGTCACACATGCCCCTCTTCCCCAGCCCCTGTGTCTGTCACACTCCCCTCTTCCCCAGCCCCTATGTCTGTTACACACCCCTCTTCCCCAGCCCCTGTGTCTGTCACATATATCCCTCCTCCCCAGCCCATGTGTCTGTCACACACCCCTCTTCCCCAGCCCCTGTGTCTGTCACACATACCCCTCTTCCCCAACCCCTGTGTCTGTCACATGTCCCTCTTCCCCAGCCCCTGTGTCTGTCACACACCTCTCTTCCACAGCCCCTGTGTCTGTCACACACCCCTCTTCCCCAGCCCCTGTGTATGTCACACACCCCTCTTCTGCAGCCTGTGTCTGTCACACACCCCTCCTCCCCAGCCCCTGTGTCTGTCACAAATATCCCTCTTCCCCTGCCCCTGTGTCTGTCACACATACCCCTCTTCCCAGCCTGTGTCTGTCACACACACCTCTCTTCCCAAGTACATGTCTGTCACATCTCCCCTTCTTTCCCAGCCCCTGTGTCTGTCACACATACCCCTCTTCCCCAGCCCCTGTATATGTCACACACCCCTCTTCCCCAGCCCTTGTGTGTATCACATCTCCCCCTCTTCCCCAGCCCCTGTGTCTGTCATACACACCCCTCTTCTCCAGCCCCTGTGTCTGTCACACACCCCTCTTCCCTATCCCCTGTGTCTGTCACATCTCCCCCTCTTCCCCAGCCCCTGTGACTATCACACACACCCCTCTTCCCCAGCCCCTGTGTCTGTCACACTTACCCCTCTTCCCCAGCCTATCTCTCTCACAGTTCCTCTTCCCAAGTCCATGTCTGTCACATCTCCCCCTCTTCCCCAGTCCCTGTGTCTGTCTCACATACCCCTCTTCCCCAGTCCCTGTGTCTGTCACACACCCCTCTTCCCCAGCCCCTGTGTGTGTCACATCTCCCCCTCTTCCCCAGCCCCTGTGTCTGTCATACACACCCCTCTTCCCCAGCCCCTGTGTCTGTCACACACCCCTCTTCCCCATCCCCTTTGTCTGTCATACACCCCCTCTTCCCCAGCCCCTGTGTCTGTCACACACACCCCTCTTCCCAGCCCCTGTGTCTGTCACAAACAACCCTCTTCCCCAGCCCCTGTGTCTGTCACACAAACCCCTCTTCCCCAGCCCCTGTGTCTGTCACACACCCCTCTTCCCCAGCCCCTGTGTCTGTCACACCCACCCTTCTTCCCCATCCCCTGTCTGTCACACACACCCCACTTCCCCAGACCCTGTGTCTGTCACATGCCCCTCTACTCCAGCCCCTGTGTCTGTCACACACACCCCTCTTCCCCAGCCCTTGTGTATGTCACACACACCCTCTTCCCCAGCCCCTGTGTCTGTCACACACACCCCTCTTCCCTATCCCCTGTGTCTGTCACACACACCCCTCTTCCCCAGCCCCTGTGTGTCTGTCACACACACCCCTCTTCCCCAGCCCCTGTGTCTGTCACTCATACCCCTCTTCCCCAGCCCCTGTGTCTGTCACATGCCCCTCTTCCCCAGCCCCTGTGTCTGTCACACACCTCTCTTCCACAGCCCCTGTGTCTGTCACACACCCCTCTTCCCCAGCCCCTGTGTATGTCACACACACCCCTCTTCCCCAGCCTGTGTCTGTCACACACCCCTCCTCCCCAGCCCCTGTGTCTGTCACAAATACCCATCTTCCCTTGCCCCTGTGTCTGTCACACATACCCCTCTTCCCCAGCCTGTGTCTGTCACACACACCTCTCTTCTCAAGTCCGTGTCTGTCACATCTCCCCCTCTTTCCCAGCCCCTGTCACATCTCCCCCTCTTCCCCAGCCCATGTGACTGTCACACACACCCCTCTTCCCCAGCCCCTGTGTCTATCACACATACCCCTCTTCCCCAGCCTGTGTCTGTCACACACCCCTCTTCCCAAGTCCATATCTGTCACATCTCCCCCTCTTCCCCAGCCCCTGTGTCTGTCACACATACCCCTCTTCCCCAGTCCCTCTGTCTGTCACACACCCCTCTTCCCCAGCCCCTGTGTGTGTCACATCTCCCCCTCTTCCCCAGCCCCTGTGTCTGTCATACACACCCCTCTTCCCCATCCCCTGTGTCTGTCACACTCCCCACTTCCCCAGCCCCTATGTCTGTCACACCCCTCTTCCCCAGCCCCTGTGCCTGTCACATATAGCCCTCTTCCCCAGCCCCTGTGTATGTCACACACCCCCTCTTCCCCAGTCCCTTTGTCTGTCACACACACCCCTCTTCCCCAGCCCCTGTGTCTGTCACATCTCCCCCTCTTCCCCAGCCCCTGTGTCTGTCACATCTCCCCCTCTTACCCAGCCCCTGTGTCTGTCACACACACCCCTCTTCCCCAGCCCCTGTGTCTGTCACACACACCTCTCTTCCCAAGTCCATGTCTGTCACATCTCCCCCTCTTCCCCAGCCCCTGTGTATGTCACACACCCCTCTTCCCCAGCCCCTGTGTCTGTCACATCTCCCCCTCTTCCCCAGCCCCTGTGACTGTCACACACACCCCTCTTCCCCAGCCCCAGTGTCTATCACACATACCCCTCTTCCCCAGCCCCTGTGTCTGTCACACACACCCCTCTTCCCAAGTCCATATCTGTCACATCTCCCCCTCTTCCCCTGCCCCTGTGTCTGTCACACATACCCCTCTTCCCCAGTCCCTGTGTCTGTCACACACCCCTCTTCCCCAGGCCCTGTGTGTGTCACATCTCCCCCTCTTCCCCAGCCCCTGTGTCTGTCATACACACCCCTCTTCCCCAGCCCCTGTGTCTGTCACACACCCCACTTCCCCATCCCCTGTGTCTGTCACACTCCCCTCTTCCCCAGCCCCTATGTCTGTCACACCCCTCTTCCCCAGCCCCTGTGCCTGTCACATATAGCCCTCTTCCCCAGCCCCTGTGTATGTCACACACCCCCTCTTCCCCAGTCCCTTTGTCAGTCACACACACCCCTCTTCACCAGCCCCTGTGTCTGTCACATCTCCCCCTCTTCCCCAGCCCCTGTGTCTGTCAAATCTCCCCCTCTTCCCCAGCCCCTGTGTCTGTCACACACACCCCTCTTCCCCAGCCCCTGTGTCTGTCACACACCCCCCTCTTCCCAAGTCCATGTCTGTCACATCTCCCCCTCTTCCCCAGCCCCTGTGTCTGTCACACATACCCCTCTTCCCCAGTCCCTGTGTCTGTCACACACCCCTCTTCCCCAGCCCCTGTGTGTGTCACATCTCCCCCTCTTCCCCAGTCCCTGTGACTGTCATACACACACCTCTTCCCCAGCCCCTGTGTCTGTCACACTCCCCTCTTCCCCAGCCCCTATGTCTGTCACACCCCTCATCCCCAGCCCCTGTGCCTGTCACATATAGCCCTCTTCCCCAGCCCCTGTGTCTGTCACACACCCACTCTTCCCCAGCCCCTGTGTCTGTCACACACCCACTCTTCCCCAGCCCCTGAGTCTGTCACATCTCCCCCACTTCCCCAGCCTGTGTCTGTCACAAATGCCCATCATCCCCAGCCCCTGTGTCTGTCACACACACCACTCTTCCCCAGCCTTTGTCTGTCACACACACACCTCTTCCCAAATCCATGTCTGTCACATCTCCCCCTCTTCCCCAGCCCCTATGTCTGTCACACACACCCCTCTTCCCCAGCCCCTATGTCTATCACACACCCCGCTTCCCCAGCCCCTGTGTCTGTCACATCTCCCCCTCTTCCCCAGCCCCTGTGTCTGTCACAAACACCCCTCTTCCCCAGCCCCTGTGTCTGTCACACATGCCCCTCTTCCCCAGCCCCTGTGTCTGTCACACACCCCTTTTCCCCAGCCCCTGTGTCTGTCACACACGCCCCTCTTCACCAGCCCCTGTGTCTGACACATACCCCCTCTTCCCCAGCCCCTGTGTCTGTCACACAAACCCCTCTTCCCCAGCCCCTGTGTCTGTCACACACACCCCTCTTCCCCACCTCCTGTGTCTGTCACACATGCCCCTCTTCCCCAGCCCCTGTGTCTGTCACACTCCCCTCTTCCCCAGCCCCTATGTCTGTTACACACCCCTCTTCCCCAGCCCCTGTGTCTGTCACATATATCCCTCCTCCCCAGCCCATGTGTCTGTCACACACCCCTCTTCCCCAGCCCCTGTGTCTGTCACACATACCCCTCTTCCCCAACCCCTGTGTCTGTCACATGTCCCTCTTCCCCAGCCCCTGTGTCTGTCACACACCTCTCTTCCACAGCCCCTGTGTCTGTCACACACCCCTCTTCCCCAGCCCCTGTGTATGTCACACACCCCTCTTCTGCAGCCTGTGTCTGTCACACACCCCTCCTCCCCAGCCCCTGTGTCTGTCACAAATATCCCTCTTCCCCTGCCCCTGTGTCTGTCACACATACCCCTCTTCCCAGCCTGTGTCTGACACACACACCTCTCTTCCCAAGTACATGTCTGTCACATCTCCCCTTCTTTCCCAGCCCCTGTGTCTGTCACACATACCCCTCTTCCCCAGCCCCTGTATATGTCACACACCCCTCTTCCCCAGCCCTTGTGTGTATCACATCTCCCCCTCTTCCCCAGCCCCTGTGTCTGTCATACACACCCCTCTTCTCCAGCCCCTGTGTCTGTCACACACCCCTCTTCCCTATCCCCTGTGTCTGTCACATCTCCCCCTCTTCCCCAGCCCCTGTGACTATCACACACACCCCTCTTCCCCAGCCCCTGTGTCTGTCACACTTACCCCTCTTCCCCAGCCTATCTCTCTCACAGTTCCTCTTCCCAAGTCCATGTCTGTCACATCTCCCCCTCTTCCCCAGTCCCTGTGTCTGTCTCACATACCCCTCTTCCCCAGTCCCTGTGTCTGTCACACACCCCTCTTCCCCAGCCCCTGTGTGTGTCACATCTCCCCCTCTTCCCCAGCCCCTGTGTCTGTCATACACACCCCTCTTCCCCAGCCCCTGTGTCTGTCACACACCCCTCTTCCCCATCCCCTTTGTCTGTCATACACCCCCTCTTCCCCAGCCCCTGTGTCTGTCACACACACCCCTCTTCCCAGCCCCTGTGTCTGTCACAAACAACCCTCTTCCCCAGCCCCTGTGTCTGTCACACAAACCCCTCTTCCCCAGCCCCTGTGTCTGTCACACACCCCTCTTCCCCAGCCCCTGTGTCTGTCACACCCACCCTTCTTCCCCATCCCCTGTCTGTCACACACACCCCACTTCCCCAGACCCTGTGTCTGTCACATGCCCCTCTACTCCAGCCCCTGTGTCTGTCACACACACCCCTCTTCCCCAGCCCTTGTGTATGTCACACACACCCTCTTCCCCAGCCCCTGTGTCTGTCACACACACCCCTCTTCCCTATCCCCTGTGTCTGTCACACACACCCCTCTTCCCCAGCCCCTGTGTGTCTGTCACACACACCCCTCTTCCCCAGCCCCTGTGTCTGTCACTCATACCCCTCTTCCCCAGCCCCTGTGTCTGTCACATGCCCCTCTTCCCCAGCCCCTGTGTCTGTCACACACCTCTCTTCCACAGCCCCTGTGTCTGTCACACACCCCTCTTCCCCAGCCCCTGTGTATGTCACACACACCCCTCTTCCCCAGCCTGTGTCTGTCACACACCCCTCCTCCCCAGCCCCTGTGTCTGTCACAAATACCCATCTTCCCTTGCCCCTGTGTCTGTCACACATACCCCTCTTCCCCAGCCTGTGTCTGTCACACACACCTCTCTTCTCAAGTCCGTGTCTGTCACATCTCCCCCTCTTTCCCAGCCCCTGTCACATCTCCCCCTCTTCCCCAGCCCATGTGACTGTCACACACCCCTCTTCCCCAGCCCCTGTGTCTATCACACATACCCCTCTTCCCCAGCCTGTGTCTGTCACACACCCCTCTTCCCAAGTCCATATCTGTCACATCTCCCCCTCTTCCCCAGCCCCTGTGTCTGTCACACATACCCCTCTTCCCCAGTCCCTCTGTCTGTCACACACCCCTCTTCCCCAGCCCCTGTGTGTGTCACATCTCCCCCTCTTCCCCAGCCCCTGTGTCTGTCATACACACCCCTTTTCCCCAGCCCCTGTGTCTGTCACACACCCCTCTTTCCCATCCCCTGTGTCTGTCACACTCCCCACTTCCCCAGCCCCTATGTCTGTCACACTCCTCTTCCCCAGCCCCTGTGCCTGTCACATATAGCCCTCTTCCCCAGCCCCTGTGTATGTCACACACCCCCTCTTCCCCAGTCCCTTTGTCTGTCACACACACCCCTCTTCCCCAGCCCCTGTGTCTGTCACATCTCCCCCTCTTCCCCAGCCCCTGTGTCTGTCACATCTCCCCCTCTTACCCAGCCCCTGTGTCTGTCACACACACCCCTCTTCCCCAGCCCCTGTGTCTGTCACACACCCCCCTCTTCCCAAGTCCATGTCTGTCACATCTCCCCCTCTTCCCCAGCCCCTGTGTCTGTCACACATACCCCTCTTCCCCAGTCCCTGTGTCTGTCACACACCCCTCTTCCCCAGCCCCAGTGTGTGTCACATCTCCCCCTCTTCCCCAGTTCCTGTGACTGTCATACACACCCCTCTTCCCCAGCCACACTCCTGTGACTGTCATACACACCCACACTCCTGTGACACTCCTGTGACTGTCATACACACCCCTCTTCCCCATCCCCTGTGTCTGTCACACTCCCCTCTTCCCCAGCCCCTATGTCTGTCACACCCCTCATCCCCAGCCCCTGTGCCTGTCACATAGAGCCCTCTTCCCCAGCTCCTGTGTCTGTCACACAAACCCCTCTTCCCCAGCCCCTGTGTCTGTCACACACCCCTCTTCCCTAGCCCCTGTGTCTGTCACACCCACCCTTCTTCCCCATCCCCTGTCTGTCACACACACCCCACTTCCCCAGACCCTGTGTCTGTCACATGCCCCTCTACTCCAGCCCCTGTGTCTGTCACACACACCCCTCTTCCCCAGCCCTTGTGTCTGTCACACACACCCTCTTCCCCAGCCCCTGTGTCTGTCACACACACCCCTCTTCCCTATCCCCTGTGTCTGTCACACACACCCCTCTTCCCCAGCCCCTGTGTGTCTGTCACACACACCCCTCTTCCCCAGCCCCTGTGTCTGTCACTCATACCCCTCTTCCCCAGCCCCTGTGTCTGTCACATGCCCCTCTTCCCCAGCCCCTGTGTCTGTCACACACCTCTCTTCCACAGCCCCTGTGTCTGTCACACACCCCTCTTCCCCAGCCCCTGTGTATGTCACACACACCCCTCTTCCCCAGCCTGTGTCTGTCACACACCCCTCCTCCCCAGCCCCTGTGTCTGTCACAAATACCCATCTTCCCCTGCCCCTGTGTCTGTCACACATACCCCTCTTCCCCAGCCTGTGTCTGTCACACACACCTCTCTTCCCAAGTCCGTGTCTGTCACATCTCCCCCTCTTTCCCAGCCCCTGTCACATCTCCCCCTCTTCCCCAGCCCATGTGACTGTCACACACACCCCTCTTCCCCAGCCCCTGTGTCTATCACACATACCCCTCTTCCCCAGCCTGTGTCTGTCACACACCCCTCTTCCCAAGTCCATATCTGTCACATTTCCCCCTCTTCCCCAGCCCCTGTGTCTGTCACACATACCCCTCTTCCCCAGTCCCTCTGTCTGTCACACACCCCTCTTCCCCAGCCCCTGTGTGTGTCACATCTCCCCCTCTTCCCCAGCCCCTGTGTCTGTCATACACACCCCTTTTCCCCAGCCCCTGTGTCTGTCACACACCCCTCTTCCCCATCCCCTGTGTCTGTCACACTCCCCACTTCCCCAGCCCCTATGTCTGTCACACCCCTCTTCCCCAGCCCCTGTGCCTGTCACATATAGCCCTCTTCCCCAGCCCCTGTGTATGTCACACCCCCCCTCTTCCCCAGTCCCTTTGTCTGTCACACACACCCCTCTTCCCCAGCCCCTGTGTCTGTCACATCTCCCCCTCTTCCCCAGCCCCTGTGTCTGTCACATCTCCCCCTCTTACCCAGCCCCTGTGTCTGTCACACACACCCCTCTTCCCCAGCCCCTGTGTCTGTCACACACCCCCCTCTTCCCAAGTCCATGTCTGTCACATCTCCCCCTCTTCCCCAGCCCCTGTGTCTGTCACACATACCCCTCTTCCCCAGTCCCTGTGTCTGTCACACACCCCTCTTCCCCAGCCCCAGTGTGTGTCACATCTCCCCCTCTTCCCCAGTTCCTGTGACTGTCATACACACCCCTCTTCCCCAGCCACACTCCTGTGACTGTCATACACACCCACACTCCTGTGACACTCCTCTGACTGTCAAACACACCCCTCTTCCCCATCCCCTGTGTCTGTCACACTCCCCTCTTCCCCAGCCCCTATGTCTGTCACACCCCTCATCCCCAGCCCCTGTGCCTGTCACATAGAGCCTTCTTCCCCAGCTCCTGTGTCTGTCACACACACCCTCTTCCCCAGCCCCTGTGTCTGTCACACACACCCCTCTTCCCCAGCCCCTGTGTCTGTCACATCTCCCCCACTTCCCCAGCCTGTGTCTGTCACAAATGCCCATCTTCCCCAGCCCCTGTGTCTGTCACACACACCCCTCTTCCCCAGCCTTTGTCTGTCACACACACCCCTCTTCCCAAATCCATGTCTGTCACATCTCCCCCTCTTCCCCAGCCCCTATGTCTGTCACACACACCCCTCTTCCCCAGCCCCTATGTCTATCACACACCCCTCTTCCCCAGCCCCTGTGTCTGTCACATCTCCCCCTCTTCCCCAGCCCCTGTGTCTGTCACACACACCCCTCTTCCCCAGCCCCTGTGTCTGTCACACATGCCCCTCTTCCCCAGCCCCTGTGTCTGTCACACACCCCTTTTCCCCAGCCCCTGTGTCTGTCACACACCCCTCTTTCCCAACCCCTGTGTCTGTCACACACGCCCCTCTTCTCCAGCCCCTGTGTCTGTCACATACCCCCTCTTCCCCAGCCCCTGTGTCTGTCACACAAACCCCTCTTCCCCAGCCCCTGTGTCTGTCACACACACCCCTCTTCCCCACCTCCTGTGTCTGTCACACATGCCCCTCTTCCCCAGCCCCTGTGTCTGTCACACTCCCCTCTTCCCCAGCCCCTATGTCTGTTACACACCCCTCTTCCCCAGCCCCTATGTCTGTCACACACCCCTCTTCCCCAGCCCCTGTGTCTGTCACATATAGCCCTCCTCCCCAGCCCTTGTGTCTGTCACACACCCCTCTTCCCCAGCCCCTGTGTCTGTCACACATACCCCTCTTCCCCATCCCCTGTGTCTGTCACATGCCCCTCTTCCCCAGCCCCTGTGTCTGTCACACACCTCTCTTCCACAGCCCCTGTGTCTGTCACACACCCCTCTTCCCCAGCCCCTGTGTATGTCACACACACCCCTCTTCCCCAGCCTGTGTCTGTCACACACCCCTCCTCCCCAGCCCCTGTGTCTGTCACAAATATCCCTCTTCCCCTGCCCCTTTGTCTGTCACACATACCCCTCTTCCCCAGCATGTGTCTGTCACACACACCTCTCTTCCCAAGTCCATGTCTGTCACATCTCCCCTTCTTTCCCAGCCCCTGTGTCTGTCACACATACCCCTCTTCCCCAGCCCCTGTGTATGTCACACACCCCTCTTCCCTTGGCCCGTGTATAACATCTCCCCCTCTTCCCCAGCCCCTGTGTCTGTCATACACACCCCTCTTCCCCAGCCCCTGTGTCTGTCACACACCCCTCTTCCCCATCCCCTGTGTCTGTCACATCTCCCCCTCTTCCCCAGCCCCTGTGACTGTCACACACACCCCTCTTCCCCAGCCCCTGTGTCTGTCACACATACCCCTCTTCCCCAGCCTATGTCTGTCACAGTCCCTCTTCCCAATTCCATGTCTGTCACATCTCCCCCTCTTCCCCAGTCCCTGTGTCTGTCTCACATACCCCTCTTCCCCAGTACCTGTGTCTGTCACACACCCCTCTTCCCCAGCCCCTGTGTGTGTCACATCTCCCCCTCTTCCCCAGCCCCTGTGTCTGTCATACACACCCCTCTTCCCCAGCCCCTGTGTCTGGCACACACCCCTCTTCCCCATCCTTTTTGTCTGTCATACACCCCCTCTTCCCCAGCCCCTGTGTCTGTCACACATACCCCTCTTCCCCAGCCCCTGTGTCTGTCACACACCCCTCTTCCCCAGCCCCTGTGTCTGTCACACCCACCCCTCTTCCCCATCCCCTGTCTGTCACACACACCCCACTTCCCCTGCCCCTGTGTCTGTCACATGCCCCTCTACTCCAGCCCCTGTGTCTGTCACACACACCCCTCTTCCCCAGCCCCTGTGTCTGTCAACCACACCCTCTTCCCCAGCCCCTGTGTCTGTCACACACACCCCTCTTCCCTATCCCCTGTGTCTGTCACACACACCCCTCTTCCCCAGCCCCTGTGTCTGTCACACACACCCCTCTTCCCCAGCCCCTGTGTCTGTCACTCATACCCCTCTTCCCCAGCCCCTGTGTCTGTCACATGCCCCTCTTCCCCAGCCCCTGTGTCTGTCACACACCACTCTTCCACAGCCCCTGTGTCTGTCACACACCCCTCTTCCCCAGCCCCTGTGTATGTCACACACACCCCTCTTCCCCAGCCTGTGTCTGTCACACACCCCTCCTCCCCAGCCCCTGTGTCTGTCACAAATACCCATCTTCCCCTGCCCCTGTGTCTGTCACACATTCCCCTCTTCCCCAGCCTGTGTCTGTCACACACACCTCTCTTCCCAAGTCCATGTCTGTCACATCTCCCCCTCTTTCCCAGCCCCTGTGTCTGTCACACATACCCCTCTTCCCCAGCCCCTGTGTATGTCACACACCCCTCTTCCCCAGCCCCTGTGTGTGTCACATCTCCCCCTCTTCCCCAGCCCCTGTGTCTGTCATACACACCCCTCTTCCCCAGCCCCTGTGTCTGTCACACACCCCTCTTCCCCATCCCCTGTGTCTGTCACATCTCCCCCTCTTCCCCAGCCCCTGTGACTGTCACACACACCCCTCTTCCCCAGCCCCTGTGTCTGTCACACATACCCCTCTTCCCCAGCCTATGTATGTCACACACACCCCTCTTCCGAAGTCCATGTCTGTCACATCTCCCCGTCTTCCCCAGCCCCTGTGTCTGTCACACATACTGCTCTTCCCCAGTCCCTGTGTCTGTCACACACCCCTCTTCCCCAGCCCCTGTGTGTGTCACATCTCCCCCTCTTCCCCAGCCCCTGTGTCTGTCACACACCCCTCTTCCCCAGCCCCTATATGTGTCACATCTCCCCCTGTTCCCCAGCCCCTGTGGCTGTCACACACACCCCTCTTCTAAAGCCCCTGTGTCTGTCACACCCCCCCTCTTCCCCAGTCCCTGTGTCTGTCACACCCCCCCTCTTCCCAGCCTGTGTCTGTCACACACCCCCTCTTCCCCAGCACCTGTGTCTGTCACACACCCCCTCTTCCCCAGCTCCTGTGTCTGTCACACACCCCCTCTTCCCCAGCTCCTGTGTCTGTCACACACACCCTCTTCCCCAGCCCGTGTCTGTCACATGACCCCCTCTTCCCTAGCCCATGTCTGCCACATCACCCCCTCTTCCCTAGCCCCTGTGTCTGTCACACACCCCTCTTCCCCAGCCCCTGTGTCTGTCACATCCCCCCTCTTCCCTAGCCCCTGTGTCTGTCACACACCTCCGTTCCCCTTCCCCTGTGTCTGTCACATCCCCCCCTCTTCCCCAGTATACTCTATATAGCTGTGAAAGCAATATTATTTGTGTGTCGTTGATGATAATGGTCATCAGCACTGGCTTGGCTGATTGAGAATGAAATACTGACACATCTGCTTTCTTCTTTGCTCATGCATATATAAAATGTTTGTGTGCGTGTTCTATCAACTTTTTATTTTTATTTCACAAGCAAATGAAATGGTTAAAAATATGGGTGTATCATATATGTAACATAAGTCCTATGCTCACCTGGTGCAAATGCTACGGGTGTTTATAAGCACACAATCGTGGTTTTTGTAGTGAACGTATTTTATGCCTGCGAAGCACTGAGGGGACAGAGAAAAAAACAATGTTTTCCAGCATCTATGTTATATATAGAGACAGAGACTTTCGGTGGGCCCCATTGGGTGCCTCTTAAAGAAAGTATGAGCGGCCTTCTTGTTTGTGTCACAGGCTGCAGGTTGTCCTTAATGATAATGATTTGTTTCTCCCCACAAAATGTATTATTAACTACATTCTCCGCCGATCATTTTCAGTGAGCCTATGTTGCTGTGGACGAAGGAGGTATAATCAGGCAGAATCCTATTTGGGGCTATTATTGTTTTCCTGTATTTATGGCCACATACTGCCCTCTTCAAAGACTGAGTAGTAATATGAGTCACAAGTGATAACAATGGTCCTATTGCCACCTATTGTCTCTATGGTGAAATTAAATCACTCAATATTTCCCCTTATCACACTCAAATGGGCTCCATCAGATTTGATTTAAATAAACTTGTAATTTGCTGAATTTCAAATGATGCAAATCATTGACCTAACTAAATGGCATAAAGCACCTTAGAGTTACTCCACAACTTGATGTGACCTACTCAGTTTATTATTGTCTTATAGTCTGTGGTTAGGGTGTTTCATTTTTCTGATATTTTTTATAGCATTATTATGGTTTTTAATTAATTATCTTTTTTTTTTTTCCCCTCTATTATAATATTACTGGTTCAATAGAATATGACCAGGGCTGCACTAGTTTGACCCTTTGGGTACTTGACAGGTGATACAAAGTGGACACTGGTCACATTGTTGATAACTGCAACTCTATTTTATACAGCACTATTAGAGGGTAGATATGTTATACTCTTTAGACTGTAATATTAAGGCAAGAAAAGAATACCTGGTGAATGGACCTGTCAGAATATGTTATGTATAATAAATATATTATATTTGCAAATATATATTTAAATATATAATTTTGTTTTAATACATACCATACCAACTATATTAATTCAGTGTTTTAGTCTGCCCTAAACCTTGGTTTACCTAATGGTAATGTCCAGGGCAGACAGACCACTTACAAATATCAATATACAGTACTACATACATATATTTGCACCTATTCTTTAAATATAAAACTATGCAAGTAGCTTTAGGCAGTCTTAGCTTTAAATGCCAAAATAAAGACTTTATTTTCTGCATTTCACAGCCATCATTTATCAATAACAAGCCATGTGGTCTTATTTCCAGAATAAAGTCAGTTAATCAGGACTGCTATTTGTTGGTGTCAGTAACAGAGGAGTCAGGGAGAAGAGACCAGACAGACTGTCCTTTATTCTAATCACTTCACCTGGGATTATACTTTAAATAGTTTGACAATTTGATCATCATTGAAGTGCTTAAGAAAAAGTAACATTATTGCTAATGTGTCTGTTATGATAAGCCTTAAAAGTAGATTTTGAATACCCTTTGGTTCAATATCCTGTATAGACACCACCTATATGGCAATCTATCAATCACATGCAAATATTGTATCATTACCCACCTATGGAATCATATTATCTTTGTTTATTTAAAATGTAAATTGCTTCCAATAATGTAAGAATACACACTTAGAGCTCTATTTATTAACATTAGTTTTACTAAAATAAACTGAAAAAGCGTGTTACCACTTATCACATCCTTTTCACATTATTTTAGTAGTATCACATACATTTACTAAAGGGCAATTGGAGTAGAATTAGTAAAATCCTACTCCAAACCCTAATTATCACATTTTGAGTAAGCAGATCGCTTTTCCCATAATTGTAATGGGAAATGTGATCTGTCCAGAGTTACTAAAAATAAAATGTGAAACAATACCGGGGGAAGCCCTGTGATAATAACGCCACCTGGAGATGCCGTTATCCAAGGTTTGCCGCGGTTCTCTGACTCCTGCTCTGCTCTAACAGGCATAGCAGAGCCGGGAGCCGGGCCCCAGTGATCAGCTGTGTGGTCTAAACATTCCACAAGCTGATCACTGCAAAATAGAATAGTTAAAAAAACAAAACATTTACCTGAGTCCAGGGCCGATAATCGGTGCTCCAGTGATGTCCTCTGGGGATCCGGTCAGCTGGTCTCCTGCACTGTGTGTGACCCTGGTCAGCTGCTGCATAGAACAGCTGACCAGAGTCACAGTGCAGGAGCTGGGAGACCAGCTGACCAGAGCCCCAGAGGATATCACCGGTGCACCGATTACCTGACATAAGTGTAAGTTTGGGGGAAGGGTGGGCCGTAGGGGGGTGTAGCGAGCGGCAGCCGGCGGCGCATGCACGGATACATATTCACTGTATTTTTTGTATAAAATAAAGTGAAAAGTATGTGAAGAGCATTCGCAGGGACAGAGCTTTATCGCAAGCTCTGACCCTGCATGTGGATGTGATATTTCCTAAATTTTCAATGTGAATTTAGACCCGTATTCAATTACTTTTGCATATGCGATAAAGTTCCGCCTGCAAGAATTTTTACCTACATCGCGTATTTTAGCTGCGGAAACTGATCGCATGCATACCCGCGATTCACCCAATTAAATTCCAAAAGACGCGAAAACAGAGACACGCGAAGTCATAACAAGCGAAAAGTGGTGTCTGACTCGAGGAAATCAGCCTAAACCCCCCAAAAAATGCGGATACATTTGGGATCAATGTAGTAGTGCCCAATTTGCCCTAACGATACAGTTTGGGGTACTTAAGTTCGCACAATTGCCAATAATTAGCGCCTTAGCACAAGTGGTGAAGAATGGCATAAAGCAGTATTTTTAGGAGAAAATAAGTAGTCCTGTCAAATTTGGGGTACTTGAAAATGGATGCTAGCATAATTAAAAGTTGCCAAAGTGAAGTTATAAGAAACATCAAAAAAAGTACCTTCAGCAAACACCTGCAATCAAAAAAACACCTCACCCAAACTTGCAGACCCCCCTAAAGTCTATTTCGCTACTTTTTAAGTTTGTACCCCCACTTTGCACTTTTTCACCCCCTTTTTCAAAGTGCTTTTTTGGGGTGTTCCTTACTTTTTTTTTAGGGGGTTTTGACGCAGTTATCCTCTCGGGGGCTGTCCCAAGGGTGCAGAGTGGTTTCCCCACCATTGCACCACAAAATAGCGATTTTGCACTTTTTTTCTCCACCTAGTCAGAGGCGAATCTTTTTCACCTATTACATTGAATTGCGTTTTCGCATACGCGAAAAGCGGATGGAATTGAATACAGAGATAAGTTTCTGCCTGGCGAAAAGTCACAATCGGCGATACTTTTTCGCGGATATCGGCTTTTCGTTTCTAATTTAATACGGGCCTCAGGTGGAAATATCACAATACAACCGCATTTTAAATGTGGATTGTAGTAAATAGAGCCCTTAATCACATATTTTATAACCTTTTACAGAAGAAAAGTATCCCGCAAGTCAGACAGACAGATTTAAATACATTAAGGGTTCTATATATAAATCTTAAAGTAAAATCCCTAAAAATTTCCTTTCCTTACCGTCACATTTTGTGGCGATTCGGCATACATTCTTGGGGGTATTATTATCATTTAAGATACACCGGGAACCTGTTCTAGGTAATAACAAGTATCCAAAATGTTTGTACATTTTTTTTACAAAGAAGAAAAAAATCTGTAGAAAGTGCAAACATATATTCACAGCTATAACAAACACACATACATTTTTAGATATGTACATGTGGTTATTATATATATATATACAGTTAGATATTATTATATCTAATTACACAAAAAAAATGTTTTCATTTAAATTTAGGAAATGTTAATTCCAAAATATTGAAATAATTTGTCGAGCCGGCCAACTGCGTCAAAGTCCCCTCTTCTAGCCAGTCCCTCTACTGACTCTCAAAAACGTGAGAATTGCTCTGCATCCTTTTCCACTAGGTATCACACAGATTTTATACACAAACTATGCTTTCTCATGGGTTTAGGTCTGCTAGCTCATATACAGTACATAAATATATATATACCCATCAGCCATAACATTAAAACCACTGACAGGTGAAGTGAATAAGATTGATAATTTCGTTACAATGGCACCTGTCAACGGGTGAGATATATATCAAACAGAAAGTGAGCAGTCCATTCTTGAAGTTGTTGTGTTGGAAACAGGAAAAATGGAAAGCATAAGGATCTGAATGATTTTGATAAGGGTAAAATTGTGATGGCTAGACAACGTAGGTCAGACAATCTCCAAAACGGCAGGTATTGTGGGGTGTTCCCGGTATGCAGTGGTTAGTACCTACCTATAGCCTATAGTGGTGCAAGGAAGGATAAATGGAGAACCAACAATAGGGTCATTGCCATCCAAGGCTCATTTATGCACACAAGAGAAATGTTCTATCCCATAGAAGAGCTACTGTAGTACTAATTGTTGAAAAAGTTCACTCTGGCTTTGTTAGAAAGGTTGAATAGAACAAAGGAAGCTACCGCAGTGGTTCAATTCGATAAATCCCAAAGATTAATAAAGAAGGAGATCGACTACCTATTATATAGGAACAGGGGGTGTGCTACCAACTATCCAGTAATTATACAGCAGAAAGGTCTCAGAACACAGTGCATGGCAGCTTGCTGTGTATGGGTCAGAGCTCCCATGTTAACCCCTATCCACCGCTGAAAGCACCTGCAATGAGCACAGGACCATCAGAACTAAACCATGGAGCAATTGAAGAAAGTGGCCAGACTTGATGAATCATGTTTTTATTTTACATCATGTGAACAGTAGGGTGCATGTGCATCGTTTACCTGGGGAAGAACTATGGGAAGAAGGCAAGCCGGCGGAGGTAGTGTGATTCCCTGGGCAATGTTCTGCAGGAGAACCTTGGGTCCTTCCATTTATGTGGATGTTACTTTAACACGTACTATCTACCTATACATTGTTGCAGACCAAGTACACCATTTCATGACAACTGTGTTCCCTGATGGCAGTGGCCTCTTTCAGCAGGATAAGGCACCAGCCACATTGCAAAATTGTTCAGGAATAGTTTGTGGAACATGATTGAGGGGCACATGTACTAAGCCTTGGAGAAAGATTAACAAGAGAGAGATAAACTACCAACCAATCAGCTCCTAACTGTCATTTTTCAAACACAACCTGTAGAGCGACAGTTAGGAACTGATTGGTTGGTACCAGTGGTGGCTCCAGAGATGGGGCTGCAGCACAGTCCAAGATTCAAATAGGGGAGCAACACCAACTGTCACCCCAAACACTGCCAAACATTGCTGGCCAATACTCATTGACAGTTGGTGTGGCTCCCCTATTTAAATTTTGGCCTGCGCTGCAGCCCCACCTCTGGAGCCACCACTGGTTCATACTTTATCTCTCTCCAAGGCTTAGTACATCTCCCCAAAAGAGTTCAACATGTGGCCTTGGACTCTAAATTCCCTAAATCTCAAACCATTTGAATATCTGTGGGACATGCAGGAAAAACAAGTCTGAACCTTGGAGGCCCTACCTCGCAACTTCCAGGACTTAAAGGATCTGCTGCTACTGTTGTGGTGCCAGACACCACAGGACACCTTCAGAGGTCTTGTGGAGTGCAGGAAAAAGAAAATGCAGGTGCACTCTCTAAGCACAAAGAATACTGATAGTCAAAACAATTATGATAAACTCTACAAATAATATAGAGTACAAATGAGGTTCTTAGCACTTGTTTGGCCAAAAATGCATGACTATTTACCATGTCAAGATGAAACCCATCAAATGTGTCCTTAACAACCCTAATGCATTGCTATCTACATATTAGAATGGGCACTATTATGGCAAGTCCTGGATAAATTGATATAATGTGTTCATATAAAATATGTCAGACTACCACAAGTGCCGATGGTGTATCTTATGGTGTTTACAATCACCATCGCTGTTGCACAGTACATTGAGCCAGAAAGTGGACATCTTAGCGCTTGTTATCCTGATAGTGTTTCAGGACACAATTGTGTTTATCACAAACTTGCATTACACATTTCTCCTTTGCTACCAAACTACTGCCTTGTGAAATGGCATGTTGTGAGGAAATGGCTTGAGGGCAAGTCTGAAACACGTCTACTGTATATTTTCCATCATTAGATCTTAAACGTACCATGAATTTAGGAATGGATCATTAGGTAGTATGGTTAGTTAATGAGTGCTAAGCTTGCAAATTGCTTTCAGTAAGAGTGCCATGCTAAGTGTATCACAAAGCACGGTGTTCACTTATAGGTGGACTGTGTACAGGGTATAACATGCCACAGACAGAACTTCACTTTGAACTCAGACAAAAAGTTATACAAACAACCCATTGGTTTTTGAAAATCGGCCCCAGAATCTCTCTGGGATTATCTCTTAAACCACCCGCTGGTGTGAACAAAACATTGGGAGCAACTCCAAAAATAGTTTCAAACATTGAAATGGTTGCACCACATGTGATTTTTCACCTTGGATGCTCCCTGGGTTCTTTTGACTTGTGACTGCCCTTTAATTTAACCCTTGTCCAGTGAACAGCATTTCAAAGACATTGCCTGGTGAAGCAATGCCTGTTCTGTCATCAGAGAGTGGGGTTAATATGTTTTGCTTTGAGAAATGTCTTAGTGTGATTCCATTAGGTTTTCTTTTTAGTTTACCTTTTATTCTCTAGGCAGAGTCCAAAAAAACATGTTTCTGAACATCAAGGATGTTTTCCTTCTAGAACATTAATTTAGTCCAGGCTTGAGACACAATCAGGAGACTTGAATAAGCAAACATCAGGGTAGAAGAATCAGATGTACATTACATACACATCTCATAGAAGCTGGATGAAAGACAATAATGGTAATGTCTAAAATATTCAAATTATATTGTGATTGGCTCACTGCACCTTGCCGAGATAGGTTAATTAAATATAAAGTACCTTCTTTGATTTTCTTGAAATTGGCTTCAGGGACTAAAAGAACCAAGTGATTTTTAATATTAACATTTTTTTAATATTTTTGTTTTGAGTTGAATTACATCAACATTTTTGGTTTACTTACACATGCTCATGTCGGTTTCACCCTTTCATGACCAGAACTTTGCTCAAACTATTCCCAACTGCTCATTACACAACAAAAAATTTATTTTATTATGCTACTTAGTCTGTACAACTGAATGTTACACTCTTAAGAAAGCTAGGGAGTTCTTTGCAATATACTGGGATAAATGTAGTTGTATTTTAAGATAGATAACCATTACTATAACTTGGGGGGGTGGGGGGACACAACTATATTTGTGCCCTTTATTTCTTTTCATGCACTTGGTACTGCAGGGAAGCAGTGTTTCTATGAAGTCCAGCCCAAACCTGGCTCACCTGATCACCCTACTCCAGAGGTTCCTAAACGCAGTCCTAGGATACCCAAAAGTTCAGGTTTTAGAGATATATTCATGGTTGAGCACAGGTGACTTAATTAGTACCTCAGCCAATTTGATTTAACGACCTGTTCTCAACCAAGGATATCTCTAAAACCTGGACTGTTGGGGAGCCTTGAGGGCCGTGCTTGGGAACCTCTGCCCTACTCACTACCAGCCAGCTTCCTTCAAATCTGTAACAAGCTAGTGACAAGTGGCAGGAAGGGGGAGAGTGATGCGAGATCACATGATCTGAACCAAAACAGTTTGCATAATCTATATGAAGTTCTGAAATAAATGGTAGTGTCCTCCACTTCTTTATTAAATAGGTGATATCATACGAAGTTACGAACCTAAAAGTAGAATTGTGATTATAATTCATATGGTGAAATCTGGAACTTATATCAGATCAGCCACTTTAAACTGTGTAAAATCCAAAGGTTAATGTTCATATAATCAATGTTTTCTGTATAGTTCAGTAAACCAATAAACACTAGGGGGTATAGGGGGTATATTTACTAAAGTGCGGATTTATAGAAGTGGAGGTGTTTCCCATAGTAACCAATGAGATTCTACTTATCATTTATCTAGCACCTTCTAGAAGGTATTAGCTAGAATCTGATTGGTTGCTCTGGGCAACACCTCTACTTCTATACACTCGCACTTTAGTAAATATACCCCATAGGATTCTGTGAGTCATTGGCTTTCACTCTTTCAGGGATAGACAATCACAGGGTACTCATCAATCTTTTGCATCAATATGTTATCAGCAAGACCGTAACTAGGGTTGTGCAGCCATTGCGCCTGCGCAGAGCGCACATGCCCTGTGGGTGAAACCGGCCACCTCCACCCATGATCACGGCCACTACTAGTCTTCTGCCGCCCGCTCCAATGTATAATAGTAGCAGTGTATCTGGATCCTTCTCTGATGTGCGCACCACTGCTAATACACATTACAGCAGGCAGCACTAGAGCGGTCTGCCCCTGTGTTTTTGTCCGCATACCTGCAACGCACGCTGTCCCTGTTTACAATATGGGGGGGGGGCGCCAAAGCTCTTTCTGGCACAGGGAACCAAAATTGTATGAAACATATGAATAGTTTGGCATGTCAATAACAGCCACTTGCCTTCAAGAAAAGAATGGCATTAGTTGATATCCTGTTACTATATATTAATGGTTTGTTTCAAGGCTCATTTGGCACAATAAGGGTGGAATGCCCTTTGGAGCAGCTGCCTTTTCCTCTGAGTTTACCTTCATTGTGCTTAGCGTATGGTTGGGTAGCAGAGCACTCCAGCAATCCTGTACTCCTGCAGATCATTTTGCACATCCACTTATTAATGGTGCAGCAATCTACTGTTTTGACAGTATTTCTATGGTTAAATGTACATTGATCCTCCACCTTTATGTTTGCTTGATGCATCAGGGGCCAAATAACCGATACAACCGATGTATCTGATTTCTTCTTTCAATGTGATATCACTATAATATTGTGCCGAAATATTGATATATACAATATGCATTGCAGATCATTGCCCTCTTTATTACCGGAATGATCTGCAGGCTTAACAAACTGATAGAAAAGAAGAGAAGGAGGAGTTTCATGGTGTAGGCAAACTTTATCACTTACAGGTTAAGAAAAACATATTTAATCATAACCAGCAGCATAAAAATAAAACAAAATTAAAAGAGCATAGCTTTCTTCATATATACCATTCCAAGTCATATATAGGTGGGAAAGATGTCAGTGAGAGACCACTACTAGAGTGATTAGCATGCCAAGACACATGTCTGACACATGTCTGACATTTGCTTGTCTATATTAACCCCTCCCTTACATGTACCTGTGATGGGCTTATAAATGGATTGAGTAACTTCCATTCTAATTTTGCACAGACTTTCCCTTTAAATGTACTCACCCACCCTACTTTACCCCCATCCCATTAACTATGTTGCTCTCCCCAATCCCCTCCCTCTCACCTGGGTGCCACCACCTCCATGGCGCTCTCTTCGGTCCTCCTAGCCAAATTGCTACAGTCTAGTCACCCAATGACTGCTATTCTCCCCCTCTTGCACTGCTGTTTCTCCTCCTCTGCCACCGTTCCCCCTTTCCCCCCTTGTTTCACATTGTAGTTCTTTCTATGTGACTTTGTTTGCCCCTCTCTGGATTGCAAAGCTGTTTTTCTGGTTATTCTCATGTTCCTCTCCAGTACCATGTCACTCACGCTTCCTTGCATTAATATTAAGGGGTTAGCAAAAATGTTCCATACTCCTGTCTGCCCTTAAGAAGTCACAAGAGGACATTCAGACCCGCTCGCTAAGATGCATACTCTCGCTGCTGCCGATGGTATGCATTGTGCGCATGCACATACCTTAGCGAAAGTTCACAGACAGCCCAGCAGAGTGAGTGACAGGGGAAGCCGTTTGTAGGTGGTAACAGGGACTAGCCATTAAAAACGGGGGAGTGGAGGTGAAAACGCAGGCGTGCCTGAGTGTCCCAACGGCATTTTAGAGGTGTGCATGATTAAAAGACAGCATCATAGTACACGTCACCTGCTTGTTTATACACTGAACTGCTCGCAGTGCTTGCGGCAGGGTATGGTCTACCTCAAGCTCTGCAGTAGCATCCGATGTTACTCGATGTACCGATGGTTGCACTGCCTACGCAATTTGCATACACATCGTGCGAGAGATTGCATCTAGCGAGCGGCTCTGAATCAGGCCCATTGTTCTCTTATAAGAGACCCTTTTAAGGGAAACTCTTCTCCCAAACTTTCTATGCCTAAGCTACCGCTAAATACAGGGGAGTTGCTATTCTTGCATGCAATAATGTCCTGCTCTCAGGGCCTGATTCAGCATGGATCGCTATTCTGCGTATACGCACGCACCGCAGTTGCTAATATCAGCAGTGCTATTTAAATGTGTGCATTCACATTACGTACGCAGCATAACATAAGGACGCCCACTTCCCCTTGCTCACATCCGTATACTAGGGCAACATAGCGAAACAATCGGTAACATCGAGTAACATTGGACCCATACGCACAGTTAAGTAAGCCCAGACCTCACTCAGGAATTGCTAACTTCACCGCACGCTATGAGACTTCAGGAGGCATCTAGTATCGCAGTGGCTTAAATTATGCACGCCCATGCAACGGCGTTGAAACACATTGGCACGCCTGTGTCCACCCGACCACCCCCCCATTACCACCCACAATTGGCGCTTCCTGTCAATAACTCTGTAAAGAGTCTTCATAGCTTCTGCATTCGCAATTCTGACTGCAACGTCTGGCTCACGCACTGCGATGCATACACATGTGCACTGCGAATTAATCGACCGATTGCGTGTGTATTAGCAACTGCGTTCCTTCCTGAATCAGGCCCTCAGTCCAAAGTACAGTTTCAGACCCCGATGGCACATATCTCATCCTCACTGACATCCTAGACCAAATATATGTCACTCTACAGTAGTTTGCTGCTCTGGTCCAAACTATGATCAGGTTACTTTTTTTCTTAATGCCTGTTTCATTAAATTAGAAAACCCGTCCAAGGCCCCCTGCTGCTAGGTGGTGATTTTAATATGATCTTGGACCCTACTTTCTATAATTACCCTTCCTATCAAACAAAGAGTAGGAGAGTAAGAATCAGTATCTAATTTGGCATCTCCATAGCCACCTACGACTTGACATTTCCCAAACGCTTAGGACAACAAGCAAGTAGATTATTAAATAAAGGCACAGGTTGTTCTTAAACCTTCTTTTCACTTTTCCGTGAGAGTCATGAGTGCCCCATTTGCTCTTCAGATGACTGAAATTAAGGTGCCAATTTGACCATGGATGACATCCTGTTCTCTCTTTTGAGGAAGCAGGTGTGTACTTATTACATTAGGATATCAAGTTGTGCAATGAGGGGGGTAATTCACTGTACAGTACTCCAAATCCTCTGTTCTAATTGTAAAAAAAAATTGCAAAAATACAGACAAATTTGCCATTTCCAACTTTGTCCTCTGCATTGTTCAGTGCTGCCTAACCTGGTTATAGGATTGACCAGCAAATCCTAATGCAGATTCACCATCAACAGTACAAAGGGTGAATAGCAATGTATCTATATTTTCTGCAAACTACCACTCTGTTGTAGACTGCCCCCATATCCCAGTCCACATTTTGTCCCTGTCACAATAATGACTTCACTAATGCACCTTTTCCCCTAACCCCTAACACAGTGGTGTGCCATATATATGAGGGCCTTTAGTCATCTGGATGACTGTTCTTCTGTTTATTTGCTTTTCCTGCTTTAGTACTCCCTAAACACACTGTTTGGCTGCTATGATCTCCCCTAATTGTTCTTGACGTTTACAAAGCCGCCAAATAATGCAATACCCTGAGCACAAGGGTGGCCAACCAGGTCCTCGAGACCCTAACAGTTCACATTTGCCAGACCACCTAGCTGGTGCACAAGTGTAGTCATTACTAACTGTTTCATTTTAAAATATGGTGCATTTATTTCTAACTGACACATTCTACAGATCCACAGATGGTCTGGAAAACATGAACTGTTAGGGGATCTTAAGGACCGGTTTGGCCACCCCTGCCTTAGCACATCATATTATGTGCAAATGCACCTATCTGACCACAGTGTACACACATGGGTACAAACTACTTCTACTTCTCATAAGTACCTCTATGCAAATGCTTTCCATGACTATTTGTGATATTATGACATGTTATATATATTGGAAAATAAAAACATACTTACAGGCCGCTTACTTTATTGGAACTACACTGAAGTCCATTACCTGCTGGACAATACTAAGGCATTACCTGCATACACAAACGCCGATCAATCGAGCTGGTAAATCGGGGCTCCGATGTAAGTTCTGGAATCATTTGTATGTGCAGTAATAAATTACCGTATCTGTAGGCAGTGCTGCCATGCGCTGGTTTTACAGATGTAACAGCGCATGCGCAGCATGGATTCCAGCTGCAGGAAGTTAGTGTAGAGAGGGAAAACTATCTATTTCCCTAAAAGCTGTCATCACAAAAATGGAGAGGAGGAATGATGAATTCCTCCTGTAATTAGGTAGAACTCCATGCGTGTTCTAAACCTAATTACCTCCATGGATTTTTTAGGTATGATGAATAGGCCCCTATGTCTTTTAGGAAGACAATTTTTAGCAAAGCATATACAATTCATAAAGCAATGTCCCATGGCAACAATAAAAAAACAACAACATGAACAATAAACAACAATAAAGAAAGAACACATGTGAACACATACAGTAACTGGCTTTCTTTCCAGACGGGCTTAATCTTCTTCTGGAAAACAAAGGTCATGCTGAGAAAGTTCCCAGGTATGCATGCTTCTGGCTGCTCATGTCTTATGAATAGTCAATAGTCTGATCTCCTATTTCATACACATAAAAATCAAAACTTATACAATAGGTACTCACACATCAATGAAATACAAATATAACAAATAATCAGAATTGTTTTGACATTAGTGCCACATAAAAGTATGGTAGTTAAGCTTTAAAATGAATTATTGCAGAACATCCTTTTTTGATGGAGGTTTATGCCTATGGTCGGTTATGACTTTGTTGAGGTTTACATAAAAGTTTCATTAGTGTACTGTACCTTGTATATACTTGGGATTTTGACATTTGTTATCTAGTGCCAGGCATTCACACAAAGGGCATCTGTGTGTGGCAAAGAAACCCATCACATACCAAACAATAGTAGAGAACAGTTAACAGAAACGTAATATAATATAATATAACATCAAAGAAACACTGTAGGCAGTTAGGTGAGCAACACAACTGTAGCTTTTTGTATGACTATACTTTGTAGAAATGTGACTATGGTAACAAGGAATGTGGCATGTGACATTAATAGGCCCTGACAACAAAATCACATTTTCCTCTTTCCCCATCACAGGCCAGAAATCAATGTATTAATAACTACTGAGCACCATTATCTCCATGTAGCAACCTCTTTAGGAGAAGCCAGCATGACACTAACTTACTGTAGTGAAACTGACGTGAGAGGATGAAGTTGCATACACCACATCAATGTGACATAAATCTTCATCCTTATTGCATCCTAATAACCTCTGAGATTTTTTGCAAAGGTGCTCTGTCCTCTGAAATAATAATAGTAATAAGAATAGGTTTTTTACCAAAAATTAAAAAGTGTGAGACATACTTTAAGAGCGTTTTTGCCTCCAGTATTACTCTAATTTGATGTCTTCTCAAGAATAGTTATTACATATGAAAATTATTATCATAAAAATCTTTGAAGGGATAGAGACATGATGGGGGTAGATTTACTAAAGCTTCTAAAATGAAAAGTGCTGGTGTTGCCCATACTGTAGCAACCGATCTATAATTTCTCTACTGCATCCTAGAAAATTATCCTATGTGCAACAGCACCACTTTTCATTTTTAGAAGCTTTAGAAAAATGTATCCCATGTGCTCTTTGGAAATTCTCTGTTGGTTTATAGTTATAACAATGATATCTGATAGAGATCAAGGTGAGAATGCAGGCTCTTATATTGCTGTAATGCACCCTGTGCTGCCCCGCCTCCTCTGTGCATGACCACATGCTATCGCGCAGAAGGGGCGGGGCCAGCCAGCAGTCGGAAGCATGGAAATGCACGGAGTGCCTAGAAGATGCTCCGTGCAGCTGTATATACAGCAGGGTGCCTGCCTGTAGTGTCCAAAGGACATTATGAGCAGCACTGCTACAGCGTTGCTGACTGCAAGGTGCTATTACAGGCACCCTGTGCCAGAAGCAAGGGCCATGGGGCAGTAACGGTGCCATCCACAGAGCCCTGCACTCTGTGAAGCGACACCGGTCACACAACCCGCTACAGCCCTGCTGTGACATACAGTAACTAGGTATCCCCCTGTATATGAATTTATCAATCTACGTAATGTATTTCTGCAGGTTTGTAAACATAATATTTACTTTCTATGGGGCTGACTCTGAGTTTTTGCACACAGCACATGCACAGATGCGAATTTACACATTTGTGTGCATCTCCATCCTACTGAACATGGCCAGATCTGTCTTTCTGTGAAATTGGGTATTCTAGGGGCAGAATGTGGTCAATATTCAGATCGGGAGGATTCCGGCACTCAGAATGCCGGTGCCGGAATCCAGACACCTGTCAGAATCCCAGCGCCAGAATCCCGAAGGTATGTAGCGGGGTTAAGGGGAGGGTTAGGGTTAGGCACTAGGGGGAGGGTTAGGGTTAGACACTAAGGGGGGAGGGTTAGGTTTAGGGTGCGGGGAGGGGGAGGTTAGGTTCATTAATCGGGGAGGGAAGGGAAGGGTAGGGAGAGGGTTAGAATACTGACGGACAAGTGGTGGTTCTAACTCTATCGGGATGCCTGCATTGAGATTCTGACCGTCAGGATCCCGAGCTCCGGCTTCCCATACCCATCCCTTCTGGGGCAGCCACAATGCAATATCCTGGTCTTGTGGGAGCTTCATGGGAGTGTAGTCATGCAAACAGGGAAGGGAAGCCTGTTTATGATGGATCTCTTGCTCAGAGTGTGGGGCCCTCATTGACAGGAGGCCAAGGTGAACATATTATTCTGATTGCTAGGACAACTTTTTTTTAATACATATGGGGCCTGATTCAGTAGTGGACGCTAATGCAATCACAGCTGTGGTCCCGTACGCAGCTGCTGTGCAGAATTATGCTAATGCATGCAGCCGCCTGTGAAAGAATTGAGACGCCAACTAGCTTCTTTGCAGATAATTGATGTTAGCAGTCCTGAGTAACTCTATGATCATGCAGAATGGACACAGGAGCTGAGTCACTGGCGCCATATTTTCTGTGCACGGGATCACAGATGTAGGCAGATACACATCTCGAAACGGTCATGCCTACAATTTGGGCGCCACTCCCCGTAAGAGCCCCCAAACAGTCCCTGAATGTCAATCACTTTGCAATCAAATCCGGAATTGCTAAGGTACCTTGGCGCATGGGCATTGTGACGGTGATGCATGCGTAGACGTCCGATAATCACACAACTGCACGCCTTACAGAGTAGGTAAACAAACATTATGAAAAAAACAAGAAAAAAGTGACTTACAGTACAAAACGTTGCAGAACATGGGCAAGGTTTATAAACATTTCTGCATCAGCTGTCATAATTGTTGAAATATGTAGTGCGCTACTGCGCTGCCTCCATGAATACTCATTAGATCAAGCATTTTCCTTTACCAAGATGGCAGTTATTTGATCTTCTGTACATCCGCTGCGCAAGCTTGTCATTGTGTATGAGCGCCACAGTGGGACACAGACGTGTTCCACTTAGCTCCAGAGAAGCTGTCAGAATACAGGTATCTGCATTTCTCCGTTATCTCCAAACGGCTGGTGCTTTGTATGTCCCTTTCAAGCTCTGCTCCATCTACAGTAGATCAAAAAGTGGTAACTGTGAGCACGGCTGTATTAGTAACTACTACTACACTTCAATAAACCTGACACCTTGTTAAGCACTTATGACTATTTGGTCTATCTGCAATTCTGCTAGTGTTGCTGCATACCATCTCCAAATAGCACACACATATCAGCAATAATACCAAAATGAGCAGCGGGGAAGTCAAACTCAAACGTTAGGTGCTGTTGATGGCAGTGGTAAGGAGATGATGATATGAGCAACTGAAGAAAAAGCATAGGAGGGAGGGGGCTCTGCTCATATCTTACAATATCAAGGGAATTGGGAGACAGCAGGGGTGACACTGTGATCAAGGAGCATGGAGCATGGTCAGTATGAAAGCTGGAAAGCTTTGATAAAGAAGTGGGTCTTGAGAGCCTGTTTGACATTTTATAGAGGGGGGGAGAGTCTAATAGGGAGAGGGAGAGAGTTCCAGTGGTAGGGAGCAGCATAGCCAAAATCTTGGAGGCTGGAGTTTGAGGAAGTAATCATGTGGGAGATGAGGCGGCATTCATGTGTGGAGCTTACACTATGTGGTAGTGGAATCTCCTTCATGTGGACATCTGCACAGCAAGACAATGAAGTGTGATGACTACAATGTGCCTGAAGTTTTGAGTACTGTATGTGAATATATATATATATATATATATATATATATATACAATATAATGTTATTATTATTTACTTTTTGTTAGTCTATCTGTTATGTGTATGCTGTGTTATGTTATGTTAGCTTCTATGTAGGTTGGTGCTGGGAAGTATAACTTTCCTTAGGGATTCCACGTCCTGGGTAGGACTTCCTTACTACTTACCACCAAGGATGTCCTACCCAAGATGAAACACATTGGGATGCTTCCCTCCTCCAACTATTTGACCACACTGCTACCCTGACCTTTGTAGACTATTGGACTTGGAGTCCAACCAGCTTAGTTGCTGAGGAATCCCTAAGAAGAGTGACTTTCCAGCACCAATCTATAAAGAAGCTAACAGAAAAACATTAACTTTTATTCTTATTACTTTTGTGTGTGTTGTTAATGTGTAGTCTGTTTTCTTTTGATTTATTAAAACATTTTACATAAAAATTAGATTACTGTATGTGACAAAAATGTTATCTATATACTGTATATGGAGTGAGCTCCATTACTGTTCATTGATGTGAAGTTTGATGTGAAAGCAGCCACAGTTGAACCTAGGAGAATTCTATCTCAGAACAGTTAAGCTGCACATCCGTGAGATCTAGTACAACCATACCCCTAGCACCAGGAAGAGTTCTACCCCAGACGCAAATGTACAGACTTATGAATATGATATATTGCAAATATATATTTGGTATGCATACTAACATCCATCTTTCTATACATATACTATAGATAAATATATAGATAGATAGATAGATAGATAGATAGATAGATAGATAGATAGATAGATAGATAGATAGATAGATAGATAGATAGATAGATCTAGATCTGGTGGCATATGGAGAGGTCTGGGGGAAGCATCTATGTTCTTGAGGGAGCTTTATATCATGTACTTGCTCCATGTGATAGGCTGCACGGTTACATCCACAGTGATAGTGCTGTGCAGGGGCAAATCTAGACTTTTCTTTTAGTAGGGGTGGTTTAATAATTAATCCTGACCCTGCCTCTCTCTACTCATTCATCCTCCCACTTCCAGTCCTTGCTCTTCCCATTTTCAGGCAATGACCTCACATCATAGCTTTTTGTATCTATTTATATCTCCATTCATATTTATATTTTTACTTCTTCTATCCCTTTTATTTCCATTTCTTTACAATTTATCCTCTCTTCTCCCTTGTCTTTATGCCCCATCCTAAGCACTCTGCTTCCTCTCCCAGCGGCTCCATGAGGTAGCTCGCCCTCTTATCTCCCACCTTTTCTCTACAATGTAGTGACTATATATGGTGACTATTTGACCAAATATGTATTTTATGTCCATCACCCTTTCCCCTCACCCTTAATACATTTTATACCCATCACCCTTCCCCTCATCCCTATATATTTTATGCCCATCGCTCCCTCCCCTCAAGCATTATATATTTTATGCCCATCACTCCCTCACCCCTTATATATTTTTGCCCATCACCCCATTTTAGGTCAGTATAGGTTTATATCTTGCTTGATAAAAATCCAAGCATGGTTTTCTGAAAGGGCTGGTAACTGCTAAAGCAGTGTATAAAATTCTGAAACGCGGAGCTAATGCTGTGGAAATAATATCCCAATGTTAATTATTTCATGCACTTTAATTGGCTCTTGGGAGCCTACATCTGATGATTCCATGACATTTCTTTTCCTCCTCTGGCCGGCTGGGTGCCTCGGTCTGACTGCCTGACTGTATGTGGCTGCCACGGCCAGGTCCCGGCTGGTGCCCCCACAGCCAGAGGTGTGGAGAGGCCATCTGTGCCTGGGTGACAGGGGTGTGACCTAATTGTGGGAGGCATGGCCTCGTCCCCTTAGGACTTAAAAAGAAAACTATTTTGGTGCTGGGGAGGGGGCACTGTGAGCCCCTCAGTCTGGTACAAAGCCACGGGGTGCACAAACAGCATGATTGCTCCCCTCCACAGGCATTTTAGACTGCTGCAGCTTCTGCTCAGCAGCTGCGAGCAGTCTCCCACTGCATCCCAGCACACAGCAGCATGTGCTGGGCTGCTGTGATTTAAGAAGAAGGGGGGTGCACTGGACCCAGGCCCCCCGCTGGGCCCCTCCAGCAGTCAGAGTAATTAGTACCCACTCCCCCCTTCTTGGTGCCCCTGTTGGCATTAGCATAAAGTGGTGCCCACAAATAGAGTCACTTTGTGTGAGGCTCAGAATCAGCAGCTATGTGCCCAGCTGGAGAAGAAACATAATGCACAGGGTTAAAGAGAGCATTGTGCACACATTAAGTATACACACATTTATTATTAGAGATGTGCACCGACCCGTGTGTTTTGGTTTTGGATCTGTATCTCCTTGTGCTTTGGATCTGGATTTGGTTTTGCCAAAACCGCCCCTTGTGTGTTTTTGTTTTGGTTTTGATTTTAGATCTGTATTTTTAAAAAATATTTTATAAAATTTGCTAAAATCATATAATTTTTTATTTTTTTTTGTTCCTACAGTATTATTAACCTCAATAACATTTCCACTCGTTTCCAGTAAATTTTGACCACCTCACAGCTCACAATATTGTTTTAATCTGGTTTATGCCCAAAATTTGCACCAAGCTAGCTGGATAACTAAGCTAAGCGGCAGCAGTGGGTGGCAAATACACGTGGCAGTTCAACTTCCAACATGGCACCTCAGGAAACAAATGTTTTTATTATTCAAGAGGCCTGAGGAAGTTGGAGTTTGTATGTAGTTGAAGACAGGGGCAGGAAGGGTTTATTGGTAGTAAATTTAATTTAATTTTTTTATTCCTAAGCAAATTTATGAGGGAGGGGGAGGAGGGGAGGAGGCATTTACAAAAAATATTTTATTCATTCACATCAGTCCTTGCCCCAGAAGAATCATTGAGTGCTATGCTTGCTGCTGCTGGGAGTGGATTTTCATCTCACAAGGGGACCAGGAAGACTACTAGTAGTGTTTTCAAAACAATTGACTGTTAAACAATCCTTTGCAATGATTCCACTTCACTAGAAAAGCATTTCCCAACCTGTACCAGGATATTAAAAAAACTTAATTAGTGGCCTCCAAAATGCATTGTACCCATTGTCCACTTAACCACAGATATGTGGACTAGCCGAGCACAGCAAATGCAAGATTTAAGGTTTAAGTTTTACATTGTGTCTTTCTTGAGAATCCTTGAGCACTATGCCTGCTGCTGCTGGGAGTGGATTTTTATCCCAGAAGGGATGAAGACATTGGGCCTGATTCAGACCCACTCGCGAGCGGCTGTCCGCTCGCAAGTGGGTCGATGTTATGCACTGAGCATGCGCACGACGGAGGGAGCTCCGTCGTGCGCATGCGCCAGACGCGACGAGCGAAGGAAAGTCCTTCGCTCGTTGTGTCCGATCAAAGGGGGCGTGCTGTCAATGTTGATTGACAGCACGCCCCCTTTGGTGGGCGTGCCGGGGGCATGCCTCCCTGACGGGGGTGTTCCCAAGGGGAACGCCTACCGTCAGAAGCCGGCCCACTGACATCACTAGTAATGTCAGTGGGAGTGATTTTGGCTCTGATAGAGCCAAAATCACTCCGGAGCTTGCGGTTGAAAACCTCAACCGCAGGCTCCGGCTCGCAATTTCGATGGTCGCGATGGTCTCGACCATCGCGGCCATCACAAAGCACGCTCGTATAGCCTGTGGGTGGTGACCCACAGCTATACGAGCGTCCAGGAGGATGCTCCATGAAAATGGAGCCCGGCCCTCATTCAGAGCGTGCGCTCTGCTCAGAGCGTACGGCTCTGAATGAGGGCCTTTGTGTCTTTCTTCCAATGGTCACAGATCTGAAGAGATGCAAAGAGCTGTTGGTAAGCAAATTGTCATCTCAAGTGGCACATGATGCAGCGGTGGCTTCTCCTTCAGTTTCTCCAGCAAATGCATCTGCCGAGCAAAAACTAAACTTTCCCAAAAACACCCACTGGTGATGCAGGCATGGCAATTTGCTTTTCCTTATCATGGGCAACAATGGTTTCATCCACTGGTGCCTTATTTACACAAACAACATCTTCATCATCAACATCCTCATCAACATCCTCATCATCAACAGCCTCATTAGTGTCAACTACACAAATATCATGCTTATCCTGGTGCACTTCCACAGAAGCATCCTCGATTTCTATGTCAGCATGTTCACTTGTGCTTACATCATCATAAAAGGCAGAACCACCAGTCATAAATATAGGCCAAGGCCTTAGCCTTTCCTTGCCACTTCATGTGGGGAAACTGGCATGTTGCCAATTTTATGTCTTTCTGCAGCTAACTTTCCCTTTGATGTTTTCTTCTTTACCACTGTAAAAGATTGGTTATTGATCTTAGATGCCCTGACTTAAGCCCTGTATGCCCTTGGGCATTGGCTTAGTAGATGATGTAGATGGACTAGTATCATCATGACTGGTGGCACTGGCAACAGCTCCAGCACTAGTATGTGGTTCCTGTTCTCCTCTCAAGTCTTAACTAATCGTTCTCCATATCAACAAACATGAATGAAGTGGGGTACAGCACACACATCAATTTGTACCAATTTTAAATATTACACTGCGGTATCAATGACCTACAGTGTCACAAGATTTTTTATGAATAAGAAAAAAATAACACACTGGGCTGCCGCTTACAGTGTCACAAGATTATTTATGAATAAGAATAACACACTGCGCTACCACTTAGTGTCACAAGATTAATTATATATGAATAAGAATAACACACTGCGCTACCACTAGTGTCACAAGAATAATTATTTATAAATAAGAATAACACACTGCGCTGCCACTTACAGTGATGTCATTATGTTTTATATATAACGCATATTTTTTAGCACTTTGTTGTGGTCTTGTAGTTCGCGTGTAGAGTAATCATTTATTCACAATTGAAAAGTTGAATATTAGACTGCACTACCACTTACAGTGTCACAAGTTTATTTATGAATAAGAATAACACACTACACTACCACTTACAATGTCACAAGTTTATTTATGAATAAGAATAACACACTGCACTACCACTTACAATGTCACAAGTTTATTTATGAATAAGAATAACACACTGCACTACCACTTACAATGTCACAAGTTTATTTATGAATAAGAATAACACACTGCGCTACCACTTACAGTGTCAGAAAATTATTTATGAATAATACACTGTGCTACGACATATAGTGTCACAATATGTGGACGATATACTGCGGTCTGGCCTGCAGTGTCACCGAACAATAATAGTGCAGCTAAGTTTAAATATTTTTAACACTGGGGAAGAGCACCCCTGAATGAGGCAGCAGCCCCATGATGAACAACACAGTAGTACCCCTTTTTGTTGGACCAAAAAACACCCCTGCCGCCACCTCGGCAGTGTCTCCGTACAATAATAGTGCAGCTAAGTTGCTAACGCACACACACAAAAAAAAATACTTTTTTTTAAAACTGGGGAAGAGCACCCCTAATTGACAGAGCACCCTCTTGGACAACAAAGCACCCCTTTATTGACAGCAGCCCTAGCCTGATGGACAGGACAAAAACACAGCAGCAGCCACAGTTAATTGACAGAACAAGTGATACAGCAGCTGCAGCACCCACTGAAGGAAGCCCCACTTTATATACTGCAACTTAAGCCCCTTTATGGACAACACAGCAGCAGCCTTCAGCCCAAGACCCCGACTGGATACACACACTGAGTGACTGACAGTGACTGGCTACGTCTGCTAGCTTCTCTCTCCACAGCTGGAGTGAAAATGGCGCTGATCGCGAAGACCTTTATATAATCCAAAACCTGTGAGAATCCGACAGCGGGAGGATGACGTTTTGCCTCGTTTTGAGATCCGAGTCTCGTGGGAAAACCCGAGCCTAGCTCGGTTCTTGCCTTGGATCTGGAAGTACGGGTGGGTCTGGTTCTCAGGGAACTGGACTCGCTCATCTCTAGTTATTATAGGATATTATACTGTAGGTCAGGACAGAACCCAGCAGTGTAATCTTTTGTGGTTACAGGGCCTAATTCAGATTTGGTTGCTAATAGCCATGGGGGGAATATGTAAATGCTAATCTCAGCCTTCCTTTTGTGCAGGACGTTGCTGTGGAGTGTACAAGCTGCGAGATGCCAGATTTCCGTCTGTGCATTTGCGGTGGAAATTGTAAACACTCCAACATTGGTGCAACAACGGCTATACCATCGACATATGTGGTAACCTAGGGTCTACTCTAGATGCATTCCTCTAATACAATTAAAGATGGCTCTGAGGCAGTGGACAGTAACGATCTTAGATACGTTTGTAACATTCCCCTAACATGCCAATGAAATGACCCCTCTTTGTGATCACTTTAGGTCATCTCCAAGTCTCCACCCTAAAACGCCCAGAGATTGCAAACCCCTTATCAAGTGCTAGGCCTTATGTAATTGCAATCGTCATCAAACACTTGGTTCACACGTGCGCTGCAAGGGATTTCAGGACTTTTCGCACATGCGCACTAGCAAAACATCACTCAACTGCGGGAACATCGGAATAACGTCCATCTCTGAATTAGGCCCACATTCAGCAGTGACAGAACAGGTTTTAGCAATTGGCAGGATAGCTACTTATACCAGAGCCGCTGTCTCAACATGAATACATGGAAAACTTATTATACTAGTTACAGGGCAAATGCATAAATGAATAAATATGTCCCTTAGCGTTTTAAGTAGAAATGAGTTAAATCTACAAACACCAACAAAAACAAAAACAACTCTAATAAAGGCAGCATCAACATCCCATTATCATTATAGTAAAATTAAAAAGTCATTATGAATTGATTGGGAGGTAGAGTGTCAAAGAAAGTACTTTGTTACTTGTAGACAATACATATAGGCCCTGATTCAGACCCACTCGCGAGCGGCTGTCCGCTCGCAAGTGGGTCGATGTTCTGCACTGAGCATGCGCACGACGGAGGGAGCTCCGTCGTGCGCATGCGCCAGACGCGACGAGCGAAGGAAAGTCCTTCGCTCGTTGTGTCTGATCAAAGGGGGCGTGCTGTCGATGTTGATTGACAGCACGCCCCCTTTGGTGCCTCCCTGATGGGGGTGTTCCTAAGGGGAACGCCTACCGTCAGAAGCCGGCCCACTGACATCACTAGTGATGTCAGTGGGAGTGATTTTGGCTCTGATAGAGCCAAAATCACTCCGGGCCTTGCGGTTGAAAACCTCAACCGCAGGCTCCGGCTCGCAGTTTCGATGGTCGCGATGGTCACGACCATCGCGGCCATCTAACTGCACGCTCGTATAGGCTGTGGGTGGTGACCCACAGCTATACGAGTGTCCAGGAGGACGATCCATTTTTATGGAGGACGGCCCTCATTCAGAGCGTGCGCTCTGCTCAGAGCGTACGGCTCTGAATGAGGGCCACAGTACAATCATTACTGCAGATGCTTACGGTCCCCTTGTTTGCCAGTGTAGTAGCATTATATGTGTGACTGAATATACCTGTATAAAGGCACACTGTCAGTGAGTTTCCTTCTGTGATATTCTCATCTGGTACAGAGATACAGACAGTAACAATAGTCAGTATATTAATCTGTAAAACACATATAGCTGCCTACTAATGATGTAGGTACAGCAAACACTCTGTATAAAACATTTCTCAGCATTGTTCCCACAGCAGAGGCTTTTACTCAACATAATTACAAAGGATAGCAATTTATATCATTACTGATACTGCAGGATGAATAAAGAGTGAATTGTTTTCTAATCTCTATTAATAACAATGGGAATGCAACCGTTACAATATGAAGTGGTTGATCTTCACCTGGCTTCAGGAATTCCTTCCTTTAAATTATTTCTTAATACGTTTGTAAAGGTTAAGTGGTTTTTCGCTCCTTAAGTGATGTGGTTACAAATATTTACAACCTTGACGATAGCTGCTACAGCTACAAAGGTTCCCATCTTTCAAAGAATATTTATGCTGGAAGCGGCACAAGGTGCCAGAGCCCACAATGCACAGGGGCAGCGATTGTTGCACTAGTTGGATCAGATGTGATGTCATTGTAGGAAATTGTGATGAGTCTCCCTTAGTAATGTCATTGTAGGAAGTGTATGTTTCTAGAATGTACTGTATTTTTGCTATACACATCTTTATGCCACGTTAAGTATTTATTTGTACACTTTTATATATTTCTATTGGCAACTGCTCATCATAGTAAAGTTAACGGTAGTCTCACTGTAGGTCAGGATTGCAGGCAGGGACTTGCAAATTAACATAGGAATAATTTATCTTTAATATCTACCAATTTAATAATGATATCCCTTAGAAATATAGCTAATTATACCATTATGCATTGCATTGGAATGTCAATTAAAATTTTTTATCATATTATAGCTCCAAAAGTACATTTGTATAGTCACAGAACACTCTCTTAAAACATTTTATAGGCTTTATTGTGCCTGTATCGTATTGCATATGGTAGACATAATTGTTACTCCTCTGTGAAATAAACTAAACAAACTTAGGGGAAGATTTATCAAAGCTTGGAGACAGATAAAGTTCCAACCAATCAGATTCTAACTGTAATTTTTCAAACAGCCTGTAAAATTACAGTTTGGGGCTGATTGGTTGGTACTTTATATATTTCCACTTTATCTTTCTCCAGGCTTTGATAAATCTCCCTCAATATCTATTTCCACTTTATCTCTCACCAAGCTTTGATAATTTTTTTTACTTAGGGAGTTGTATCTGCCCAGTGCCATACCAAGGCGGCAGTGCACCCTGTGACAGCTCCATCCCCTATACTTGTGACATCATGATGTCAGGCCTAGAAAGTAGAGCACTGTTTGGAACATCCATAGTGTGCCTTGGATGGTTTGGGCGGCTCTGCAGTGGCGCTACTGACAGCAGGGTACCATTCCAGGCAGCCTGCGAGCCACAGCGACAGTGCTGACTCCAGGGCCCTGTGCGACAGCACAGGTTGTGCCCCTCTAGTTCTGGCCCTGTTTTTCCTTCACCCACTAGGGGACACTGGAGGCTTCATGACAGTGGGGTATAGATGTGTGCTAAGTGGGAGCTGGCACTTTAAATTTTAGAAGTGTGACTAGCTCCTCCCCCTCTATACCCTCCAACAAGCCCATTCTTAAAATGTGCCCGAGAGGAGCTGGTAGTGTTACCTAATTCTCCTATGGGTTTCTATAGTTTTACAGTAGCGCTACTGCGCTGAAGTTAACAAGCAATGAGGAATGACAGGCAGCATCTACCCCTGCCTGTCTGCTCCGTTGGAGGCTCCCGAGAGACACCCACTGCTTGCAGTTCGCCTGGGGTCTCTGACTACAGAAACAACTGTCTCTGGGGGCATTGCATGCTGCTGCACGCAGTGCACAGTGAGGTCCCTCATTAGTCTAACCGCCCCTGGCAGCCAGACAGCGTGTGAGTATCGCACCTGGCTCCTCGATTAGCAAGGTAGCCAGGTTAAACAGTATCAGAGACAGCTTTTTACACAACAGCAGCTTTTCCGATTAACGGAGATGTCAGACGGCATACAGTAGCGGCTGTGTGTGGTTTCACTCACACAGCGCGCTTACTACTTTGAAGTTGAGCACCATAGCGGGGGGGAGTAGAGCCTAACTCCGGAGTCCTTCTTCTTCCTACCAGCGGCCCCAGCACTCTCTGCACGTAGGGACACTGTATACTGCTGATGCTGTGCTGAGACTGAGAGCCAGACCTGTCCTGTAAGTGCACAGTGGGGTTTAGGCTTGTTAGGAGAGCATTTAGGCAGACAGTAACTACTTTTATTCTCAATTAAAGTGCCTAGCATTTTTAGCACTGCTGGAAGCGCTTTTGGGGGCAAGTGTGATACTCCTTTTCTACCCTACTCTCTTGCCTCTACATATCTCAGTCTTTACCTGTTAACTCATTCTACTACACTTTACCGTTGTTTGTGTGGGGTTTGTATGTACCATGGCTGGGGCTCTAAGGCTTCTCAGAAGTCATTTACCTGCACAACATGTGCAGAAAAGTTTACACAGGGGCAGTCATCTAGCTCCATATTGTGTGACAAGTGTGATCCAGAGCAACTGGCTCAAGAGACTCCATGGATGCTAGGACCACTGCCTTGGGTGGAGCAGTTTACATCTGGTATGTCACATTTCTCTGCTGAGCTGGAGGCTTCTTGGAAAGAGAAAGCAGTTTCCAGGTCAGCTACTATAGAAGGACCGGCATGGGCATGGTCCTTAGCTACGTCTATGGAGGGGTTCACAAAAGCCATGGCATCATCCCGTGCCACATCATCAGGACTTTCACTGCAGGTCTCAAAAAGAGACCATTACCCTCAGTTCTCCAGTTGGATGACTCGGAGGAAGAGGAGATTCCAGCTTTAGAAGAGGGCGAATATACTTAGGATTCACCTGAGGAGCTCCAAGAGGAACCTGAGACTGTGTCAGAAGGGATAGAAGATTCATTTGTGCAATCCGACAAGTATTGCAGATGGAAGATGAGGAAAAGGGTCCTGCATGACCATCTTTTTAATGAAACAAAGGCATGCTACTTCTTTTCCTATTTCAGAAGAACTAAATTCTCTTCTGGTTTCTGCTTGGGAACATCCAGATTGCAGTTCTCCTATCCTTTTCCTGCAGATAGCTGAAAATCTTGTGAGACTCTTCCTATGGTAGATCCTTCGGTCTCTCGTCTATCTAAAAAGACTATTCTTCTGGTCCCTGGTGCCACATCTTTGAAAGAGACATCGGACAGGGGACTGGAGAATACTCTCGTCCATTTATACAGCTGCAGGTGGACTAACAAAGCTATTGAGGTTTGGGCAAAACGGTTAGCTGATGGGATGAGAGACCAGCTCCCGGTGGAGGAAATTATTCCTCTGGCAGAATATATAAGGGAAGCTGCAGCCTACCTTGGAGAGGCATCCAATGATGTTTGTAATCTCACCTCCAGAACTTCAGCCCTGGCGGTTTCAGCGTGCAAGGCACTTTGGCTTCGTAAATGGCAGGCGGACGTGGAAACTAAAAAAGCTGTGGAAGCTCTTCCCTTCATGGGAAGTATCTTATTTGGGGAGGAACTTGAAGTGGATTTCTCAGGCTACTGGGGGTAAATCCACTTATTTTCCATCGGCTGCTCCTAGAAGGCCCTACTTGGAACCCTTGTTTCGATCCTTTCGTTGCCCGGGGCTTTTGCTCGGGTTATTTCTGTGGTCGATCCAGAGGAGGACCTACTACTACTACTACTACTACTGTGGTTCAAGAGGTCGTGGCAGATTTAAAACAACATCTGCTCAACAAGAGAGTAAGTCCACTACCAAACCTAGTGCATGACGGGCGCGTCTTCAGGACTTCAGAGAAGTATGGACGGAATCTTGTACGGATGCTTGGGTTCGGAACCTCATCACCCAGGGATCCAAGCTCAAGTTTCAGTTTCAAACTCCCTTCGGTTTTTCACCACAGGTTTGCTAGTTCACAATGACAGGAAGGTTATCTTACAAGAAAAGATAGACAAACTTCTATCCGCGCGGGTTTTGGTCCACATTCCCAGGCATCAGACCGGACAGGGTTTCTACTCCAGTTTGTTCGTGGTTCCAAAGCTGGATGGCTCGGTCAGACCTATGCTGAACTTGAAGGATCTCAGAGCCTAATTCAGACCCGCTCGCGAGCGCTGAGCGCTTGCAAGCGGGTTGATGGTGCCCTAATGCGCATGCGCACGACGGAGGGAGCTCCATCGTGCGCATGCGTGAGACCCGCATAGCGACAGCCAAGCCGTAGCTATGGGTCTCGCACCAAAGGGGGCGTTCTGTCGATGGTGAGTGACAGCACGCCCCCTTTGGTGGGCGTGCTGGGGGCGTTGCTGCCCAGACGGAGGCATTCCCATGGGAACGCCTACCGTCTGGGTACGGCCCCACTGACATCACTAGTGATGTCAGTGGGAGTGCTTTTGGCTCTGATAGAGCCAAAAGCACTCCTGGGCTTGCGGCAGCGAGACCCTACCACAGGGTCTCGTCGCAAGCCCGATGGTCGCGATGGTCTTGACCATCGCGACCATCTTTTTGGCTGCTCGCGTTAGCTGTGGGTGGCCACCCACAGCTATGCAAGCGGCCAGGAGGCCACTCCATTTTTAGGTAGGAGGGCCCTGATTCAGAGCGAGTGCTCTGGTCAGAGCGTCTGGCTCTGAATCAGGCCCGCAATCCCTACCTGAAAATGTTCAAGTTCAAGATGGAGTCCCTTCAGTCAGTTATTGCGGACCTGGAGGAAGACAAATTCATGGTATCTCTAGATATTAAGGACGTCTACCTTCACATCCCTATCTGGCCACATCCCCAGGCATTTCTGAGATTCACCTTTCGGAACTCACATTTCCAGTTTCAGGCCTTACACTTTGGCTTATCATCAGCACCCAGGGTAATCACGAAAGGTCATGGTGGTGATGATGGGTCTCCTTCGGAAACAAGGGATCACAATTATCCCTTACCTGGACGATCTCCTTCTGAAGGCTCCTTCCAGAGAACAATTACTACAGAACATTGCAGTCATTCACAAGCTCCTCATATGTCACGGGTGGATCCTGAACTTTCCCAAGTTTTATTTGCAACTGACACAGAGTCTCCAGTTTCTAGGAATGATCCTGGACATGCTATGTCAGCGGGTTTTCCTTCCTCAGGAAAAGGCAGCCTCCATTCAGGAGATGGTGAGGACAGTCCTTCGACATAGTCAGGTATCGGTGCATGTCTGCATTTGAATCCTGGGAAAGATGGTGGTGGCCTTGTGGCCAGTCCTTACAGATGTTTCCACTCCAGAATATTTCAGCTCGACCTCCTCTTCCAATGGTCAGGATCACATCTTTTCCTCCACCAACGTGTGAGGTTAAGTCCCAGAACTCGAATACCCCTTCTCTGGTGGCTGAACTCGTCGCACCTATTGGAGGGCAAGAGATTTGGAGTGTGGGATTGGACTCTCCTCACCACAGACGCCAGTCTGAGAGGGTGGGGGGCAGAGATTCAGGAACACCAATTCCAGGGCCGCTGGATCTCACAGGAAGCGAGTCTGTCGATAAACATCTTGGAATTATGGACAGTGTTCTACACTCTTCAAATAGCACATCACCTGTTGCGGGGCCGAGCAGTCAGAGTCCAGTTGGACAATGCCACGCTTACATAATGGCTTACATTTATGGCTTACATAAACCGACAGGGCGGCACCCGAAGTCGGGCAGCCATGAAGGAAGTAAGCTGCATCCTACTCTGGACAGAAATGTTCGCGGTGGTGATTTCAGCAATTTTCATTCCAGATGTCGACAATTGGGAGGCAGACTACCTCAGCCAGCAGGACGTGCACCCAGGGAAATGGGCGCTCAATCCTCAGGTTTTATGACAACTTGTCCAATGGTGGGGTCTTACGCAAGTTGACTTCATGGTATCCAGACAGAATACACAATACAATAATAATCAAGAAATATGCAGAAGCGTTCCCTAGTGTGGCAGCCTAGGTGATTTCTGGGTAGCACCCCACCACCAATATCAAATGTCTATAAAACGATTAGAACAAACCTTTGGTGCTACTAGTGTTTCATGAATCCAGAGCATAGAGCAGTCTTAAATTCCTTAATGAGGTTTCCCACGTGATTAATCTTTCCAGATTAATTTTCCTCTAATAGCTGTGAGATATTGCTCTCGGGGCCTGATTCAGAGCCGCTCATAAGCGGCCGCTCATTCGCTCCGAGCGATTTTCGCACATCTGTGCATGCATATGGGTCGTAATGCGCATGCGCCAACCAGTCAGTGCGGTCGGAAATCGAGCACTCGCAAAATAGCCTGCTAATTTGAGTGACAGGATGAGGAGTTTGTGGATGGTAACAGGGGTAGGTGCTTTAAAACGGGGAAGTGGAGATCCGAACGCAGGCGTGCCAAATGGTCAAAACGGGCATTTTAAGGGTGTGCATAATTAACAAAGCAGCATCATCGACCACGTCACTTGGTTGTTTCTCAGCCTGAACTGTTCGCATGATTGCGGTAGAAAAATCCTACCACAAGCACTGCGAGCAGTTCAGACGCCTTTCGATGTACTCGATGAATCAAATAAATAGCGGAGATGACGTAGGATGCGAGCGGCCAGGGGGCGTCTTTACAAAATAGCGAGGGCATGTTGCGTTCGCTTGCTCAGTCATAGAGGCGTCAACAGACCGCAAAGAGGGAGCGTTCAATTTAAATAGCCGGCCCCTTTTTCTGAACGAGCGAGTGCAAATAGCGTCCGGCTCTGAATCAGGCCCTCAATCCAATGGGTCAAGTCTCACATGGGATTTCATAAAAAGGAAAGAAAAGACTCATATAGTGTAGTATTTATGGGAAACGTCAATATAAATTTACAGTGCCTTGCTAAAGTATTCACCCTTGGCTTTTTACATTTTTTGTTACATTGCAACCTGTATTTTTTTTATTATTATTATTATTATTATTATTATTATTATTATTATTATGAATTTTATGTAATGAATCTGCACAAAATAGTCTAATTTGGTGAAGTGAATTGAGAAAAATATACATAAAAAAGAATCTTTATAAATTTATTCACCTCCTTTGCTATGAAGCCCCTCAAAAGTTCTGGTGCAACCAATTACCTTCAGAGGTCACATAATTATTGAAATGAAGTCCACCTTTGTGAAATCTAAGTGTTACATGATCTGTCAGTATAAACACACCGTTTCTGAAAGGCCCCAGAGGCTGCAACACCACTAAGCAAGAGGCATCACACCATGAAGACCAAGCAGCTCTCCAAATAAGTCAGGGACAAAGTTGTTGAGAAGTACTATTCTGGGTTGGGTTATAAAAAAATATCCAAATATTTGATGATACCCTGGAGCACCATCAAATCCATCATCATCAAATGGAAAGAACATACTACCACAACAAACCTGCCAAGAGAGGGCCACCCACCAAAACTCAGACCGGGCAAGGAGGGCATTAGCATTAATCAGAGAGGCAGCACAGAGACCAAAGGTAACCTTGAAGGAGCTGCAGAGTTCCACAGCAGAGACTGGTGTATCTGTTCATGTGACCACAATAAGCCATACACTCAATAGAGCTGGGCTTTATGGAAGAGTGGCCAGCAAAAAGCCATTACTTAGTGATAAAAATAAGAAGACACGATTTGAGTTTGCCAAAAGGCATGTGGGCAACTCCCCAAATGTATGAAGAAAGGTGCTCTGGTCAGATGTGACTAAAATTGAACTTTTCGTCCACCAAGGAAAACGCTATGTCTGGGCAAACTCAACACATCCCATCACCCCAAGAACACCATCCCCACAGTGAAACATGGTGGTGGCAGCATCATGCTGTGGGGATGTTTTTCAGCAGCAGGGAGTGGGAAACTGATTTGAGTCGAGGGAAAGATGGATGGTGCTAAATACAGAGATATTCTTGAGCAAAACCTCTTTCAGTCTTCCTGTGATTTGAGACTGGGATGGAGATTCACCTTCCTGCAGGACAATGACCCGAAGCATACTGCTAAAGCAACACTCGAGTGGTTTAAGGGGAAACATTTAAATGTGTCAGAATGGCCCAGTCAAAGCCCAGATCTCAATCAAATTGAGAATCTGTGGTCAGACTTGAAGATTGCTGTTCACAAGCGGAAACCATCCAACATAAAGGAGCTGGAGCAGTTTTTCCTTGAGGAATGGGCAAAAATCCCAGGGGCAAGATGTGGCAAGCTAATAGAGACTTATCTAAAGTGACTTGCAGCTGTAACTGACACAAAAGGTGGCTCGACAAAGTACTGACTTTAGGGGGGTGAATAGTTATGCACGCTGAAGTTTTATATTATGTTGTCCTAAATGTTATTTGATTCACAATATGAAAAAAACACAACTTCACAGTTGTAGGCATGTTCTGTGAATTAAATGATACACACCTTCAAACAATGCATTTTAATTCCAGTTCGTGAGGCAACAAAACATGAAAAATGCAAAGGGTTTGAATACTTTTGCAAGGCACTGTATTTACATATATTTTAATAAACAGGCAAGTATGAAAACAAGCATAATTGTCCTGGAATATTGATAATGTGAGGAACCATACCGTGTGGAGCTCCTAGCGATGAGCAACAAGGTGAGTATAGAATAGGGAGTTTCTGGAATTCTCCTTACTCCACTTAATGGCATGTTGCCTGGGCTACCACGAGGTGTGCTCTGTATAGTTTAGCAGTTGAGTGTCCAAAACAACCAACTCGATTCAAATCGGTGGATTCTTCTTCAGTGATGGATATTCTCATCTGCTGGACTAGTGTCTATTTAAAGGAGTTTCAACCCGGAAGTAATCCGGGTAGTAATCCGGGTATCCCATCCTTCCATATCATTACATAATAATCAAATATAGCGAATACATAGTACAAACACACTTATATAAAATGGACTTATAAAAACATTATATTAAAAGAGACTTTAAAAAATTGAAAAAACATAATTCAAATATTTCCGGTTCATTAGAGCTAAAAATTGCCACTAAAAACAGAGGATAGAAGCCGGACCGGAAGTCGTCATCGCCGGAAGTGTTAGGTGTGCTCTGTCTCCCGTTTAATTAGGGCAAGAAAAAAGTAATCATGTCTCTGTACTGCTCTCAGATGAGAGACCCGGATGCAGTGGCAGTGGATGCTCTTTCGAACCCCATGGCGGTTCTGTTTTGTATATCTGTTCACACTTTTTCCTCTTCTCCTTTGGATTCTACAACGCATCAAAAGGGAGAGGTCCAAAGCTCTCTTAGTGGCTCTGGATTGGCCTCGCAAAGCTTGGCATTCCAACCTCCGCCTTCTGCTGTTCAACGATCTGTGGTTCCTATCTCTGAGAGAAGATCTCGTACAACAGGGTCCTTTAGTCTATCCAGACTTAAGGCAGCTACATTTGACGGCGTGACTGTTGAAAGGGCCATATTACGATGAAAATAAATCCCATCCAGGGTAATTCCTACTATGCTTCGAGCCCAAAAAGAAGTTACTTCTAAACATTACCACCGTATTTGTAAGGAATATTGTGAACGGTAAGAGTCGCCTCCTACAGATTTCAAGTTAGCAAGACTCATGCTTTTTCTGCAATCAGGCTTCTCAGCCAGACTATGTCTGGGTTCTCTGAAAGTTCAAATTTCAGCACTGTCAGTATTTTTCCAGAAGAAACTGGCCTTGATACCAGATGTTCAGACCTTTCTGCAAGGAGTTATACGGTTACAAACACCATTTGTGCCTCCTATGGCTCCATGGGATCTGGTCCTTTCCTTCTTACAGTCTTCTCTGTTTGAACCTTTGGAGACTGTCGAGTTTAAATACCTTTCATGGACGATGGTACTTCTACTTGCACTGGCCTCAGCCAGATGGGTGTCAGAGCTTGGGGCTCTATCCTGTCGTCCTCCATACTTGATATTTCATTCGGATAGGGCGGAACTCTGTACGAGAATTCCTTCCCAAAGTGGTTTCAGCTTTCCACATCAATCAACCTATCATGGTACCGGTTTTTCCACAGGATTCACCAACTTCAAGATCCTTGGATGTCGTTAGAGCTCTTCGGATCTACAGTGCATCCGGAAAGTATTCACAATGCTTCACTTTTTCCACATTTTGTTATGATACAGCCTTATTCCAAAATGGAATACATTAATTTTTGTCCTCAAAATTCTACACACAATACACCATAATGACAACATGTAAAAAGTTTTTTTAGATTTTTGCAAATTTTATAAAAAAAAACCCACTAAGAAATCACATGTACTTAAGTATTTATGGCCTTTGCCATGAAGCTCAAAATTGAGCTCAGGTGCATCCTCTTTCCCTGATCATCCTTGAGATTCTCCTACATTTTGGAGTCCACCTGTGGTAAATTCAGTTGATTGGACATGATTTTGAAAGGCATACACCTGTCTATGTAAGGTCCCACACTTGACAGTGCATGTCAGAGCACAAACCAATCACATGAAGTACAAGGAATTGTCTGTAGACCTCTGAGACAGGATTGTCTCGAGGCGCAAATCTGGGGAAGGGTACAGAAAAATATCTGCTGCTTTGAAGGTCCCAATGAGCACAGTGGCCTCCATCATCCGTAAATTGAAGAAGTTCGGAACCACCAGGAATCTTCCTAGAGTTGGCCAGCCATCTAAACTGAGCAATTGGGGGAGAAGGGCTCTAGTCAGGGAGGTGACCAAGAACCTGATGGTCACTCTGTCAGAGCTACAGCATTCCTCTGTGGAGAGAGGAGAACCTTCCAGAAGGACAACCATCTCTGCAGCAATCCACCAATCAGGCAGAAATCCACCAATCAAGCCTGTATATTAGGTTGGCCAGACGGAAGCCACTCCTTAGTAAAAAGCACATGGCAGCCCACCTGGAGTTTGCCAAAATGCACTTGAGGGACTTTCTGGTCTGATGAGACAAAGATTGAACTCTTTGGCGTGAATGCCAGGCATTATGTTTGGAGCAAACCAGGCACCGCTCAACACCAGGCCAATACCATCCCTACAGTGAAGCATGGTGGTGGCAGCATCATGATGTGGGGATAATTTTCAGTGGCAGGAACTGGGAGACTATTCAGGATAGAGGGTAAGGTGAATGCAGCAATGTACAGAGACATCCTAGATGAAAACCTGCTCCAGAGCGCTCTTGACCTCAGACTGGGCCGACGGTTCATCTTTCAGCAGGACAACGACCCTAAGCACACAGACAAGATATCAAAGGAGTGGCTTCAGGACAACTCTGTGAATGTCCTTGAGTGGCCCAGCCAGAGCCCAGACTTGAATCCAATTGAACATCTCTGGAGAGATCTGAAAATGGCTGTGCACCTACGCTTCGCATCCAACCTGATGGAGCTTGAGAGGTACTGCAAAGAAGAATGGGCGAAACTGCCCAAAGATAGGTGTGCCAAGCTTGTGGCATCATATTCGAAAAGACTTGAGCCTGTAATTGCTGACAAGTATGGAGCACAGGTTGTGAATACTTATATACATGTGATTTCTTAGTTTTTTGTTTCTTTATTAAATTTGCAAAAATCTCAAAAAAACTTTTTACACGCTGTCAATATGGGGTACTGTGTGTAGAATTTTGAGGACAAAAATGAATTTATTCCATTTTGGAATAAGGCTGTAACATAACAAAATGTGGAAAAAGTGAAGTGTTGTGAATACTTTCTGGATGCACTTAATATGAAAAGCACTGCAGCTATGCGTAAAACAGATGCTCTGTTTGTCTTATACTGTATGACACTTCTCGTCCGGGTTGGCCAGCTTCCAAACAGATGTTTGCCTGCTGGATTCATCTGTCCATCAGTCAGGCATATGTGGCCTCCTCCAAAGAGCCTCCTTTTTCTATTACAGCACATTTCACTCACTCAGTGGGTTCCTCGTGGGCTGCTGCTCACGTGGTTCCCATGGAGTTGCTTTGCAGATTGGCCCCTTGATCTCGCCAGCATACCTTTACCCGTTTTTACAGATTTGACACGTTTGTGGCCTCTGCAGTGTAGTATGGCCATGCTGTTTTGCAGGGTTCTCAGCGCTCTCTCGTCTGTGATGGGAGCTCTGGGATGTCCCCACTGTCATGAAGCCTCCAGTGTCCCCTAGTGGATGAAGGAGAAAACAGGATTTTGGTACTTACCGATAAATCCCTTTTTCCAATTCCATAGGGGACACTGGAGGCCCATCTTGCGCTGTTCCTTCCTGCCATGGTTGTAGTCATTATAGGTTATGACTGTTTGATGTTTTCTTAGTTTTACTGTAATTTCAAACTTTCTGCACTTTCCGTGTTGTTGTTGTTATGTGTACTTGCTTCACCTCCTCCTCTTCAGTTGGTTTTTCCAGCTCTCCTCGTGCACAGTTTCCTAAGACTGGGCTTGTAGGGGGTATAGAGGGGGAGGAGCTAGTCACACTTCTAAAATGTAAAGTGCCAGCTCCTACTTAGCACATGTCTATACCCCATTGTCATGAAGCCTCCAGTGTCCCCTATGGAATCGGAGAATGGGATTTATCGGTAAGTACCAAAATCCTGTTATCTGCCACCTCTTGTATAGCTCTGTCATATTGTCACAGCTTTCCTAGCCTGGCCATGTTTTTTATGATGTCTGTATATTGCTCTTAGACCACACCCCAATCTCACACATCAGTTCCAAAGCTCTTATTTCAGTTGAAATAAGAGCTTTGGAAGGAAATAAAAAATTTTTGACAAACACTTGCTGAATACTGAATGGTGAGCTTTGCTACCAGACATACAAGTACCATTTAGGTGCATCTTATGAGAGGAGGGGACCCATTATGAATACTAATGATCTATATACCTAAATGTCGCTATTTAGCGTTGTAAGTCGCACAATAAATAATTGCTTTCCAGACTTGGAGTGTGGTTCAAAAGCACAAAAAGTTATTATTCACATAAAAAGCATTTATTTTACATGCTGTGATCTAAATACAATTAGCGCAAAAGATTATACATAAACAAGGTACAGTCGATACATACGCAGGCGCTCTGGATCCAGATTTCCGGCATCAAAGGTGAAGCCTCCATCAAAAGAAAGAATATGATGACTAACTACTGGAGTAGAGTGCCTGAGTATATACAGTACAGAGAGTAATATAATAGAAACAAGTTGGCATAATCCTATTGGCTCTTCTTCTTGGTTCTTCTGTCATAGGTCAGTTTGTACAATGGTAGTTCAGCCATCCAATGGCTCTTTGTGTGTGTTTTAACTAATCAGTAGACACTAAATACAAAGTACATTCTATCACTTAATTCTCTATAATCCATAACTTGCAGACGCATGTTGCGATCTCCTTGCCGATGGAACCAGAGATCTGCAAATAGACAGTGGTTTAGAATGGTATCAAACATGGTCTGCTTATCATGTACTAAACCTTAGATACCAAATACATACATTTTACATCATAATAACTTTAATATAAACCATAATGTGCAGGAACCTTTTATGAGTGCGTGTATATTTATGATTATATGTAAGTATGCATTGTGTGTCTGTATGCAGGGGTTGTATACAGCGCAAAACATGTGCTGTGTGTTTCTATTTATAATTGCAACTGTATATATATATATATGTGTGTGCACGCATTGTGGATATCCATGTGATCGTATAAGTGTATATATACATATATATATATATTTATATATATATATATATACACATACATAGCTTCAAATAGTAATATTAGTTCTGTCTGAACTAAAAACAATGACAGACAATGGAGTTTGTCCTGTTCACAGGTGGAGCAAGCTTTGGCAAGAAGTCTGATAACTTTAACAAAAGGCTTTCCTATGTTTATTTAGAATACAATTGTCACTTCTTCTTAACCACATCAGCATGGGACACAAGGCCTACAATTGTTAACGATAGCTACACGTCTGACAATTGTTTCTAAATCCACATTCAGAACACTCCCTATGAGCATATCAGTGTCTGTGTTATACTTCAATTGCCACAGACATACTGTACCTGTATGCGAAGTAAACACTCACAGTATCTTTGTGTATTCCAATTACTAGTCCCAGATATGTCCACAAGACTTGTTTGTCAGCACTGAATATATAAAGTCTTTAAATATATGTGTATTCATGATTATGTAAAGACTTTAACAGTGTGCAGTAACACGGCAGATGTACACAACGCTAAAATAGCGCCGTGCAGAATAATATTATACTGACTACGCCAGATGGCATTGTGCAAATATTATTTTTACAATTTAGGTCTCAGCCAACCATCTGGCTTCGACACAATGTACAATGTCTGAGTGGGTTCCTCCGTTGTGACAGCATTGATTTTCTGGTCTCTATAATCCTTTGTCACAGAGGATTTTACCTTCTTTTGTTTTTCAAAAAGATTAATAAGAGAAAGTAGATAAGAAGAAGCTGGACTAATTAGAAGATGATAAAGATGGTTATGGACAGAATAACAGAAGATTCTGATCCCTGCTATATATGTGGAACCAGAACATGAAGATCGATGTGGATTAGACATGAAATAAAGATAGCAGTAAGAGCATGTGTGAGTTCTTATTTATTTTATAATTGTGTGTTTGGTTTTGTGGCCTTGCACCTCCCACTGGGCAATGACTGCCCTTTACTGTGTTCAAATTATATGAAACACAAATAGGGGACTGTTTATCATGGACTTTAGCATCGTTTTTCAACTACTGTATCATTAATATCTGGTAACAGACTAAGGCCCTCATTCAGAGCCGCTCGCTAGCGGCAGTACGCTCGTTCCGAGCGATGTTTGCACATCTGCGCATGCGTACGGTTTTTAGTACGCATGCGCGAACCAGTCAGTGCGGCCGAAAATCGTTTGTACGCTATATAGCGAGTGCCTACTATTTTGAGTGACAGAATGAGGCGTATGTGGGTGGTAACAGGGGAAGGTGCTTGAAAACGGGGGAGTGGAATTCGAACGCAGGCATGCTTAAAGGTCAAAACGGGCGTTTTAAGGGAGTGCATAATTAATACAGCAGCATCATTGACCACGTCACTTGGTTTTTTTTAACTCAGAACTGCTCGCAAAATAGCGGTTGAAAAAACCAACCACAAGAATAGCGAGCAGTTCATACGCTGTACGATGTACTCGATTAATCTAATAAATAGCGGACATGACGTATGGTGCGAGCGGCCAGGGGGCGTTTTTATCAAATAAACGAGCGTATGTTTTCCGCGCTCGTTCAGACTTAGAGGTGGGAACAGACTGCAATTTGCGAACGGATCATTTGAATAGCCACCCCTTGTTTTTGAACGAACGAACACAAATAGCGAGCGGCTCTGAATGAGGGCCTAAGGCCCTCATTCAGAGCCGCTCGCTATTTGCGGTCGTTCGTTCTAAAACAAGGGGTGGCTATTCAAATGAACTGTTCGCTAATTGCGGTCTGTTCACGCCTCTAAGTCTGAACGTGCAAGCAAAACTTGCGTTTGTAATTTGGAAAAATACGCCCCCTTGCCGCTCGCACCATACGTCATGTCAGCTATTTATTTGATTAATCGAGTACATCGAACAGCGTATGAAATGCTCGCTATTCTTGTGGCTGGTTTTTTCAACCGCTATTTTGCGAGCAGTTCGGAGTAAAAAAAAAACAAGTGACGTGGTCAATGACGCTGCTGTATTAATTATGCACTCCCTTAAAACGCCCGTTTTGACCTTTAAGCACGCCTGCGATCTAATTCCACACCCCCGTTTTCAAACACCTTCCCCTGTTACCACCCACATACGCCTCCTTCTGTCACTCAAAATAGCAGGCATTCGCTATATAGCGAACAAACGATTTTCGGCCGCACTGACTGGTTCGCGCATGCGTATTAAAATCCGTACGCATGCGCAGATGTGCGAACATCGGTCAGAACGAACGAGCAGCCGCTTACGAGCGGCTCTGAATCAGGGCCTAAGGTTTTAAAGGTTTCTTCCTAAAATAATTTCCTTCTGGAATTATCTCCATTTTCCTTCTGCACAATAAAACATTTTCTGCATGTACATGCCATTCTTCCATTTGTTCTGTAATAGGAGTACACAACATTTTAAAAGTGCACTGTAATCAACTTACTGTAAGTAAACATGACTTTGTCATTAAAGTGCTTTAAAGTCTGCCAAATTGTTGGCACCTGTGCTGTACATGGCAAGTTTGGCATATTAGTTGCACTTTGTTACTGTATGTACGGTCCTTTGGGGACTACTATACCTATAATGTAAAACTGAGATATCAGACCATAAACCATGTACTACTAATACATTATAAACAATCATCTAAAAAATACAGTCAGTTGGTGAAATTGATGCCTCAGATCTTCCCATCAAGTTTGCAACCAAAATACGTGAGAGCCGAGATTTCCAGAAAGCTGACAGGTGGCCTCTGAAGGGAGACATGTAGTGTCATTCTGAAGTCCAAACTTGGTGGGAAGATCCAACGCAAAACCGAGCTGCTCATCTCTATAAAAATAAATAAATAAATAAAAGTAATTCAGCGCAGTTTACAACAAAGTTCCTCAAAAAATTTTTTAAACATATACGTGATGGTAAATGATCTTAGTTCATGTGGATGTATATTATATAAATATTATAATGAAAACCATTCACTATTCCCAAATTCATATTGATGCACATATTTCATGCGGGTGGAAACAATTCAAACACCTATAGGGTATTTATTAACATTATTTTTACTAAAATAATGTGAAAACAGGTGTTTTCACACCCTTTTCACATTCTTTTAGTATCACATAAATTTATTAAAGGGCAATTGGAGTAGTTTTTGAGAACAATTACTCCAATCCCTTCAATTCACATATTTTTAGTAAGCAGATCGCATTTCTCATACTTGTAATGGGAAATATGATCTGCCCAGATTTACTAAAAATATATTGTGAAAAAAATACCGGGGTAGCCCTGTGATAATAACGTCAATAACTGAAAGGCAGAGCAGAGCCAGGAGCCGGCCCCCTGTGATCAGCTCTGTGGTCTAAATTATCATATTATGGAATATAAATAATCATATAATAATAATAATAATAATAATAATATTTAGTAAACTAAGTAATTGATAACAAAAAATGTATTTTCAGTCTCAACTCATGTAGCAGTGAAGTTATTTAAGGAATGTGGTCCAGATGATCTTATGGCAGCCTCTAGATTGCTACCACTCCACCCAATTTATATTAGTATGTTTTGGACAAACAAATGGAACAACTTCCTCTCCAAACACAGAGAAGAAAGCAAAATCCCTGTTCGAAAAAATTAGCTCCCTATTTTACAATAAGCAATTCTGTCTCAAAACGGCTGTAAATTGTATTCACTATTTCTATGTTTAAATAATTATTTACTGCTATGTACTCTAAACTTCTGCAATCTTAAACTTAATTTTAACTTGTAGCTTTTGTAGACCTCCCAACCTATTATAAAAATTACTTGCAATTGTGCGCACCCTCCGGGGTGTGATCACCTGAATCACCCAAAAATAGATATTAAATAATCCTTTCCCGCAAAGGATCCACTTTATATGAGTTCTTTAAACAGGGGAGGTATTTCCCACTTTATTCTCCACCTTCATTAAGGGTATTCACTTCCACAGATTAATTTTTAGTGTAGTCCACTTCCTCTCCAGATTAAGTGGGGTACTAATGTAACACACACAAACTTGAAGTTATGCCTGCTACCTCCTGGTTATAGGTGCTCGAGCACTTCTGGTTCTGTAAAAAATCCACAGTCCTTTCTCAACCCGGATTGCCTTCCTTCTGTCCACACCAACGCGTTTCAGCTTTCCTATGGCCTTTATCAAGGTGGACAGGCCATAGGAGAGACGAAAAGTCAGGGATACTTTTAAATTACACAGGTTCCAGGGCTGGTTCCAGTGGAAATTGGCAGCAAAAACCTGTGAGAATGCAACAAAAGTATCCTTTTTACCTCTGAGCAACCTTGATGACTCAAGTTCATATTAAATCCAAAGCCTCTGTGTTTGCATGCAAGGGTGTATCCAGGAGCGTAGAAAGCCACCCCGGGCCCGGGAAAGGGGTCGTGGCCTAATCGTGGGAAGTGTGGCCATACCCCCTTAGGAAAAACCTTTTTTGCAGGGGAAAATCCAGGGGGTGCGCTATCAGTGTAATCGCTCCGCCCACAGGCAGAATAGACTGCAGCAAGCAGTCTCCCATTGCAGCCCAGCACACAGCAGCTTGTGCTGGGTTGCTGACGGGTAAGAGGGAGGGGTGGGCAGCATCGTACCCGGGCCCGCGCTGGGCCTCTCCAACTGGCCCAGGCCAATTAGTACCAGTCCCCCCCCTCTCAGCACCCCTGGGTGTAACTAGAACTTTGTGAGCCACATAGTAAGATCTTTAAAGGGCCCTCCCAGAGGTAAAAAAAACACATACATTTGCCCACAAAGACCCCATTCATATTATGAACAGTAAAGAAAAAAGGGGTTCTATTACAGGGGAACTCTAAGTGGGATTAATTAAAACTTAGCTTTTATTAATTTTACCAATAATAAATGATTATAGACAACATATATTGCGAAAGATGTGCGTTTCACCGGACAGCTTATTCACTGGCGATTCAGCTGAGGAGCCCCACTGATACTGTATGCAGGTAGACTTTCAGGTAACTATCACAGGCGGTCCTTTGTGAATATATGGCCGAATCTGGTGCTACCTGCACTTTCCCATTACAGCATCACAGATTTAAATCTTGTTTGCAATGCTCAGAACTCTCTTATGACAAAATAAAAATATAATTTCCCTTATTTAATCAATAAAAGGCATTTGTATGGGGTGAATTAATGCTAATATTATAATCATGAAATAATCACAAGTGAATTTCAGCTACTAAAAGTAGTCTTGTATTTATAAAATATTAGTGTGCAATAAGAATACACATTCTTAACTTGAAATAGGTGATTAGAAGTTGTTATAGCGCAAAGTTTAGAAAATGCACATTATAGAAAAATGTTTTAAATTTACAAGATGGCCGAATATCGAGTCTTCACATTATTTACTGTAATATGTATTTTTGTTTCTTGCATAACTTGTTGACAGTCGTGGTCATTTTAATTACATAATAATTAAAATGACCACGGCTAACTTGTTTACCTGATTGTATGTGTAGATAATTTTAGAAGCAGACTTATGGTGTTTATCTACAGTATAAAGCATTTATTTATTAGTAAAGTAATCAGGCCCGGCGACAGGGGGGGCCCAGGGGTACAACTGTACTGGGCCCCGAGGTCCTAGGTGGCCCCAGAGTGTACCGCTGCCTGCGCTGCTGCTGCAGTGATCAGCAAGTTGCAGGCATATACGGCGCTCCTGCTGATCTTGCAGCAGCGAGGCCAGTGGCTGGCTGGGCCTGGGGACGGGGGGGGAAGCAGAATGCCAGCTGCCACCCAGGCTGTAGAAATTAGCTGCAGCCAGCCCGCATGCTGCATATACACATACAGAGACGGGCCTAGGCATAGGCATTATAAGCCATTGCCTAGGGGCGACTGGAATGCCCAGGGGCATCCGACGGCTCTGAACTGTCTCCTCGGATCACTGGCTGAGAGATCCAAGGAATCATCAGACAGCCCCGCCCCATTGATCTCTGCCTCTCCTGTCCCACCCAGCAGCAGCAGTCAGTCAGACACAACAGACAGGAAGCTCCACAAGTTAAGAGCAGCCTGGAGGGGGGGGGGGCACATGGTGGGATAGGGTTGGGAAGCACAATGGGGGGATAGTGTGGGATAGGGGAGCACAGTGTGGGATGTGATCTAACAGTGGAAAATGGGGGATGGGACAGCACAGTGTTGGATGTGGGATGGGAGAGCACAGTGTGAGATGGGGATGGGAAAGCACAGTGTGGGATGGGGATGGGAGAGCACAGTGTGAGATGGGGATGGGAGAGCACAGTGTGGGATGGGGGAGCACAGTGTGAGATGGGGAGGGGAGAGCAAAGTGTGGGATGGGGATGGGAGAGCACAGTGTGAGATGGGGATGGGAGAGCACAGTGTGGGATGGGGATGGGAGAGCACAGTGTGAGATAGGGGATGGGAGAGCACAGTGTGGGATGGGAGAGCACAGTGTGAGATGGGGATGGGAGAGCACAGTGTGAGATGGGGATGGGAGAGCACAGTGTGAGATGGGGATGGGAGAGCACAGTGTGGGATGGGGATGGGAGAGCACAGTGTGAGATAGGGGATGGGAGAGCACAGTGTGGGATGGGAGAGCACAGTGTCAGATGGGGATGGGAGAGCACAGTGTGAGATGGGGATGGGAGAGCACAGTGTGAGATGGGGATGGGAGAGCACAGTGTGAGATGGGGATGGGAGAGCACAGTGTGGGATGGGGATGGGAGAGCACAGTGTGGTATGGGGATGGGAGAGCACAGTGTGGGATGGGGATGGGAGAGCACAGTGTGAGATAGGGGATGGGAGAGCACAGTGAGGGATGGGAGAGCACAGTGTGGGATGGGGATGGGAGAGCACATTGTGAGATGGGGATGGGAGAGCACAGTGTGAGATAGGGGATGGGAGAGCACAGTGTGGGATGGGAGAGCACAGTGTGGGATGGGGATGGGACAGCACAGTGTGAGATAGGGGATGGGAGAGCACAGTGTGGGATGGGAGAGCACAGTGTGAGATGGGGATGGGAGAGCACAGTGTGAGATGGGGATGGGAGAGCACAGTGTGAGATGGGGATGGGAGAGCACAGTGTGGGATGGGGATGGGAGAGCACAGTGTGAGATAGGGGATGGGAGAGCACAGTGTGGGATGGGAGAGCACAGTGTGAGATGGGGATGGGAGAGCACAGTGTGAGATGGGGATGGGAGAGCACAGTGTGAGATGGGGATGGGAGAGCACAGTGTGAGATGGGGATGGGAGAGCACAGTGTGGGATGGGGATGGGAGAGCACAGTGTGGTATGGGGATGGGAGAGCACAGTGTGGGATGGGGATGGGAGAGCACAGTGTGAGATAGGGGATGGGAGAGCACAGTGTGGGATGGGAGAGCACAGTGTGGGATGGGGATGGGAGAGCACATTGTGAGATAGGGGATGGGAGAGCACAGTGTGGGATGGGAGAGCTCAGTGTTGGATGGGGATGGGAGAGCACAGTGTGAGATGGGGATGGGAGAGCACAGTGTGGGATGGGAGAGCACAGTGTGGGATGGGGATGGGAAAGCACAGTGTGAGATGGGGATGGGAGAGCACAGTGTGGGATGGGGATGGGAGAGCACAGTGTGGGATGGGAGAGCACAGTGTGGGATGGGGATGGGAAAGCACAGTGTGAGATGGGGATGGGAGAGCACAGTGTGGGATGGGGATGGGAGAGCACAGTGTGAGATGGGGATGGGAGAGCACAGTGTGAGATGGGGATGGGAGAGCACAGTGTGGTATAGGGATGGGAGAGCACAGTGTGGGATGGGAGAGCACAGTGTGGGATGGGGATGGGAGAGCACAGTGTGAGATGGGGATGGGAGAGCACAGTGTGGGATGGGGATGGGAGAGCACAGTGTGAGATGGGGATGGGAGAGCACAGTGTGAGATGGGGGATGGGAGAGCACAGTGTGGGATTGGAGAGCACAGTGTGAGATGTGGATGAGAGAGCACAGTGTGATATAGGGATGGGAGAGCACAGTGTGAGATGGGGATGGGAGAGCACAGTGTGAGATGGGGATGGGAGAGCACATTGTGGGATGGGAGAGCACAGTGTGAGATGGGGATGGGAGAGCAAAGTGTGGGATGGGGATGGGAGAGCACAGTGTGAGATGGGGATGGGAGAGCACAGTGTGAGATGGGGATGGGAGAGCACAGTGTGAGATGGGGATGGGAGAGCACAGTGTGAGATGGGGATGGGAGAGCACAGTGTGGGATGGGGATGGGAGAGCACAGTGTGGGATGGGGATGGGAGAGCACAGTGTGAGATGGGGGATGGGAGAGCACAGTGTGGGATTGGAGAGCACAGTGTGAGATGGGAATGAGAGAGCACAGTGTGATATAGGGATGGGAGAGCACAGTGTGAGATGGGGATGGGAGAGCACAGTGTGAGATGGGGATGGGAGAGCACATTGTGGGATGGGAGAGCACAGTGTGAGATGGGGATGGGAGAGCAAAGTGTGGGATGGGAGAGAACAGTGTGGGATGGGGATGGGAAAGCACAGTGTGATATGGGGATGGGAGAGCACAGTGTGGGATGGGGATGGGAGAGCACAGTGTGAGATGGGGATGGGAGAGCACAGTGTGAGATGGGGATGGGAGAGCACAGTGTGGTATGGGGATGGGAGAGCACAGTGTGGGATGGGAGAGCACAGTGTGGGATGGGGATGGGAGAGCACAGTGTGAGATGGGGATGGGAGAGCACAGTGTGGGATGGGAGAGCACAGTGTGAGATGGGGATGGGAGAGCACAGTGTGAGATGGGGGATGGGAGAGCACAGTGTGGGATTGGAGAGCACAGTGTGGGATGGGGATGGGAGAGCACAGTGTGAGATGGGGATGGGAGAGCACAGTGTGGGATGGGAGAGCACAGTGTGAGATGGGGATGGGAGAGCACAGTGTGAGATGGGAATGGGAGAGCACAGTGTGAGATGGGGATGGGAGAGCACAGTGTGAGATGGGGATGGGAGAGCACAGTGTGGTATGGGGATGGGAGAGCACAGTGTGGGATGGGAGAGCACAGTGTGGGATGGGGATGGGAGAGCACAGTGTGAGATGGGGATGGGAGAGCACAGTGTGGGATGGGAGAGCACAGTGTGAGATGGGGATGGGAGAGCACAGTGTGAGATGGGGGATGGGAGAGCACAGTGTGGGATTGGAGAGCACAGTGTGAGATGGGGATGAGAGAGCACAGTGTGATATAGGGATGGGAGAGCACAGTGTGAGATGGGGATGGGAGAGCACAGTGTGAGATGGGGATGGGAGAGCACAGTGTGAGATGGGGATGGGAGAGCACAGTGTGAGATGGGGATGGGAGAGCACAGTGTGGGATGGGGATGGGAGAGCACAGTGTGAGATGGGGATGGGAGAGCACAGTGTGAGATGGGGATGGGAGAGCACAGTGTGGGATGGGAGAGCACAGTGTGAGATGGAGATGGGAGGGCACAGTGTGAGATGGGGATGGGAGAGCACAGTGAGAGATGGGGATGGGAGAGCACAGTGTGAGATGGGGATGGGAGAGCACAGTGTGAGATGGGGATGGGAGAGCACAGTGTGGTATAGGGATGGGAGAGCACAGTGTGGGATGGGAGAGCACAGTGTGGGATGGGGATGGGAGAGCACAGTGTGAGATGGGGATGGGAGAGCACAGTGTGGGATGGGGATGGGAGAGCACAGTGTGAGATGGGGATGGGAGAGCACAGTGTGAGATGGGGGATGGGAGAGCACAGTGTGGGATTGGAGAGCACAGTGTGAGATGTGGATGAGAGAGCACAGTGTGATATAGGGATGGGAGAGCACAGTGTGGGATGGGAGAGCACAGTGTGGGATGGGGATGAGAGAGCACAGTGTGATATGGGGATGGGAGAGCACATTGTGAGATGGGGATGGGAGAGCACAGTGTGGGAAGGGATTGCACAGTAGGAAATGGGAGATGGGAGGGCACAGTGGGATGGTAGAGCACAGTGTGAGAGAGTATTGTATTAGATGGTGAACACAGTGGGAAATGAATGTGAGATGGGGAGCTTATGTGTAAAAAATATTTATCTATAATATGCCTATGTAAAGGAGCTAATTCCAGCCCCATGCCACTCAGGTTAAGTTCAAAGTGAATCAAGTAGCCAGCGGAGTCAACCCAGCACCGAGAGGCAAGAGAGAATCCAGCGCATGGCAAGCTGAGGAGTGGTGCTGACCCAAAGAAAAGACACCCAAGCAGAAACACAGAGGTAGACAGACATAGAATAAGGTAAGTGTGGGGCATGGAGGGACACTGCGGGGGCATGGAGGGACACTGTGAGGGCATGGAGGGACACTGTGGCTCAGAGGATCCCCAGAGAAACTACGTACAGGACTCTCAAGCGACTGGCCTGTACCTGCCAGGGACCCTGGGATGAGGGTCCCTTAAAAACATGGGTGTACCGGGCCCCATGATTTCTGTTACCGGTCATGAAAGTAATACAAGGCTTGTACAGTATGATCAATCAAGGTGAAAAGTAACCTAGCGCCTGTATGGAAATCTTATTGCTATTAATAAGAGATGGCAAGTATTTAAACCTTACACTAAATGAATAAAGTATTCTCCTAAACATGGCTGACAGGGATGTTTCTAAAATATAGAATGTATCAGACATGGTTTTAGTTTCTTGCTGAGTGTAATCTGCAGACAACCAGATGCTTCCTGAGATCGTGGGTTATAGATATGGACATACATGTGTTGATAGCCGATAGCGGTCTCTGATACCATGGAAAGGGTCCAGGTGAAGTTGGTACGGTGTTAACTGAAAGTCTGCCCCTGTATGATGTATGAGACATTCCTAAAATCCCAGAAGAATCTTGACCTGTGAACATTGAGTTGCAGCCCCAGACCTTTGCATAGGAGCAATAAGAATTAGGGAATGTCACTTTAAATTCTCAGAGATGTAGATTTGCAGTACTGATTACCTGATGACACTGTTACCTATGAATATTGCTAGAAAAAAAAGAAAAGTTTTCCTCCAGCACACTGCAAAAAAAACAAAATGCAAAAAGCCTTGAATACTAGATGATAATATAAATACAGAGGTCTTTGTTGTATATATTTGCAAATACATGGTTAAGCGCTGGGCCACGTCAAGGCTCCTCTATACCGGCGTCCCTAATGCAACATAATAATAGCACCCACTCTGGGTCATATAATTGCATACTGTTGTGCCACATGATAACAGCACATACATAGATATATTTAAGTTGAAAGCCAACTCACCTGAAGGTACCCCAGAGACCTCCAAATATCTCTACAAGAACCAGCACACCCTCCCAATGCTGGTCCCATCCATGCCTCTCAGAACAGCAATACAAAATAGTGGTTGCTCATATCAACGTCATAGTTTTTCACATGTGCTTGTAAGCATAGAGTAAACCCCTCCCTTTACAAGCACCTGTGAAAAACTATTAATTTGATCATGAGTAACCCCATTTTTGTATTACTTATGAATATTGTAATGAGCTATGCAATATAAAGTGACCGATATAATGAGATGACTAAGCATTCAATTTTGAAGCCCAAGCATGCTGCTGCTGCACCGATGGCTGCTGATGTCACTGCTGATTCATAATCCTTTACTGAAAATCTATACAGAAGAATCTTATCTTGTACCTCTTGCCTGGTGCCCAAGTTATTTTCACTTTGATACTTATTTCCTAGCAGTCAATTTACGTGTTACAGTAGCTTCTATTAGGTAATTTTGGTGATAATTAATATTTATTTATATGCCGTTCCCTTTACAATTGCAAGAAATATTATATTATGCAAAGAGTTACATATATGGAGCATACTTAAATTAGAGATGAGCAGTTCGGTTCTACTTGATTCTTTTCAATTTATTTTATTGGCTATCCAAAACATGTGAGAGCCGAGTAGCCAATAAGATGCGATTTTTCAGATCTGAACGTAGCCGAGTAGAACCGGAACGCTCATTTCTAACCTAAACTGGAGTATCTATCCCAAAGTAGAGAACTATTGAGTTCATTCATTTAGAACGACATTTTTGTAAAGATTTTATCTATTTATCAAATAGTTATTTTACTTTGTGAAAAGCTCTATTCTTAGCCAGCCAGAAATTTCACAAGAATGCTGTTCACTACTGTTGTAATTGTTCATTTGTGGAACATCACCTGGACTAAATTAAAATGCAGTTATTTTGACAGAAGCAGAATAGATTTAGGATAAATAATCTGATCACATTCCTGGATGACAGCCCAATACTGCACGAAGAATTCTCAGCCTACATGGCCCTTATCAAAAATAAAAAAAGATCATTACAGGCAGCTTCTCTGGAGGTCTGTTTATTGTTATGAATGCAGCATGGAAAGAATCTGTGCAGGTGTAGCTTGCATGAAGTTGTGTTTCCAAGTAATATGTTTGTTGTGCTGAGGCATGTGCCAAAATAGGTTTATTTGCCTTATGTTTCATTTTTTTAAAAAAAACTAATTACAAGATCTAAAACAAAGATAATACAACCACTCAATAAAATATTTATGTTATCTCTAAAGATAGCAACTTTCACGACTCAAAGTAAGCCACGTACCAAGCCAAAACTTGGCATACGTTGGGAAGCTCACCACCCAAGCCTCTATACAGTGACTATACAGTTACTATACAGATTTCAGGACAGAGTCTAATGAATTAGTAGATCACCCAAAGTTCCTGCAATTTGATTAGATGGGCAAACTCAGTTTTGTATGTTGAAGTTTGATAAGCAAAATGGTAGAATCTGACTTGTTGGCGATTTGATTTGGTTGGTGTCAGTGAAACATGGTTACATGAGTAACATGACTGTGCAGAATCAATGCCACTCTTTTCCACACACAAGATAACATACTCATAATAACCAATCAAGAATTAGTGAGGATGTAAATTTGCCAAAGCATTTATTGGTTTTATCAATGGGGAAACCATTAGAATCATGTGATCATCATAAATTTATATGTCTGCATAAATATATACCCTTCATTTTTTAATTGTAACTTAAATAACTGTTATAATTTTACATATGGCCCCAAGTACTGTATATGGAAGCATTTTCGATCATCCACGAACTGCCCAACACATTCCCAGTGTTAATACTGGAGAGGTCAGCCATACCCACACCATGGTCGTATGAGACCTTGCCTTTGGATGAAACTTTTCCATAGCTATAATTCCCTAGGGACAGTGCCCTTGTGGGTATTTTTTCCATACCTTTATGTCCTCTTAGCAAGATCTCTCTTACACAAAATCCTATGGTAAACAGAAGTGACTCTACAACAAAGTGCAGCCTGCCCCACACTAACTACTCTCCCCACTGCAGTACATTTTGGATCCCAAAACACCAAGAGCCTGACTCAGAGGTGTACACAGACTTGTCTATGGCTGTATATTTTGCTGCATCTTCATGCTAATGCCACAACCAATTCTGAGCCTACTGAGTTGCCCACTGGCAGCGGCTCTATTTTATCTTGATGCACCATCGGTTGCAACATGGAAGCTTGCCCCAGCCCTATGGCATGTGCACTTTCACCATCTGAACATGGCATCCCGTGTCCGAGCTACTGCATCTTGAGACGCAGTCACGTAAGTGACATGCCTGAGTTTAGTTACCCCTTACCATGTTACCTCCCAGAAACACGCACTGGAATCCCTAGCTCTTGCATCTAAAATCGTTCTCCATCTCCCGGCAGTAACCATCAGGATGCATGCGCAGTATGACTCGGACGCATGCGCAGACTGAAAACATCGGCTTCTTGCATCAGACATTGCCACTGTGTCCACTTCTGAATCAAGCCTCATATGTCCAACCCATAAGTCAGATGCACCCCATTATTTATTTATTTATTTATGTCTTTTATTAAATGCATTCAACTGAACGTGTATCACTAGCATCCGCTATGGGCCTCACACTTTCCACCAGCCTGTTGATTATTGTCGTACTTTCATGGTCCACATTCCTATGGGAACTGGTGTGCACCCCTGCTTGGGACCAGATTTAAGTGAATTATCTGGCGAAAGCCTCCATACATAGGACAAAGGTTAATGGCCTCATGTAATTTCTTTATGTTAAAGGGGTCATACATAATTATTAATTTTAATCCTTGTAGAGGTTGGATTCCTTGTAGGAAAGTGGTTCCCAGTCTGATATGCTCCAGTTACCCTGCCAGAAAAATACAAATGCTATGTCAGTGTGCAGAGTACAGCATTGAGGAACATTAGATGAATAAAATCAATCATTTTTGTAGCTTTAACAAATAAATATCTCAAACAATTCCAAATCACTGTGAGAAGAGAGATTGTGAGATTGCTACTAAAGAAGGGTTTTAGGAGTAGTGCTTTAATAAAGTGTGTCAATAGCTGTCTTTGAACATTTGGATTCTACTGCCATCAAAGTCTATCTGATCCATACAATGTACTTTCTAAAGGTTCTATCTTTGTCTGTGTGTGGTAATGTAATCTACAGGGAATATTTTGAAGGATGGTCATCCTGAGATTGCCTTGGACAAAGTGCCTTTGGAATACAGTATTTCATTGATTTTTTTTCCAAGCAGCTGGCAGGGAATTTCTTGAAAAATTACTTTGGGCTTAGTACTAAGTGACCAACTGTCTCTGACCAGAATGTGTAGTCTTTGCTTTGTTCCAGTTATACCCTTATGTATATGAAATTTGACCTGTGAATATTTTGTAATACTATGATGACAATAATGGGATATTCTTGTATGGTTTTACAGCCATCTATTGGCTGAAGTCACTACTGTTTCTGTAACTATTATACTATGATATGAATTAGGGGCAGATCGGTTGTGTTCTGTCTCTGATTGTGATGAAAATCTTCAGAACAAGCTAATGAGATGTAACTGTGTAATTGGTTGCACCAATTTTTTTCTGTATTCAACTTCAGCTGTTTGTCACCACGACATTCTTTATAAAGTAAGAAAATAAGACGTACACCCCAATGGTATCTATATACTCAAAAAGAGATCATTCCTTAATGTTCCCCTCCTTATGTTCCACCTGGTCCTCCCATTATGACCACTCCCATGTCCCTAATATCCTACTCCATCTGGGTCATTTGTGAGCATGCTCTCCTTGGTGATCAAGTACTCACTGTAACTGAGGAGGGTTGTAACATTCCTTTTAGACTTCATGCAGAGCTCTCAGCCTCATGACAGATCAAACACTCTGTAAAGCCCATCTCTCTAAAGCCTGAATGAGCATACTATACTCTCAACACCTTGTGTATTCATCACACCAAATCCCTTGCTCCACTCTGTGTTATTTTCACCCACAGCTAGACTCACCAACTGAGTTATATTATGTGGTGACAGTCAATCCTGAATTTGAAACTCCTGTCACAACTGCACCTCTTCATCATTCAGCAGGTGTGGAGGTGTGCTATGGAGGTGTGAGGTGCACTCCTTTACAGATCCAAAACAACCACTGCAGCAACACCTCCAACTCTGGACTCCTCACTACAACCCCTGTTTCTCTTTGTGCAACCAGATTGGATTGCCACTCTGTCCTGGTCCTCCCAACTTTACTGCTCTACTGACATTCTTCTGGCTTCCCTCTCCTTGAATCCATGAGTCTTAGCACTCCTTCTGGTGCACAGGCCATAGCTGATCACTGGAATCCTCCTGGACACATCCCTGCTAAAACAATGTGCCCCACAAGTGCTCCCACAATGATGGCTCCAAATATACATTTTGTGGTGGGAGGGGGTAAGACTAACATGCGTTGATGCTTTTGACTGTTTAGCACATCTTGAGTGATTTGGTTTGTTTTGACCTGATTCCTGTTCCCATTTTAAGATGCAGACTTTTAAACATGGGTTGAAACCACTCTCTTCCTCTAACCAATGTTATGTCCCACAGTGGCTGTAATGATATAATCTATGTGCCACCTCTAATAGCCCATATATAGTAGGTGCTTGTCATGGCACACAACCATCTGGGGACACTCCATCCCTTCCCTCATAACTCACGATGAGTATAGGCCACCCATGGCTTCCTCACCCAATCATGTCACTTTTATTTCATATCTAACTTTCTTAAAGCTTGCTTATTCCTCTCTCAATCATATTCCCATTTACTTATTCCAGGGCCTACAATGCTGGACTGTTAACATTCATGATTATACCTCCCTTGGAAATTATTGGTTGATTAGAATATATGAGATTCGGTATTCCTGCATTTAATGTTGTGGTTTTTACTACATTAAATGCTGTGTACTTTCACTATCTCTAGTCCATAGTGTGTATGACACATCACTACGTCACATGGTATTACTCCCACTGTGTTGTACATATTACTCGAGAATAATCAGTCATATACTCCTTAAAATACAGTAGACAACACCAGTACAGCAGCAGGGGGAGCGCATTAGATTATTATTGTTTATTGATAAGAATATATGGCTGAGTATGTCTTTGTTAGAAAGATGTAAGTATAAACAATGATTTTCCTGTACTGATGGAACACATAATAGCACTAATGCATTATGGATTAAGTATTACAAGTACATAAGACTGACAGATACATTATAGAGAATGGTATAAGCCCAATTGTATACGTGATGAGTACAAGCTACAATCACATATAGATGAGGCTGGACAAGTGGTTAATGTTTTTATTGTAGTGGACTAATTGGTGTAATGGGTCTTTTACTACTGTAAAGGGGCAAATAGTAGGCTTTAGGCTTAATAATTTCTTGGGTCAGTTAATAGAAGCTACAGTACGAAGAAGTGATCTGTGATCTGTTTGATCCTATCATCACAGAAAATACAGATTTTATGAAGTACATGTTAAGCAGAACATAGTAACTAGAGATCATAATGTAGTCTTGTCTGATTTAATCTTTAAGAAACAAGTACATATTTGTTAGACACAGAAACGTAACTATAGTATAGGAAAAATAAATTCCCAATGCTAAAAAAAAACACATGGCATAAATGGCAGTCTTTAAATCACTTGTAGGTAAATACACTTATCATTGTATTCCTGTGGTTAACAAGTACAAAACAATTCAATAGAAACCAATGTGGTGTACTTCAAAAGAAAAAATTCAAAAACAAAGAAAGAAGAGAGAATTTAAAAATATTAATAAGATGGGATGAAGACCTGGTTAGGGAGCTACAAGGAATGCAATAAGAGTTGCAAAATAATATTCACAGTGATTAAATAGAAAATATAAAGTAGGCTGATCAAGAGATCAAAACCAACCTCCCCAAAAATCTTTAGATTCATAATAAGTCGAGAACTGCCATGCTAGTCACCAAAAAATTGAAATGAGTTTTGGCTACAAGTGACACGGAGAAGTTCCAGTTTTAAATATTGTTTTTTTTTTGTATAAATATCTAAATATAAGTTTTTAAGTAACAGTAAATTCATCTTAAAATCACTTGAAATAATTATACATAAGTAGATATGGGAGAAGTACCAACAAAAATGTATAAGAGTCAACTGATATCTATCCCTCATTTCCAAATGTTATGGGCACTAACGCATGGGCAAGCATAATAGGGTAATCAGATCCTGTGTGAAAAGAGTGTCATTATGTGCATGCTATCCTTTGTGCAGCTAATTTTGGTATAGGCTGCTAGTACTAAACCTTGGTGTGTATATCTTTTTTCCTGGTTTAATACAGAGCATGCAAGATTATATCTATTTTATAATTTTTTAATACATTTATTTAATTAGGGTTGGTGTATATTCCTGTAGGTCGGTGACCTTTAATGAGATTTACCAGGTGGTGTTAAAGAAATGTTCACCCATATCTATCTACGTATAATTACTTCACATGATTTTAAGATTAATTTACTGTTACTTAAAAACTTATATTCACATATTAATATTTGTGACCTATACATTGAGTGAATCGATTATCATTCTTTTTAGACGGTAAACCATTAAAAGTTAAGTATTATATTACCATTATACTATTTAGAACAATACTATTCATAAGAGTGCCCCCAAAAGACTGTTTTTGTCTGAGTTGTTTTCTGCAACATTTTTTTTTTCATGTGTACAACACAAGTTCCTTGGGTGCACCACCAACATAGAGTCATCTACTATATATTGCAAGATAGACCGGTACGTTGGTTTCTCTGAAATTAGTCTTTATTTATTTATGTATTCTATAATTTTGTACTACCAGTGCAGTGCATAAATTTGTACTACAAGTTATCTGAGCCAAGACACATTCCAGACTGTTGGTATAAATAGGTCAACAGACTAACGTGATGTGCCAACATTCTGGTGAGTACAGTCCTCCTTTACCTAACCCTAATCCCTACCCATAACCCTTGCCCTAGTGTCTAACCCTAAACCCCCCCTTCCTGCATAGCCTAACCCTAACCTCCCCTTAGCAACTAATCCTAACCCTTCCGTCCCCCGTAGCCTAATCCTAACCTCCCCCTAGTGGCTAACCCTTACCCTCCTGGCTTTACCCGAATGTCAACATTCTAAAAATGTCGGCATTTCACTTGTCGGCATTTCAGATGCTGATATTGTGAACATCAGTATTCTGAGGATGTTGACATATTGCATGTCGGCATTTCAACAATGTCAACATCATAACTGTCAACATTGTGGTGTCATCATTATGATTGTTGACACTGTGAATGTCGACATTATGACTGCATCCCGTTTGAAGGCCTCATAAAAACTATCAATACTGGTGAATTCATTATTCATTCAAGATTTGCAAAATGATTACAATATAATTTTCATCTTGTTGCAAATTTATATTAGTGGTTTTTTTTATACAAATCAATTTCCTTTTATATAGAATTTGGAGGACACAATTCCACATGGATAAAAATATATTTTGGATTTTTATCTATATAAATGGCTAATCCTGTATTATAGATGTGCGCGGTCCCCTTGTGTTTTGGTTTTGATAAAACCACCCTCAAATGTTTTGGTTTTTTTATTTTTTATTTTTGGATTTCTTTAAAATTGATAAAAACAGCTCAAATTATCCAATTTGGACCTGCTTACATGCAATCAAAAACATGAGTTTCCATTTTTAAATCCGAGTTCCGAACTTACAGCAGACCAGAACCGGGACTCAGTACTACTCAGTACCCCAAAAGTGATCTGAGCCGAGACTCGATTCAATGCAGAACCCCAAAGTTTGGATATGTTCGGTTTTCTGAAAAACTGAAGCACACATCTCTATCCTGTATATCTCTGAAATATCACATACACTTTGTATGAGGCAGACTATAGATTTTTAAGGGCCCCATTTTCAAACGAATGGAAATATCAGCGGGAATTTTTGTTTAGTATTACTGTGATACAAACGAAAATTCCACTGGTATTTAGTAATACTTACCCCTCCGGCGAGGTCCCGTGAAGTCCAGCGGAATCCTCGTCCTCGACGAGGTCCTCAGCTGGGCTGCTGGCAGCCTAACACTGCCAGCGATGGGGCTCCAGGGCATGCGCGACGGTCCGTCTGCGCATGTGAATGACAGGGAGACCCGGCGGTGCCTGGAAGGCTTCGTTGAAGACGGAAATGCACCGCCGGGTCTCCGTTGCCGGCAATGGGGCCCGCATCACTCTCGCCATCTTTTATATGGCGAGAGCGATGCTGTACAAACAGCGGTAATCTTAGATTACCGCTGTTTACTAAATACAGCAAGATGGTACAACCCCTTTAGCGAGCGCTAAAGGGGTTATATTTCGTTTGTAAATGGGGCGCTTAGTGCTAATTATGCCCTCTTCATGGTCTGGACAACTCAATTTGGAAAAAAAAACCTCTAGAAATCCTGTGTTTTCCCCTGCAGCTTGAGCTTACACCTTAAAACACTTGTGGATAACTCTGTAATGTAGAAGGATCTTTATATTATATAGTTGTAGATCAAACAATGCTGTATTTACAGTCAGCAGTATATTATCGTATATTGAAAATGGTCAGAGAGTCAAGAGAGAAAGTACCATTTTGCCCGTTTATTAAACATTGGTGAAACTTGACTTGAACACACAGCTGAGTTTTTAGCAGCAACTCACAAAACAAGATGTCCTGGATCTGCAGAGAATGGCAACTACTGTAAATTAATAAAAGGTGTGCTAAATAATAGTTATAAGGAAAGGCTGTCTAATGCTGGGTACACACTTAACAATGTGTACCCAGCCAGTGTCGTGCCAGGCGCAACTGCGCGACAGCGGGGGCTATGCAGCATTGGGCAGCATGGCCTCCTCTGACGATATTGCCGGGCGTTGTCACTGACGACGCATGGGAGCACGCATTATCAGCGACCTAGCGATGTGGACGAAATGTCATCCGATCCATTTATTGTATACCCGGCTTTAGATAGATTTGTTTACACTGGAGAAGAAAAGATGTTAGGGTGGATATGATCAATGGCTTATATTAATAATTCTGTAGCAACCTGGTCAGTTTAACATCCCTATAGGAGATACACAATAATAGAAAAAAATAGATTTTATATAAAAAAAAAAAACCTGCATGAAACTATACTTCCACATGAACTGCTATTGGTTGAAACTGTAGATGAACATACTGTATTCCAGATAGGGATGAGCGTTTTGGATTCTGTGGAATCAGAACCGCTACGAACACCAGAGGTCCAAGTCCACTCGAGCCGCGGCTCGGATGTTGTCATTTGACTCGGATCCCACTTCGAGGCCGAACGTCAACCTACCGACGATGGATTCTCGTGAGAGTTGTTTTCTATATAAGGCGACTCGCAAGTGGCTGTGTGGTAAAGTGACTGTATAGGGAGCGCCGACTGCACGCTGATGTATGCTTCGCTTTACTCTGCTGATTAAGTGGCTGTGTCCAGAGACTCACAAGTGGCTGTGCTGGTAAAGTGACTGTGTATAGGGGGCACACTGCACGATGATGTATGCTGCGCTATACTCTGCTGATTAAAGTGGCTGTGTCCAGACTCAAAAGTGGCTGTGTACAAAAAAGTTTAAAACAGTAAAAAAAACTTTCAAAAAAACTTTAAAATGTAAAAAAAAAAAAAAACTTGTTTTCAAGCACCTTCCCCTGTTACCACCCACAAACGGTATATTCTGTCAATCAAATTAGCAGCCCCTCGCTGTTTTGCGAGCGCATGATTTCTGACCGCAATGAATGGTTTGCGCATTATGACCCATACGCATGCGCAGTTGTGCGAACATCGCTCAGAGCGAACGAGCGGCCGCTTATGAGCGGCTCTGAATCAGGCCCATAGCTCACTGTGTATACAAACACTGTGACTCCTTGGGCCGTAGCCCTCTGTGTATACAAGTACTGTGACTCCTTAGGCCATACCCCACTGCATACACAAGTACTGTGACACTGTTGGCCGTACCCCACTCTATATACAAGCACTGTGACTCCTTGGGCTGTAGCCCACTGCATGTTCATAGCACACAAGTACTGTAACAAGTTAACGCAAGCAAAGTTAAAACAAAAGTTTAAAAAGTAAAAGAAATTAATAATTGTAAAAAAAAACCAGTTTATTTGTGCTGTACCCCACTGTGTACTGTATACAAGTACTGTGACTCTGCAGGCCGTAGCCCACTGTGTATACAAGCACTGTGACTCCTTGGGCCATACCCCACTGTGTATACAAGCACTGTGACTTGTTCGACCGTCCCCCACTGTGTATACAAGCACCTTGACTCCTTGGGTTGTGCCTAACTGCATGTTCATAGTGTACACAAAAGTGGCAGTCCCTGTTGCTGAAGTGCTTGGTTTGTTAAAGTGTGCATGTCCTTTTTAATATCCATCTTAAGGGTAGGTAGGAGGGCCCCAGGACCATTCCATCTTGCACTACCTTTCATTTCTGCCACTGCTGTGTGGCAATGTTTCATAGATGTGTCTTAAACTGCGGTGTCTGTGCCGCTGCTCTGACACTTAGTAACCAGCCAGCTCATTGCAGCCTTTGGCAAATAATGGTGTAAACAATATTGTGAGCTGTGAGGTGGTCTAAATTGACTGTAAATTACTGGAAATTAATGTTATTGAGGTTAATAATACTCTAGGAACAAAAAAAAAAGCCCAAATTATGTGATTTTAGCTTTTTTTGTAAATTTTTATTAAAAAATCCAAATCCAAATCCAGTCACGGCGGTTTGGCAAATCCAAAGCCGGATGACGAATCAGAGCCAAATCCAAATCCAGCAAAAATGGTTCTGCACACATCTCTAATTCCAGACAAAGCAAAATATAAAGGGATACTGGCATTAATAACACAATGCAGTGTGTTAATCAAAGGGATTTTCTGAAAGTCATTCCGGGAACAGGAAGGAGTCCCCTTCCCCTTTAAAAAAAAAAGAATAATAAAGCTGCTCTGTGTTACTGGATTGGTATATAGGTAAATGTTACCACATTAAGCGCTAATTGAACGTGTTAGTGTATGACACAGGGTGGATGTATTTGCATAAATAAATAAAAAACAAACAAACAAAAAAAAGAAAGAAAAAAGAAAACACAGACAAACAGACACCAATATACAAAAAACAATAAATCGCTAAAAAGATGTATGAAGAAATAGAGGGGAGATGGGTAAGGGATAGGAAAGTGTGGTGGGGTTTGGGTAAGCAAAAATAAAAATTTAAAAAAAATAAAAATAAAAACACAAACAAACTAGCCAAAAAAAACCCACAGACAAACAAGCAAACACATTTGTTTGATAATTATTTTTTTTTTTTGGGGGGGGGGGTTGATGGAGCAGTGCCGGAATAACATGGCAGCAAGGGTAGTATCCCCCACACCCTGGGGGCACCCACACATAGCTACTTCACCAGCGTGGGGTCACTGGTTTCTTTGTAGCGTTAAGTGAATTTGGGTGCACTACGATGTGTTTAACACATTTGTGGTGCTGGGAGTATTTACCCATTATGGGGATGATTATGAGTTGGGGCAAAGCAAAAAAGAGCAGATAACTTTGTACCTTGGTAAAACCATGTTGCACTGCAGGCGGGACAGCTTTAAATGCACATAGAGATTTCGTTTTCAGGAGGCGAGTACAAACTCAGATTTAAATTGCAGTGTAACAATAAATCTGTCCAGCATTTGTGCGCTACATGCAAAATCAGCCAGTATTTACCCAACATGCAAAATATTAAAGAATTTCCACCCCTTCCATTGCATAACATTTTTTACCAGATAAAAAGTTACATGCTTATTATTTTGCCCTCAAGTCACATCAGCCCCTATACTTTTTAATAACATCTCCAGCATATCATAATGACAAATTTTTTTTGTAGGGGCCCTTACACATCTTAATCACGCCCTGTGACGGACCAAACTTATGTAGATATGTCTTGTTTCAAACCGAACAACTATGCAACTATGAAAAAAATTGTTTATGAGCTCAACTCATAAAAACAGAAAATTAACTATATTCCAGGAGAATTTATAAAAATAAAATGTATGACCAAAAACTAATGAAGAAAGAGGAATAAGACTGTACATAAATTACAAAGCACATTTCACTGTGCATTCAATGCCTTCATATGCATATCAGTGCTCATAAAAGATCATTAAACCATAAAAATCTCTAGTCATGTGAACAGCATTAAAAATGAGACTGGACAGGCAGAGTTTGCTGAACATTTTATAACCACACGCAGTCAGACTCCTACAGGACGGAATTACATGGGAATTATTCCCAACAGTTAATCAAAGTTGTGGAGACAGTTTGAAAGAAATGATATATATTATATATTCCATTTGCACATACTGCTTCTGGTCCTTACAGAACTACAATTAGATATATAGTTTATGATTATTATATATCTCAGATAACATTATCAGACCTTCTTTAATTGTCACCTCAGCCTCTTCCTCTTTTCGGTCTCTCTCTCAGAAATGGAAGCTATGTTAGGTTTATCTAGAGTTACATATTATAATTATAAGTAGAGATTAGCGCGTCCGGTTCCCTGAGAACCAAACCCACCCGAACTTCCATATCAGAGGCGAGATCCAGTCCGGCTCGGGTTTTCCCGCCTGACTCAGATCTCAAAGCGAGGCAAAGTGTCATCATCCCGCTGTGGAATTCTCGTGGGTTTTGGATTGTATAAAAGTCCCTCCAACATGGTGATCGGCGCCATTAGCTTGCTGAGTCCCGGGCTGTCAGGACTGTGCTTCATCCAAGAGGGGCTGCTGAGTCTATCCAGGCCAGGGCTGCTGTGTCCATCCAGGGGCTGCTGTGGGTCTGCTGTGTCCATCCAGGGGTTGCTGTGTCCATCAAGGGCAGGGGCTTCTGTGTCTATCTAGGGCCTGCTGTGTCCATCCAAGCTGCTGTGTCCATCCAGGGGTTGTTGTGTCCATCTAGGGCAGGGGCTGATGTGTCCATCCAGGGGTTTTTGTGTCCATCCAGGGGCAGGGGCTGCTGTGTCCAACCAGGGGTGCTCTGTCCATCCATGGGTGCCCAGTATATAAAAAATAAAAGCTAATAAATAATTTAATTAATGAAAACATTTTATTATATTTTTTTTTTGTGCTGTACCCCAGTGTACTATATTTATTATTATTTTTTGTTATTGTGATGCTGCCTGTCAGACCGCAGTGTAATATTCATAGTTCATACACATATTGTTTGTGACACTGTAAGTGGTAGCGCAGTGTATAACAAATATTGTCACACTGTAAGTGGAAAACGCAGTGTATTCGTAAAAATATTGTCACACTGTAAGTGGAAAACGCAGTGTATTCGTAAAAAAATCTTGTCACACTGTAAGTGGAAAACGCAGTGTATTCGTATAAAATATTGTGACACTGTGTGGAAAATGCAGTGTATTCGTAAAAAATATTGTCACACTGTAAGTGGAAAGTGCAGTGTATTCGTAAAATATATTGTCACACTGTAAGTGAAAAACACAGTGTATTCGTAAAAAATATTGTCACACTGTTAGTGGAAACGCAGTGTATTCTTAAAAAAATTGTCACACTGTTAGTGGAAACGCAGTGTATTCGTAAAAAATATTGTCACACTGTAAGTGGAAAACGCAGTGTATTCGTAAAAAATATTCACACTGTAGGTCATTGATACCGCAGTGTAATATTTAAAATTGGTACAAATTGACGTATGTGCTGTACCACACTTAATTCGTGTTTGTTAATATGGAGAACGATCAGTTGAGAGGAGAGCAGGAACCACATGCTAGTGGTGGAGCTGCTGCCAGTGCCACCAGTCATACTCATGACGATACTAGTCCATCTAAATCATCTACTAAAGCCGATGCCCAAGGGCATACAGGGCTTAAGTCAGGGCATCTAAAATCAAGCAAGCAATGTTTTACAGCATTAAAGGAAAAAAAATTAACACCTAAGTTAACTGCAGAGAAACAAAAAATTGGCAATATGCCATTTACTACACGAAGTGGCAAGGAAAGGAGAAGGCCTTGGCCTTTATTTATGACTAGTGGTTCTGCATCTTATGATGATGTAATTCCTTCTCCCTGTAGAAGTGTAAAAAAAAAATTTAAATTGCTAAGGCACATGAACCAACTGTGTGGAATCATTTCCACCCAAATCCGGACAACAGTTGTCAAGCCATCTGTATCCATTGCCAAGTAACAGTGAGTAGAGGCAAGGGCCTTAACCATCTAGGAACCTCCCCCCTATTACGCCACTTGCAGCACATTCATCAAATTGAAAAGTGCTTTTCAAATTTAGAAACTTTGGCTAAAAAAAATGTAACAACAATCAGACCAGTGTCACCTAGCTGCTCCCTTCTCTCTGGATCCAAGCGCCTGCAATCTCCACCACCAACACCTGCATCATCATCAACATCCTCAATCATGATCGGAAGTAGTCCTGCATCCAATTACATAAGAATAACTGACTCTCTCCTATCCGTGGTTCCTCAGAAGGATCCTTGAGTGCAATACCTGTCGCTGCTGCTGCTGTGAGTGGATCTTCATCCCAGAAGGGGACCAGGAAGAAAACTACTTTAAATTTAACCAAACAATTGACTGTCAAACAATCCTTTGCAATGGGGAACAAGTATGACAGCAGACACCCAGTTGCACAGCGGATTACTGATGCCATAACAGCTATGCTGGTATTAGATGTGCATCCAGTATCTGCCATTAATGTAGTGGGTTTTACACAGTTACTGGAGGTCCTTTGTGCCCGCTACCATGTCTCTTCTAGATTCCATTTCTCTAGAATAGCAATTCCCAATCTGTACAAGGACATAAAAAAAACCCTTATTAATGTCCTCCGAAATGCCTTTGTGCCCACTGTCCACTTAACCACAGATATGTGGACAAGTGGGACAGGGCAAAGTAAAGATTACATGACTGTGACAGCCCACTGGGTAGGTGTATTGACTCCAACAGTGCAAACAGCAGCAGCATTTAACAAATGCCAGCTCATTCAGAGTGTATACTCTGTGTATCACCGGTTTCACTAAGAGGCATACCGCTGTGAACCTCTAAGAAAAACTCAGGGAAATCATTGCAAAGTGGCTTACCCCACTTGGACTCTCCCCAGGATTTATGATTTCTGACAATGCCAGTAATATTGTGCGAGCATTACATGTGGGCGAATTCGAACACATCCCATGCTTTGCTCACACAATTAATTTGGTGGTGCAACATTTTTTTTTAAATTGACAGGGGCATGCAGGAGATGTTCTCGGTGGCCCGAAAGATTTCGGGACATTTTCGACATTCAGCAACTGCGTGTCAAAGATTGCAGCACCAGCAAGTACTGTTGAATTTGCCCTGCCATCATCTGAAGCAAGAGGTAGTAACTAGGTAGAATTCTACCCTAAGGAGTAAATAGAGTTGAAGTTGCCTAAAGAACACATGAAAAGGGGCAGACTAGATGGGCCAAGTGGTTCTTATCTGCCATCAAATTCTATGTTTCTATGTTTCTATATGCTTCAACTGATGGAGGAGCAGCAAAAGGCCATCCAAGAGCTACACTACAGCCTATGACATAGGGAAAGGAGCAGGAAAGTGCAGTGGAGAATAATTTCCGTGTTGTGCAAGGTACTCAAACCCTTTGAACTGGCCACATGTGAAGTTAGTTCAGACACTGCCAGCTTGAGTCAAGTCATTCCCCTAATCAGACTTTTGCAAAAGCAGCTGGAGAAACTGAAGGAGGAGTTAAAACAGAGTGATTCAGCTAAGTATGTCTGACTTTGCCAGGATCCAAGGGTCGTTAATCTCTTGAAATCAGATCACTATATTTTGGCGACCATACTTGATCCTAGGTTTAAGTCATACCTTGTGTCTTTCTTTCCAATGGACATTAATCTGAAAAGATGCAAAGAGATGTTGGTGAGAAAATTGTCAGCTCAAGCAGCACGTGACACAGCAGCATCTCCTCCTACAGTTTCTGTGGCTGCCAGGAAAAAACTACATTTTACTAAGAGACCCACTGCTGGTGGTGATGCAGATCAGTCAGCAAAACCTAATGACATCTGGTTGGGTCTGAAAGAACTACCAACAATGAGTGACATGTCTACCATGACTTTGTCTAATACGGTCACCATTCAGAGAATGGTGGATGATTATTTCATGGATAGAATCCAAATAGGCATGTCACACAGTCTGTTTCACTACTGGCAGGAAAAAGAGGCAATTCGGAGATTTTAACACAAACTGGCTTTGCTTAACGTAAGTTGCCCACCCTCCAGTGTGTACTCTGAAAGAGTTTTCAGCACAGCCGGGAACCTTGTCAGTGATCAGCATAGGAGGTTACTTCCCCAAAATATGGAAAAGATGATGTTCATCAAAATGAATTACAAATTCCACGAGGAAGTCCTTTAACAGCAATTAAGTAAAAAAAATACAGAAGCACCTGTAATGCTGGATTCCAGCAGGGACAAATTAATATTGTGTGAAGAAGAGGATGTACACACTGATGTTTAATACAAAAATTAGTTGTGTATATTGGTCACATACACATATATTTACATGGTACATACAGTGCGTAAAGCAAGCTGAGGTAACCTGAAGCACGCCACCTGTTGACAAATAACTTCCAGCACACCCAGCAAACATCACAGATGCTGGGAGTTCTAATTCAGCTGGAGAACTACAGGCTGCTTTCCTCTGATGTAAACAGCAAGTCTTGGTCCCATTATCCCTAACAACCTCCTTGAGTACAAACTTGTAAACATCTGTTTACAGTATGCTCTAGCAGCACCTCTACAAGCAAGGTCACCTGTTAGATCATGAAGTATAAAAAATAAAAAATCCTCCTCCAGATCAAAAATGTGTTTTAGGAACTGAAGAACTTGATCCTAGATAGATCTTCCCTCATACATTTTTTAAGAATCAATACACTAAATTAAATAAATTAAAAAACTATTCAATCCTTCCGTCCTTTTCCTGTCTACAGTCCATAAACATTCCAAACCCGTCGGGCCTCTGACCTAGTTATGGAAAACATTCTTGGTTTTTAAATTCCTAGGGGTCGTATAGTTTATTTAACTGCCATCCTGTCTACCACTTCAATGCCACTCTGTGCCATGTTCGAAGCTGAACTGCCACATGTTAGTGCCGCCCACTGCTGTCGCTTAGCTTAGTCAGCCAACTAGCTGGATGCAACCTTTTGGCCCTAAACTAGATGAAAAAAAATCAATATTGTGAGCTGTGATTTGGTCAAAATTGATTGGAAATGACTGGAAATTAATAATACTATAGGAACAAAAACAGGCCCAAATGATGTGACTTTTTAGTAGTTTTTATGATTTTTTTAGAAAAAATACAGAACCAAAAAACAAAACACGGAAGGGCAGTTTGACAAAACCACTCCAGATCCAAAACACGAGGAGATACAGATCCAAAACCAAAACACGGGGTTCGGCACACATCTCTAATTACAAGGGCACAGTCGTGCTCTTATATTAAGGCTGAATTAAAAACCGGAAATCTCCATAGAGAACTCGGGAGGAGGGGGGCATGGTGTTTAAGGGGCTACACCTCAAAAGCTATTGGAGGTACCGGGCTGAAATTTGGCATGGGCGGGTAGAACTGTCGCTAAGTGCCAAATTTCAGGGAAAAAAAAATAGGATTTGGGAGTAATCTAAAGTGCCAACTGCCCGCTTTTTTTGACACTCTCAGTTAGGACCACTTTTTTGCTGTTCTCTATGGGGGATATTTGGGAAGGCATAACTCAGGGTAGAGGGCAAATTTAGACTTGGGGTTTGTTTTATTAGGTAGCTATTGTTCCAGGGTAGGGCCTTTTGTGGTTCAGGTAATTGAGAAAGTTACAGTTTTTAAACTATTACCTCACAATTGTGCCATTATAGAGATAGGAAGATTCAATTCCATGTGCAGCCTCAGTATGAGCCTCCAGCAGGTGTACTCACTGTGGCTTCACTTGGGTGCACCAAGATAGCTAGCTGGCAAGTGTGGGCGGTAGCAGCAGTGGGCTCGGGGGAAGAAAGCGGTCATTAGCTGCGGCTAGGACCCAGGGGAAGGGGTGGTAGCGGGCATTACACACACCGTAGAAAGTAATATTTTATTCAAACATACATGTACACACACGTATACACACATGTACTGATACTCACCTATGTATCCGCACCACTGTCTTTCACTCATTTGCATCACTTTGGCTCCACCCCTCTGTTCTGCTCAATCTTCCCCCCTCTACACGCCTTTCTGTCTCACCCATCCACACTGTTTTGTCTCCTCCCCCCCATCCACACCACCTTATCTCATCTGCGCAGCTCTATCTTCTGCTCAGACCTCAGTTGCATAGACTGTATGTGTGTATTCCAATGAGCACACAATTTTGTGAATTAGCAGCTCCACCATTTTGTGAGTGACAGCAATCTCACTGCTGAATCTGCAGTTAACTACAGGGTGTGATGGCATACCATATCTGTATTGCGCAAGTAACATATCCATTAAGGCAGCAGCTTTAATTATCGGAATTTCATTGCTTTTTAAGTTGGATTGGCAGAAATTCTATAGGTTTTGTGAAATTTCAGATAATGTCTAAGAAGCCTTAATGGGACACGTGAAAACGTAAGGTTTTTTGTCTATGGAATATATATTTATTTATGAGTATCCCCAATGCTTTTTTGTGTCAAATGTAAATTTATGTAAATTAGTATTACCATTTGACCAGCAGTGGAATTACCTTAATTGCAGAGGGTGTGGCCATTCTAATGCCAGATCACAATCCTGAGGTCCCTGCTTTTTACTTCTGAACATCAGTTTAGGTTGGCACATGTGCCAACCCCACACATACTTAGAAGAGCATAATGGGGGCCACAGAATGGCTTTTATCAGGCATTCCTGACTTCTCCTATGGGGTCTGGCAATGCCATGTTCTGCCTCTGGCATTTAGATACCTCAATATTTCTACATAATTGATATACAAATAAAGTCTAATTTATCAGCATGGTGCAAAGAGTATTGGTTACTACAGTAAAACTTATAGCAATTAATGAGATAATACATTTTAGCACTTTGTTGAAAACGTATGAAAAATAACACATCCAACTGTAGACACAAGATGGAACCTTAAGGGGTCCAAATGATTTAATGTATATTAACTTTAATATTTATTATTATTATTATTATTATTATTATTATTATTATTATTATTATTATTATTATTAATACCAATTTACAAAGTGCTGTACAGAGAACATTATTTTTAGTCAACAGTCAATTAACTTACCAGTATAATTTAAGGGTATGGGAGGAAACCAGAGCACTGGCATCACTAGGGGGTTGCGGGGCATGCGGGCCGCACCGAGTGACACCATCCGAGCTGCTCTGCTATTTTGGTGTCACCCAGTCGGATGGTGTCACCGAGCAGCCACACTACAGAGAAAGGCAGGGGAGAGACTGGGGCTGCCCAGCAGCTATTGGAGCTCTGGGTAAGCCCACTGCGTGCCGAGAATTGGTGTGTGACATGGCCATGCGCCCAAGAATAACACATATAAGGGAGCGTGGCTTCGTAGAGTGCACGCGGATTCCTGGCACAGCCGCACTGGTTGTCACCAAAGTAAGTGATGCCGCTGAACCAGAGGACCCAGGGGATACCCACACAAACACATGGAGGACATACTCGCCTATTTTTGATAAATCATTTCAGGGAGATTGTGAAAGCAGCACCTATGAATGCGGCAGTGACGTGGGCGTGTACTGCTACATCTGAGAGGTGTATCATAAACTGACTTACGTCCAAATGTAAATGAGCCCCAAAGCAGTTAGAAAGATCTATTTGCTGATAGAAAATACACTGATACTTTTCAAGGCTTACTGATGTATTGTGTTTTACCAGTGGTTCCATATACTGTAAGTGGCCAAGAGAAACCTTATTTAAAAATGATCTAGCCATAGGGATCATTGGGGTAGATGTATGAAGCCCAGAAACGGTATCAGCGCACGTTAAGTGCGCTGATACCGTTTCTCCCCGATGTATGATCGGGGGTCTGGGCGGTAAATGACAGGGGCGCTATGCGCCCCTGTCATTATCGGCGCTGCTATCTACAAGATAGCAGCGCCGACAGCCTGGGCTATGTATGAATGGTCAGATCGTCTGACCATTCGGCCGGCTGTAGCTGTCGTTATCGACAGCTACAGCCTGGCGTTAGCCTATACCCACAGCAGGGACAGCGCTGTCCCTGCTGTGGCGGCTTCCGGCTCCAGGGCTGCACGCGGGGATCTCGCGATACTTGCGAGATCCAGCGCATGCTCATTGGAGCCGGCCAGGCCTGACACACATCGCATCAGCACTAGGCTGATGCGATGTGGTCTGCAGCAGGTAGCGCCGGAGGGGGGAGTTAACGCTCCTCCTCTCCGGCCGGTGAGATGTTCACACATCTCACCGGTAGTGCTTCCTGCTTTGCCTCGGTAAAGAGGTGAAGCAGGAAGCGTTATAGCGGCACTTAACGTTCCACTATAATACATCTACCCCATTGTGCCTTAATGATACCGATGATCCAAGTTGAATGTACGTATCTCTGATTATTTTTATATAACAGCTACATAAAGGGGATATGGTGCAATCATGGAGATTCCTGGACTCTTCAGGGAGTCAGGGAGATTGCTACTATTTTAGAGACAATCATGGAGAATTGGCAAGTTTGATACAAACTTCACATAAATAATGCCCTGGTCGTGAATCAAGCTACTGAATCAGTGCCAAGAAACAATAATGCTAACCACTGCACCACCATTCTGCACTTGACTTAATGGGAACATCGATGATGCCAGTTACTAATTATCAATGAGCACGATAAAATAAAATCTCAGACACAAATTATTTGCTTGCTTTAGTTGAACCATTGTCTGCAGCCTTAGTGCCATGGAATGATTGTCACTGCACATCAGGCTGCTTCATGGCAATTTATAACAGGTACTGGAACTATGATTACATGGGCAGCAAGTAATGGATACTCTGGGCCTCATGCAAAGAAGAACTTTACATAAAAAACACAGACGTAAAATGTTTCAATAAAACGATTCATTTCCTTGTGTATGCAGTGCAGAACATATCATGATATACACAAAACTGCATACTATGCTAAATACATATACAACATGTTTAAGCATATCATATGCAGTAGAGAAGGCATATGTCAACATCATTTAGGGAATAATGACTGTGTTTTAATGTGCAAAAAAAAAAAAAAGAAATTAAAGAAGAGCAAAAGTGTGTACCCGTGTAGGCTCATACAAACAGCAGGGGTGTATCTAGTGATCCAAGTGTCCCTGGCAATGTAATGGACTGGCACCCCCCCCCCTATGCAGTACCCCCAATAGTAATCCCCCAGTAGTAATCCCCCCTATGCTGCATTGCCCCCAGTAGTAGCCCCCCTATACAGTGCCCCCAGTAGTAGCCCCCCCTATACAGTGCCCCCAGTAGTAGCCCCCCAATACAGTACCCCCAGTAGTAGTCCCCCCTATATAGTGCCCCCAATAGTGGCCACCACCCTAAATTGCCCCCGGTATTGGCCACCCCTATACAGTGCCCCCAGTAGTGGCCACCCACCCCTAAATTGCCCCCAGTAGTGGCCACCCCTATACAGTGCTCCCAGTAGTGGCCACTCCTATACAGTGCCCCCAGTAGCGGGCAACCCCCCATAAAGTGCCCCCGAAAGCGGCCACCCCCTATTTCAGTGCCCCCCCCCCTGTAGTGCCAGGATTACACACACAAACACACACACAAAGAACAAAAAAAAATTCAACTTACCTGATCCCCGCTCTTGACATGACCGCCGCTGTCCACTCTGAGTCCTGCCGCTCTTCTCCTGCATGGGAGAGACGTCATGACTTATGACGTCTCTCCCATCACATGCTGCTGGGGGAGCTGGCACACGGAGCTCATTAGTGAGCTCCAGCCGGCTCCCTCTGTGGACGACGCAGCAGCAAATGACAGTCTGTCTGACTCTCATTAGCTGGCTACTATTACAAACACACAACCGCCGCTGGCGGCTGTGTATTTGTAAAATGTGTAGGGCAGAACGCTATCACTGCGGTCTGCCCTACACTTGTGGGGCCGGGGGACCTGTCCACCCCTTGGCTACTGGCGGCACTGCCGGATGGTGCCCCCCCCTTTGGACGGCGCCCCTGGCAAGTGCCATCCTGGCCAATGGGTAGATACGCCCCTGACAAACAGTAAGAAATCCTTAAAGTTGTTACCAGCACTAGTCTATGACTAGGGAAGCCAATCCCACACCATTTTTGTATTCCTGGGATTCGGGATTGAAACAATTGTAATGCTGGGATTCCCAGGATTGAATGTACAAATAAACAAACAACTTCAGGGCCCCAGGGCACCTAAAACAGGGGTCTGTGCCTGCTGTGTTTGTGCCTCCTCCCCCCACACCTCCATGAGGCAGCAATGCTGCAGCGTGAGCAGATTTCAGAGCCCGCTAACTGGTAGCGCAGGTAACGATTCTGCTCGTCTCCAGCTCCCGCAGCCCGAAGCAGCTCTCAGCAGCGAGTTCTCCAAGCTGGAGTATACCTGACAGCAGCTGTACTGCTAATGCTGCTGGGAGACGCTAGCGGATGATGTCTCGCAGTATGAGGGACGCAGGCATAATACATAATTCTGGGAACACTTTAAGCCATGCATGCACGCTGATTAACAGCAGAAACCAGCAGCTCGGTAATCAACTATTGCTGTGCTGCTGCTGGTGGTGGCGAAGGCTAATTTTACTAATCCCAGGATTAAAATCCCAGACTTTTTCAGACTAAACCCCGAGATTGGTTTTCCTAGCTATTACAGGCTGGACTGGGGACACTACAGCTATCTAGTGCTGTCTGAGTAAGATACAGAAGTGTGTGGACATGCTCTAGTAGGAGACCTGTGACCCCCTACTTATGTTATCCACACTACCGCTGTTCCAGCACCGCTAACCACTATCCAGAGACAGTCACTGGCTGGTGAGCTGTCAGACCCCTCACCACAACAAGCTCCGCTCTATGAGATAACCAGTGTAATCATTATTGGCTCTGCGGGAGACAGCAGGCTATCATCACAGCAGAAAGGAACCCTCACACCTGGTACCAGCACTGCTTGTCAGACACTCTGGATGAATCTGGACCGTCCGCAGTGCACTTTCAATGCTGAACTTACATCTGTGTTCTGGTACGCAGGCCTCTGGGCCATGCATTGCTGTGTTGTGTCAGTGCCGGCTCTAGGGGTATTCGACCAGTGCGATTGCACAGGGGCGCCATCCATAGAGGGCGCACCCCTCCTCAACATCCCAATTTCAGCGGGACAGTACTGTCCTGATATTCCACCCGTGAGCCGAAGTGGCCCATGGGTGGTCAAATCGGAAGGTTGGGGACCCGCACCGCTGCAGCTGTGCGGCGGTGCCGGACCCCGGAGTCTGAATGAATGCTGCGCGCATCCGCGCGGCATCTATTCAGTGATGGGAGACGGCTGGGGGAAGCCCAGCTAGTGAGGCTCCCCCCAGCCTGGCGTTATCTGGAGGCATGCCATGCAGGCACGCCTACAAATAATGTCACGTAGGGGGCATGGCCTATGGTAATTAGGCCATGCCCCCATTTGATGTAAGGGCGCCCTGTTAAGAGCCGGCACAGGGTGTTCCGACCCCTGGAGCCGGCCCTGTGTTGAGTTTTTCTTTATTTTTCTTTATATATTTAGATGTAAATCCCATATGTTTTATTTATATTTTGTGCCTGCCAGGTCCATGTGCTGTTGCAGAGGTGGAGGTGCGCATTCCTCCTTTTCAGAGCCATAACTAGACTTTTTAGTGCCCTGTGCCAGAAAGAGCATTGGCGCCCCCCTCATTTTTCAAAGGGACATAATGCACCCAAAAAAGGGGAATGGCCTCATGGGGAAGGGCCAGGGAAGAGATAGGGGAGGCCAGGAGATGCTGGGGATGAAATAAGAGGAAGCTACAAGTGAGAATGATAATAAACAGACATTTGACAGGCCCAAACAGCGCCCCCTGACCTGTGGTGCCCTGTGCGATGGCACCGGCAGCACTATCCTATCTATGGCCCTGCTCCTTTTCACTACTTTTTTTAAAAATCTTTTTATTTATAACATTTGACAAACAAATATGTAGAATCAGATAATATATATAATGTGTATAAAACAAACAAATTTGACAAAAAAAAACATGTGAGTTTAAATGTACAAAAAAGATACTATCACCATATATATATGTTTCATTTCAAACTTAAACAGTTAAATAAAATAACACAGACAGTAAAAAGACAAAAAGGGGAGGAACAGGGAAATAAGGAAGGAACTGAGAGATAGACAACATATTAGTTATATCAGATCCGACCCAGAAAAGGTCACTGTCATACCAAACCAGGGAGTTGTCTCTGGTAAGAAGAGAACCAAGGGTCCCAGGGTGCATGAAATCTAAGTACAGAGGGCCTGATTCAGACCCACTCGCGAGCGGCTGTCCGCTCGCAAGTGGGTCGATGTTATGGACTGAGCATGCGCACGACGGAGGGAGCTCCGTCGTGCGCATGCGCCAGACGCGATGAGCGAAGGAAAGTCCTTCGCTCGTTGTGTCCGATCAAAGGGGGCGTGCTGTCAATGTTGATTGACAGCACGCCCCCCTTTGGTGGGCGTGCCGGGGGCGTGCCTCCCTGACAGGGGCGTTCCCACGGGAGCGCCTCCCGTCAAAAGCCGGCCCACTGACATCACTAGTGATGTCAGTGGGAGTGATTTTGGCTCTGATAGAGCCAAAATCACTCCGGAGCTTGCGGTTGAAAACCTCAACCGCAGGCTCCGGCTCGCAATTTCGATGGTCGCGATGGTCACGACCATCGCGGCCATCACAATGCACGCTCGTATAGCCTGTGGGTGGTGACCCACAGCTATACGAGCGTCCAGGAGGACGCTCCATTTTCATGGAGCCCGGCCCTCATTCAGAGCGTGCGCTCTGCTCAGAGCGTACGGCTCTGAATGAGGGCCAGAGTCATTGAGTAGAGCAGAAATATATTCCATTGGCGCAGTAAACCATATCTTATTGATTGAAGCCTGCATTGGAGGAGCATTTATTTGCTTCCAATTCACAGCAATCAAAAGTTTGGCTGCATTATATTTAATCTCTTTATTTTTCAAAAGGTAGATAACAAACAAAGAAGAAAATAATAATAACATACAGCCATAGAAAAGAAAAACAATTAAAGACATCAAACTACCTTGTTTTCTTGAGTTTGGTGTTAAAGAATTTAGCGTAAAAACCAATAATATCTAATAAATACAATATTCAATATAAAATCAGAGAAAATAGATGAGAAGAAAATAAAGTGGGGGGGGGGGGACACCAAGCATCAGAGTTGATAAAATAATAATAAAAATAAATAAATAGAACAGTTTCCAAAAGTACAAAATGAGGGTCACCCCAGACCTGGAAGGGTCCTATTAAAGTGAGAGTACCAAGGGGCCCATACTTCATGAAATGTTGGCATTTTGTCATGGAGGAGAGCAGTGATATATTCCATGGAAGCAGTGTACCAGATTCTATTGAGTAATGCAGGAATGGGGGCCGAATGCATTTTTTTCCAGTTAGTCGCAATCAAGATTTTGACAGCGTTAAATACATGAACACATAGTCTATTATGGGGTTTAGAAGTGTCGGGAAATGGTGTACATAGCAAGACAAGTAATGAATCCTTAATAGGTGCAGAGCTAAAGATATTACCTAACAACGACATGACTTCATCCCAGTACGTTGAAATCAGCGGACAGTCCCACCAAATGTAAAAGTAGGAGCCTTTATGTCCACGCTGATGCCAACAAAGGTCTGATGTCAATGGGTAGATAGAATGAAGTTTTTCAGGGACCATGTACCATCTGGTATAAAGTTTGTAAGCAATTTCTTTAAGGTTGGTGTTAGTGGACGTCTTAGAGACCAACTGACGAATATCTGACCATTCCTCATCATCGAGATTCCTACCCAGGTCAGTTTCCCATGCTATTTCAAATAGCTCTTTGAATTCAGTGGGGAACCCAGCTAATAGGGAATATAGAATGGAAATAGCACCTTTACGACCAGGGTTGTAAGTGCAGAGGCGCTTAAAGGAGCTGAGTTCCTTGAAGGAATGTGATTTACTGAGGAAATTGATGAAACTAGTGATCTGTAAATATGCAAAGTGGTATTTCGGTTGTAGGCCAGATTTTTCACACAGTTCCTCAAAAGTTCGAGAGGCAATATCCCCAACAACATGTAAGACTCTAGTGACATCTACAGCTACCCAGGGGTGCGAGTAAGGGCCCACACAACCCAAAGGAAACTGAGGATGTCTCCAAAGGGGTGTCAATTGGGATAGGTATGAGGTTAAGTCCAACCGTTTATTCACCCTGTCCCAAATACTCAAAGTGGCCTTAACACATGGAACCGTATGCACCAAGGCTGGTCTCAGATGTGGAGGGAGCCATGGGAGAAAACCCAGCTTTTGGTCTTCAATCAAATCGCTTTCAATATCCATCCATCCCCCAATACGTCCAGTCCAGGAAACACAGAGGGGAGCCCATCTAGCCAAATCCGCTTTAATAGATTGTAAAATATGGGTATAGTTAGCTACATACAACTGCTCATATAGTTTTGTTATCTGGATATCAAGATAAGTAAGAGACTTCGGTCACCAGAGGTAACCAAAATTAAGTTCCAATAATTTGGAAGCCGAGGAGGAAAGGTGAAATGCCAATGCCTCTGATTTTGACCAATTTATTTTGTACACCAAATATGTACCGTACAGGGCTACTTCAGCCTACAGGTTGGGAAGTGATGTCAGGGGAGAGGAAAGGGTCAGCTATACGTCGTCCGCAAATAGTGAGAGTTTGTATTGGAGATACCTTTGATATCTTGGCCACCAGGGGTTCAATGCTTAAGGCATAGAGTAAAGGGGAGAGGGGACAGCCCTGTCTGGTTCCATTATTTATTCTGAATGTCGGGGACGAGAGTCCATTAGTAGATACTATTGCTGTCGGATTAAAGTACAATGCTCGGACTGCCTGCAGAAAACCACCACAAAAACCATACGCCTGTAATGCCCGAAATATAAATAGCCAGGATAGCCTGTCAAAGGCTTTCTCTACGTCTAATGACAACAATATTACAGGTGTTTTAAATCTATTAATGTATGTGATGAGATTAGCTGTACACCGAGTATTGTCCAGAGCTTGTCTAGAAGGCACAAAGCCAACCTGGTCTACATCAATAAGCTGCTGGAGATGCAAATTTAGTCTATTGGCCAATATTTTAGCAAACAATTTAAGGTCAGCATTAATCAATGAGATTGGTCGATAGTTAGCGCAACACGTAGGGTCTTTTTGTGGTTTTGGAATTACAATACTAGCCGATTTAAGGGTGTCTGTATGAAAACTTTGCCCCTGTAGTATCTTATTAAAAAGGGTGAGCAAATGGGACAACAATACAGCGGAAAAGGACTTATAGAAAGAAGCAGTAAGGCCATCTGGGCCAGGGGCCTTAGAGGATTTCTGGCTATTCAGGGCAGCGACAAGTTCTTCAATTGAGATTGGAAAGTTAACTTTAGATATAGAGGTTGCTTTATAGATGTGGCCGCAGAGTTTATTTTGAGATTTAGTGAGGGATCTGAAGGGCTTACACAGTAACCCAAGGAGAGCGTCGTTTGGAGGGGAGATACCTAACACCTTATTGATCAAAGAAAAAACTTAATTCCAATATTTAGAGATCACCGGACAATCCCACCAAATATGCATATAGGTCCCAGTATGGCCATATTGTATCCACCTTTTAACTGCTTTTAAGTGGGAGAAGTGTCAGCACCACGGAGACCCCGTCAGTATGGTATCCAGCACACCTGCAAAAAACTGACACTGCTCAGAATTATATAACAGATCTCAGATAGTGTTGTGGCTATTAAACATGGTGGTTACTTATAAACTTCTGGCAATTTGCATACATTGGTTCTCCAGGCATATATGGATTTTGAAAACAGTGTATTGAATAGGTGTATAGATAACAATATTCACATGATTGGAAGCAGCAACTAATAAGGATCCTGGTAATGTAAGTTTATTGCGTATGTTTGAAAAATTGTGTTTTTTTGTGTATGTGTGGGATATAGTTGTTGATAGGTTAAAAAAAAAAGAAAAGAAAAGTGCTATCACATGTAGTGGTGGGCGAGATTATTAAATCTGCACAAAAGTCCCTGCAGTGCTGGAGATCATAAAGAATGAGCAGAGTAACTAATCACTTGTGGGCCGTAAACTTGCATTAAATGTTCACATGAGGAAAACATTAAACATTTGACTTGGTTGCTGTTTCAGCCATATCTTTGGCATGTTAGATAAGTGCCTGGAGATGTTTTCTATGCTTTGTGTGTAGGTTGGGATCCCACCACTTGTGAAATAAAAAGTAGTTTCACATAGTAAAAGTATTTGGTAACCAAGATGAAAACCATACGTACTTTATATATAACTAACATTTGTATCATTTTACAATATTAAATTTGGATTATTATACTTTGATTTATAACCTATGGCTGTTTTATCTTAAGGGGAATATACTCTTTGGTTTTCTGCTGTCTGACAGTGTGAGATTCTCTGAGTAGATATATTTACTGTGAATATGAATAAAATTGTTGACATGTTTGCACCGAGTCTGTCAACAACTGTGGCTGTATAGTTACAGTAACTGTTACAATGATAAGCAAACCTATGATGCACTATCCATTTACTCAGGTTGCCTTAAGGTGCCCACACACTAGGCAATAGTTTACACGATCAGCCCAATTCCGACGCATCGGGACCACAGATCGTGTAAAATATGTCCTAATCGTGAGTCTCTACTCACGATTACGATGCCAATGCACGTCCCCACTGGTCGTACATCGCATCCATAGATCTTGCCTCCTGCAGGCAAGATTTGCCAATCTCGTACCCAATGTGGTGCAGATCGTACGTGTGTTTGTACCAATGCACGATCTATCGTCCCTTCCGTCACTTGACTGACATACCCCTGTACACGCACAGTCTCTATTTTGTGCAGCATCGTGATTTCAAGGAAGACGGACGCGATCACCTTGTTCAGCACAGCTGAACTTGTAATCTGGTAATTTGGTGAGTATATATGTACTGAGCATCAATGTATATGCAGACCCTGTCCACCAATGAATATGCCTGACCCACTGGCCCAACCACTGACCACCTATATGGGTATAATGCATTGCCCACCCACCCACTGACCACCTAAAGTATTGCATTGCCCACCCACCCACCCACTGATCACCCACCCACCGACAACATACAGTATTGCATTGCCCATCCACCCACACCCACTAAACACCTATATGTGTATAATGCATTGCCCACCCACCCACTGACCACCTATATGCGTATAATGCATTTCCCACTCACCCACTAAACACCTACATGTGTATAATGCATCGCCCACCCACCCACTGACCACCTATATGTGTATAATGCATTGCCCACCACCCACTGACCACCTATATGTGTATAATGCATTGCCCACCCACCCACTGACCACCTATATGTGTATAATGCATCGCCCACCCACCCACTGATTCAAGTAAATTACTGAACTTTTTTTTACATTTATTTTAAAATGCAATCAGGATTTAAAAATTTAAAACACCATAACAACATAACCAAACCAAAAACAGAACCAAACCAAAAACAGAACCAAACCAAAAACAACTTAAAAACCAAACCGTAAACAACTTTTAAAATGTATTAACAGTCACTCTCATTTATATATATATGTATATATATATATATTCATTTTTTCCAAAGTATTACAAATTAGGACAGTTTTGTATACGTCCATATTTTTTATAATTTTTTTTTTTCCCAACAGAAATGTCTATGAATAAGGAACGTGATTTCATCACAGGCTTCCTGGAGCGTTGGGAGGCAAAGGAGTGCCTATGGAGGATTAATAGTTGCGACTACTCCAAAATTGTTAAGAAACTTATCGTGTTGGAGGAACTGGTTGAATACAGCCGCCAATTCTACCATGATGCAACACTGCGCCTTAAAATCCAAAACCTCCGCACTGTGTTTATAAAACAACGGAATAAGGTAGAGGATTCCAAACGATCCAAAACATCTGCTGATGATGTCTATCGCCCCAACCTATGGTACTATCCTTTGATATAATTTTTAAAGGAGCAGGAACCACAGCGACAGTCCATTGTACTGATGGCTAAGCGAGAGAGAGAAGAGGAGGCGGATGATGGTCCGAGTGGTTCGTCCCAGGCTGGTTTGGTAAGTAGAGTGCATACACACCGGTTTTTTTTTTTTTTTATATTTATCTGAGACAGTACTCCTGCCATGGCACTGCTCCAGGGCCATTAAAATAGGCCATATACTCCTCTCTCACCTGTTTGGCCTGTGCAGTGCCTGTTGCTTGCATTGTTGGTTCTGCCAAAGATTAAATCTGGCCAATCACCTACGGAAGGTATGGGTCTTCTGGCATAGCTGTGCCTGATGCCCTTTGTAGAGTGGTTTTGTGGCGTAAATAGTTATGGAGAACACAGCACGCCATCACGACCCAGTCTATCTTCTCCACACGCAGGTTTATGCTGGTGTGGAAAATGCGGAACCTGTTACTGAGTATCCCAAAGGCATTTTCCACAATCCTGCGTGCCGAGAAAGGCGATAGTTGTAGATTCTCTTTTCAGATGTCAAGCCCCTTTGCACATATGGCTTCATCACATTTTCATGTAATGTGAATGCTTCGTCAGCCACAAAAACGAAGTTTAGGCCGTGCTTCGTCTACTCCACTGACAGCAAGTTGAGAGTTTTGGAGGTGAGCCTCTCGTAGAATGCTGTCTGCTTGAATGACCCACCATCCGAAGCACGGCCATTCTTGCCAACATCTACAAAAACAAACTCATAGTTGGCATTCACCACCGCCATGAGAACGATGCTGAAGTACCCCTTGTAGTTGAAATAGTATGATCCACTGTTGGCAGGTGGGTTGATGCGGATGTGTTTGCCATCGATTGCTTCCCCGCAGTTAGGGAAATTCCAACACCGTTCGAAGTCTTCAGCAATGGTTTTCCACTCTTCAACTGTATTAGGAAACTAGGGAAAAATTAAAACAAAAACAAATGTTAAAACATTAATAATATTTTTCTTTTTTCTTTCAATACAGACTCTAACACAAGAACTAGATTTGGGGTCTATGCCCGATTTTAAGCTGCTGAGGGGGATGTGTGTTTATCCCATTGCACACCACCAACCACAACACCCCCAGCACCTACCCAGCAAAAAAGAAAACGTCCTGGGAAAAAAAGCCGAAGCAAAGATCCTGCGGACACATTTCTGCAAAAAGCAGAAGAGGTGTCAAGAAGGCCCCCAGACCATGTTGATAAGTTTACCACTAATATTAAAAGCACCATGCGCAAGATGAATGATGAAACGCAAAATCAATTCCAGCGGCTCGTGTATGAGTTGCTTATCAGGGCGATGGGTAACAACCTATACCCAGCTACCTATATTGGAACCCTGTACCCTTCCCACCTACTATTAAAAGTTAAGTTTTAATTTCATATAATTCTGGGATTGATTCTCACCCGCTCGCGAGCGCTGTACACTCGCAAGCGGGTCGATGGTGCCGAAGTGCGGGTCGATGGTGCCGAAGTGGTGGGCGTGCCAGGGGCGTGGCTGCCAGACGGAGGCGTTCCCATGGGAACGCCTACCATCTGGGTCTGGCCCCACTGACATCAGTAGTGATGTCAGTGGGAGTGATTTTGCCTCTGATAGAGCCAAAATCACTCCAGGGCTTGCGGCAGCGAGACCCTACCGCAGGGTCTCGTCGCAAGCCTGATAGTCGAGATGGTCTTGACCATCGCGACCATCATCATGGACGCTCGCTATAGCTGTGGGTGGTAACCCACAGCTATGCGAGCGTCCATGAGGCCGCTCCAAGAACAGGTAGGAGGGCCCTGATTCAGAGCGAGCTCTGATCAGAGCGTTCGGCTCTGAATCAGGCCCTCTGTTCATTAATTTTCATTACATTTCCTTTCTAAGAGTGCCCCAACAAAGGCTTATTTGTATTTTTTCTAGTTTTTGCTTTTTGCGTAACTATTTATTATAACTTTCCCACCTACCACCAACTGTCTCTGAGATGCCTCCATCCCAGGCACAGCCTACTCACCATTCGCTAACCCTCCCACCACAAGACAGGCTATATATAGTGCCCTTTTAGAGGTGATGATGACAATACAGGGTTTTACCAAATGTAATCTTTGATTGTTGTTGTTGTTGTTGCCTGCATTATCCCCAAATTTCAGCACTCTCAATACCTGCCCTATGGAATACAGTGGTGATGATGCTGATTGGACACGGTTAATACCCACATGGCGCAAGGACAGATTGTTGGAAGCCGGGGCCACAATCTGTCCTTGCGCCATGTGGGTATTGGCCTAATCAATCCGGCATCTGAACCACCGTATATCATAAAACAGGCTAGGTATCGGGACTGTTAAAATTTGGGGATAATGTAGTTTTTACATTATAAATGCTTTTACATTATAAATTATTATTATTATTATTATCCTTTATTTATATGGCGCCACAAAGGTTCCGCAGCGCCTTACACAGTACATAAATGAGCACACAAGAAAAACAGTTAATAGTAATACAAAACAATGCAGGACAAGGACAAGGTTATAAACTCAGCTGCAAAACACAAGCAGCAGGACATGAGCAACCAGGTGGTAGGTGCCATTGTAGGGAGTTAGGAGTAAATTATACTATAAGTAGGGGGAGGAGAAGCACGTGAGGATGAGGGCCCTGCTCGTGAGAGCTTACATTCTAAAGGGGAAGGGCAGACAGACAGGGGCGACACAGAGGGGTAGATAGTGAAGAAGGAGCATGGAGCAGTGGGTTAGGATATGTGCTGCGGAATGTGTGTGTATAAGACGACCTGATGTTATGTAAAAATTAAGTCCTTCATACATCTATCTCTATGATAGAAAATAGATTGTTTGTGTTATTTACATGAGAGATGTACAAAGTAAAGTAGAAGCACTTTAATTTGTGTGTTACATTTTAGCATCTATATACAGCCTGACAAGAAATGCAGCTATTATGGGACTGTCCCGCCATCCTAATACAGTAGTGACTACTTTAGTTCCAGCTGCTGGGTGCTATGCCATGCTCCTGTGAGTGGGTGCATCTCACATGCTAGACATGCAGCTTGCCTCAAAACCACTATGCTATGTTATGTATTCCATGTTTGGAATGGCAATGTTTTTACTGCTGTCAAGACAGTTTTATCGCTTGCAGCCATATTGTCTGAAATTTTGACCCAGTATTAAACTGTTTATACATTATTTTTCTACATTTGCAAAAAAAATTTTCTTCTGTTGCAAGAAACAAATGTGTAGTGTTGTTTTTCCTTACCTTGCAAAACTGATACTGCAGTACTTTCACAATAGCCTTGCAGGTCTCCGGAATGATGACGCCAAAAGCCTGAGGGGATATGAAGGTCAAAAAAAATTCAGATCTTCTAGTGACCGTCCTGTAGCCATGTACCTCAGGGTAGCCACCATCCTCTCCTCAGGGTATACAATCGGGAAGCCGGCTGCCTTAATACCGGCAGCCGGCTTCCCGACTGTCATATCCTGGCGAGGGTGAAATGCCGGGCATCTAGATGTAGACGCCTGACATTTCCCCGCCGCCTGGAGACCGGCGCCCGGCATCCTGATCGAAGGGTTAGGCACCCCCCCGGGGAACTTAGGTTTAGGCAGCAGGCAAAGGGGGAGGTTAGGGTTAGGCACTTGGAGGGGGGGTTAGGGTTAGGCACTTGGGGGGGACGTTAGGGTTAGTCAACCCTAAGGAGGGTTAGGGTTAGGGGATTAGGTTAGGTTAGTGAGTACTTACCTATCGACGATCGGGATTTCCAGCGCTGTCGGGCTTCCGCTGCCGGGAACTCTGCTTTGGTCGGCCAGGCGCTGCCGGGAATCAAACCACCGGCCATGCGGCTGGCGGTATTTCATACCGATTCCCTCCTCAGCAGGGATATCCCTCCGCAGCCTTGTGTCCTGCTACTGGATAAATAGGCTCACCAGACACAGCAACTTTAGAATGTGGCGTCATCCATGCGCAGGTAGTTGCGATAGTCATCCGGACTGTTCTCCCGAATCTCCATCAGCAGGGACATGTGCGAGCGACATTCCCTCTGCAGCAGCCACTCCTTGGTCCAGCATGCTCTCCTCCTATGCTGGGCCCTCTCCTTCATTATCTTCACCCCAGCATAAGCAACCATCACTCTATACCGATAGGGATCCATCAGCATAGAATACAGGATAGAATAGACAGAATGCAGCAAAAAAACACTTTGTTGAGCAAGGCAAAGCAATGTATAGCACAATAGCAATGTACAGCGGTCAGCAGGTATACACCAAGTCTCATTAGTCACAGAGCAGAAGTGCACAGACCTAAAATGGCGCCTGCTTTATATACCCTGACTTAAGCCCGCCCATTATTTAAATTTTTGTGCAATCTGACCATTCATCTTGGTGTTCAAACGATTTATCGTGTACGATCTCACGATTTTCGGCATCCGACACGATGCACGATAGATCGTGAGATCGTGTGACAATTTGGACAGTTTTTACTCAAAATCGGGTCCACGACTGCCGGGGAGAGTTCAAGGGAAATCGGACATGATATCGGATAGTGATCAGATCGCCTAGTGTGTGGGCACCATTAGTCAGATCAGTTATATTATTATATGACCATTTAGCTTTGAGAACTCCATGTGATCTCCAGGTCTATAACCGATTAGGCCAGGTGCCAGATCTTGCTATGTAGGAACAAGGGTTAGTCTGTGGGCCTGATTCTGACCCGCTCGCGAGCGCTGAGCGCTCGCAAGTGGGTCGGTGGTGCCCTAGTGCGCATGCGCACGATGGAGGGAGCTCCGTCGTGCGCATGCGCGAGACCCAAATAATGACAGGGTAGCCGTCGCTATGGGTCTCGCACCAAAGGGGGCGTGCTGTCGATGGTGAGTGACAGCACGCCCCCTTTGGTGGGCGTGCCGGGGGCGTGGCTGCCAGACGGAGGCGTTCCCATGGGAACGCCTACCGTCTGGGTCCGGCCCCACTGACATCACTAGTGATGTCAGTGGGAGTGCTTTTGGCTCTGATAGAGCCAAAAGCACCCCTGGGCTTGCGGCAGCGAGACCCTACCGCAGGGTCTCGTCGCAAAACCGACCATCTTTTTGGCCGCTCGCATATGCTGTGGGTGGTCACCCACAGCTATGCGAGTGGCCAGGAGGCCGCTCCAATATTAGGTAGGAGGGCCCTGATTCAGAGTGAGTGCTCTGGTCAGAGCGTCCGGCTCTGAATCAGGCCCTGTGTGTATTATAGAAGATAGCAATCAATTTGCTTTATCAGGTAATATCTTAGACATTTCAGACATGATAGGAAAACCCAAGCTCCAAATGTCACTGGAGAGGTTGGAGGGTTAGTCTGTGGTTTGGCATCCTCAGAAAATCAGTGCTTGCACAGCTGAACAACAGGTAAAGGCAGGACCAGCACAGAAGTATTATACTTTTATGCTTTCTCACACCAGAGGCAGAACTGCCACCTGGAATTGTGGGGCCCAGTACAAATGAAACTGGACCCCACACCCAGTGGTGTAGCTAGGGTATTTGAAGCCCAGGGCAAGATGAAAAATGGACACCCCCACTATGTGCGCATACCTAAGGCGCTTGCATCAAAAAAGTGGGCGTGGTCACATGCCACAAAGGGCGTGGCTACTGGAAAATGGGGGCATGTCAACATGACACACCACTGTTTCTCGTCACTCTGGGAACATTTCTTTCCATTCCATATGCACCTTAATGCCTCCATTAGTAGTGCCCCATGTAGTAGTGCCTCTTATACAGTGCTCCCAGTAGTGCACCCTTATAGTGCCCCATTAGTGTCCCTTATACAGTGCCCCCAGTGGTTTCACTTATACAGTGCTCCCAGTAGTGCCCTTTATACAGTGCCCCCAGTGGTGCCCCCCCTATGCAGTGCCCCAGTAGTGGTCCCCCCTTATGCAGTGCCCCTTATACAGTACCTCCAGTATTGCCCCTTTTACAGTGTCCCCAGTAGTGGTCCCCCTATGCAGTGCCCACAGTAGTGGTCCCCCCTATGGAGTGCCCCCAGTAGTGGCCCCTTATACAGTGCCCCTAGCAATGCCCCCAGCAGTGGTCCCCCTATGCAGTGCCCCCAGTAGTGGTCCTCATTATGTAGTGCCCCTTGCATATACACATTCACAGATACAAACAAGAACAAAAAAAAAACAACACTTACCTGATTCCCCGCTCCTGTGCCTGCCGCCGTCCGCTCCTCCGTCCTCCCAGCCCGCTCAGCACCATGGGAGAGACGTCATGATGTCTTTCCCATCACCCACTGTGGGAGCCAGAAAAGCGGACCTCATGAGTGAGCTCCAGCCCGGCTCCAGACGTGGGTGCAGCAGCCAGTGAGAGTCTGTCTGACTGTTATTGGCTGCTAAAACAAACACACTGCCGTCAGATAGTGCCAGTGTACTACCCAGCGCCGGCGCCAGTGTTTTTGTTTTACTGTGTAGTGCGGACCGCACTCACTGCTGTCTGTACTACACTGACTGAAACGGACCTGGACCGCGGCTGCCGGTCCCAGACACAGTGTGGAGACATAGGCATGCAAATGTAGGCAAAGAGAAAAATGGCAGGGGAGGGTAGAGGGACATGGAACAAGGGACGGTGGCCAGGTCCCATATGAAAGGGGTATATTCGCGCAAATGGTGATAGGTGGAAGCACACATGTGGAGGTGGGCCCCCTGATAGAGAGGGGACCACCGAGAGAAGGGGACAAGAAGGGGAGGCACGGGGCTCTGCTGTCACAAATGAACCTGACCTTGAACTGACTTTGTGGATCAGAACCAGTTTGCAGCCAAGATCATCAGCACCTGCAGCCCACCTTGTACGTTTGTGCCCCTTACTGTTGTACCCTTCTAATGGCATCACTGACCTGAGGAATCTGTTTCTTCTCAACCAAATCTAGTTATGGTCCATAACCCACTTACAAAGGTTACATCCATAAGTGGGTTTGCAAATGCCCTCCCCAAGTGAAATGATGGCAGAGTGATAAAGCTTCTCCTATTCATGTGTTTAGGCCATATATACGTTCACCTGGCAGCTATGCAAATGTAGAAGAGGCGTCTGCAATAAAGTCCCCTGCTTCACTTAGAAAGGAGATCATGCAAAAATGTTCTCTCTGAGGGGGAGATGTATCAAACCTTTGAGAGAGATAAAGTGTAGAATCTGTCCATAGCAACTAATCCGCTTCTGTCATTTTATAGACTGTGCTAGATAAATGATAGCTAGATGATTGGTTGCTATGGGCATCTTCTCCACTTTATCTCTCTTGAAGGTTTGATACAGTTCCCCTTGAGGGTTTCATTAGTGTTGTCCATATACTGTATGTTTTTTATTTTATTTTGCATCAAATATGTTCCATAACATCCATGCACACAAAGAAGGCTTGTGTCTGTATGCTCCTTTTGCTTATGGCTCCTTTGCTGACAGAGTCAGAATGGTTGTGGGAAAGGGCAGATGGGCATAGGCCATGTACAGTAAGAGCATGTTCATATAACGGAGTTACATCTGTAAGGAGGCGCACCTCTTGCATTCTTGTGTGTGCACGACCTCTTGGAGAACTGATGATGATTATCAGCTGCTTCAGATTTGCTAATTATTGCTGGACCCAGGGGCATATTTAGTGAGGAGGGGGCCATGTTCACTCATCATCTGGGACCCCCTCCTCTTTCTCCAGTGGCCGTGGCATACTGACGGATTCAGTAGACTCTTTGCATTACAAAAGTTTTAACCCAGGACCGCTCAAGAGTGGATTCCACTTTTCACAACTTCTCAGGGTAATCAGGATAACCTCCGATGAGACAGAGATACTGCATGCTCTAGAAAGCATGGGACAACGGTCCCTTGATAGAGGCTGTCACAAGAGTGACAGTGAGGAGGCTCTTCGGAAGATTGGACTACTCAAGAGGGAGGATTTGTTGAATAAGACTAAGAATGCACCAACTGAAACTGTGAGATTACCCTTCTGGAGCACCTTTTCTATTGCCTCTAAACATATCAAAGATATGGTATATAAACATTGGCAAAAATACAATATGTATCAGACGGCGCTAGTATATATAGATCTTCTGCAAGATAGCAGACTTCACATGCATACATAAATCAGTCATGGCTCCAAAATAGGAAATATGTACTAATATGTTAATATATTAATTTTTAATCCGATGTTTGTTCACAATTACAAATACTCATAATCTACAGACAAATACAACTCACATTAATCAAAATATACAATACACAAAACAATAAAACCTCTATTGAGCATATATATCTACACTAAAATCCACTTCGCTACTTGTGCATAATATGGCATGAATTTATGAAATCAAAACAAGGGGTAAAAAACCCAGAGCAGTCCACTTAGAATATTGATCCTATATCCACCACATGACAGTTGAATGTCATGTACTGACTTGCCAGCCGAATATTGAAAAACCGCTGTGTTGATGTGATATTAATCCGTTGTACGGTTCAGGTAATATAGCGTTGCGACGAACAAAAGAATGGCAATTTCTCCAATGAAATGGGTTACCGCTATAGCAAATATGGCTAGGCACAAACAAACATACCGTCTCCCTTGGCTCCTGCTGTGCTGATATGTTGTTCTCAGCTGTCCTTAATACAGGTCAAGTGGTGCATCGCCGCTGTATGTAGTAGGAGTCGGTTTCTCCAGTCGAAGTGAGCAGGTATTGGAGTGGGGGTATGATGATACATATTGTATTTTTGTTTTTTTTATGGGTGTTCACATATCCCATCATTTTAGACTTGCTGCTTTTAACTAACTGTTTGTTGCACATTTATTTGGTAAAATTTGGAATTCCAGATTAGCGCCGGGATCATTGGTTTGGTGTGTGATATAAACATTGGCACCTTATATCAAGTAAGGATACTGAATTAATACCTCTATACGTACCTACCTATACCTTCTAAAACCTGCCTATAAACCTCTAATATTGACGCTATTTGCGTACACAGTCATACAGTGAAATAAAGACTTTAGACCTTGAACATGTGTTTCCAAAGTACAAAGTATTATTCAAGTATAGTACAGTCAGTTACAGGCTGTGATCTAAGTACAATTTAGCGCAAAGAATTATACAAACCAAAGATACAGTCATACATACGCACGCGCTCTGGACCAGATCCCGGCATCAGCAAGATAACCTCCGTCAATCAGCAATCAGCAAAAGACTCCCGAATGGGGTCACAACCCACACATTTATACCCTTCCCGAAATAGACAACACAATAGAGAAGTTTGTTGCTGCTCCCATTGGTTCCCCATCGTGGTGTGCATGTTACAGGGCATTTAACAGGTTGATTCAAATGGACACAGAACAGCTTCTAACAGCTTGTTGCCTCCATTTCCTGCCTCATGCAAATCTTGGCTGTTGGTTTTACAATGTACATTCTGGTGCTTTAAGTCTCTAAGGTCCATAAGTTGCGAATGCATGTTGTGATCTCCACACCGATGGTACCGGGAAGCTGTTGATAGAGAGCAGATCAGTATAATACCAAACAAGGGTTACTTATCACTTATTAAACCTTAGATACCAAAATAGCCTTTATTTCACAGCATTTGTAATAAATGAATAAAACTTGGATCTTTTACTCTATAGCTATGGAACCTTTTGTGTAAGTGTGCATTATGTAAGTATTAGGGATATGGGTAAAGACGCTAGTTAGTTTTGTGCAGAAGCGTGCGCGCTAAGCTGAATGGAAAGCGTTCGCATGCTTGGTCTTATACATTCGCTAATGTGTGACATTTTAACAGCACACCTCTGTATTAATGTGTGTATGAGGTATGGAAAAAGATGCGATCACTTAATGTTAATAGCAGCATCGCCACATGTACTTAAGTGGGAGTTTAGCTAAAATGGCACTGAGCGGCCATTTGCAATATGGCGTCTTGCCGATCTCATTTCCAAAATGGTGTCTTGCGGCCATTCGCAAGATGGCGTCGTTTCGATCTTATTTTGAGCTGACCTTGTCTCAGCCAATTATCCAGCTTCGACAGTCCACCCTTTGATAGCGAACAACATGCTATCACATCCTGATGTTAAAATTAATTTTAGGCATGCATATACATGTGTTATTTAATGTTGTTATGGGATGGCATAAGATGATTCTTAATCCATCAATAATGTGTCTCTGGGAAGGGACCTAAAACTACCATTATACGCACACCGCGGATCTTGGAAGATCATGGGAATGATGTGGGGATGTATCAATCCTATAAGGGAAGTCTTGAGGGGGATCAGGGACTTACATTACTTGAGATGTTTAAAAATAACATTTTAATAATAATACATTTCATGAACGTCTAAACATAATACACTATATAATGGTATTCCCAAGTTCAGGGTTGTAATGCAGTTCTATATTTACCTCAGTATTCATATTGTCATTACTGACCACCATCATAATTTTGTTCCTTCATTTTACCTTATTATTACATTTTCCACACTTCACCTCAATAGCAGCACACCGGACACATATGCCAATTACTATGATGATGACCAGTATAAGGATCAGGAAGTTGCCTACGCTTGCAATCATTTCCTGGGCCCATTTCCCTAGGCCTGAGAACCATTTTACGGGGTTCAACCATGACACCCATTCCTCTACCTTTTCCTCTACTTCAGCCACTGAAGCATTATGGTTCTTCCTAAATTCCCATTTCAGCTGCAGAATTTCATCCATCATTCGATCTATTACCTCCTTGGGATCTCTGGTATCATTGGTGACATAGGTGCAACACTTCACTCCAAATCGGGTGGCCAAAGTTACGCAATATCCTCCAGTGACAGCGGTTAAATAATTTAACACTAGCCTGTGTTGCACCAGTTCTTTCTTGTATGCTTGCAATTCTCTACCTGTATACCTGAAAGTGACATCATACATCTCGGTGATATTATCTATCAATTTAGCAAGATCCTGAATATATGTACATTTAGTGTACCCCGAGCTATCCTGGTCGGATCCAATGCTACTAAAACTTGAAAGCCAGTTGTCTCACTAATTAACTGAGGGGCTTTATGCAAGTCACCAGGTATCATATTTCTTTTGGCTCTGTGTTCATACTGTGTGTGAAGATATGGTGATGGTGTGTTTTTATGAATACTGAGCATTTCAACATGTGTGAGGGTCATAACCTCTGGGACTACTCTTCCCAGGTAACACAAACCTTCGGAACTCGGGGAGAGCCACTTATACACTTTTCTTCCACATATAAAATATACATTATCGGGGAGAACATAAGGAATAGAATGCATCATTATCATTAAACACATTTCCCTTGCAAACAGTCCTATCTCAGGCTCTTCCATCTGGTACATGCAAGTTTCTGGTTGTATTATCTTAGCACAATATCCATCTGGTACCTTACCAATAATTTCTTTGGTGGAACTCAATGTATAACAATACCTAAAGCTTCTCCCACTAGATTTAATTGAGCGTAACAGATCATGATTCGTAGACTCATTATCAACTCTTAGTGAGAAGGTCATTGTCTGATTATTCCCCATCACTTCCCAATTCCCTGGTTTATTGGGGTTGGTTATGTTCAATCACAAAAGTGATCTATCTGCTTGGAATTTATATAATTTGAAATGAGGTGATTTGGATGAGAGGAATTTTCCATCCAAGGTTTTCCCTTTTTGCAATTCTAAAATTTCAGTGGTATTCAGCGGAAATGGCACCAACCCTACATTATGTTAACCCTGTGGCACATGAGAGCACACCCAACAATCAGTTTGGTTTAAAACTTTGCCTATCAGGCTATGATAATCCTCTAAAGGATACCCACCCCCATACAGGTTATATTTAGGTTGGGACCTTTGGATACAGTTCTCATCAACTAGGGACCCACAAAACTCACAAATACAGGAATCTTCAGATGATAAACCTCCACACCGTTCCCGAGTATCCAAAATAACAGCTGTTTTAACAATTACAGTACTAAGATTGGTCAAACACTCCCCTGATTGGCATAGCACTCCTCCTGACTCCACTCCATCAGCGCTGCCATCAGCTCCCATCTCCTCTATCGGTCCCCCGACACAGAAACCGGACATTCCCGAACCAACCAGGATGGTAAACACTCTAGAAGAGAATATGAAAATGAACACAGCAGGCCAGTCCATTGTCGCAACAAAAGACTTGCAAATTTCTTTTAGTTCAGGTATCTCACTACGACCTTTTCAATCCTCATGGAACAAGCTTGCGATCAACAGGTCCACGTTATCAGCCTTGTCTCTGCCTTGTTTCTCCACCAGTTGGTTGACCTTTTTGCAGTGAGTGGAATGGACCCAGGTATCTCTCTCAGCCACCTTCAAACATGTAGTACTTGTCAGCAGCACCTGGTACGGACCTTCCCACCGATCAGTCAAACAACCTGAATGCAAGAAATTTCTGATCATAACATATTCTCCTAGTGCAACATCATAACAGTTATTTTCAGGCATATAATGGGACAACAATTTCAGTTTCTGCTGTTGCTGTTTTAACTCATTGATATAAGATACTTTACAGTTACCTCGTTGTTACCCTTCAAGTCTTCCTGTGGACTTATATTCAAATGAGGTTGTCTACCAAGCAGTGTTTCAAATGGGGACAGATTTTGAATGAGGCCATTGGCCCTCATTCAGAGCCGTACGCTCTGAGCAGAGTGCACGCTCTGAATGAGGGCTGGCCTCCATGAAAATGGAGCGTCCTTCTGGACGCTCGTATAGCTGTGGGTCACCACCCACAGGCTATACGAGCGTGCATTTTGATGGCCGCGATGGTCGAGACCATCGCGACCATCGAAATTGCGAGCCGGAGCCTGCGGTTGAGGTTTTCAACCGCAAGCTCTGGAGTGATTTTGGCTCTATCAGAGCCAAAATCACTCCCACTGACATCATTAGTGATGTCAGTGGGCCGGCTTCTGACGGGAGGCGTTCCCGTGGGAACGCCCCCGTCAGGGAGGCACGCCCCCGGCACGCCTACCAAAGGGGGCGTGCTGTCAATCAACATTGACAGCACGCCCCCTTTGATCGGACACAACGAGCGAAGGACTTTCCTTCGCTCGTCGCGTCTGGCGCATGCGCACGACGGAGCTCCCTCCGTCGTGCGCATGCTCAGTCCAGAACATCGACCCACTTGCGAGCGGACAGCCGCTCGCGAGTGGGTCTGAATCAGGCCAATTGCTCTCTTTTCTGCTTGTGAAGAAAAACCCGGTGCGCACCAGTATGCTCTCACCAATTTACACATACCTTGCTTTCCCAGATGAGTTAGACCGTGTGCTGCCTCAGCCAGGCTGGGGTAATATGCTTTGTGGGCTACTGGCTTACCTTGTCCGTCTCTCCAGAGCCCGGAGGACACCTGCCCACATCCCTTGGACTTCCAGATGGACTTTTCCTGGATTGAACACAAATTTAGCATCTCAGTTAGTTTCAGCATATCAATTGTTTGGAAAGACATAGGGCCTGATTCAGAGCCGGATGCAATTAGCGCTCGCTCGTCCAGAAAATAGGGGTGGCTATTCAAAAGAACCGTTCGCTCTTTGCGGTCTGTTCACGCCTCTAGGTCTGAACAAGCGAACAAAACTTGCGGTCGTTTTTTGGAAAACTACGCCCCCTGGCCGCGCGCATCCTACGTCATGTCCGCTATTTATATGATTAATCGAGTACATCGACCAGCGTATGAACTGCTCGCTATTCTTGCGGCTGGTTTTTGCTACCACAATTTTGCGAGCAGTTCTGGCTATAAAATAACCCAGTGACGTGGTCAATGACGCTGCTGTTTTAATTATGCACACCCATAAAACGCCCGTTTTGACCTTTAAGCACGCCTGCGTTCGGATCTCCACTCCCCGTTTTCAAGCACCTTCCCCTGTTACCACCCACAAATGCCTCTTTCTGTCACTCAAATTATCAGGCATTCGCTACTTTGCGAGCACATGAATTTCGACCGCACTGACTGGTTCGCGCATGCGTATAACGATCCGTACGCATGCGCAGTTGGGCAAACATCGCTCGGAGCGAACGAGCAGCCGCTTACGAGCGGCTCTGAATCAGGCCCATAATTTGTTCTGTTGGTAAAAACATTTTTAACCCTGCTGCCCATTTTGCAGCTTTATCGGCTCTTGTGTTGCCCAGTGACACCGGGTCACTCTCACATGTATGAGCTTTGCACTTAATTAGTGCCACTGTTTTGGGCAGTTGGATTCCTTTAAAAGATGTTTTATGTGTCTGGAATGTGCAACTGGTGTGCCTGCTGCTGTTATAAAATTTCTCAGACATCATAAAGCTTCAAAATCGTGCACAACTCCGAACGCATACCTAGAGTCAGTGTAAATGTTAGCAGATTTGTCTGCTGCCAGTTCACACGCTCTTCTTAGTGCTACTAACTCTGCCACCTGGGCTGAGTGAGGAGGACCAAGAGGTTTAGCTTCTATGATGTCTGTGTCATTTACAACAGCATAACCTGTACATAATTCACCTGTGTCTGTGTGTCTATGACAACTCCCGTCCATGTAAAATGTCACATCCACATTCTCTAAAGGTGTGTCACGTATGTCAGGTCTAGCAGTAAAGGTCTGATATAGATATTCCATACAATCGTGTGTATCGTTATGTCTGCTGAACTCACTTCCCACCAGCAACTCGTCTCCTTCCACCCTTTGTACATCATGTTGTACATATGGTAAATACGTTGCTGGATTCAGCGTACTGCATCGTTTAACAGTGATGTTTGTAGGTGCAATTAGAGCTAATTCCCATTTGGTAAACCTAGCTGAAGAAACATGTCTGGTTTGGGCAGAGTTCAGCAGAGCAGATACAGCGTGGGGAGTGTAGACAATCATATCATGGCCCAATACTACGTCCTCACTTTTACTCACCAATAGAGCCGTTGCTGCTACACTTCTTAAACACGTTGGGAGTGATCTTGCTACAGTGTCCAATTGGGTACTGTAGTATTCTACGGGCCTACTGGCATCACCATGTTTTTGTGTGAGGACACCTGCAGCACAACCATCAGCTTCCGTACAATACAAATCAAAGGGTTTTTCATAATCAGGTATTCCCAATGCAGGTGCATTTGTCAGACTATCCTTAAGATTAAGGAAAGCCTGCTCTGTGTTCCTCTGTGTGTTTGACACGATTGGGCTTTGAGGAAGAGACTAAGGCCCTCATTCAGAGGCGGCCGGAGGATGCAAGCGGTCGCTCAGAAACTGGGCGGCCGCTTGCATCCTGACCGGCTTCCTCTGTTTCGGTCGTTAGGCTGTGGGTTTACACCCACAGCTCTAATGACCGCTAAGGTGATGGTCGCGATGGTCATAGACCATTGCGACCATCGGGGCTTACGACGAGACCCTAGGGTAGGGTCTCACTTGTCGTGAGCCCCAGAAAGCTTCTGACTCTGTCAGAGCCGGAAGCTCTCCACTGACATCACTAGTGATGTCAGTGGGGCCTCCCCCAAACGGCAGGCGTTCCCATGGGAACGCCTCCATTTGGGCTGCCACCCCCCCGGCCCTCCTTCCAAATGGGGCGAGCTGTCAATCAACATCGACAGCTCGCCCCCTTTGGAAAGAAACCCGCTATGACAGGCACTGTCGGTCGTAGCGGGTCTCATGCATGCGCACGAAGGAGCCAGCTCCCTCATGCGCATGCGCACTGGACAAACATCGAGGCAGCCGTGCGGTCGTAGACCGCCTCTGAATGAAGCCATAAGTCCTGTAAAGGCAAAGCCAAAATAGAAAAACCTGGGATCCACATTCTACAGTATCCACACATTCCCAAGAAGGTACGAATTTGCTATTGGTTCTGCGGCAGTGTCATGTTCTGTATAGCTTGAATTCTGTCATTTGTGAGATGTCGTAACCCCTGGGTTAGGCAGTGTCCCAAATATTTTACTCTGGATTGGCACGGCTGTAGTTTGTCCTTAGCATCCTTGTGTCCTGTGTGCGAGAGGTGAATCAACAAGAGTTTAGTATTATTTAAACATGACATAAACGAATCAGAACATAGCAATAAATTGTCTACATATTGAATTAGAACTGATCCATTGTCAGGTTGGAAAGATTGTAAACAGTCGTGCCATGCCTGGGAGAAGATACTGGGGCTGTCTATGAAACCTTGGGGAAATCGTGTCCATGTGTATTGTATCCCCCCTGTATGTGAAAGCGAATAAGTACTGACAGTCAGGGTGAAGAGGCACAGAGAAGAAAGCAGAACAGAGGTCAATGACAGTGAAATGGGTTGCATTTGGTGGGATCTGCATAAGAATGACAGCTGGATTTGGCACTACGGGAAATTGGCTATCTACTGCCTTATTAACACCTCTAAGGTCTTGTACCAGCCTATAACCCCTCCCACCACTCTTCTTTACCGGAAAGATGGGACTGTTGGCTACACTAGCTGTATGAACTAAAATTCCCTGTTGTAATAATCACTCAATTATTGGATAAACCTCTAATTCTACCTCCTGTTTTAGTGGGTACTGGGGAATTTTTGGAGCTTGCCTACTGCCTTTTAAAGTTACCAGTACAGGGCTTACATTTGCCATTAATCCAGTGTCTTGTCCATCCTTGGTCCAAAGTAAATCAGGAATTTGGGATAACATTTGATCCACCTGAGATGAATTTTCATTTACACTGGTAGAGTGATACATTATCCTTTGGGGAGTGTCCAATATATCCCTCACCTCATGCGCAACTCTCTCTGGGATATCTAGAAATACACCATCAGGGGTGCAATATATGACACATCCCATCTTACATAACAAATCTCTTCCTAGTAGGTTAGTATGAGCCGCTGCAGCCAGAAGGAAAGAATGTCTAGTATGCAGCGGCCCGATAGTAACCTCTGTAGATTTTATTAAAGGATAATGTTGCACTTTACCTGTTATGCCCATTGCTGGTACTGTCTCGTTCGTTACCTGTAAATTAACTGGAGATTATATCACTGACCTGGTCACCCACAAGAAAAGCATATTTAGTACCAGCTACATCAACCATCATGACTGGCTCTTCCCTAGCACCTCCCGTTAACCTGACTATCTGTAGACTACAGGTATGACCTGACCCCTAGCGTTGGCTCCCACTCTCCAACAAAGCATTAACGGCCACAAATGGTGCTGGTGCCTGTTGGACATTTGCTGGTCTTATGGGGATATCCAGGTTTTCCCTGATTTGGGGGTCCTACCCTTTTTGCCGTACAGTTCCTACTTACATGTCCTGGCTGGTTACAATTGAAGCATGTTCGTGGATTGGATGAAGAAAAGGGTTGTTGTGCGGGTTGTGCAGGAGAGGGAAGTGGCGGGTATGGGTAAGGATATTGAGGGTAAGGATATGGTGGGGGATATGTAGTTGGTGGGTAGTATGGGACTTGTGGTTGTGTAGGATAAGTGGGATAAGGCTGTGTTTGCTGTGATGTAGGATTAGTGAGGGCATATAACTGTTCAGGTGCGTAGGTGCAGGTGTGTCTGCTGGCTATGATGTTACCGCCATTCCTTCCAGAGCTTGAATACTGACAGCCATTAGTTTCTCGCTCTGGGTCTCTCTCTTCTTTGAGATGTTTTTATCATGTTCTATGGCGGATTCTATGAGGGTATCTATTGTGACTCCCCTCCAGCCAGGCTGTGAGGTCTGAACCCGGGTTTTTAGGTTCTCTTTAAGGCCATATATGAGTATGGTGACAATCATTCCCCTGAGGTGAATGCTATCTTTAATATCCTCTAACCCAGTGTACTGGGTGATAGCCTGCAGAGCCCGGTCGCAATAATCTTCTGCAGACTCACTCTCCTTTTGCTTTATGAAAATTTTGTTCCGGTCAACTACTACTGGAAAATATACACCCAAATGAGTTATAATATGGGTAATGTTACCTTGGTTTATTTGGTCTGTTAAGGGAACGTCACCATCCAATACACACTCCGTGATAAATTCTGTCACGTCGATATTGCATGGTAGACAGGCCCTTAACACCACCCGCCAATCTTTATTGGTGGGCTCATGAGAACTACCCAAATTTCTCAAAAATCTTTGACATTTGGCTAATTCCTTCTTGGGATCGGGGAAATCATTTATGATGGAATTTAGCTCTGCCAAGGACAATGCATTACCACATCCCTTGTAAGTACAACTCTGTTCGCATCCGCATTCCCATTTGGAACAGTGATTGTCCGAATGGGATGCAGACTGGCCACAGTGCTACCTTTGACCTTATTACCTGGCTGGGGGTTTAGTCTGTTGCTGCAACGTATAGTATTAACAACTTCCTCCACAGGCGCAGAGGATGATAACACTTCCCGTGCTGTTACTGATGGAGATGGTGGCACCACTTGGGCTTGTCATGGTGTCGCATCTAACATGTGTACAGCATGGGAAACGGCAGACATAACAATAGGCTCATCATCTGCATCATAAACATTTTCTTTATGGTTACTTAAGAGAGGGTACAAATTGCTTGTTACATTTTTTATGAGTTTTTTCAATGACTGTACCTGCACCCCCATCCACATAAGGTGGCGGTGGTGCGCGTGAACTACAGGCAATACCTTCTGCAACACTACCTTGCCGCAAGTGCGCGCCATTTTGCGGCTCGCACGTATTGCAATCCAGCACCGCGGGTGCAATTGCTGGCAATGTGTTCACAACGCTAGTTTGAGTCGCTTGCACATTTTTAAGCCACGCATCCCCTTCATGCTGCCACAACTTTAAACATTCATAATATTTTACCTTTTTCTCTCGAGAACGCATCAGACTGATGTGATCCCGGACAATATCCAATACATCTTTATCAAAACTACCAATCCTGGGAAACGGTCTAGCACTCTTCATCGTTATTTTAAACCATACGTCACAATACCTTATTGCATAAGTACTGTACTTAGTATGCATAATACGACAGGCCGATCCAAGTGGCGCTTCCATTAGCAGCACATCATTGTCTAACATTTCTATTGTTTGCGTGGCTCCCATCTTGGGACAACTCCTAAATTTTTTCAATAAAAATTTAAACTGGTGAAAGACAATTAAGATACTTTCACTTACCTGCGGACGCCTTTGAAAAAGGGTGTATCCGCAAACCCTATGGAGGACTTTTAGACGCTTCCACTCACCTACGGAAGTAAAGGCTGCTTCCACTCAGCAATCCCTTTTTGACTACCTTTCAACTGCTAGGGGGCAACAAAGTACCCTTTATGTTCCAGTTGATTTCGTCCACCCTCTCACCAGCTCACAATCACAATTTAACCAAAATTATGCGGTTCAATTATACTGTTCAAATAAGCCTAACAGATCACACACATTGATTACTGAACGCTATAATCATGCTGGGAGCCGAACCCTAACAAAAATAACAACCCATACACCTGCTTTGTGTAAAGTAAACGGTAAGCAGCTACCGAGTCACTAGGCCAACTCCTGCGCCTAGCTCTATAGGATCCTACAATACCCTTAACATTTAGGTCCCATGTTACACCCTAAACAAGTACTCACAGTTACACACTCTTTTCCTGCACAGAAAAATACACGTTAACCCAGTTATTGGCAATAATTGAAAGAATGTAAACTCAACAGCTTTGTTCAAACACGTGGCAGGACTACCGGAACTACGTATACGCTATTGTGCGACTAGTCGCATACACAATAATGCGACTACCACACAACCGTATGACTCTTACCCATAGCTGCATATGCAAAAGTGCATCTCTATTGCACACGCAAAAATGCAACTCAGCCGCGTGCGCAATACTGCGACACCCTTTTTAGCATAAAAAAACTATCAACAAAGGAAAACAAACTTTTTCCATTCTTGTCCCTGGATTCTAGTCAGCGTCCCTTGCTCACACGATAATGGATAGCGATCTCTCAGCACCGAGTGGTTGCAGGTAAAACTGTGTGTGGCCACTATCCACCCTTTGGTGAGATATCGATAACTGCAGGTATATCGTGTGAGTAGGTAAGTGACCTCACTCTACGAGCCCCCAACTAAGGATAATGAATTAATACCTCTATACACACCTACCTATACCCTCTAAAACCTGCCTATAAACCACTAATATTGACGCTACTTGCGTACACAGTCATACATTGAAATAAAGACTTTAGACCTTGAACATGTGTTTCCAAAGCACAAAGTATTATTCAAGTAAAGTACAGTCAGTTACACGCTGTGATCTAAGGGCCTGATTCAGAGCCGGACGCTATTTGCGCTTGCTCGATCAGAAAAAGGGGCCGGCTATTTAAATTGAGCGCTCGCTCTTTGCGGTCTGTTGACGCCTCTATGTCTGAGCGAGCGAAAGAAACATGCACTCGCTATTTTGTAAAGATGCCCCTGGCCGCCTGCATCCTACGTCATCTCCGCTATTTATATGATTAATCGAGTACATCGAAAGGCGTCTGAACTGCTCGCAGTGCTTGTGGTTGGATTTTCCTACCGCAATCAGGTGAACAGTTCAGGCTAAGAAACAACCAAGTGACGTGGTTGATGATGCTGCTTTGTTAATTATGCACACCCTTAAAACGCCCGTTTTGACCGTTTGGCACGCCTGCGTTCGGATCTCCACACCCCGTTTTCAAGCACCTTCCCCTGTTACCACCCACAAACGCCTCATCCTGTCACTCAAATTAGCAGGCACTCGCTATTTTGCAAGCGCTCGATTTCCGACCGCAATGACTGGTTGGTGCATGCGCATTACAACCCATACGCATGCGCAGATGTGCGAACATCGCTCGGAGTGAACGAGCGGCTCTGAATCAGGCCCTAAGTACAATTTAGCGCAAAGAATTATACAAACCCAAAATACAGTCATACATACGCATGTGCTCTGGACCAGATCCCGGCATCAGCAAGATAACCTCCGTCAATCAGTAATCAGCAGAAGACTCCCGAATGGGGTCACAACCCACACATTTATACCCTTCCCGAAGTAGACAACACAATAGAGAAGTTTGTTGCTGATCCCATTGGTTCCCCATCGTGGTGCGCATGTTACAGGGCATTTAACAGGTTGATTCAAATGGACACAGAACAGCCTCTAACAGCTTGCTGCCTCCGTTTCCTGCCTCATGCAAATCTTGGCTGTTGGTTTTACAATGCACATTCTGGTGCTTTAAGTCTCTACGGTCCATAATTTGCGAATGCTTGTTGTGATCTCCACACCGATGCTACCGGGAAGCTGTTGAGAGAGTGCAGATCAGTATAATACCAAACATGGCTTACTTATCACGTATTAAACCTTAGATACCAAAATAGCCTTTATTTCACAGCATTTGTAATACATGAATAAAACTTGGATCTTTTACTCTATAGCTATGGAACCTTTTGTGTAAGTGTGCATTATGTAAGTATTAGGGATATGCGTAAAGACGCTAGTTAGTTTTGTGCAGAAGTGTGTGCACTAAGCTGAATGGAAAGCGTTCGCATACTTGGTCTTATACATTCGCTAATGTGCGACATTTTAACAGTGCACCTCTGTATTAATGTGTGTATGAGGTATGGAAAAAGATGCGATCACTTAATGTTAATAATAGCATCGCCACATGTACTTAAGTGTGAGTTTAGCTAAAATGGCGCTGAGCGGCCATTCGTAAAAAGGAGTCTTGCCGATCTCATTTCCAAAATGGTGTCTTGCGGCCATTCGCAAGATGGCGTCGTTTTGATCTTATTTTGAGCTGATCTTGTCTCAGCCAATTATCCAGCTTCGACACAAGCGACTCAATATTGTGCAGGACCCTTGAAGAACCCCCCTTGCTTACCGAAGAGGATGCAATCTAAAGAATCTATTAGTGGTCACTGATCCTACCAAGAGACTGGGGAGTAAATTTACTAAGATTCGTGTTTATCCCGATTTGCATTCTCGGGTGACAATATCACTTATTTGCTAATCAGGAATTTACTATCATTAAAGTTGGGTGATTTGTTAATTTTTTCAGATTAAAATCAGGTGGTTTAATGCCGCTAATTCAGCTGGTTTTTGCAATAGAAATGATATCACCATCGGCTTTATTCGGAAGTACTTTTCACTCATTTATGCCTAAATCGGGAATTTACAATTATTAGTTTTGCTCAATTTGGCCATTTTACACTCAAATCGGGGACTCATTAGAAGTTTAAATGCACCACCTCCAGAGCTGCGAGTTGCATTCCAACATAAACAAATCAGTGTGATTTGTGTATGTTTATGAATGGCTAGTGTGTTGTAAGGGTTAATTTTAATGAAAAATTTATGTGAGGTCCCCCCTAAAACAGAACCAGCCCCAGACTTTTCATAGCCAGTCCTGGTTGTCTAAGCACATGGAAAAAAATTCGTAGGGTTCCACTGTACTTAGTAAAACCAGCACTGGGCTCTGGGAACCAGTCCTGGTTCTGGAATTACAGGGGAAAAAAATGCATAGGGTCCCTTGGCATTGAATGGCGGGCTGATAGTGTAGATGTAGTGTAAAAATGGTAAAATGGCTCCCTTGGCTGTGGCATCAGCCCCCACTAGAAAGGGTCCAGTGCTGGTTTTCCCCCTATAATTAAAACCAGGACTGGCCCTGCAGCCTGGTGCTGGTACCTAAATTACAGTGGAACCCTACTCATTTTGTTCTCCGTAATTTTAGGTACCAGGACAGGCTGACCAGTCCGGGGCTGGTTAGGCTTTTGGGGGGGCATCCCACGTCATTTTTTCAATAAAATGAACCCTAAAAATATTTTAAAAAAATAAACAAGCAGTCTGCACATATTTCACTGATATGTCCAGGCTGCTTTTTCGGGAGAGAAATTCGGCCGGTTAAATCGGGGCTTCAAAATGAACAGGATTGACCAAATAAACCATCAATAAAAACGATCCTGTCAAAACCGGGAGCTTGGCAAATTCCCGATTTTTAAAGTAAAAAAAAGGCCATTTTTGGTCGATCCTATCCGAGTTGAAAAACGGGACAAATCGGGACCAAATTGAATCTTAGTATATTTACCCCTGGGAGTCAAAATGCACTGGTTGAGCCAGAAACCCAGAGTGTTCAAGTGCACAAATTGCCAATTTATGCTGACAGGTAGGTATTTTCTTAACCCTCAAGACTCGTGTAAATACATGCCATCTCTAAAAGTGAGCAGTTGGAATTAAAAAATGTGCCAGTAGCAAGACATTTCTTGGAAAAAGGACACACTGTGAGTCAACACAAATGTTTCATATTGGATCATATGACTCCCCTAAGGAGAGGTGGGGATCGTGAGAAGATATTACTCCAATAGGAGCTACAATGGATTTATAAATTGAATTGCGCGGCACTCCTTGGTCTCAAAGAAGGCTTTAAAATGGGATGATTTTTGTGATTTTTTTTTTCTGGATTTTTTTTTTTTTTGACAGGACATGTTGCATGGATTTTCCATGCTACATATATGTTCTTTCATTTTTCCATATGTTGGTCTATACTACACCATCTTTTTCATGTTTTCCCCATTTTCTGTGAAATTTATAATTTTTTCTGTTATTTGTGCACCGCCGTGTGCTTTGTCATTTTGGATCATTCATTGACACTGCTATGATGTGTCCAGGACGGTGCTATGAAGGCTGATGCCAGCAGCACTTTCCAATATGGACTGCACTTGATATGTTAACTTGTCATATTTTGCACCGCCTTGTGCAGGATTTCTCTTTTTGGATTTGCTTGTGTATTTTGTTTTGTGTGGCGCAACACTGGCGGTGACAGTGAGCACACTGACACCTCTGTGTGTCAGCTTTTTGTGCTTTGACTGCAGCTGTTGTTTTATTTTTATGTTTATTATTTTTATAATTCCAACTGCAGTTGTTTTCATGTTTTGGGTGAGCACATTGGGTTACAATGGATCTACCACTGCTCACTGATATCCCTGTTTGAGCTTCTCTTTCCTGTACCGCTAATACCTTCCTATTACAGCACGACTGACAGTGCCTGGGCTTCCCTGGTTACCATGGCTCCTGGTGATCGACAGACTGCACTGAGGCAGACACATCATGAGCCGGGATTCCTGTCAGGGACCCCGCCTACTCACCATTCATTGGTCTGCCTTGATCAGCCTGCTCCTTACCTTAATCACAGGTGCACATAGAAGATTACTCAGGCTGTGTGATTGGCTGTCTGATTTGTACTGCAGCCCTTTAATAGGCTCAAATGACATGTGTTTGTTATCCCCTGATGAAAACTGCCTATGAGCAGTTGAAACAGACTTTTGGGCCTCTGCATTTGTCTGCATCATGTAACCTTTATATTGGATTAAACCCATTGTTTTGGTGTGGTGCAAGTCCTGGAATTTTCCCTGGAAGGAGGGGGTGAGTGTGCATTTCATATAGATAGATAGATAGATAGATAGATAGATAGATAGATAGATAGATAGATAGATAGATAGAGGGGCAATCACCAGAGCATTCAGTAGGCAAACGTAGGTTTAATGCTTAAATATGTCGACGTTTTGGTCAGACACAACCTTTTTTTAAGACCACGACAAAGCAACAATCTGCCAAAAACAGCATATATGCTTTACCTGAACGGGCAGAAATATTGATCTTTTGGAAATATTAAGAATCAGTGTCCATCCCTATGTTAAATAAATTGTGTTGGATCAGCCTGCCTGCTCCTCTGCTGTGTCTCTAGACAACACTGAGAATTGGTTAAATGCAAATCCGTGCACCCAAAGAAGTGGCTTTATTAAGACAGTGGAAAAACAAAAGTGTATGCCTGGTGAGTGGGTGCAGCAGTAAATATTTTTGTCATTAGCTGATGTGCTGCCATGGGGAGGACACACCAATTCCCATAGCATTGATGCAAGTGTCAGTGGGCCGGATTCAGCTTGCTAATGCACACGCAATCGGCCGATTGTTGCGTCCTGTGCATGCGTATGCATCACATTGCGTGTGCGCGAACTAGCTATTGCGATCGGGACTACGATCTCAGAGGCTACGCAGACCCCTCGCAGAGTGATTGACAGGAAGTGCCATTTGTGGGTGGTGACGGGGGGTTGTCGGGGAAACGCAGGCGTGCCAGTGCGTTCACCCGCCGTTTCAGGGGCGTGCATAAATTAGCCACTGGGAAGCCATACGCCGCCTGAAGCCTCATAGCGTGCATGGCACTTAGCAATTCCTGAGTAAGGTCAGGGCTTGTGCAAGTGTGTGTATGGGTCCGATCAGGGGCAGAACTATGGGAGACAATGGAGACACCTGCCGCCCGGCTCTAGCACTGAAGGGGCACATCCTCCAATGCCCACAACATATTCACCTCACTTAGGGCTGTAACTATGTCCCCGGAGTGTACTGTCATGGCCGCTCAATACATGGCACCTCTACCCGTCACCTGAGAAGCCACCATACACTAGTGGAGAGCTCCGTATCACACCATCAGCTGCCGCCTCTGTATATCTATAGACTGTCCTTACTCACTGGTGTTGCTGCTCCTCAGCAGCTTCTTTTGTCAGTGTGACACGTTTGGCGCCCCCCTCACCCACAACTCTCTGTCTTACTCCTCCATGGTATGCCTGTATTCTGTGTGCAACTGCGGGTGTATCTGCTTGCAAACTGTATATTACAGTGTCAGCGGCTGTAACGTGGGGCCACCATATTATAACTTGGCGTCTAGGAAGAACTTACATCACTTAGTCCGATGGTACTCGATTGTAGCAATGGTTTCGCTATTCTCCGAAGTATTACGGATGTGCGTATGGTAAAGTGGGCGTCCTTATGTGGTGCGGAGTTTGCATTGCGTTCGCAATGGTTTAGTTTGCGATCCGTAGTGAATCAGGCCCAAAGTTTGAATTTGCACCTTTAACTTCCTGTGATTTGGAACAAAACTTAGGGCCTGATTCAGACCCACTCGCGAGCGGCTGTCCGCTCGCAAGTGGGTCGATGGTCTGCACTGAGCATGCGCACGACGGAGGGAGCTCCGTCGTGCGCATGCGCCAGACACGACGAGCGAAGGACTTTCCTTCGCTCGTTGTGTCCGATCAAAGGGGGCGTGCTGTCAATGTTGATTTACAGCACGCCCCCTTTGGTGGGCGTACCGGGGGCGTGCCTCCCTGACGGGGGCGTTCCCACGGGAACGCCTCCCGCCAGAAGCCGGCCCACTGACATCACTAGTGATGTCAGTGGGAGTGATTTTGGCTCTGATAGAGCCAAAATCACTCCGGAGCTTGCGGTTGAAAACCTCAACCGCAGGCTCCGGCTCGCAATTTCGATGGTCGCGATGGTCTCGACCATCGCGGCCATCAAAATGCACGCTCGTATAGCCTGTGGGTGGTGACCCACAGCTATACGAGCGTCCAGAAGGACGCTCCATTTTCATGGAGGCCGGCCCTCATTCAGAGCGTGCGCTCTGCTCAGAGCGTACGGCTCTGAATGAGGGCCTTAATATTAATTAGTAAGCAGTAAAGTTAACACCTTGAAATTTGTGGAACATGTTGATGTAATGTTGTAACATAAATTACACGTAACCAATATTGTTGGTTAAATCTTTTTTTTTGTAGCAATAAATAGTTTCTACTGTTCCCAAAACAGTATCAAATAATTGACTTCTTGGCATAGATCTTTGCATATTTCTACAGTTTTGGCTGTATATTGTACATTTATTTTGGGTAATAATTTTTGCATATAGTAGTAACCTTCTTGGTCTATTTATCATTGAATAAATTATTAATTATAACCAGCTTATAATACTGCATTGCCTGAGCAGAAATTTCACATGTGCAAAATAGGGGAGTCTTCTGCATCTTCCTAATATCTTGCTGCCTTGATCTCTCTCCGTCCGGTTTTCCCTGCACTGACTGTGACCTGTTATCTATCTGCAACTTGGTTTCCCCAGCACATTACCAAGTTTCTGTCTTAGCTACTGTACCTCAACTTTGCTTTGCAGTACTACCAAAAAACTCAACCGGGAATAATAATATACTGTACCACATATAGCGGCTTACCTATATAATAAAAGTAGTGAGAGATGCTCCCTTGCAATCAGAGCCATTTATGATATCTGACAGCAGTTTGTATATCACCACCTCACCTATCCCCCCTACTCTCACCTGGACCTGCTTCAAACTGGTTTTTGTTCCCTCCATTCCATTGAAACTACTTTCACAAAGGTCAGTGATGATTTCTTCACTAAAGGTTATTTGGCATGTCAGACAGCTTTTATACTCTGGACCACCCTCTCTTCAAATGCTCCATTTGTTCTTTCTCTGTGACGCTCTTCTCTCATGATTGGCCTACTAAGACTCCGCTGTCTCTTCACCTGACCCCACCTTACCCTCACCCTGCTTGTCGGTACCCCACAAGAGTTTGTTCTGGGACCTCTTCATTGGTTCCTGTAAACCTCCTCAGTTGGAGAGCTCATCACCTCCTTTGGATTCCAATACCACATATACAATATGCTGATGACACCCACATTAATCTCTCTTTTGACCTCTCTCCCTCCATCTTTTCTCATGTCTTTCTGCTATATCCTTCTATATGTCCCAATCCAAACTCATTGTATTCCCCTATCCAGGACCCCCTAACCTCCCTTCTCTTTAACCGTTAACTTCAACCTCACCTCTGTCCATCAAGTCTGCTGTCTGTGCGTAATCCTGGACTTCCCTTACTCCTTCACTCACCACATCCAGTGTATTTCACAATCATTCCGCTTCCACCTCTGGAATATCTCTAGAATCAGACCTCATCTCTCCATGGAGAGCACTGATACTCTCACCCATGCACTTGTCATTTCCAGCTTGGACTACTGCAAGCTTCTCCTTTTTGGTCTCAAAAACTCCTCAACTATAAAGCTCTTAATCACGCTAATCCCCCTTACATCTCCAACCTCATTTCTGTCCATACTTCCCTTCCGTTCTCTCTGCTCATCCACTGATCATGTCTCGCTTCAACTCTGATCACCTCAACTATCATTTCTCCAGTGCTGCTCGCTGTTCTAGAACTCTCTTCATCTTCCTATCAGACTCCAGTATCCACACCTTCAAATGCGCCCCTAAGACTCACATCTTCATAAAAGCCTATCAGCCCTCCACATAACTATACTCTACCCTTCTGATCTCCCACCTACCCTCTTACCCAGTCACCCTCCTGGTTGTGCCCCTCCCTTTAGACTGTAAGCCCTTATGGGTAGGGCCTCTTCCACCTGTTCTCTATTCCTAGCAATAGCACTGTCACTATAGAACCAGTTTCCCAATCTGTCATCCCCTACATTGAGTATGATCCTTTGTGTCTGCCCACTTGTTGGGTATGAGATGGCTGGTGATTTTCTTCTCCTCCTCCTTCAAGTGTGTTTTCATTACTTGCTTTTACTAGCCATAATGAGATACTTTACCATTCCTCTCTCATCCCCCAGTTACTGCACTCTACAGTTTGTTGTAGAATTTTGTTATGGTTTTCCTATGTATTGTTTATTTGTATTGTTTACCCATGCATGGCACTACCGATCCCTTGTGGTGCCATAAAAATAAAATATAAAAATAGGCCCACACTATGGTCTAATTTTAGAACTACACCCTCAGCGCAAGATTAACCCCAACCAATGGCCAAAAATAGCAACTCCACCATGATTGATGGGAAACTCCATTGTTAAGGCAGGGGTTTTAGCAGATTCCTTGTTAGCAAATGATTACATACAGTATATGTTCCCAAATGCACACACTCACAAATGCATTAAAATCCTTCAGATGTTATTTTTATTCTATACAAAATGATTTATTTACCTTCATGCCTCCATTCAAATAATTATACAAATGCATACATTTAAAGTGTTAAACTAGATTTCAGTTCACAGCTCAATCCATAGGAAAGTTGAATACAGAAAAGCAAAGCACCAACAAAATAGGTCTGAGACACTATTTAAAACAAAAACACCTTTTCATCAAAGTCTTGGAGCAGAGACTGGAATTATTATCCCCTGACAGAATTTTAATAAGTCTCCCTTTTACAGTGTCATAGGGCAAAATCACCATTGTACAGTAAAAGAAAAAATATATTTACAATACATACACATAAATACAAGAACAACACTTACATAAGATTATTTAACTTAGAACAGAGGTATTGCCTAAATTCTACTTAGTATATGATGCGGAGAGAAAACACAAGGGGAAAAAACTTAGGTGATTTCCATGACAGATTAAGTTTGACTGTAATCATTAAACCCCTTTTATTATAAAACAATAGCATTTCAGGCAAAGTACACCCTTCTTTACATTTGCTGGTGTTATACTTCCTCTTATCCACATTCATGTTTTCCATAAGAACTATATTGGTGAGAAGTTTTCAACTTTAATGCCAAACTCTACACAAAACACAACACTGCAGCTCACCCCCACCCCAAATGTTTTTTTTTTAATAATAACTGGTAAACACAGATCGTAATTTTATTTTTATTTTAAACCTTTGGTAGGCATTATTAAATATTAATTATTTAAAGGAAATCTATAATTATTTAACCATAAGTATATAGTAAGCAAAGCAGTTTAGCATCTCTTGTTCATATTTTGGATTCATATAACATTTATTATATTTACTTTTTATTATCCATTCAAATAAAAATATCTATAGATAAAGTTATAGTCTCTAAATTAAACCTAAGAAATGTGGGTATTCTGAGAGTGATTTAACCTTGGTGATGACATTGGGTCAATATATGGTTATTCATATGGTTTGATCTATTTAATTTTTATAAGGGACAATAAACAAATTAAAAAAAGGAAGTCAAACAGCACGACTGTGATAAAGAGCTTGCTTTAATACAAAGTAAAGCTGATTCTAAATATATCTGAAAAGGTGCATGAAACAATAGCAGCCAATCAGCAACTGGTGTTCTTTGATCAAATGCAATGTAGACAAAGCACCCATGTATGTTGATGGCTTTGCTTTAATGCACCCCTATACAGGCTTGTCTGCTTTTAATAACTATCCCTCTGTTACTACATCATTTTACTCTGAGTCCATCTTAAGGACCTCCCATGTTACCTGTTGCAGGACTGGCACCATCCTTGACTTGTATGTGGGAATGAATGTGACACTTGATAACCATGCTTCAGTCCATTCAGATGCCATAATAAATACACATACAGTACCCCCTGCTTATAAAAGATTGTAATTACCATCCAAGGCCAACTTCTGAAGGCATAGTTATTAAAGTGCGGGAACTATCACAGGTGTACAATACTACACTATATCCCAATTTGTTTCTGAAATATAATACTGACACACACAAGCCTGGAAAGGTAATATTACAAATATCATCAATTTAAAGACATGTAAGAAAATATTAAATAATATCAAAGTAAAGTCACAAAGTTGAAAAATAACTATGTTAATTGTTTAAAAAATATTTTTAAACAACTATGCATACATGTGGGATTCCTGGAAATACATAAATTTGCCCTTACTGTGCCTCCTAATACTGTATATGCATGTTATTTTATTTATTTATTTTTTAAATAACAAAAATAAGCAACATTTAAGACCATTGAGCAGCACTAGGCAAACAATGCACTTGTAATTTTACTACATTGTTTTGTTGTACTTATTGTTGCTGTTGTAAATGGAGTTACTAAGTGCTAGGAGGTTGTACGTATTTAATATATACATGAGTTTATTTCAATGAACAGAACTTGATAACTATGTAGCTTAAGCCGCGTGTCATTATTTGTGCTCTCTCAAACAAGTTCATTATTTGGCGCTTCATAAATGAACAATTATCTATACAGTTTAATTTGTGCTATGTAAGTTACCTATTGTCATGATTACAAAACATTACACAAAACTGTCTGAAGAATTAATGAAACATCATTATTGCAAAGTTGTGCCTCAGTGTATTAAAGAGCCATTTCCTTTCTACAGCCTCCTCCTGCCATCAAAAAACATCTGTGACCCTAGTTTTCATGATTTAAGAGTTAAGTAGCTTTTAGCAGTGTTCGTATACATGTTAATCATCAGTGGCACATAAGTATATAGAACATAAGCAATGTAATGTAACTGTTACAAGTAATATAAGTATGCTTTTCTAGGTCCCTAAGACAATGATAGCTAACATTTTATTTGTTACTAGCAGTCACAGCACATTTGTGTGCACTGGCTGTACCACGTTATTAAATAACCCTCATTATGTTTAAATATTTTTGCCCAGTAGAGCTATAGTCAGTGAAATGAGTGCTTTATTTCTCTGTAAATATAACCCATCCAGTATTTGCCAATCATTATGACTATATCCCAAGTCCGATAACTGCTTTGAGAGTCCATATTATATCCTTTCTTTTTCCTTAATGACTTACATTATAGCCAAAAAGTCCTCAATAATGAGCTTACTGACCCATAACCTGCAGTAAGTGATCTCTGTCTGGGAGCACATTACATTATTATCTATATTACACTCTTTTATTGTAAGGTATTACTGTCTGCTAATTGTTATTAATGGTAAAGTTTGCATGTGTTTGAGAGCTACAAATGAATACCGGTATTAATGTGCTTTTGTGCATATACTGAACTTCTCAGAAATATATTATTTCATGTCATTTAAATTGACGTGTAACTGCTACCAAATGTAAAAAGATATTAGTATGTCCTTATAACATCTTAAATATGCCAATCTGTAACAGTGAAATAATTTATACTCCCAATAACTACTAAATAACCCCCCAGATTTCCCAGACTTCAGTGCGGTAGTTAATGTTTTACTGAGAAATGCCACTGGTATTTTATCAACTAAAATAGGTGACTTATCATTTGTCAGTACACATTCTGAGTTATTACTTCTGAGAGCAGATACAAAGGGCTGCAATGCTGCCTCTCCTGCCACAATAATTCTCCTTTAATGACGGAAATCTATTTATAACATGTAAACATTATTGAATGGATTCCATTTGTGCTTGTAGAGGAGGGATATGACGTATACTAGGACACAGAAATATGTGACCTTAATTGAAACAAATGCGAGGGACACATTCACCTTGTCTAATTATAGCGATGTACAAATAGTACGGTATCTAACTTCTTCCACCCTGATAAATATTATATACATCACATACAATGCACGCCAGTCATTATCTGCATATTTTGCCTATAGCAGTGATCACTGATGTATACTAGAGAGAACTGTTCAATATGGACCATTATGTCTGCAGGTACAACATTTCACAGCAAAGAAGGCTATTGATACATTTTACAAGTATTGCTGAAGCATCTGTAAATTTGGTCATCATAAACATAAATTCGTGTTTGTTTTTTTTTTAGTTTACATAATGTAATCTCTACACCTGATGAATATAACTAATAAATGAATATGTTGGTTGCAGTGCCAGATTACCAAGTACATAAACCATAGACATCAGATTCACCAGTGGCGTAACTATAGAAGGTGCAGGGGGTGTGCTTGCTATGGGGCCCGGCGGCTTAGGGGGCCAACCAGCCCGGCAAGTGTCCCCGTGCACCCTCTGTAGCACAGCCGGCCAAGTTGCTGGTGCAACTGGAAACGCTGGTCTCTGAAGTGATCAGAGACTAATGACACCTCTGATCGCTTCAGAGGCCAGCGTTCCCAGTGATGCAGTGCGCAGGTGACGTCATGGCGTCACCCGCGATGAGAGGAGCCTGCGTCTGCTGCTGGATCTAGTCAGATCCAGTCAGCAGCATCTAAGAGCAGAGCTGACAACGTGGACTGGAGCATCAAGAGAGGTAATAACTGCATGGGAGAGGGGGCCACAGCATAAGGGGCGGTAGTAGGGGCATTAGTGGGGGCACATCATAAAGGGCACTGCATAAGGGGCTTTAATACTGGGGGCACTGCATAATGGGGCACAACTACAGGGAGCATTGCATAATGGGCACAACTACAGGGAGTACTGCATAATGGGAACAACTACAGGGGGCATTGTATAATGAGCACAACTACAGGAGCACTGTATAGGTAGACCTATGAGGGCCCCGAGGAAATCTTGCTATGGGGTCCCCATACCTCTGGTGACGCCCCTGAGATTCACATTACATGGCTCATCTTCTTTCAGCTGTAAGTTTGTAAAAAATGTTTGGTGCAACCTACGTACTGTTTATTAAAATGTTTGGTTGGTAAAATGAAAAACGTATTAGGAGAAAATTTGCGAGGGGCACCCTGAGATTGTGACTGCCTAGGGGCCTCCACAGGGCTTACTCCGGCACTGGTCAGCTGTAAGGGATAACTTACCTCCATAGTCCATACAGTAAATTATAAGACTCAGGAGATTCCTGACCATTAAAAAGGATGAGGCCAGAGTGCTTTTATACAGGTCAAGGATCTTCTAGGTAACTTCTACTACCTGTAGCAATTTATAGTAGAAGTACATTCAGGGTCATTACTATATGAGGCTACAGGGCCGGGAGATTATACATTGTATAGAATGCACTATGCCTGTAAGGAATATATCTTACAAATATAATTTAAAGATTGATCAAAGGAATTGGAAATAAATATATGTAACGCTAATATGTAGCATAGTACATATTACTAATTCCACACTTGACAGATCAAATAGTGTCAGTCAAACATTAGTAATTACTGTAGTCACTTTATACATCCATATGTTCATAAAAATGGTTCATATTGCAGCACGTCTGTCTTAACCCCATTGCCTGGTGTCCAAATAGTTAATCATTGTGATACAAAAACATTGAAAGGTCATCCTACTGTAGCTTCTATTACCACTTATTGCTATGTAAATAAAAGTAGACAAATATTTCATTGGAGGGTCACACCAATATATCACATTTGCATACACAAAAGACCATATATGATCTTAATATGACCTTTACAGAGTATGAAGAAAAAAAAATATTGTTTAAAGGAAAATCACAGTATATGTGCATATGAAATAATGCTGGCTAGCCAGAAGCATCAGCACCAACTGGCTTTCTTGGTCACTGTATGCGGCATATTGTGTTATTAATAAAACTAGTAAATATTGGAGAGCACTAAACACACATTACAATTAACAAACAATTAATGTGTGCTGTTGCTACTGTTATCAGACATGGTCCGCGAACAGCCCAATAATACACTTTTTTTTTTACTTCATGTATTACTCTTCAGAATCTTAAATCCTATACTATAAGCTTTAAGACTTTTAATGATTAGCAACTTGTATATATTAGTTGTCCCAAAAGAGGCGAGCCGCCCACATGCTATATATCAGCTTGCTGTTGTAAACTTCACTTATGTTGGGAGTTGTCCTGTGTGGGCTAAATCTCTAGCCAGGCATTCTGGCCCATGTGCTTCTTTCCCAAACATATGTCATGGGGGGAAACATGTGGGTGATTCTCAAAACTGGAATTGTTTTACTCTAAAAGGAGATGATAATTTGTTATATAAAATACACATTAATCTGTTTAAGCAACACAACAAATAGTCTGATACAGAATAAAATGAGTTATGTTATTTTACTATACTATATATATTTGAAACTGTGTCAATTAACCATTATAAATGATATTTTATGCCTGTATTTTGGCTTAACATATAGTATTTTTTTATTGTTATTTAGCTGACTTACAATTTACCTTGCTGATTAAATTAAATTAATTTATATACAACATTGGTTGCTGTATTGTAGAGTAGTCCGTATACAATGATGGAATTTCATAATTAATCCATTTATATCGTTCAGAATGACAAGATACAATGAAATAAACAGTATAAAACTTTCCCACAAACACCTCATCAACAATTAACAAACATACCATAAAATATTTCCTATAGATTCTAGAAATGATCTGTTGTGCTTTTGATTTTTCTTTACAATATTAAATACATAAGAGATTTTGGGGATCTTTTTACTAAGCTGTGTTAGGAGATAAAGTGAACGGTGATAAGGTACCAGCCAATCAGCTCCTAACTACCATGTCACAGGCTGTGTTTGAAAAATGGCAGTTAGGAGCTGATTGGCTGGTACCTTATCATTCACTTTATCTCCTAACACAGCTTAGTAAATAGACCCCTTTGTACCAAAGCGCCTATCGTTTACATTTTGTGCCCTGTGTTTTGCAGTGACTGGGGAAGAGAATGTTATATTATTTATTATCTTTTTTAGATGTTATGGGGGAAATAGTTTTCAATGCTAATGTTATCATTCTGTATTACACTCATGGCTCGATCCAAATACCCGTGATATGTAATCAGGGCAATGGCCGCACTTTACGGCAACCCAATATCGAATAAAAGTGCCTGCAGCCCCATAGGGCTCCAAGCACATGTATGCGAATTCGGGCTCGGAGCAGGCCGCGAGGGGTGCGATATGTAGTGCCATGCCGGCGTTTTAACGCAGTGGCAATGGCACATCACACCCATCGCAAACAAATGGATTGAGACCTTAATGTTACTCTTGTAAAAAAATTACTTGATTTAGCTATTTAGAATTACAGCTGTAATCAACTAGGAGGAATTATACATAAACTGCAAAATCTCAGAGCAAGAATATCTCCACTTAACACGAGCACACTAAGCAAAACTTCAAAACAACGAAACACATGTACCTGATACGGGTTTTAAAAGTCTAATGTACCAACAAATACAAGCTAAAATAAATTGCATTGTCATTTATTTTAGGACAGTAACCCTATATATCCCTATGTGCTGTGTGGCTGGCTTGTTTTATGTATGTACACAAAGCATACATACAGTAGCAAAGCTGGATCCCTGGCATAACCATCAATTCTTGTTTGGCATTCATTAGAACCACAGTGCCTGTGCATTTTCACTAGAATAATATTGCTTGAGAATAAACCAATACTATAATCAGGAATGAGTGCACTTAATAATGTATAATACACTTGGTACGGTAATGCCTAGTTTTAAGATATGGGGCTAAATGTAATAGGGTGCAGGGTTTAGAAAATGTGAGAGTTTTCTCACACTTTATAAACTCACCCAATGTAACTAATAGAGTCTGAGAACATGCAAACTCGGCCAATGTAATAGATTCTGAGAACATACAAACTCGGACAATGTAATAGAGTCTGAGAACATGCAAACTCACATGTTTTTAGACTCAAAAAATTCTCCCAATTTAAACTCTCATCCAGATGTTTTCCCATTTTGTAGATAAAACTCGGCCAATGTAATAGAGTCTAAGAACATACAAACTCGGCCAATGTAATAGAGTCTGAGAACATACAAACTCGGCCAATGTAATAGAGTCTGAGAACATACAAACTTGGCCAATGTAATAGAGTCTGAGAACATGCAAACTCGGCCAATGTAATAGAGTCTGAGAGCATACAAACTCGGCCAATGTAATAGAGTCTGAGAACATACAAACTTGGCCAATGTAATAGAGTCTGAGAACATGCAAACTCGGCCAATGTAATAGAGTCTGAGAGCATACAAACTCGGCCAATGTAATAGAGTCTGAGAACATGCAAACTCACATGTTTTTAGACTCAAAAAATTCTCCCAATTTAAACTCTCATCCAGATTTTTTCCCATTTTGTAGATAAAACTCGGCCAATGTAATAGAGTCTGAGAACATACAAACTCGGCCAATGTAATAGAGTCTGAGAACATACAAACTCGGCCAATGTAATAGAGTCTGAGAACATACAAACTCGGCCAATGTAATAGAGTCTGAGAACATACAAACTCGGCCAATGTAATAGAGTCTGAGAACATACAAACTCGGCCAATGTAATAGAGTCTGAGAACATACAAACTCGGCCAATGTAATAGAGTCTGAGAACATGCAAACTCACATGTTTTTAGACTCAAAAAATTCTCCCAATTTAAACTCTCATCCAGATGTTTTCCCATTTTGTAGATGAAACTCGACCAATGTGAGAGATTACTGCTAAACTCTCACATTTTCTAAGCTCTCACCTTATTACATTTGGCCCATGGTGTTTTTGATACAGACATATATACCTTTTTAAATATTACAAAATAGATCCCAATGCATATAAATTACAGGCATTCATTTGCTTTAATACTGGTATTGTTCATAATTTATGTATCAACCTACTGAGATCTTCTATTCCTGCTCTCTCATTCAGTACAGCCACTGCAGACACAGGAGATTGCCATACGTCTGTGACAAACAGTGGGGTAGTGAAGCAGATAGTACGTTGCTTCATTGTTAAAAGCTGGTGAATTTTCCCTTTTTCTTACATGAAAAATTTGTGACATATAGAACAAGTACAAAATATACTCGATCTGTAAAGGCCAGGCTCCGAAACATTTCTATTCACATTTTATATCTTTATTATGCTTTTTCTTTTTTTCTCTTTGCCTTATGCAGCCTTTTTAAACGTGACGCGTTTTGGGGTTAGGGTTTTAATATCTAATATAGAATATTTAGACAAAGGCCTCCTGTGACGTGGTAAAAAATGCAGTTTAACTTGATCTATAGTAAATCCATATAAGACAGTCATTATTGCTCTTTAGCAGCAAGAAGTGCAACTGTTCCAGTTTGTGCTTTCTGATTCCCCCAAAATCCCTACTGGGGTGGGGGGGGCATACTCCGCCATTGACCGTTATGTACATAATACCTCAAAGTGTATTACTTAAATCTGTGACATAGAATACTGAGAGACTGTGCAATCGATTTGTGATGTATAAATACGGGGAAATATAAGAAGGCTTTAGGCAAGGCCAAGTCAATTCACAAACACAAACAGTACTTCACTTAAGATACCGGCCTAAATAGTTTCACAAACAACAAAGAAAGTGAGAAAAAAAATCAGAATACTCAAAGAAGGAGTATGATGTTTTTATGCCCGCTTCATTTGATGGAAATTATGAGTGACACCTCATTACCATCGCAGTTATTGCAAAATCCCAGGTTCCGATGACGGACACTTGCCCGAAGTAGCTAAAGTTGCCGTCAGTTTTTCTTATACATGTACCTGTAGTTAATAGTCCACGATTTCACTGTCACTTTACAAAAACATGTCCCAGCAAAAACAAACAAAAACTATCATTCAATCCAAGAGCTTAAAAACAATCTACGATACATATTTTTTTTTTTTAAATTAGGAGAAAATCTTTCAAAAACATCTGTCCGTATATAAGTGAAATGTACAAGAGAAGCTATTTAAAGTGATGCAGGTCAAGGCCTATAAAAAGTGCCTGTGTCCTCAGTGTGAATGTTTCTGGGTCTGAGGTATGGCCATGTACTGGTGATTCCATGTTTAGAGGAGATTCTTTAGAGAAGCATGGCACTTCCTGTTTTATTCCTTCACTTTGCTTCACATGTGGGCATCCTGCTTCCGTAACACTGTTGGTGGGATTCAGCCCTGCTGAATACATTGGGAAGAAAAGAACCAGCTTTTCCGCATGTTAGGACGGACTTTGGGCTCAGACCAGCATGTGCCTCCGACGATGCAGCGCTAAGTGATCAGAACGGGAGAAGCTGCGGTCACAGTCTGCGCATTTGAATGGCTTTACTCCCGTATGTTTGCGGTAATGCCGTGTCAGTTCATCTGACCGTGCAAACTTCCAGGTGCATCCTTCCCAGGTACACATGTACGGTTTTTCTCCTTTGTAAAATTAAAAATAAAAAAAAGGTGTTATTTGTATTCAAAATAAACATTGTTTCAACAACATGGTCTAACATCTTTTTAATAATTTCTAATTAACTGGGGAAGACAGGCCCAATAATTATAAGAAACAGCTTTTGCTGTAAACCAATCTGTGAGTTTGTACTTAAGAAATAAGCCCCATCAATGTGACTCATTCTGATAATGTTCCATACTGGAATACACAACTATACTGTACATGAGTATCATTTCATGCAATCTATTGTAGGGTTCACCACGTCAGATTTCATTTTGCTTACAATTAATAGGTGTTAAACCTGCCTTCACAACCCCAACACAGCTACTACAGCTGTCATAGCTGCTGTAAATCCAACCTATTACACGTTACAGGGTGCAGTTTAAAAACCATTTTATTGTTACATTTCAGTTTATATGACAGGAGAGTGTATATGACCTTGGCTGCATTTCTGTGTTATATGAAGCATGATGTCATTGTAGGGGACTCTCAGAAATTACAACCCTTGACCTTGGGTTGCAAGCATAGGGGGCCAATTTATTAACTAAATTCTGTTTTTAAAACATGTGGAAATAACTGTTTCCGCATGTGTGAGGCAGAATTAAGCAACCTTGCTATTTAACAAAGACAGAAAAGATCAAATGCACAAATACCCCTTTGACATCGCTAATGGCAGGTCACTCGGGCTCTGTGCACGCATCGATCCCAGGTGCGACCCGCCTGAGACCCCTTTCAGACTGGCGGCCCGACCTGGCACTAATGCCGGGTCGATGATGTCACCTCCACCGCTGCTGATCTGGCACTTGGAGATGCGATAATTTACAAGCGCCAGCTCTCCCTATGCAGTGAATGTCTTGACCTGGGTTCCCTGTTCACACCGTGCCGTGAGCTGGGTTGAACTCATGCTCAACCCTGCTCACTACCAGAGTTGAAATGCAAGGTGACTTGTTCCAGGTTATTACAACTGGCACCTTTTACACTGCGCTGTAACCCAGGTTACTACTCATTCGTTATTTGATGGCAGTGTGAAAGGGGTATTATTTAATAGTCATCTACTTATATAAAAGTGACAAATGGGTATTTTTTATCAGTTCTATAACCTTAGTGTTATCTGACTGGTTGCGGTCAGATAAATTCTCTCAAGTCGATCTTTATATTGCAATACATACTCACAGCAAATCAAATTGGTGGCTAAATATAAATAATGAAAATGTTTTGCTCGGATTTTATAATCTTTAAGAAATATAAGTAAACCACTAAAAGAGTCTGAAATAAAGCTGCCCTAAAATACATTACTGATAACAGAGCCGTTAATTCATTTATTAAACTATAGTGTCTATCACAAAACAATTCTGTTTTCAAAATGATGAAAAGTTTCAATAATAACAAAATGCAGAGGAATTGGAAATATTTTCTCTGTTCTCCAATGATCTTTCTTCACAGAAAAAATAAATAGAAGCCACTATATATGTATGATTCAATTGAAATAACAAAAATGAATGCTTCCAGAAACTTTCAAAAGAACACATTTTATTTTAGAAATTATTTCCCTCATTACCATATATTGTGAAACAAGTCCCACATGTTTATACATTTCTAACCAGGGGGTTTGATCATGGCAAAAATGTGGTGTGGCTGCTCCCTGGTGGGCTATAATAAAATACATAAAAAGTTTTAAAAAATGATGACGGGTGTAAGGCACAAGTGCATTTATTTCCACATTTTCAGAAGCGCTGGATACCGTGTGTCATCTCTTCATAGTGAATTACACTGTGACCTACTGTATGTGCTGATGCTGAACTGTCGTGGATGCAGCGGACGCATAAAATGGCTGCACAATTGTACAGATGGCTACTAATGTATTCCCAAATCTCAGAACAAATCTAGATCACTCAAAGACATCAGTTATTTCACCCAAAGACAGTGGTTATTAGCCAGTGTCTTTGGGTGAAATAACTGATGTCTTTGAGTTATCTAGATTTGTTCTGAGACAAATCTAGATCACTCAAAGACATCAGTGGCTAATAACCACTGTCTTTGGGTGAAATAACTGATGTCTTTGAGTGATCTAGATTTGTTCTGAGAATTGAGGCTATTACACATCCACTTATAGCACACAAGCATGTCGTCTCCGGCAACCAGATGCTACCAAACCGCTGTCATTGGGGTCTCAGAGTTTTTCTAACATGAAACAAATCAACAGTGATTCATTATAATCCTTTCGGGACTGATTCAAAGTCCTACACTGCTGCCACCGCTTTAGCGTCTTTTACCGTAGTCGCGTCTGCAACTGTGCTAATGCTAGTAGCAGCCCTTTCCTTGATGTATTGTTCACAAACTGGGACAGCCACTTTGTACTGGGACAGCCACTTTGAGCGTCTTTAAACGCAACCATGGTCGCACCGTCAAAACGTGCACCAGCCCCATGCTAGATGCAGGATCTTCATCAGAGTATGGCCTCCAATGTGAGCAAGTAAGCGTCTGAGAGCCAGATTCTGAGTTCAGCGCTATGCCAATGTTCATGCAGTTGAGCGATTATCGGTGGTTTGCGAATGTGTCACACCTGCATTGCGCATGCCTCTGTGCGCACTCACAGTGTAATGCATGCATTATATGAGATTTTATGATTAATGCACACACACAGTAGGAGAAAATAGCTGAACTACATGAACATCAGCGCTGTGTGCACCTCAGAATCAGCCCTTACAGCGAGGATTCATTTGCAGAATGTTTTATATATGAGCCACCACATTATTATAACTGGGGCCATAGGATATGGCTTGCTGGCTGATTTTATAGTTGCAATCTTTATTTAGAAGAGTCAATACCACAACAACATAGCGACATTGTACCGGTACCACGTATCTCTCCTTTTACTCATATTGTTCTTATATAGACTTGTAAAACTGTAGTTTTAAATCTTCAGTGGTTAATGATTGAGTTAAATACCTATAAATGATTTATAAAAAGATCATGTTCTACAGAAGTTCTCTAAATTATATTGATTTACCATGCTTACCATGCTTACATATTCTCCACCTGCATGTGCATTGTGTTACACAGTATGCTCTGTAATAATGGCAGAGTGAATAAAAGGTTTGTAGCGTATAAAGGTGATCTATATGAATCACCACTCTGTAGGTTAAAACCACACTATTTACATATACACCCACATACTTGTTGAATGCCTGATCCCAAAACTATGACCATTGACCATTATTGTGGAGTTGGTTCCACCTTGGTTGCAGCAACAGCTTCTTCCCTCTTCTAGGAAAGACTTTCCACTATATTTTGAAACATGGCTGCAGGGATTAGCATCCATTATGCCACAAGAGCAATAGTGAGGTCGGGCACTGCTGTTGGGCGATAAGGCCTGTTTCACATTAATCAAACCAATTCATTCCAAAGGTGTTCAACGGCTCTAAGTCTGATCTCTGTGCACCCAGTTCAATTCTTCCCCACCAAACTCCGCACACCAATTTTCTAATCTTTACAAATTGATTTGTTGTCAAGGTCGCATCTTATAACAGTGCCAAGATGAAAGTTACTAAGCCTCTCCGTACAACCCATCCTACTGTACTGCTAGCGTGATTGCATGGCTTAACTAGACGAGTTATTAACACTATTTTTTGCCATGTAGTTTGTATGTATGAATGTATATGTATGTGTATGACTATGTATGTATGTACAGATGTGTCCTCATACACCTAGCCTCAATATGTCATGCAGCGCAACTTGCCTGGCGTAAGTGAGCCACCAGGTCCCGTGCTACTCTGCTAGCGTTGGGCGTCTTTCTTTGCCAAAATTTGATGTGACTAGAACACACCAGCAGACTGTGCTGATTCATTTGATATATGACACTTGTATATCTGTGTGCACCTGAGTAAGTATATGAAGCACAACGGAACTTGGAATGACAAAAGCTGGGCTGCTACATTGTAGCACTTCGTACACAGATTCAGGGACTCAGTCGCGCACAGATAAACAAGTGAATCAGCACAGTCTGCTGGTGAGTTATGACTTAGACGCCCGGCGCTAGCAGAGTCTCAGGGGAGACGCCGAGAGGAGCTTTTTAGCACAACTGCAGCAAAGATGTATAAGGACACATCTGTGTGTGTGTGTGTGTGTGTGTGTGTGTGTGTGTGTGTGTGTGTGTGTGTGTGTGTAGTGTGTGTGTGTGTGTATATATTGAAGAAGAGAGATTACTTGAAGCCAATTTCTTTAAAAATATATCATGTATGTGATGCGATGTATTCATGGACAGACAGTGACCATGCTAGCAGATGACAAATAAATGGGGTTACATATTTATACACATCCTACTATAATCCTATTGGCCACATATGACATGGGAAGTTATGTAAAAGGAAATAATCTCTAAATTATAACTATAGTAAGCTATAGTAAGCATTTCATATATGGTGAAAAACAGTTTTGTGTATAGAATTATATGCATGTCTATGTTTCTGCTGGAGTAAAATAGTGCTCAGCATGTGAATTCTCATATTTACTGTATATTATAAACTACCAGTTTTGGACCTGTCTTATGACAGTCCCTGGTCCGAACCCTTCTCTGTCCCATCTTTATCCCCCTCCTGCTATACTTACGGTTCCTTGTAGCAGGTTCTCCTCCCCGCTGTCATGTCCCCGTTACTGTCAGTGGGAGAAGTTAAGTGCACTCCCCAGAGCCCACTGCACATGACTAAGACATGACATTCATTCTCATTATTAAAATAATATATTATTTACTATGTATATATATATATATATATATATATATATATATAATAGAACAGTGTAAAGCCAGCATTCCACATGTAAAGAAACAACAGAGACTCCAGACAATACTGTATCAGTTAAAGTGGAATGGACTGAGACGCTGATAGAGTATTGTTTGGAGTCTACATTTAAAGGTCCAGTGAGTGCCGCAGCTGTTGTTTCCATATATATATATATATATATATATATATATATATAATGTAACATTATATTTCCAATTCTAAAATTTCCCGATGTTAATTTTTCAATTATGCATTAATGTTTAATTACTTAATGTTTAATCCCTTGAAAATCAACTGAAGATAATAGTTGTTTTATGTGATCTAGGTATATACCGAATTTAAAACATTTGAGTTGTTGTACATCTCTGTAAGATGTATGATAAATCGTTGCCAACTGGTTGTAGACAGTCATATAGAGATAAACATGTATATTGACAAAGAGCAGTTAGGCTATTACTTGTACTTCAAGACTCATTATATACTTTGCATACGTATATTGTGGAGATGTTCTTAGTGTACTTAGAATTATGAAGTATAACATAAGATCTCTTATGTCATCCCAAATATGCTTTTATAGCCATCCATAAAAGACAAAGGGGTTAGTCAAAACTCTACACAAAGCCAATGTCTTGTTTTACAATAAAAGTTTGGTTTCGGTTGCATTAAACACATTAGCTTTGTTTAACATATGTGCGGTTACTGTGTAATAAAAGCAAAGGCAAACAGAGGCTGTTTCTTAGACCTGTTTCAGCAAGGAAGTATACAATTCAAATGACTTTTAAAAATGATTCTAAAATGCCTAACAACCAATACAAATACAACAGTTAACCTTCGCCTGGCACCAATTTACATGCACCCAAAAACACACAGTGTTTTAGGTTCTCATGCCTGCCACAATAGAGAACATAAAGTAGCTGAACAGACCTAAGGTGACTGTCAATTTTAATGATGTTCTAAGTAGTAAAATCTAGTCACACACAAAGATTTGGCTCTTGGGCAGGGAGTCACATAACTACAGTGCACAAAACATTGTTAATTACATTTTGGGCCAATGCCTAAACCATATGAAATCATAGAAATGTACAGGAATACCTGCAGGTCTAAAAAGACTAGGATATAATTATTAAACTTTAGAAATGAAGAAAATAAATGTCAGGTCTCTTAAATAAGTAATTGATCGTGGCTTAAATTAAGTTTTATGGGGGAACACAAAGCAAAATGTTTGCCTGTTCTAATTATGTTAGTAACAAAAATTATACAGCGAGAAAATGTATTTGCATGCCATCTACGTGAAGTCATTTATGTCATAGCTTATTAATTGTCCATTTGTCTGACATTTAGTAGCATTATTACGAGCAAGTCTGCAATGCAAAAATGCACAATAACTTTTTCCCTCTTCTACCTGGTTTAAGCTCTGTTCACATTCACTTTACTACTCAGCTTGTGTGCAAGACCAAGGGGCTATTTACTATTTATTAGAGTTTTCCCCCCCCCAAAAAAATCCACTTCTCAATGTTTAGGACCGAATTTTCAGTGCTATATAACAAGACTTGGACTCTGGAACAGTAGCATATATCCCATTGTGAAGTCTTTCATGCCAAAGACTTCACTTCCTAGATTCTCAATGCTAGTGGAGAGGGATCCGAAGATCCCTCTCCAGTGATCCTGTAGCTGGTAGACTTTGATAAATAAGCTAGTTATTTAAATCATATGGAAACTGCCCCCAAGACAAGTTCTCCAAAAACTTTCCAACTGACTGTCATGTAACATTCTCTCACAAATGAAATTCCATGCAGTGAAGATGCAGTTCATCATCAGTGACCATGAGTAATGAACAATGCCACACCTTGTACTTGACTATAACTTAACCTTTTGAGTGCCATCATGGTATGATTTATGATAATGCCTTTCCCACACTCAGGAGACCTCTGTTTACATCCTACATCATATTGTAATAGCTCCCTCACTCCCACAGCTTTACATATTGACACAGATGTTTACATACACACATATATATGGACACAATATATTTAATAGGCTTCATTTATTTAGTTAAAGTTTCTAAGGGAAAATATTTAATATTTAGTATATTAATATAAAATATATTTATTAATATGAAGTTTTTACCCTATAGAATACAAAAAAATAAATGTAAAATGTATTTTACTCAGGTAGGATACTATCAAAGGGGTATCTATCCTCTCCGGAACTAAAGACAGTAATATCTATAAACCCCTGGCAGTGAAGGGTCTTTGATGCACAAAGATGGTTATTTCCATGTCTATTTTTTCCATGTAAAGTAATTACCCTTATTTCACAAGCTGCTGAATGCGATCATCTTTATCGCACCAAAGACCTTAAAACATAGCTCCAAATATACTATATTTCTGAATTGGCCCCTTCAAAAGGGGAGTAAGATTACATTGCATGGGGGAGGTGACTGTCTTGGGCGATAGGTCGTCTCCCCCCTAAATCCACCGCAAACTTGCAAAGTGCAGCAGTATCAGTCATATCTTCCAACATACTACAAAGTCAAGACAAAAGTCCTGAGTGGCAGGATGGCGTGACAGGCTACTAGCATAGGGCCTGTCCCAGCTATATACAGGCAGGTGGATGGTATTGTTAAAAGAGTAACATGTGCAGCTGCCTAAATGTTACAAAATATTACACATTGCCTACTTTTACACCTAGCCTTCTGATTGGTCACGCCTTACATGCAAACTATGCACAATAACTACACTACATTCATAACTGCAGCCAGGAGTGGTAGACAGAAAATCTGGCTGTCATCATGGGTACAAGCAAGTTTGGGAACATAGTATTTGTATGCAGGTATAAATAAACAAGAATTGATGGGTGACATTTTCACACCCTCTGATCAGGCTGGAGACTGACAGATTTTATTTTAGTGCAGCAGGTTGAGTTAATGGGTCAACAACATATAATTCTATTTACCATGAAGGATAACATGAATGAATGCTGTAATTTGCCTTGCAGTTATAAAAACATTGTTAATGAATCTTTTATAAATGAGAGATTAAAATAAAAGGTTTCCAGCGCCAACCTTTATCCTTCTACTTATTGTGGTTGCTCTTCCTATTTGTGTCTTTCTGATTTAACAAAGGAGAACAATTCTTGAAACACACCCTATTTGTAATATTACAGTTCAACCGTTGCTGGTTATTTAGCACCAGCAATTTATATATACAATATATACACACAGAATATCTGCCTGAGCAATATAGTTTTGGCCCACAGGCTGTTTGTTCCAGATTTAGCACCGTGATTTACAGATATGACATATGTCAGCGGTATATACTTTATACTGTATTTGTATACTACATAAGGTAAATGATAGTGCACTCCAACCAAAAGAAAATACAGCTCCATATCGGTGCTGTTCTCCTTTTGGTGGTGTAGTGTAAGTACTGAGTGTTGAGACATAAAGGATTGTATTTTCACAATGTTCTGTATTGTAGTGGAAGAGTCATGTCTACTAAGTACAACCACTTCTATAATATTTTACAATTACTTCCAAAAAAACCCCATAAACAAAACACAAAGGTGAGATTTAATTCTCTGTGATGCCCGCGAAGTGCCTCCCAGCATGATCAGGTGATGGCAGTAGCATTGCTAACTTTCTTTCGCACCCTGCACAAATGCCCAGGAAAGTTAGCAATGTAGTATACAGTCATGTGCACAACCGAAATGTCTGTGGCACCACTTCCAGAGCACAAGATTTTCACTCCTTCATGGTAAGGTCACATGTAAAATGTTTGTTGTGTGTGTATTCAAACGGGCAAAACTTTTTATTTACTATTCCCCACAAAATAATGATATATAGATAACAATTCAGCTCTCCGTGACCTCCCCACAGTTTTATCCAATTGCAAAACCCACTGATACTCATATTACAATATGTTCTCCTGGGCATAAGGATAACAAATTTGTATACGTTATACAAAGTTTGGCACAATTCTAGGGACCTACAGTAGGTCTAAGGGCGAATATATTTTATTCCTAAATTATGTTCTTTCTTATGTTATAACACCACTGTACATGGAGATAACATATGCAATAATAATAATAATAATTAGCAGTACAGGGTGGTGGTGGCGAGGGGAGGGGATTGGCATCATCTGAGATGGTTGGGGAGTAATTCATTCTGTGTGACAGTCACAAATTGTACATGCATGTCACACACTAGGATCTATGCTGTACAAAAATCAGGATAAAGATAGGGAAGGAAGCAACTTAATATCAATATATAATGTTTAAAAATAGTAATATTTACTTTTTCCTTCATGTTTCTAAATTACTTTTAAGAAAACATTTGTTGTGCCTTGTACATTGCTTAAGCTGCTATTAAATCTGATAGTGTAAGTGGTAGAAGGGATCCTACACTGACTTGTGGTTCCTAAAGGTGCCCACACACATAACGATGTCCTCACGATACGATTTTATGGCCAATTTCCTCATGAACTTTCACGGGAGCTCCCTTGCCGTCGTGATCACAATTTGGAGTTAAAAATGTCCAATCTGACTTAAGATCTATCTTGCAGCCAATGCATTGTATCCCAGATTGGCTAATCTGCCCTGCAGCACGGCAGATCAGAAGATGCGATATACGACGAGCGGGGACGCGCATCGGCATTGTGCTCGTGAGTATAAACTCACGATTTGTACTTTTTTTACCCGATTCGTCGTCACGATTCATCGAAATCGGCCAAATCGTGTAAAATGTCGCTATGTGTGTGGGCACCTTTACACACCTTTTTTATTTTTATTTTACATTAGGTGTATTTTTATTGTTTTTTATATTTTAATAAAACATACAACATGCAGCTTCTTATCTAGCAGCTAACTAGTCCAACGAAAACAGGTCCTGATTCTGAGCCGCACGCTACTGCGCCACGTTACCACCCTTTGCCATAGTCACGTCTGTGAGTGTATGCTAATGTTAGTATCAGCCCTTCCCTGGTGTACAAGGCTGTGTCTGACTGAGCTGGGACACCCACTTTTTACATCTTCAGACGCTGTAATACAGCTTTGTGCGTCTTTAGAAGCAGCCATTGGTCGTACCGTCCACACTTGCGCCAGTCCTGGGCTAGGTGCAGATTTTCCGTCACAGCATGGCCTCCAATGTGAGCGATTGAGCGGCTGTGTGCACAACCATTTCAGTGAAACACCTGATACACTCCCATAAAGCGCCCATAAGAGGGACCATTTGTGTGTATCTGAATAGCCACCTCCCTGTCACCGCCCAGCACATATCTCATACATTTCTAATGCAGTACATCTCAATTGCAACTGCTCCTCTGTGCGTACAGCTGTGTCCTTATACATCGTGCCAAACAGTCCCTCTGGGCGTGCCTGGTCCCGTGCTACTCTGTTAGCACCGGCATTTTCTTTGTGTTCTTTTTTTGTAAAAAATGCGTCTTAGGCCCGTATTCAATTTGGAACGAAAAGCCAGAATCGGCGAAAGAGTTTCGCCGATGACGTCATTTCGCCAGGTGGAAAATATCGCCGTATTCAATTTGAAAGACTTTCCGCCTAGGCGGAAAGCCAATACAATGTAAAAGGTAAAAAAGTTTCGCCTATGAATAGCAGGCGGAAAAAAGTGCAGAATTGGGGTTTTGGGGTGCAACATTGCTGGAACCCCCGTGCAGCCTTCAGACAGTCCCCCAAAGGTAAATTGCATCAAAATTTTTGCAAAAAAACACTTAAGAACACCCAAAAAAATCACTTTAAATTTGGAGGCGGGAAAAAAAAATTGGGGAGACAAAGATAAAAGCTAGCTAACTACATTCCAGGGGGTCCCCAAGTATGCCCCAGGTGTTTTTTTCATTGCAGGTGCTTGCGGCAGGTGGATTTTTCACAATTTTTTAACCTTAGCTTCAGCAAGTTTAAAATATGCTGGCTCCCATTTTCAAGCACCCCAAATTTGCTGGGATAAGTTATTTTCTGCAAAAAAAACCCCTCCAGAATACTATTCTTCACCACTTATACAAAAACGCTATTTAGCAGCTATTGAGCCCGTTTAAAAACACCAAATACTTTCAGCAAGCCAAATCGGGGAGTATCATAGGGAACCCCCATGTTAGAGCATCTTTTGAGGGGTGTCAGGATGATTTCCCCAAATCTGACATGATTTTCCGCTTGTTTCAGTTTCGCCGGGTCCCGTTTTCGCGTACTTTCAAATTGAATACCGGGATACGCGGGCACGTGTGCAATACTTTTCCGCCTGTAAAACAGGCGAAGTAGGCAGAAAGTCCGGGAGGCGAAAAAGTATTGCGGATGCGGATCAAATTGAATATGGCCCTTAGTCGCAATGTGTTGCGATTAGGATGCATGGCTAATTTTTAAATATTGTGTTACTCTTTATTAAAAACTAGCTGTTCTCTGCGGCTTCGCCCACGATGAAATCGCTTCTACCAACCATTTTTTTTAGTATTGAGGTGCTCTAGTTGTATTGCTTTGCACAGGGGCCTTGTCGCAGGAGTGGCTCATGTGACCAGCAGCACTATACAGACTGGTGGCAGCAGTACCTCCTCCCACCACTCACACCAGTGTCACTGTGCACAGACTGCTATGTAGCCTATCCTATACAAGTGAATTCAGGCCCAAAGCACCTCTCCCCCCATCCCTTACCGGACGCGTGCATGGTGCCACACCTATCTCTTGCATTGATGATGTCAATAAATTTTGTTTTTTGTTATAGCTCAACTTTAAGTTGATTGATTGAAATTAAACAAAGTGCAGGTTACTTCTAGGTCTTTCCTCTATAAAAGTTGCAGTTTTCATGAAAATCGGTTCAGTAGTTGTTCCACTAACTTGAAACAAACAGACACAACATTCTTATTGTATATAGATAACATCACTGATATAACTGATCTATTCTTTAATTTAAACTGGTCTTGCTAATGTAACAAGACCAGCATGTCCCAGCGGTGTTTCTTGCTGAGCATTCATCAATGACAATCCTGTTTTTTTTTATCACAGTGTATCTCACGATTTAAACTCACAGTGCTGTTTCTAGGTGCATAGTAAAGGCTTTGGAAATTATTATATTATTATAATTATTACTAATATTATTAATAATCTAATAAAAATGTTTATTTACATTTAAAAGTTATGCAACACACACACACACACACACGGGCGTAACTATGTATTTGAGGGCCCCATAGCAAATGTTTGTAAGAACCCCTATGTACCATGCAATGGAGATAAATGTATATAACACATGTAACTTTGACAAGGAAGATTGGCCCCCTCAGCTCTGGGCCCCATAGCAGCTACACCCCTTGCACCTATGGTAGTTACGCCTATGCTCACACACACATACTGTACATATTAACAAACTTTAAAAGAACATTGTTATCTAATCCACTATGAGCTAACATGTTCTGTTTCCTAGGCACTGAAAACTGCATGTTCCTATAATAGAGCTTTGGAGAGATATGCAGTCTCCTGATCGTTGACATTCTCAAAAGTGATATTTTTATTTAAAAACAAAATTGTTTGATAGACTTGATGTGACAATTCTCTAAATGACGGAACAGATTTTGTGAATTTACTAACACAATTTTTTGTCTTTGAAACTTGATTTGATTTAGGACAAATATTATTAACTAGTCAGCAGCTCGTCAAAATGAGCACTGAAAGGGGTCACTTTTCGGTCATTACTGCTCGGCAGGTTGGGGGGCTGCGAGTAGAAATGTCAGCATCGGCGGCTGTGTGCGCCCAAACGGAGCAACAATTGCCCCATAGCGGTGAGGAGCAGTGTTAGCATTTTATACATTATTATTTTCTTCCATATACATTAATAGGAAAATGTAACAACTGAACAGCATTAAACTATATGCCCACCCTCCCACAACTAGCAGAAATGTGGGTGCAGTTAAAGGGGATGGTACGGGATGCCGGCGCTCGGGATCCAGGTGGTCAATATCACGACGTCGGCATCCCGACAGGGTTAGGATACTGACACCTGTTGGTAGATATCCTAACCCTCCCCCTCTCCCTACCCTAAACCTCCCACCCCGATGCCTGAACCTACCCTCCCCCAGTGCCTAAACCTAACATCCCCCTCTCCGCACCCTAACCCTCCCCCTAGTGCTTAACCCTAACCCCTAACTCTCCCCCCAAACCCACTACATACCTTTGGGATGCCGGCAGTCAGGATGTCGGTGGTGGGATTCTTACAGGTGTCGGGATTCCGGCGCGGCCATCCCCTGCGCCAGAATACTAGACGTACCCCAGTTAAAGAGCTTCCCTCATTCCAGAATGCACCATATCTTCTCTCCATAGTAATACTTTCAAATAACTTTCAAACAACACAGAGAGGGTTTCTGATGCAGCATTGGGTAGTGTTGAGAGCTGCCAAATAACTGTAAACCCCCCCCCCTTTTTTTTTTCTAATTCATAATCAAAATGAGTTATGTTTTATTATACTGTTATTACCTGCTATCAACATTTAGCTACATATGTGATAAATAAACCATTACATAGTTTACCCCTAAAGGTTGGGTCAAAATGGACTTGGGCTAAATAGGCACCAGATTTACACTTTCTTGTTCCTTTTTAGCCCTATAGATTACACTAGAAGTCATTTACGAAAGGACTCCAGAAACCCAAGTACATGTGACAGTTGCATCTATTGTAGGTCATTATAAATAAAGTAATTACAATGTACCATACTGACACATGTAATAAACACAGTTACTATATGTCCCCACTGACGTGTTTAATTCAAGACTCCATGAGGCCTGACCAAGCAGTATTTCAGTAGTTGGTACAAGTGAGGGGCACTGTTCCTATTACACGCACTTCCAGCCAAATCTGCAAAATTAGGAGCAGATTTATTTTATGGGAAAGTTCTACATTTATTTAGTAATTTTCAGAAATGGTAAAAAATAATATATCAGCTGATTGTTATATAAACTTTTTAATCTGACAATGGACATAGACAGCAATGGTGTGGAAGGTGTAGTGCGTCCTTACTTCTTTCTATTACTATGTGTTTTCATATTTTTTAAATTGTAATAGGGATTAATTTAAAATTCACAGCACTTCACTCTGTAATACATAATACTGACAATCATGAATGTACATTATACAAAACACCATGGTTTTCATGTATTAAAAAAAAGAAAAGAAACAAAGCTCTAATTGAACAAGTTATTGATTTTTTTTTACATTACAAAAAAACTGGCAATAAACAGTGAAATGTAAGTTTAAAACATCCTTCTCATGGATTGGCAAGGCATTTATAACCTCAAAATGACAATATAACCCCAGGCATTCACAGCATTATGTATTTGCCTAATCGTGTTTGATGTTTTCAGAAAAAATAGCAATGATGTAAGGAAATTAGATCAAACAAAATAATTAAAATAAAAAACCCTATTGTTTCATACTTTGCCAATGTCCAACATTATATTTTGTTCTACTGCACCATCTTGTGGCAGAAATAGAATTTGCAGGTGCAAGCTTATAGCTAGCGTTTGGGCTGCAAAACTATCAACACAATTTGCAAGTGAACCCCAGTAAAGGACAGCAGCCTAGTCAGAGTTATTACATGCAGAGGTATTATGGTGTTATATGCCACCCTGAATGAATATAACATTAAAGTTGCTACTCTTTTCCCTTAGCTGAGCCCCAGGAAGTGCATGCTAAATCAGTCTGGTGCCCAAGTAAAATACAGCACCTACCCAAACATACTAAAGGACACTTTAAAAATCTTTGGTGCTTAGAAAGGTTTATGTCTTGGAACATTTTGTACAAAATTGTGAATGCTTCAATGTTTTTTTAATATATAATCTTTATGAGGCATTTTATAAGAAAATATTTTTTACCTACAGAAGTCCCAGCATGGCTTTTACTGTACATTTTCTCTATTGCAGCCTTATCTACATGCATCTATTGCTTTTACTAATAGTGTAGTAGACAGCATCTAAGCTGTATAAGGTTGCTGCGTAAATGCCTTTGTTTCTTGCTTCAGTGTAATTGGTCATGGCGATCACAGTGCTGCAGGGGAGAAAGTCTCCATACAGTACATGCAAGATGTTCTCATACATTGATTGCTTAGTGCTTGGTCTAGCACAGAGTTGATGCATCATATCTGTGTAAGTAGGGACCCGAGCAGCAGGCACTGTCTGTCAGGCAGGGGCCACACAATATCATTTTGCTTGTTTCTCCCTTTCTCTTGTGCGCAAAATGACAGGAGTACCTCCTGCCAAAATCTCTTTATCTGGGGCCATTGCCACACTCCATATTACTCACCCTAGGGCTCTGAAACATGGGCATACAAAGTGCCTGTGTGTTATTAGTGCAAATTGAAATCACACCTTGAAAATATGGGGTATGATGATGATTACATTATTTACGAAGTGGTGGCTGCTTTGTCGGCGGGTTTCATGTGCACATTTAAAGTGCCGCTCAGATGAAGTGTAAACCTAACCCCCCCTGTCCGCAGGCGAACCCCCCCCCCACCCAGTGGCTTAGAGGTATTCTTACCTGCTATGCCAGCGTTCGGGATGCCGGTAGTCGGTATTCAGGCGTCGAGATCTCAAACCTTGTCGGGACTCCAACACTGGTCTTCCGGCGGAATTTCGACGGCCTGCATCCCAAACGGCTGCATATTGAATACATCCCGTGTTTACACTTAATGTGAGTACAGCTTTAAATTTTCACCTGAAACCCACCGTGGCTATCCCAAATAGAAGTGCGCTACAAATATAAAAAGCAGATTATCCATCATTAAATTCCATTTAAAAACAAAACTATATTCCATTTCATGAGTACAACAATAAAAACAGTAAAATAAAATGTAGAAAGAAAAGTGTATGAATGAAAAGTTTCTAAAATAAAAATATTGAGTGTAACTATTGTGCATTGTCTTTTTATTTATTTGTCAAATATATATTAGATCATTAAATCATTGTTTTCTACTTATACAGCCTAAAAGAATGTGGATGGGGTTCACCTGTCCAAATGTGGGCGCATTCCAAATGCGAATACATTGCTAACAGACTGCAAACTTACATCCTAATGCATATACGTAGCACCACCCTACTCTTTCCGTGCACGAGAGGAACCATGATCATTAGTATAGGCACTCACTCCTACCCCATGCTGGGTGAAAGACATCCATCGGAAATAGGGATCCCCATGATACGCCCATGAGACTGTTATTTTTCGTGCATTCACCCAGTTGACACTAAGAAACGCCCAGTTCCTGGATGGAGAGAAACGGCCGAGATGTGTCCGACTCAGGGTGGTCCAGAGACACACAAAAGGTGCACATGGTTGTAGTTATGAGTTACTCATCCCTGGAGTTGGTAAAGTACTGGTCATCCTCCTGCACTATCATTGTGTCCCTTGGGTTTCCCACGGGTATTCTGGTTTTCTACTACATTACAAACCCATAATTGTAGTAAAATTGGCTTCTTATGAAAAAAAAAAATAATTGTGGTGTATGTGTATAGTTGGTAGTGGCTCAGGGACTGATGTGAATAATTGATGATCAAAATAATCTCTGTAAAGTGATGCAGAATATGTACTGAAGGTGCTTGTAGCGGATAACACGTTATACTACCAGTATCAACAACAAACATGCAACATGGCAAGGAATGGTCAGGTATAAACTAAAGTTAGGGCAAGTGGCTAACAGAGTGGTGAGATCACAAGCTAAGGTTGAGGCCGGCAGAAGACAAGGATATCTGGCAACAGTACTGGCCACAGACAGGGAAAGCCGCTAACTGGAAGAAGTCACGTGATCAAAGAAAATAGAGTAACAAACAAGAGTTCAGATAATATCACAGCACAAACGGCAGGCAAGCTAATGCTATTACAGGCATCTAATATATACTACTGGTAGCCTTATAAACCCACTGGTAATCAAATCCAATAGGTCAATCAGTCCAGCTCTCACAGCGATGAGAGTAATGCCTAACACCTGAGCATCAATTATAGTCAAAGGAATGTCCAGGTAGCCATAAGGACAGTCTACTCAGCCTGAGATGCAGTGACACACCTCAGTCTGCCACTGTTCCTTTCACAGACTCTGGGCCTGATTCTGCAAGGATCGCAATTGCAAAGCTGCACGCAGCTGCGGTGACCCATGGGGTCCCGCAGCCGGTCGCCACAGTTTAGAGGAAGAGGCCAGGAAATCTCCGTCAGCCGACGGAGATCCTGACTTCTTCCCTCTCCCGCAACGGCAGCGACACACCTCCGTTTCGGGAAACGGAGGGCATTGCCACCCCCTCCCCGTCCACAAATGGCAGCAGACTGTCAATCATTGCCAGTCTGCGAGCGAGTTAGCAGGACCCATTCTGCACACTGCTGAGTCAGGTCCTCTCTGTTTCTACTCCTGAGAAAATGTTACTTGTTTTCTGTTGGTTTGGCAAAATGCAAAGTTCCCCAATGTGTTTAATGATGCCGGATGGGAGTTGTTTGGGGTTGACGAATACTCTCTTACCTTGAACCTCTAATTATCATATGATTGATAAATTCAAAGCAGGAAGTTATTGATAACCAGAGTGATAGTGTGAAAAGCCCATTAGAGCAGGAGATCCTCCGAATGTAATTTTATTATACTGGTTATTTTGTACCTAGAAATGTTCTTTCAAATATAAATTGCAACTGGCTGGTGCAAAAGGCATCCTATTGAAAGCATAGGCTAATACACTGTTGATGTGAAATCAGAGGACATGTAAAAATCAGTCAAAAGAGGCTCTGGGCTACTTGCTACGAAGAGTGCCAAATGTGCAATTTCAATATGAAATATCTTTTTTAAATTGGGATACAATACATTCACTCAGCTTGTCCACCCAGGGAAGTTTGCACCCCTGCAGTCAATGCTATCTTGTCACAGAATCCATTTACTTCACTCTATTACAGGGGGCAGAACAGCAAAAGCAGGTGCACTACATCCCAGATCTCAGTTGTGCTATGATCCTGCAATTGTTGTGGTTCGTAAATAATCTTTTAGTAGTTTCATAAATATTATACATCAGCTAGAAGTACAGTAACAGCAATATCAGTCTAATTTCTAGAGACAGTACCTGTATGAGTTCTTCTATGTGCCTTCAAATGAGAACTTTTTGTATAGACCTTGTTACATCCCTCAAAATCACACCGGTGTATCCTCCTTCTCCTAGAGTCTGGAGATTCTGACCTCTGCTGGCGTCTTGTGCTTTCAATACTGAACGGTGAGACTGAGCTGTAACAGAATGAAGACACTAATTTCATATACAGAAATCCATAAAACAAAATGTATATACTTAACCACACAGGTAACATTATATACTGTAGGTACATAAATCTTCTGTCATGCTGGTAATAATATCACTTTCCACTACCTGAGATCTTCCTGCAATAGGGACTGCTCAATTCCAAATATAATGTCACTCAAATGTGTATGAGGTTTTGTATAAGCTCTTTAAATACAAAACTGATTAGAGACTTTCATGTCTATATACTAATGCAAAGATTGAGAATACCCGTTTCCATTCCTTATCAGGATGTTTCCTGGAAGGCTGATGACCTCATGGGGCCGACAGTCTCTGTTATTTAACTTTTTGTCAGAAATTTTAAAAATGATTAATCTATTTGTCATTCAGGGGAGGAGCGTGGGTGCTTCTCAGTGCAGATTTCCTGACAGTGGTCCCGGTATTAGTGACCTTCCCAGGGAGGGGCCGGCCTCCTTATTACAGGTCCTGCACAGATCAGCACTGGGCTGATCAATTTCCCCTCTCTCCTGGGTCAGCGCACTGGTGAGGACTCTGACCTCTTTCATACTGATATAAAATAAATACGTTTTATATGCACAATACTTTCCTGCAAAGAATGCAGGTACAAAGAATAGTGGCTTTCATATGGTTAGTCATTATCACCTCCAGACAACACAACAGCATGCTTTATGGCTGCCTCTGCAGTGCCATTGCTGTCCCTGCTTATTGACAAACACACCAGTGTTTAGTTTACATCTTGTGGTGTTCCCTTATCCGTATGCTTGGTATGTTAGTAGTCATCATCCCCAGAGGGCACTTACACATGATACAAAATATATGCCTGGAAACAGACATACTTATGATTATGACCAATTTGCTTAGCCCACATATGCATCAATATTTGTACCTTGTCTATGTGAGAACACACTGTTACAGCCAGGGACGGACTGGGGCTTTAAATCAGTCCAGGCGTTCCCCTCTGTGCCCTCACTTTAGAAAGGGGCATGGCCTCACCTGACTGGCATGGCCTCATCTCATGGGGGCGTGCTGCGAGTCACGAAAACCTGGTCTTACGGCACACCCCCATCTCGCATTATCCCGACCGCGCAGAGCACCGGGAGGTAGAGCATACTTGCCTACCCTCCCAATTTGGTCGGGAGCCTCCTGAAAATCGGGTGCCGCTCCCGACCTCCCGGGAAGGCAGACAATCCTCCCGGCTGCCGCCCACCCCTCCTAACCCCCCCGCAATAACCCCTGCTACCCCCGCAGCGGAGGGGGGCAGTGACGCAATTTGCGTCATTTTGGCCCCTCCCCCTGCTTCACAATGCCTATTTTATCGGCATTGTGTAGCGGGGGGCGGGGCCAAACTGATGCATTCACGTGACCCCGCCCCCACCACGCCCACACGTGATGTCACCCGCCCGTCAACTCCCCCTTGTCCCGGCCATGCCCCCACCCCCATCCTCCCGATCTGGCTGCTCCCTCCTGGAAGGAGCAGCCAGAAAGTCGGAAGGTATGAGGTAGAGCTGCACGGCAAGACTTTCAGACCGGTCCGGCCCATCAAGCCATTGGCCCTTCTGGCATTTGCCAGACGGGCCAGTCTGGCCATGGTTACAGCGCAGTTGCGTCTCTTCATAAATAGGAAGAGGCAACTGAAATGCGTTTGACTTGGCACTGCCTCTAAGTTCCTGAGAGTGTGAAAATACACAATGAGAAACGATGCACAATACAAACCACATACAGGTGTACATTCAACTCTGCATCAGGCCCACAGTATTTATACATATAAACTATACTAAGTGTACATTACTTTCCAGCTTCTTTAAAGATATACAGGGTGTCCCTAAAGTCTGGACACATAGGAAATCTCATTAACTGTATTGTTTTTACCAACACACATTAAATATGGCTTTTGTCGAAAGAAGAAAGAATTGAAGTGGTACTTCTCAGTGGACATGAAGGATGGTCATATCTAAAGATAACAGATGAGTTTAATGCACGTCATTTAATTTTTTTAAAATATGCTTTTTTGCCTATGTATCCAGACTTTAGGGATACCTTGTAGTTATCAAAATTATACGAACTGTCAAGAGGGTATGCAGTCGGGAAGCCGGCGGACGTAATCCTGAGGGTTAAATGACAGGCATCTAAATCTGTAATTTTACAGACGCCGGGAGACCGGCGCCCGGCATACCGATCGAAGTGATGCCGGGCGCGGAGCGCAGACAGCCGCGGGGGGGGAGGGTTAGGTTTAGGGCACCCGGGGGGGACTTAGGGTTAGGCACCCCACCGGGAGGTTAGGGTTAGGCTAGAGGGAGGAAGGGTTATGGTTAGGCACTTAGATGTGGGATTAGGGTTAGGCACTGGGGTGAAGGTGAGGGTTAGGCGCCCTAAAGGAGGGTTAGGGGGTTAGAAATAGGTTAGTGAATACTTCCCTTGGACGATCGGGATTTACCATCTTAAGAAATCACTTCTAGCCAAGAAACGCGCCAGTGAATATTATTGGTTCAAGTATGCTCCAACCTCAAAACTCGCTATATATGCAGCTATTTAAATTGGTTTTGGTCCAGAGCTGTACAGCACATTTATTCAGCCTTTTGTGGAATTTGTTTGGAGCCTTGTTATTCTTCCAGCATACAGCAAGATTGGTTGAGCCCTTAAAAACACAGATCAGCTAACACAAGTGACCCGAATATCAGATGTATCACTTCCATTGTGGTTAACACAATACTGATATTCAAGGTTTGTCTGTTGATTTTCAGATTCATTCATTTATAAACATTATAGACTCCGGACCAGTCACTACTATACCAACTCTATGTGAGTCCAAATCAATTTGTCTAATTGCCCGTTAAACATTATTGCTGCTATACGTATGAAGACTTCTTTTTTTTTTTTTGCCGATGCTGGCACCCCACCGGGTCTCGTCGTTAAGTAGGTCGGTACACACTAGATATCGTCTAGTGTGTACCGGCCTTTAGAGCCTGTACTCTTAAACATTATGTTTAATATTGTCAACATACGCATATGTGATTTGTGAATAAAACCTTGTATAGTACAGGGGTAGGCAATGTGAGGCACTCCAGCTACTGTGGAACTACACATCCCAGCATGCCCTTCCACAGTTCTTCTGTTAGGAATGCTAAAAATATGGTAGAGAATGCTAATCATAGGCAATCGCGCAGGGAGGGAATGGGGGGGTCCGTTTGCCCCTGCTGATATGCGTAGTTTTCTCCAGCAGCTCAAGTGCCGGATGTTGTTTACCCCTGGTATAGTACATACCATGGTTTATTAAATGGTGACAAATGGTGACTGTTATGTATGACAATGGGTGACTGCCGTGTGTGTGACAATAGGTGACTGCTGTGTTATGACAATGGGTTACTCTGTGTGAATGTGACAATAAGTGACTGCCGTGTGTATGATAATGCTTGACTTTTGTGTGTGACAATGGGTGACTGCTGTGTGTGACAATTGGTTATTGCGGTTTGTGATAATGGGTGACTGCTGTGCATGTGGCAATGGGTGACTACTGTGTGTGTGTGAGACAATGTATAACTGCTGTAAGTGGTGACTGCAATGTGTGTAAGACAATGGGTGACTGCTAGAGATGTGACCTCATACATATAGCCTGATAGCCTCAATATGCCACACTGCGCGAGAAGACTGGCACAAGTGATCCACCAGGTCCCATGCAACTCTGCTAGCGCTGGGCGTCTTTTTTGCCGAAAATGGATCTTAGTCGCAATGCGATGGGATGTTTTCCACGACTGCAGCAATGATGATGAGGACACATCTGCATGTGTGTAGGAAGTAACATTATGTACAGACAGGGTATAATTGGAGGAGATCACTGAGGGGAGATGACTGACAGGAGGGTGTTATTCAGTGTACGACTGCTGTCACCCACAACTAATTGTACCATGGAGGACTGGCAACATGTGGCGTGGTCTCATGAGTCACGGTTCCCGGTGTTTCGGGCTGCTGGAAGGGTTCGGGTGTGGCGAAGACCGCATGAGGCCATGGATCCCAGTTGTCAACAAGTCACCAGTCTGCTGGTGGTTCCATAATGGTGTGGGTGTATTCATGTGGCATGGGTTAAGTCCGTCTGAACATGCCATTAACCAGTAGCTGCTACTGTACATTGCATTGCTTGATGACCATTTGCAGCCCTTCATGGACTTCATGTACCCCACAACAATGGAATATTCCAGCAGGATAATACACCATGTCATCAGTCCCAAGTTGTCCAGAATTGGTTTGAGGAGCATTCTGGAGAGTTCCAATGCATTCGCACCCAAGATCCTCCACCTACAAATATTAGGGAGCTGTGGGAAGCTATCCAGACACCATGGGTCAATATCTCTCCAGAGGTCTTCCATCCACTTGTGGAATCAATGCCATGTCGAGTTGCTGCACTTCAGCGGGCTAGAGGGTGGCCAACACGATTCTAGGCATCTATCCCATGACTTTTGGTGCATCAGTGTAAAAAAGGGGGAGTTACAGATCTGTCCTTATACATCTTTGCTGTAGTTGAGCTAAAAAGCCCTTCTTGGCACGCCTGGTCCTGTGAGACTCTGCTAGCATTGGACGTCTTTTTTGCATATTTTTTTTCTAAAAATGCATCTAATGGTGCATACACACGATCAGATTTGTCAGACTTGTCAGATTTGTCAGATGAACGATTGAATGATTAAACGATTTGAACGATTTGAACGATTTTACCAAAGTTTTGAACGATTTGAACGATTGAACGATTTTTGACTGCATTAAAATAAATGGAATCGTCCAAGTCTGACTGCAAACACATCAGATGTCAGAAATCGTTATCTGACCATCGGGAACGCGCATCGTTGATCGTCCATCGTTCAGGTATGTCAGATATGTCAGATTTTCCTTCAGATATGAACGACTGAACGATTTTTAAATCGTTATCGTTTATATCTGAAGGAAAAATCTGACCGTGTGTATGCACCATAAGTCACAATATGATACGACCAGAGAGCACTAGCAGACTGCTGATTCATTTGTTATGTAACACTATGTCCCAGAATCTGTATACCAAGTGCTACAATGTAACAGCCTCAGCTTTTTTCATTCCAAGTTCTGTCGAGGTTCATGTACAGACTCAGGTGTACACAGGTATACAAGTATCACATATCAAATTAATCAGCCCAGTGTGCTGGTGCGTCAAAGTCACATCACATTGCAACTTAGACACATTTTCGTCAGAAAAAGATGCCTGTCTCTAGCAGAGTAACTCGGGACCTGGCGGCTCACTCACACCAGGAAAGTCGCACTGCGTAGCGTATTAAGGCTAGATGTATGAGGACACATCTGTACCTTTTTTACATACTTACAGTAAATAAATATTAATTAAAAATACAATTCCACTGTAAAATAAAATCTGTATTTAACAGTGAAACTTTGTTTTAAATTCTATTCACGTAAATCTACTGTATTTTTGTTCACTGTAAACATACAATATGTTTCTTGTTTATGTAAATTATAAATGCTATCCGTTCAGTCTCATGTTAATTCAATACAAACTGCAATTAATTTGTCTTTGATATGATAGTGTTATTTTAAAAAATATTCAGCAATCATTACTTAACCGAATATTGAATTACAGAGGAATGAAATATGATTAGAACGTGAAAGTCCTGTTGAATTCTGACACATTGTAACATGAGTACGCTGCAAAAAGAGACTGCAAATAATGTAATGAAGAGCAAATTAAAGCTAGGATTGCAAAGTAAATACTATGGGCTACTGCACCAAATATATACACTGATTTAAAATTTTCAAATGTACAGATGTGTCCTGCTACATCTTTGCTCCATACGCCATGTAGCGTGCCGTGCTAATTGCTCCCCCTGCAATGCCACTGCCTGGCGTTCTAAGTCACATCATGCTGCAGTAAGTCGTAACGTAACGTACTGAGGCACTGGAAAAACCTGAGAGTGTAATACAACTTTCTATCCACCAGATGTCGCTTTTCCTAAACTGCACTGCGTCAAATAGCCAACGAAGCTTCTGTAGTGCCGTCTGCTGATTAGTCGTTAGACTATACAGTAGTACTGAACTGTGGGCCTGATTCAGAGCCAGACGCTCTTTGAGAGCGCTCGCTCTGAATCAGGGCGACCCTGTTTTTTTTTAAAGACGGCCTCCTGGCCGTTCGCTAAACTGTGGGTGACCACCCACAGCTTTAGCGAGCGGCCAGGTGATGGTCGCGATGGTCACGACCATCGCGACCATCGGGGCTTGCGACAAGACCCTTGTGGTAAGGTCTCGTTCCCGCAAGCCCCAGTGAGCTTCCTGGTCTAATAGAGCCGGAAGCTCACCACTGACATCACTCGTGATGTCAGTGGGGCCACCCCCAAACGGCAGGCGTTCCTTCGGGAAAGCCTCCATTTGGCCACCCACCCTGCCCGCCTCCAAAACGGGGCAAGCTGTCAATCACAATCGATAGCTGCCCCGCTTTGGTGCAAGACCTGTAGCGACGGAGCGCCAGTCACTGGCCGGGTCTCGCACAACCGCACTCCAGAGCCGGCTCCGGCGTGTGCATGCGCAGTGGGGGACCATCAACCCGCTTGCGAGCACTGTGCGCACGCGAGCGGGTCTGAATCAGGCCCTGTGTTTTGTTATGAATCCAGAGTTGCAGTTGACTGTGTAATAAAGGATTTAATTATTTGGTGCGTGAGTCCTGTGATTTAGAAGAAAACATATCTGTGTTGGTGTGAAGACGCACGCGCAGCATTTCATAAAGACAGATCAATTCAAGTTCAATATTCTTACTCTACCATACTTAGTAAATTGCTCCGAACTTGGCACCAACTTTCATTTCTGTGTCATGCCACCCAGCTGCACTTTACTCTAGATTGCTATAGACATTGTATCGTACTCATTACAGGCAATCCGTACTGTATACTGTCGGTACATGGTACAAAGAAGCCTAGACTACAGAAGCACGGGCAGTTTTTCATAAAGACAGATCATTCAGGTTCAATACTCTTAAAGTACTCTGCTTAACTTTATGTATTGCTCCACACTTTCCTCATCCCTTCATCTCCATGTTATGGCACCAAGCTGCATTAGACAATGTATTGCTCGTTGGTTCCCTTCCCGCCAGCATGAGTCATTCATAACAAATCTCACAGGGGAATGGGGACGGGAAGGCTGCCTACAGTATGAAAGTGTGACACACTGCGATTTGTGCCATGCTTATGGTCCTTGTAATTTTGGTGGCCTCCAGGGGCGCTGCTTGAAATGATCACTATGTGTCAAGACTAAACCACTATAAACATCATATTGTGTCCGTTTAGGGAGCAAATTTTGTAATCAATATTATTGTACCTTCAAAGCTTTCAATCACAGCATATCAAATTATGGTCCTGATTCAGAGCCGCTCGCAAAAAGCGAGTGCTCGCTCTGAATCAGAGCGGCCGATTTTTATTAAAAAAACCGCCCTCCTGGACGCCCACTAAGCTGTGGGTGACCACCCACAGCTTTTGCGAGTGGCCAGGTGATGGTTGCGACCATTGCGACCATCGGGCTTGCGACGAGACCCTTGTGGTAGGGTCTCGTTCCCGCAAGCCCCAGTGAGCTTCCTGCTCTAATAGAGTGATGTCAGTAGGGCCGCCCTCAAATGGCAGGCGTTCCTTTGGGAACGCCTCCGTTTAGCCAGCCACCCCCCTCCCTGCCTACAAAACGGGGCGAGCTGTCGATCAACATCGACAGCCGCCCCTTTGTAGCGAGCCCCGGAGCGAGTGAATTTCTCACTCGCTCCAGGGCTTGCACATGCCACGCGTGCGCAGTGCCCCACCATTGACCCGCTTGCGAGCGGGTCTGAATGAGGCCCTATGTTCACTATTGTTCGTGTACTGTGTGGAACTCATTGCCCACTTCACCCCCCCAACCCAACCCAACCATCACTCATTTCTATTCAATCTCACTGAGCTCACTGACCCAGTGGACAGCATCAATGATTAGTGTGTGTGTGAGTCCCAGGTGGAACTATAAGTCTCAGCATGAAAAGCACATGACTTAGGGTAACACTGATTGGTGCGACATTAGACTAGCGGTACAATATGTAGTCAATGATCAGTATCTTAAATGTGCGACACGTAGTACACCAGATGGAATGCGTCAATGATCTGTGTGTGTGTGGCTTGCTAATGTGTATATGGTGCATATGGGTGCAAAGAGGGATGTAGCCTGGAAGCCGACGGTCTAAATGACGACTGCCGGCTTCCAGACTCTCTAATCCTGGCTTGGTACTAATGACAGGCGTCGAAAACTTGACACCTGTCATTAACCATACGCAGGAAGACTGAGGTCCGGCATACCGAACGAAGGTTAGCCAGGCGCCGACAGTCGTGAGGGGAGAGGGTTAGGTTTGGCTACTTACCTTAGGGACGATCGGGATCTTCACCCTTGCCAGGCTGCCATGCGGCCGGCGGTAATACCTACTACACCCGTGCAAGGAGACACTTACTGTGATTGAGCTTTTATATTTTTATTTTGTTCCTAAATTGAGACCCAGGTGGAACTATAAATCTCAGCATGAAAAGCACATGACTTGAGGCAACACTGATGGTGCATATTCTTCTTTATTATATTATACTATTCTTTATACAGTAGATGTATTGTGGTGGTGGTTGAGGGGCCGGTTACTGTATGAACTCACTGTACTGGGCTACATGGTCAAATTACAAACATTGGTGTGCCCTCTATTGCCCTTCCCCAAAGCAAGCATGAGCCTTTCATTAACAGAATAAAGGACATGTTTTGTTAGTCATTTTTAAGCAGTACCTGTACATCAGTCTATGCAATCACCAGTGAGCTAAATTACAAGTCTCCCAGAGGAGTGAATTACAAGTCTCCCAGAAGAGTGGGTGTGGTGTGTGGGATGATGGTGGGGGTGGAAGGTGCCTATGAAATAAACCAAGCAGCAGTCAGCTCAAGGTCTCATCACAGTAGGGCACTGCTGCTGAACTCACTGGATACAGTATAGTGGCTCCACACCTCCCCCCACCCTTGGAAAGCACTGACCTCACCCTCTCGCACACACAAGCCAGCCATAGCAGCTGTTTTTTCCTTTATTGTGTATGTCATCTTAAGCGTGCGTCATTACACCAAGTAATGTGTAATTCCCCGATAGGCACCACTGATTTCAGAACACGCCCATTTTCATGGAGGGGCAGGGCTTAGCTGGCAGCAATGGGGGGGGGGGCTGCTGTCCAGCCTGTGAAATAGGGATAGCCATCGGTATGGTTAATGAGTAATGAGTACTATACAATGTCTATAGCAGTTTAGAGTAAAATGCAGCTGGGTGGCATAACATAGAAATTAAAGGCGGTGGCAAGTTCGGAGCAATGTATTAAGTTCGGCAGAGTACCTTAAGAAATATTGAACTTGAATTGATCTGGCTGAAAATGCATCTAATTTGCAATGCGATGTGACTAGGAGACTGTGCTGATTAATGTGATATGTGGCAATTGTATATCTGTGTGCGACTGAGACTGTAAATGGAACTTGATTTAGTAAAAAAGCTGTGGGCGTTGCATTGTAACACATTGCATGCTGATTGAGAGACTTAGTCGCACACAGATATACAAATTTCACATATCAAATTAATCAGCACAGTCTCCTAGTGCATCCTGGTCAACTTGCGACCTAGTCGCATTTTCGGCAAAACAAGGCGCCCAGTGCTAGCAGAGTCTCACGTGTCCAGGCGCACCGACATTGGCTATTTGGCGTGACTGCAGCAAAGATGAGAGAGGACATATTTGTAATTTCAAGATATCATCTTTACCAACCTAACTACAAGCTAATGCCCCTACTTACCTAACTATAAACTATATGTGGGGCCTGAGCGACACCCGCTATAACTGAGACATTCCGAGAGTAGCGTACCACATTTTTGTTTACATTTTGAGTCTCGTCGCATCACAGATTCAGTGGAAAGACACTAGGAGTGTATCAGAGACACTAGGTTGTGACTTTAATGGCACAAGAATTGGTTTTACACATGTACAATTCGGTGTGAGGGAAAGCCGAACCCGCTCACGTCGTAGATCTTTTTACTCAGATTCAAACTTCGTCAATCACACAGATGTCCAAATGCTGCACATCAGATTGATCAGTGTAAGCTAGCAAAGTAATTTTCTCACTCCCAATTGGTATAAGGACGCTCGGCACAGCCAAGACACCCGGGACCTATTTAGCGAGATTGTGAGTGTACTTTATATGATTTGTAGCTCTTACTATCCTGCACTACAGAGTTTTGCTAGCCTTACATATAAATGATGATGATTCATAGCTGTTTTATTCCTAGTAATGTTTCTGTTTCATTCCTCTTGGAAGAGCTTTTACTTTAGAATTATGAATACATAGTGAATCACTGAGGTAATCCTTAATTATATATCAGCGTATATATTTCTTATATATCAAAGTGTATATTTATTATATATCAGCGTATATATTTATTATATATAGACAGCCTCTTCTTTCTGGATTTCCTGTTTTACCCTAGTGTTACAATAAATTCAAGTAATGAAAATAATCAAATTTATCACATTTCTAGTAGCTTAAAGTGAATACTGAAACCTAAACTGGTGCCTTTGGCAACAATTCCGCTGAGATTTCAACAGTCACACAATTAGGTAAGATTTAGGGCTTTACAAAGATACATACTTACCGGCAGGTTGCAGGTGAAATTGTAAAATGGCGTCCGCAGTTAGTGTAAAGCCCGGCGTGCTCTACAGTGATGGCGGGTGGCGTTTTAAATTTTCACCTGCAACCTGCCACAGCAGCATGGTCATCTCTGTATGAGAATATGATACTCACTCTTGTACTGCCCGTGCTATGGAAAGAGCTGTAGATCCAGTTTCATTGACACTATCTAAGGTCACATTTGGCAGGTCATCATCATCACTATCACTTTTTATCTGTCTAGGTGACAATCCCCGGGGATCCATATGTGCTAGAAAGAAAAGAAAAAAAAGAGGTATTCAATATAAGAAGTGGTCAATGTACATGGAAATGTACAGCAGAAATAGTACAAACTAGCATACAATACAGAAATGAAATGACCTTTACATAGTAGTATATTATAGTACAATGTACTCCAGGCCTGATTCACACACAGATGCAGACGCACGTACCTGTCCGCTGCGAGTATATGCTAATAAATGCATACGCACGCAGAGTAAGCAGATGCCTAACAAAACACAATATCTCCCACTTCCCTTAACGTGCGTTCTGTTATACCACGCAAGACAGCGGAAACATCGAGAACCATCGAACACATTAGCATATTAATGGTTGACCTGACTCCATGCAGGATGTGTGCCACTTCCTGCGTGCAACTAGATCTCAGGCTACGGCTGTCACCGCAAGGGCTTAATTATGCACGCCCCTGAAACGCCGTCCAAACGCACAGACACGCCTGCTTTTTCCCGTTCACCACCACAAAATGGCACTTTCTGTCAGTCACTTTTCTCTGGGTCTGCGTTGCCTCTGCACACGCAGTAACCATCGCAAAAGCTAGTTCGCACACGCACACTGCGATGCATACGCATGCGCAGAGCTAAAGCATCGGCCGAGTGCATGCGCTCTCTCCTATGCGTTCCTCACTGAATCAGGACCTCAGTGTCATAGTTGCATTTTTGCACAGTTATTCCATTATACCAGTGGTTCCCAAACTTTTTTGAATCACGGCGCCCTAGTGTATCAGTACTGTTTTCACGGCACCCCTAAGCCAAAAGTTTGTTATTTAGAAATTCAGAAAAAAACGTAGTATAGTAGTAAAGTGAAGTAAATTGTGCTGACCTGTCATCCTTAGGCTCAGGTGTGGGACAGGTTTGCACTTCTATACATATTTACATTACATTAACCATAAATAATTTGATTTGGTGCTGGACCACCAATCTGAGGCACCCCTGCAAGTGTCCTAAGGCACCGAAGGGTGCCACGGCACACAGTTTGGGAACCACTGCATTATACAGTAGATCAGAGCTTTTGTAGTTCCATTTGTTATGCTGAGCCAGAAGTATTTCTTATTCCCTAACTTCATCCAGGTTTAATCCTGAATTGGGATTTCAATAAAATATAATGTTAGTGCCCCTTTCTTATATTATGTTTTGCTAGTGATATTGCTTCTTTGATTCGCATAGATGGATCCAGCATTATAAAATATTGTACTACACCTCTTTGGCGTATGTTGAGATAACATATATCAGGCCTTTTTTTTATAGGGTGAAACATCTTATAGTCAGCTAAAGAATATGCATGCACCAACGACAGAACTATACATGAAGGAGTCATCTCCGGAGATCAGATGCTCTTATTTAACAAGGTTTGTAACATCATAAGTTTTGCTGCAATAAATTCTGTTATCACCATCTTCGGATAGAAAGAAAGCAAGGACTCCATGTAAAATGCTTTAGTCTTTGTCTTTAAAGCATTTTTGTAGTTTTACATTTATTATTATTATTTTTTTTATTTTTTATTTTTTTCAAATCTATTTTTAATGTTTTTTTTCCTGACCATGAAATGAGAAGTCTGGCCACTGGCCATATGCCTGTGGCCTGTTTTCTGGCCATGCAGAACCAATTTTAGGCTACACAAACTGCCGTAAGTACAACTTAGCATCAGCCTTGCAACATACTTGCCTACTCTCCCGGGACTGTCGGGAGCCTCCCGAAAATCGTGTGCCGCTCCCGACACCCCGCAAGACTAGGCAAGTCCCCCGGAATGGATGCCAGCACCCCGCTGCTAACCCCCGCACCAGCCGCAAAAGTGGACGGTGTGATGACGCGATTCGCGCTAAATCGCGTCATCATAGCCCCGCCCCCTGCCTTATAACACCAGTAATATTGGCGTTATAAAGCGGGGGCGGGGCCACTATGACGCCCCCGCTCCGCCTATTTGACCCGCCCCCATCCTCCCTGCTGGACGGACCTGCCAGCCCCCTCCCGGATTCCCCTGCCGAAATGTCGGCAAGTATGCCTTGCAATCTTCAACTTTTACTTTTCCTTCAACATTACACAGAATGGGCATTTCGCACGTTACTTGTAGATTTGAATTTTGCAGAACGTATACTCTACAAATGGAGGTGGGATGGCGTACGTTAACTCATTTTGCTCTGTGGCGTGGTTGGGATATGAATAGTGATAGGAGTAGAACACCAACTAATTAAATGATACATACAGTAACTCATTCAACTGATCTTGGTTTGCTGCACTAAAATTAATATTAGGGTGAATCGTCCAGCGAATGAGGGAATTCTCATATGTAAGAGGATGGTGTATGTAGTAGATACAACATGAAAACTATGTTGAGACACGTGCCATCATTATTACTATTGTGGTGAGAGGGGTTATCTCTCACCTGAATTGTCCACATTATGGTGGGATCAGCTCCCTCCAAGGGAGTCTAGATTGAGCCCTGTCCAGTTTGCAGCAAGGGAGGTGTGGAACTCCATGTTTTCACAGTTGCACAGGCCCAGCTGCAACTTATCAATGAGCAGCAGAGGAAGAGTTTAAAACTCTCACACACATGATGCTCTTGACCCTGATGCTGTTTAACGGCCAGGTAGTAGGACTAAAGCTGCCCATACACCAGACCAACTTTCCTCCAACCATCCAACTAGTTGGCTGGTTGGAATGAAAATCTGATAATGTATGGGGGCAAATAACAATCAGCAATTTGATCCCAAACACAGGAAAACAGACACAGAATTGTTATTCAGACAAGTTGGTTACATCAAACAGATTTAACTAACTTTTCTGAAGGACCATTTCCTGCTTTTGGGAGCCAATGGCTGATTGTTATTTGTTCTAATCCATTACCAGATTTTCATTCTAACCAGCCAACTAGTTGGATGGTTGGAGGAAAGTTGGTCTGATGTATGGTCAGCTTAAGTGTCTGTAGTGCCAGGGACCAAGGGCTATGCTGGGAGCGCATGGCCGATTGTGGCTGCAAGCCACTGCTGACTACTGAGTACCAGGCGTATTGGAACTTTTACGTTTAGTTGTTTATGTTATATGCCTGTGTGTGTCCAGACCTAAGCTCATGTATGCTAAGTGCAGTGTCTGCTGCCATTAAAAGACACTGCTTTACCGAATACCTGCCTGTCTGGAATCCTCATTTCTATACCACGTTACATTTGGTTGCCCATACAGGGAACTGACCTGTGGTATCGCAGAGCAACCGCTAGATGCCTATGCCGCAGCGAAGCATCTGACCAGGCAAAACGTTCGGTATACGTGAGTATGGTTGGCGAACCAGAAAAAACGCTGTTATATTAAGGACAATGTGTAACTTGCTGTGCGCTGTAAGAAAAGCAGTTTGTGTGTGTGTACTAAAATAAAAAAAAAAAGTAATTTTCCTTTCTTTTACTAAGGTGCTTAAGACATATCACAACATTTCACAAACTTATGAATCAATGTCTGTGATCTGTAGCATTTAGAAGTTGCTGGTCAGTCTTTGATCACAGTCAAGAGCGTATCTAAAATGGGTGCAGGGTGTGCGGTGCACACTGGCTCCTGGGTCCCGGGGGGCCCACAACGCACTACCTGCACCCATATATAGTTACACTCACCTATCTGCAGTCTCCAGAGTGCTGCTCTGCAGAACTGGGGCGGAGGTGCAGAGCAGTAAATATCGCAGAGAAAATGGTGGGGCCATTTTCTCAAAGACTTGTGCATGCGAGGTAAAGATGTACCCACATACATCTATTCTCCCTGCTCTACAAGCTGTGCCACACATAACGATGGAGCTCAGTATGACTCGGTAGTGGCCAGCATCTTTTTGTGTGTCTTTTTTCCTTCAAATGCTTCTTATTCATACAATGATGCAAATAGATAGCACAAGCAGCTTCTGCTGATTAAAATGATATGCATCATGCCTATGTTCTCTGAGTGAGTGCGGGTGTATCTGCATGCGAAATGCTACGTTACAGTGTCAGTAGGCTGTAACACTGTTATGTAGTGTTTAGCATGCAGATACACCTGCAGATGCACAGAGAACATAGGCATGATGCATATCATTTTAATCAGCAGAAGCTGCTTGTGCTATATATTTGCATTGTGCGAATAAGACGCATTTAAAGGTAAAAAGATGCACGAAAAAATGCTCAGTGCTGAGTCACGCCACTGCATGGCACGACGAGAAGGGCTGTTTAACGCGCCAGGAGGCTAGATGTATGTGGACCCATCTGTAGAGATGTCCCCGAGAATAAGTAGCGGGCACCATTTTCCCGGAGACCCATGCATTCGCAGTAGATTCTGGCACCAAGCCAGAATCTACTGTGCTGCCAGAAAGGAGGGGGCCCACACTTAGTCTGCACATGGGACCTCTCCCATAATTGCATTCTTTTCTTCCCTCCCCAGGAGAAGCCCGGGGAGAAGCAGGTGGGTTGCGACGGGGTGGGGACTGACAGTTTGCATCATTAAGCCCCATCCCCATTGTGGTAAATTGCCGCGATTGGTGCAAATTTAAAAAGGGGGCCGGGCTAAGTGACGTTATTTTTGAAGAATCGCAACATTAAGCCCCATCCCCTACACAGCGACCCGTGATTGCCACGGAGATTCTCCCCATTCTGTCCACTTCACTAGGAAGTGGGCAAATGCGGGATAAATGCCTACTCTACCAGGGGTGCGGGGGGGTTACCCAAAAAATCAGGAGCCTCCGGCGACTTCCAGGAGAGTAGTCATGTATGCCTTCTCCTCTCTTAAAACACCTCTAATCACAGTACTATGCAATTTAGTATAGCAGCTGGGCCATTTCAGACAAGTTGATCTTGAATTGTTGAAGCAGAGAATATAACTATATTAGTCATCATTTTTGCACACTGGCAAGTGGCAAGCACGCACATTGATCACTGTGAGAATTGCTCTGTCAATGTCGGTTCAGCCCCGCCCCTGGGCTGGCCTGCAGGATTTATAGGAAGTCAGTAAGTATGGTGTGATATTGCACTGTTACAACCCCCTCCTCTGATATAAATCCATTTGTTTTCTCTATCTATAGTAATTTTATTTAAACATGCTGAAACATAAAGAAGAATGGTAAAAATGCAGACTAAAAACATGGCTGTTAAGAATGGTTATTGTATACAATGTAAGCCATTAAACTCATAGTGATGCAGTTACAGTACTGGTACTCTGTGCAGTCATAGCAGAAATTAATCTAGGTTTTAATGAGGTAAATAAGGAAGAAAATAGTCATGATGAACAGAGCCACACACATTCCACAGCTTTACAAAGAAACAGAAAGTCTTGTTAACCAGAAACTGCCCACCTGCTATACAATCCCCTTAACCCATTCTTGCCTACTTTTGAAAAAAGCATATCAGGGAGATTGTGAAAGTAACACCTATGAGTGCGGGGGTAAAGTGGCGTGTACTGCTACATATGAGAGGCATGTCATAAAATTTATTTACATACAAATGTAAATGAGCCCCAAAGCAGTTAGTAATATCTACGTGTTGATGAAAACACACTGATACTTTTCAGAAAATATATGTAACCATGGGGATCATTGTGCCTTATAACCAATACAGGGAAATAATACTAATGATCCCATTTGAATGTATACATCTCTGTTTTTTTTTGTATATAACTTATTCATAATGGGGCTAAGATGCAATCAGGGAAATTGCTAGACTCTTCAGGGAGACAGGGAGATTGCTGCTATTTCAGGGAGTCTCCCTGATAATCAGGGAGAGTTGGCAAGAATGCCTTAACCACTGACATGTGGAGAAGCACAATAGCCGGTGATCATAGGATAGTAACTGGCCACTGGTTAACTATTCAGAGCTGCATTCATGGCAGGTTGTGGGTTTGACCCTTTTGGGCTGCTCTGTACCTAAGAAGCTGATGCTATTCCCTTTTGGGAAGAGTCAAAGTGCTTCTGTTGTAAAAAAAGGAGAGACTCTTTCTCTATTTTGAGTGTAAACGAATGGAGACTTATATTTAAATATAATGTGCAGATGGAAACATAGCACTATTCAGAGCTGCAAAGACCAAACAGTGGCCAATGTTAAACTGGAACAGTATCACCAAAAACCACAAATAGTATCTGGCTATCATCATGTTCCCCATTATCATCAGCAGCAACATATGGTTGGACTACAATATGCATGCAATTTTTGTTGAGAGAAAGTCAATTACGCCTTTGGATATCTTAACAATATTTTAAAAAATTATGGTTAAAATGATTAACAACTGGCTAGAACTTCAGACCTTCCATGTTAGTGGTGTAGCCGCAGACAATGGGACAAATATAATGTCTGCACTGCCTCAGGAACAAATCACCCACCTTCCCTGGCTGCTCATGTCCTCAATTTTTTTGTAGCTCAATTTTTATTAAAGTGTCAGGATGTGTTAAACATTTTGTCAGTGGCACTCGACATCTGTTCTCACCTGAATCGATCCTACACTGCCTGTAGTACTACATATACTTCCTACACAATTGTTACTGCACAAGATGAAAATGAAGGTCCCCACCAGACAGAATAGCACTTTCAATATGCTTGTGCAACCCCACGAGAAACAAAAAGTCATCACCAGCTATACATCTTGTATCATTCCAGGCTGCTGGAGAGGGCATACTTACACCCTAGGCAATATAAATCATAGGGAATTCTGCTTGCTGTTCACACCCTTCAGAGAGGCTGCAGTCACTGAGAATGATGCAACCATGAATCTGATAATCACTCTCATGTTTCTCTGTGACAGTGACCAAAAGTATTATTATCATCATGCCAAAGATTCCTGAGACTAGTGGTGATGGTGGTGCCTGTGAGGATTGGGTGCTTGGGACCAGAAGTGGAATTTCTTTTTATCCATTAATGCAAGAGCTAATTTCTGGAAATCCAAAAGCTTCCAGTCCGGAGAGTGCTGTAATGCAGCAGGTTAATCTCTACAGATACGCCAGATTTTTGAAGCTAAATTATATTTTCCACAGTTTATTCAAATATTTCACTTCTTGACTTAATATTTCTTTATAATTTGTTTATTTTTCTAAGGTTTATACAGTGACGGCTTAATGGCAACTTTCCAATATTTATGTGTGATTTAACTTATTATTTTATATAAAATAATATAGTAATTAAGAAATAATACAATATAAGAACCGTGCTAGCTGCTGTAATGTACGCTTTCTATGTTTGAATTGCACATCTTTAATCATATCCTTATAACAGTTTTTACGCAGCTTTGATTATATGACACTACGGGCCTGATTCATTACGGATCGCTATTGTGATCGCAGATGCAATTACGCACGCAGGCCCACTGCGAAATTATGCTAATGGTTGCAATCGCAATGCCGTCATAGCCCAACATAAAGACGCCCACTTCCCCTTACTGACATCCATAATACTTAGCAAGACTGCAAAACCATCGGTAACATCCAGTACCATCAGAGCCTCACGCACAATTACAGCGGGTGTGAGCTTACTCAGAATTTGCTAACCCCCATCGCACTCAGGGCCTGATTCAGAGCCGGATCTGAATCAGTGCGCTATAGCGAGCGGCCAGGTTGATGGTCGCGATGGTCAAGACCATCGCGACCATCGGGCTTGCGACGAGACCCTTGTGGTAGGGTCTCATGGCCGCAAGCCCCAGAGAGCTTCTGGCTCTAATAGAGCCGGAAGCTCTCCCACTGACATCACTGGTGATGTTAGTGGGGCCGCCCACAAACGGCAGGCATTTGCTTGGGAACGCCTCCGTTTGTGAAGCCTCCCACCGGCCACGCCTACCAAACGGGGCGAGCTGTCAATCACCATCGACAGCTCGCCCCCTTTGGTGCGATACCCGGAGCGACAGAGCCACCGTCACTAGCCGGATCTCACGTATGCGTATGACGGAGCCGGCTCCGTCGTGCGCATGCCCAATGGGCAAACATCGACCCTGTTGCGAGCGCTCAGCGCTTGCGACAGGGTCTGAATCAGGCCCTCAGTGAGAGCTCAGGCTGCGTATGCCATCACAGTGGGTAATTTATGCACGCCCCTGTAATGGTGTTTAAACGCACTAACACGCCTGCGTTTCGCCAACCACCCCGTCAACACCCCCAAATGCTCACTTCCTGTCAATCACCTCTGCAATGGGTCTGCAGTGTGATGGCAGTGATTCCTTTGCGCACTACGATGCATACCCATGCGCAGTACGCAACAATCCGCCATCTGCATGCGTAATCGCAATAGCGATCCTTGCTGCATCAGGCCCTATTGTATTAGATGTCTGACAGTACACTTTTCCTGTCAGATTAGGAAGCTGCATCAGATATATCTAACATTTTTTAAATCTGCACTTTACAGACACAAAAATATACTAGTACCCATTTACATGAACCCCCAATTTAAGTACAGCAATTATTTTTCACAAAAGACATTACTTTATATTAGGGGTGAGCGGGTTCGGATTTCTGAAATCCGAACCCCCCCCGAGCCCCCCCGATCCGAGTCCGATCCGAATCAGGCTTGACTTTTCCCGCCTGACTCGGATCTGAAATCGAGGCAAAACGTCATCATCCCGCCTTCCGAGTCTCGCGGGTTTTGGATCCTATATAAGGTACCCGCGTCGGCGCCATTTTCTCACTCGGCTGTGGACAGTGAAGAGGGAGGGTGGGAGTTAGGGCTGGCTGGGCTGTGTAGTGTAGTGTAGTGTAGTGCTGCTGTTGTCCACTACTTCAAAGTCCATAGGGGCTGGCTGTGTTGTGCTGTGCTGCTGTTGTTAATAGGGGCTGTGTCCACTACTTCAAAGTCCATAGGGGCTGGCTGGACTGTGTAGTGCAGTCAGTTCTCCATAGGGGCTGTGTCCACTCCAAAGTCCTGTGCAGTGTCCCAGTCCTAAATGGGTGCTGTAGTGTTTTCCAGGGGGTGTTCTGTCCATCAGGGGTGCTCCCCCCAAGTGCTAAAAAAATAATATATTTTCTGTGTTTGTGAATTGTGTGCGCAGTAGCCGCACGTGCATCAACAAAGTAGTGCCAAGCGTGCGCCTGTGTCATAAGTAAAGGGCCGGCTGGCTTGACCGTTAAAGGGTGCTGTAACCCCCAAAGTACACTCCAGTCCAAACCAAAAAAATATATATTTTCTGTGTTTGTGAATTGTGTGCGCAGTAGCCGCACGTGCATCAACAAAGTAGTGCCAAGCGTGCGCCTGTGTCATAAGTAAAGGGCCGGCTGGCTTGACCGTTAAAGGGTGCTGTAACCCCCAAAGTACACTCCAGTCCAAACCAAAAAAAAAATTAATTTCTGTGTTTGTGAATTGTGTGCGCAGTAGCCGCACGTGCATCAACAATGTAGTGCCAAGCGTGCACCTGTGTCATAAGTAAAGGGCCGGCTGGCTTGACCGTTAAAGGGTGCTGTAACCCCCAAAGTACACTCCAGTCCAAACCAAAAACAAAATAATTTTCTGTGTTTGTGAATTGTGTGCGCAGTAGCCGCACGAGCATCAACAAAGTAGTGCCAAGCGTGCACCTGTGTCATAAGTAAAGGGCCGGCTGGCTTGACCGTTAAAGGGTGCTGTAACCCCCAAAGTACACTCCAGTCCAAACCAAAAAAAAAATTATTTTCTGTGTTTGTGAATTGTGTGCGCAGTAGCCGCACGTGCATCAACAAAGTAGTGCCAAGCGTGCGCCTGTGTCATAAGTAAAGGGCCGGCTGGCTTGACCGTTAAAGGGTGCTGTAACCCCCAAAGTACTCTCCAGTCCAAACCAAAAAAAAAATTATTTTCTGTGTTTGTGAATTGTGTGCGCAGTAGCCGCACATGCATCAACAAAGTAGTGCCAAGCGTGCACCTGTGTCATAAGTAAAGGGCCGGCTGGCTTGACCGTTAAAGGGTGCTGTAACCCCCAAAGTACACTCCAGTCCAAACCAAAAAAATATATATTTTCTGTGTTTGTGAATTGTGTGCGCAGTAGCCGCACGTGCATCAACAAAGTAGTGCCAAGCGTGCGCCTGTGTCATAAGTAAAGGGCCGGCTGGCTTGACCGTTAAAGGGTGCTGTAACCCCCAAAGTACACTCCAGTCCAAACCAAAAAGAAAATTATTTTCTGTTTGTGAATTGTGTGCGCAGTAGCCGCACGTGCATCAACAAAGGAGCAGCGCCAAGCGTGCGCCTGTGTACCTGGCTCATTTCTTAAAGGCTGGTGTAACCCACAAAGTGCACTACTCTCCAGCAAAAATAAAAAAATATTTTCTGTGTTTAGCCGCACGTATATATCAAATCGATATAACATAAATGGAGGACCAAACTTTCTCCGATAAAAATAAAATAGAGAAAGATCAAGAACCACTTCCTCCTAGTGCTGAAGCTGCTGCCACGAGTCATGACATAGACGATAACATGCCATCAACGTCGTCTGCCAAGGCCGATGCCCAATGTCATAATAGAGGGCACATACAATCCCAAATGACAAAGTTCAGGAAAATGACCTTGAAAAAAACATTTAAATCAGCTGAAGAGGAACGTAAACTTGCCAATATGCCATTTACGACACGGAGTGGCAAGGAATGGCTAAGGTCGATCCCTAGTATGTTCATGACTAGTGGTTCAGCTTCACATGACGATGGAAGCCCTCCTCCCACTAAAAAAATCAAAAGAGTTAAGCTGGCAAAAGCACAGCGAAGAACTGTGCTTTCTAAGAAGATATCACAAATCCCCAAGGAGAGTCCAAGTGTGGTGGTGGTTGCGATGCCTGACCTTCCCAGCACTGGACGGGAAGAGGTGGCTCTTTCCACCATTTGCACGCCCCCTGCAAGTGCTGAAAGGAGCACCCACAGTCCACTTGCTGATATGCAAATTGAAGATGTCACTGTTGAAGTACAACAGGATGAGGATACTGGTGTAGCTGGCGCTGAGGAGGAAGTTGGCGAGGAGGATTCTGATGGTGATGTGGTTTGTTTAAATCAGGCTCCGTGGGAGACAGTTGTTGTCCGTGGGATGAAAAAGCCCATCACGGTCATGCCTGGTCAGAAGACCAAACATTCCACCTCTTTGGTCTGGCAATATTTCTATCCAAATCCGGACAACAACTGTCTTGCCATATGTACCATATGTAAAGGTGAAATAAGTAGGGGTAGGGACGTCAACCACCTAGGAACATCCTCCCTTATACGGCACCTGCAGCGCGTTCATAAAAAGTTACTGTCAAGTTCAGAAACTTTGGCTAAGACCGTAAGCAGTCCAGGGACACCTAAATCCCGTTGTCCTGTTGTATCCAAGCGCCTGCAAACCACACCGTCAACTCCCTCCTCGTCAATTTCCTCCTTAGTCAGGATCGGAAGTAGTCCTGCAGGCCATGTCACTGGCATGACTGACTCTCCTATCCGGGATTCCTCCGGAGGATCCTGCATTGCTACGCCTACTGCTGTTGCTGCTGCTGGTAGTCGTTCATCATCCCAGAGAGGAAGTAGGAACACCACTACTTTTACTAAACAATTGACCCTCCAACAGTCCTTAGCGAGGAGGATGAAGTACGACAGCAGTCATCCTGAAGCAAAACGTATAACTGAGGCCTTGACTGCTATGTTGGTGTTAGATGTGCGTCCGGTATCCGCCATTAGTGCAGTGGGATTTAGACAATTGATGGAGGTAGTGTGTCCCCGGTTCTAGATTCCACTTCACTAGGCAGGCGATACCGAGACTGTACAGAAACGTCAGAAAAAGTGTCCTCAGTGTCCTGAAAAATGCCGTTGTACACAATGTCCACTTAACCACGGACATGTGGACAAGTGGAACAGGGCAGACTAAGGACTATATGACTGTGACAGCCCACTGGGTAGATGTATCACCTTACGCAGCAACAGCAGCAGCGTCACCAGTAGCAGCATCTCAGAAACGCCAGCTCGTTCCAAGGCAGGCTACACTGTGTATCACCGGTTTCAGTAAGAGGCACACCGCCGACAACCTCTTAGAGAAAATCATCGCCCAGTGGCTTACCCCACTTAGACTCTCCTGGGGATTTGTGATATCTGACAACGCCACCAAAATTGTGCGGGTATTACATCTGGGCAGATTCCAGCACGTCCCATGTTTTGCTCACACAATAAACTTGGTGGTGCAGAATTTTCTGAAAAGCGACAGGGGCGTGCAGGAGACGCTTTGGGTGGCCCGAAAAATTTCTGGCCACTTTCGCCATTCAGCGACTGCGTGCCGAAGACTGGAGCGCCAGCAAACACTCTTGAACCTGCCCCGCCATCACCTGAAGCAAGAGGTTGTGACGCGGTGGAACTCAACCCTCTATATGCTTCAGAGGATGGAGGAGCAGCAAAAGGCCAAACAAGCCTATACATCCACCTATGACACAGGCAAAGGAGGGGGTATGCACCTGACTCAAGCGCAGTGGAGAATGATTTCCGTGTTGTGCAAGGTTCTCCAGCCCTTCGAACTTGCCACACGTGAAGTCAGTTCAGACACTGCCAGCTTGAGTCAGGTCATTCCCCTCATCAGGCTTTTGCAGAAGCAGCTGGAGAAAGTGAAGGAGGAGCTAAGACGGAGTGATTCCGCTCGGCATGTGGGACTTGTCGATGAAGCCCTTCATTCGCTTTGCCAGGATTCCAGGGTGGTCAATCTGTTGAAATCAGACCACTACATTTTGGCCACCGTGCTCGATCCTAGGTTTAAAGCCTATGTGGTGTCTCTCTTTCCGGCCGACACAAGCCTGCAGAGGTGCAAAGACCTGCTGGTGAACACACTGTCAGCTGAAGCGGAACGTGACACGTCAACAGCTCCTTCTTCATTTTCTCCCGCAACTGGGGCTGCCAGGAAAAAACTTAGGTATCCTAAGCAACCCGCTGGCGGTGATGCAGGGCAGGCAGGACCAAGTTTGGACATCTGGTCCGGACTGAAGGACCTGGCAACAATTTCTGACATGTCTACTGTCACTGCATATGATACTGTCACCATTGACAGAATGGTGGAGGATTACATCGGTGACAGCATCCAAGTAGGCATGTCAGACAGTCCATACCTGTACTGGCAGGAAAAAGAGGCAATTTGGAGGCCCCTGTACAAACTGGCTCTATTTTACCTGAGTTGCCCCCCCTTAAGTGTGTACTCCGAAAGAGTGTTTAGTGCAGCCGGGAACCTTGTCAGCGAAAGGCGTAGGAGGTTGCTTCCACAGAATGTGGAGAAGATGATGTTCATCAAAATGAATTATCAGCTCTTCCAGGGAGACCAGCCTCCAGAACGTACAGAGGGACCTGTGGTGGTGGATTCAAGTGGGGACGAGTTAATACTTTGTGAGGATGAGGATGTACACACTGAAGAGGGTGAGGAATCGGTGGATGAGGAGGATGAGGATGACATCTTGCCTCCGTAGAGCCAGTTTGTGCAGGGACACATTAATTGCCAGCTTGTTTTGTGGGGGCCCAAACGAACCAATCATTTCAGCCACAGTTGTGTGGCAGACCCTGGCGCTGAAATGATTGGTTTGTTAAAGTGTGCATGTCCTGTTTATACAACATAAGGGTGGGTGGGAGGGCCCAAGGACAATTCCATCTTGCACCTCTTTTTTTTCTTTGCATTATGTACAGTTTGGGGCCTAGTTTTTCAAACTGCCATCCTGTCTGCCACTGCAGTATCACGCCTAGATGGGTCACGTGTTTGTGCCGCCCACTCATGTCGCTTAGCATAGTCATCCAGCTACCTCGGTGCAACCTTTTGGACATAAAAACACTATTGTGAGGTGTGAGGTGTTCAGAATAGACTGGAAATGAGTGGAAATTAAGGTTATTGAGGTTAATAATAGCATAGGAGCAGAAAAACCTACAAATTCTGTGATTTTAGCTGTTTTTATGCTTTTTTTTTTAAAAATACAGATCCAAAACACAAAACCCAGAACCCAAAACACGGAAGGGTGGTTTTGGCAAAACCAATCCAGATCCAAAACACGAAGAAAGATCCAGATCCAAAACCAAAACACGAAAAGTGGCCGACGCACACCCCTACTTTATATAATTTTACAACACTTATGCAAATATGCATATAACAACATTTTCACTGAATATAAGATCCCTAATTACTTTTGTTAGGGCTATTAATACACTTAGGCTTTTTATGGGATACAGACTGATTTACAAAAAAAAAAAGCAGTCCTTAACGCTAGTTTCGCTGCATTCACATGTATGCATTTTCGCCTGTTTTGCAATTGAATAGGGCGAAAAGAGGGTGTGCGAATTGTGTAAGTAGACGAAAACTTCGCCTCAAAACAGGCGAATGCGTCGAAAACGTCACGCTTATCACCGATCTTGGCTTTTCGCTGCTAATTGAATATGGGCCATATGGGTAAATTCCACTTCTAAAAACTCTCACTTTAGTAAATATACCCCTTATTCAATTCATTACTCAGTATCCAATTTGAAAATGTGACTTGCACTTTTGCATTAGGGTTGGGGTTGAAGGGGTTCTTAGTTAGATTTGGTTAGGGGGTGGCTAATTTAGAGTAAGTGTATTTTTTTGGGGGGGAGATCCAGGTATGCCTAGGTTGGGGTAAGGTTATACAGGCGGAGGGTTATAGGGAGGTTTGTTTTGTGTGTTTTTATTTAATTTTTGTGTATTTGTTTAGTTAGTAGGTTAGGGATGGAGTATGTGGGGTGGGGGACTATGGGAAGTAATATTCTGAATATATATTTACAGTGGGTGTAAATCTTTATATTTTCCATATTTTCATTTAATGTATACTGTTTAAACCACATTGTTGTTTTGATTTTCTTCTGTGCGCACCCGAATGGCGCCTTTGAGTGTTGCTTGATCATCCGTGATTGTTGTGGGGTATTTTGTATGTACTCGTTTTATAAGTGTTGCTAATTTTATTTTCACATATCCGATGTCTCATTGGCTGCTCTTTTATATTGCCATTTGTTCTCTAATTTATATATCCTTATATGTTATCTCTCATGTCTACCCTGCTTTTCATATACCTGTTTCCCTGACTGGGTATAACTCTTTCCAGGCGCTACTATGATGAATCATTGCACTCATTTGTCAACTTCCTGCATACAGAAGTTGACTTTCATCAATATGAGCCATATACCCCAAGAGATGGTTGAACTACACTAGCTCATATGAGTCTAGCTGGTCAGCAGTCTGTGTGATTGGTCAGGAAACCATATTATTATAATTTATTTATATAGTGCTTTCAGATTACACAGCCAAGTGCAGAGAATATTCAACAGTCATATCAATCCCTGCACTGTTGGACCTTACAGCCTAAATTCCCTAACACCTAAGCACACATATTAGGGTACATTTCAGTTAGCAACCAATAAAAGACACAAACATGGAAAGAACTAAACAACGCCCCACAGATAGGGCCCTTGTTGGGAACTTAACCGTGACTCAGCAATGCTACCCACTATGTCATCATGCTGCCCATAGCAATAGAAGATCAGTCAAATTCACAAAATTGATCTTAATTTTAGTGTACCAGAGAAATAAATATACTGGTTATTAATGTTGATCACTGGTCATTGACCAACACAAAGCTATATTGATCACTACGAGAATTGCACTGTCGTTTGTCTGTGACATTTCATAATTGCAAGTGTTTCATAATTATTATTTGCTCAATATTGGATGGGTCAGTGTTCAATGCTTTAGCACCTTCTTCAAATATTTGTGCTTGTTTGCTCCAGTAATAATAGCATTAGCAAAACCTGCTGGAAATCCAGTGTGGTAAAAACAAAGACTAAAACATGGCTGTTACCAGAAGATATGATGTAAAATTAATCAAAGCTATGGGGGAAAAGCAGCCAGTGCCAGATAAAGGTTCACATGGGCCTGGAGCTGAAATTTATGAGGGGCCTTTTGTGCGGTGATTAGCGCCATATATATGAGAGACATAGGCCCTCATTCAGAGCCGTTCGCTATTTGCGGTCGTTCGTTCAAAAACAAGGGGTGGCTATTCAAATGATCCGTTCGCAAATTGCAGTCTGTTCACACCTCTAAGTCTGAACGAGCGAGCAAAACATACGCTCGTTTATTTGTTAAAAACGCCCCCTGGCCGCTCGCACCATACGTCATGTCCGCTATTTATTAGATTAATCGAGTACATCGACCAGCGTATGAACTGCTCGCTATTCTTGTGGTTGGTGTTTGCTACCACAAATTTGCGAGCAGTTCTGGCTATAAAATAACCCAGTGACGTGGTCAATGACGCTGCTGTATTAATTATGCACACCCATAATACGCCCGTTTTGACCTTTAAGCACGCCTGCGTTCGGATCTCCACTCCCCATTTTCAAGCACCTTCCCCTGTTACCACCCACATACGCCTCATTCTGTCACTCAAAATAGCAGGCACTCGCTATATAGCGTACAAACGATTTTTGGCCGCACTGACTGGTTCGCGCATGCTTACTAAAAAACCGTACGCATGCGCAGATGTGCAAACATCGCTCGGAACGAGCGTACTGCCGCTAACGAGCGGCTCTGAATGAGGGCCATAGTTATGATGTAAATGTAAAACCCTGCTACTGAAGAGCATAGGTGTCACTTAGTGATGTTATAAATTCATACTTGCTTGTCAGGGAGACTCCGTGAAATAGTAGCAATCTCCCTGACTCCCTGAAAAGTCTAGCAATCTCCCTGATTGCACCTTATCCCCATTAGATGCAGTTTTATAACAAAAAAACAACAACAGAGATATATAAATTTAAATTGGAACATTAGTATAATTCCCCTGCATTGGCTATAAGGCACAATGGCCCTGATTCAGACCCGCTCGCTAAGATGCATACTTTCACTGCTGCCGATGGTATGCAGTGTGTATGCATTGTGCGTATGCATCGCAGAGCGCATGTGCATACCAAGCGAAAGTTCACAATGCATTCGTTCGCTGCGCATAGACAACCCAGCAGAGTGAGTGACAGGGGAAGCCGTTTGTAGGTGGTAACAGGGGCTGGCCATTAAAAATGGGGGAGTGGAGGTGCAAACGCAGACGTGCCTGAGCATCTCAACGGCGTTTTAGAGGTGTGTATAATTATAACTCAGCGTCATAGTACACGTCACCTGGCTGGCTTTTACACTGAAGTGCTCGCAGTGCTTGCAGCAGGGTATGGTCAACTTCAAGCGCTGCGATAGCATCCGATGTACCGATGGTTGCATACACTTCCTGGACATGACATGCACAAGTGGGCGTATTAAGACAGGCTGGTGGGTGTCTGCATACACTATGTGATCGCTCTCTAAGAAATACCGGGCGTGCTAATACATTGCTGTGTGATAGCTCTACCCATGCAATTTGCATACACATCGTGCGAGCGATCACATCTAGCGAGCGGCTTTGAATCAGGCCCAATGACCCCTATGGCTACATGCATTTTTTGGAAAGTATCAGTGTGTTGTCATCAACAAACAGCTCTTATTAACTGCTTTGGGGCTCATTTACATTTAGATGTAAAGTCGCATACACACTGGACGATGTGTCCAGGGAGCGACTTCGTCAGCGGCGAGACCAGCAGGGGTGCTGATGCCTGCCGCGACGAGCGATGGTGCGAGGGGGGGTTGAGGGTAGACGATGTGTGTTGTGGAAGACACAATAGCTAATGGTAGAATACACATTTACAGTGACAAATGAGATGTATAAAAACAAATTGTATTTTATTCAAGTTAATTTAAACACAGCTGAATAGTAGCAGGAATAGTATACTATAGTAGATATGACTGGGGTGGAAATATTATTCTCAGCCGATTCCTCAATATAAGGGTTTGATAGCTCCTATATCTAGCTTATGTCAGAGGGATTCTGGCAGGGGTGTCAAACAATTTGTGAATACAATGAATAGGTAACACTCAGTAACGTTGGTTGGGGTGGGAAAAGGTGAGCAGACAGGAACAGCTCCGTGTGGGGAATGGGAGGGGAAGTGGGTACTGGCAGCAGCGGGAGATTGGGGTTGATGCGGTGGAGATGTGGGTCCTAGGGGGTTGTTTGTAAGAGTCACTGCTGTTCGGCAGTTCGGGTGCTGCGGTTCGGGTGCTGCGTGTGGGCTGGTGTCTGCAGTGCTGTCTCAGCAGTGTAGGCAGTGTGAGACGGTACCTCCGGCTGCATTGTGATCGTGTGCTTCTCCCTGCTTCATAGTAACTGCGGCGCGCACCAGACGGGCAGATGGATCTTTTGCAGTAGGATGATGTGGGTACTAGTAGTACCGCTGATGTGCGCTTGGAAGTCTTGTACATGCGAATTGGAGGCGGCGCCGGCACATGACACAATGCAGAGCAGCGAGGGGCACAGCTACTGTGCTGTGGCTGTATGCCCGTTGATTAAAGTTTAATCAAACTGCGGATGGTCTGGAGATGGGGAGGGGGCGGATGGGCCTCGGTGGGACAGCAGCTGGCAAGTTATAACAGGAAATATTTTTTCCTGTCTACCGCAGATCCTGTGGGCCTATTTTGATGGGGAGGCCTGGAGCTGCAGCTCCACCCGCCCCATTGTTAATCCGGCCCTGAGCGCAGCCAGATGCTAGGTGGCATGGGAAGAAAAATGACTAGAAGAGAGAAGAGATGATGCCACTAGGACAGTGGTATCCAAACTTTCTTGAACCACGGCGCATTTTTGTTCACAGCACCCCTAGGCCAAATGTTTCTAATACAGAAATTCAACAAACATTATTAAAATAATTGTGATTACATGTTATCCTTAGGTTCAGTTATGTGGTGATGGACAGGGTGGCTCTTCTGTCTGTCCACACATTTTATGATTGGCAGCCACTATTACTGGTTTTGCCTATCATATTGACCATAAATAATTAGATTTGGTCCTGGACCACCAATCCGTGGTATCCCTGCAAGTACCTCAAGGCACCCTGTTTGGGAACCACTGCACTAGCAGAACTAGCCATAACCCTTTAGTACTCACTAAAGGGGTTGTTAACTCGGTGCTATAGTTATCAAACAGCGATAATATTAACTTACAGCTGTTTGTGACTGCTCCACTTATTTATTTATTACCAGTTATTTATATAACGCACACACATATTCCGCAGCACTTTACAGAGAATATTTGGCCACTCACATCAGTCCCTGCCCCAGTGGAGCTTACAATCTATATTCCCTATCACATGCACACACACTCACTAGGGTTAATTTTTGTTGGGAGCCAATTAACCTACCAGTATATTTTTGGAGTGTGGGAGGAAACCGGAGTACCTGGAGGAAACCCACGCAAGCACAGGGAGAATATACAAACTCCACACAGTTAGGGCCATGGTGGGAATTGAACCCACTACCTCACTGCTGTGAGGCAGTAACGCTAACCATTACACCGTCTTTAGATAGCATAAGCAGTATAGTCCCACTGCTGCCTTTCTGGCTTCCGCAAAATCTTTCAGATAAAGTGGATGGAGACAATGTACCAACCAATCAGCTTCTATCATTTTTCAAACACAGCCTGTAGAGTTAGGAGCTGATTGGCAGTTAGGAGCTGATTGGCTTCCAAGCTTTGCTGAGTCCCTGCTGGGTCAAAGTGTAATGCGCATGCGCAGACAGCCATTGTGTGTGCGCTTTACTCAGCATTACACACAGCAGAGGACACCGCCGAGTAGGGTTACACCGCAGGACCTTGCCAGAAAGCTAGATTATGTTAAATACCTGTTGCATATTTGTTGACACTAAACAAAATATGCCAACAGTCAGGGGCGTTTCTATAATGGGTGCAGGGTGTGCGGAGGGACACGGACCCCTGGTCCAGGGGGGCCCACACCGCACACTTTGTACCCATATTATTTTAATACTTACTACTACGCCGCTGGAGTACCACATCGGCGCCAGAATCAGCGCTGTCAAAATCACCTGGTCAATGGCCGAGGTGCCATTTTACCGGTGACCTGTGCATGCGCTGTAGACTCTGGGCACACCTAGAGACATGAACATGGGCTGCCTCCTCTCTTGAAACCCCCTCCCGGAAGTCGCGGGAGGCTCACGATTTTTCGGGTATCCCCCCGCACCCCAAGAAGTGTAGGCAGATCTCCCGCATCCTGCCCACTTCCTAGTGAAGCGGGCATGATGGGGGGATTTAATAGGGAATTTGCAGATCCACGAGGAGGGGGCGCGGCTATACGTCACGATTTCCGCCCTTTAGCTCCGCTCCCTCCGTGCAGACCCGCAAATCACGGACTCCAAGAAAGGGGCACGGCCTAATTACATCACCAGTTCTACCCCGCCCCTCGATCCAGCCTGCTTCAGGAGCTCTCCAGCCTGCTCCCGGAAAGCTGTTCTACAAAGTTGGTAAGTATGCTGACTCGATTAAAGGCACTGATTGCATCGGGCACAATTCAAAGAGACACAGTAAATATGCTTATTTGCTTTGCCAGTTCTTCACCCTGTGACACTATCAGGGATAGAAAAAAGCGATACTTCCAGATGCAGAAACTGCTGCGGCTTAGTATGAGGGAAGCAAATCCTTCCCTGAGGAGCAATCTGCCTCACACTGTAGCCATAATTCAACCTAAACAACTTTGAGGCCGCAGTGAAGCTACAACCACAATCTCAACCAACTGGAGGACTACTGCAGAGCCTTCTGTCTGGACTGTCTGTTTTAACACTAAATAGAAAGTTGTTTTTATTTGCAAATAGTTTGGATTAAGGGGTTCTCGCTCCTTACCTCTTACTTACTTTCCTTTTTATTCTGCTTTACAACATAAATCTATCTTCATTTTCAGTTCTGCTCACAGCAGCAACTAGTGTGACTGAGGGCCTGATACAGACATGTACAAACGAGCCAATGTGTATAATGCAGCAGTTGTGTGCAAACATGCAAATGACAAAGCCACCGGGATTTGTATTGGGACACCCATCGGCAGCTTTGTAAACCCAAGCGTCTGCGTACAAAGACACAGGTCGCAGATCAGCTGATTATCTGACTTCTGAGTATCCCTATGGTCGCGCAGAATGGCCATGGGAACTGAGACGCCGAAGCTATTTTTACTGCGTGCAGGATCGCAGCAGCAGGAAGATACATGCCCCGAAAACTGTTGTGACACACCAGCATTTGAGTCGCCACCTCCCCATTGATGCCCGCAAACGGTCCCTGTCTGTCATTCACTTTGTGAATAAATCCTCACTGCGTTCTATGGCCCTCATTCAGAGCCGTACGCTCTGAGCAGAGCGCACGCTCTGAATGAGGGCCGGGCTCCATTTTCATGGAGCGTCCTCCTGGACGCTCGTATAGCTGTGGGTCACCACCCACAGGCTATACGAGCGTGCATTGTGATGGTCGCGATGGTCAAGACCATCGCGACCATCGAATTTGCGAGCCGGAGCCTGCGGTTGAGGTTTTCAACCGCAAGCTCCGGAGTGATTTTGGCTCTATCAGAGCCAAAATCACTCCCACTGACATCACTAGTGATGTCAGTGGGCCGGCTTCTGACAGGAGGCGTTCCCGTGGGAACGCCCCCGTCAGGGAGGCACGCCCCCGGCACGCCCACCAAAGGGGGCGTGCTGTCAATCAACATTGACAGCACGCCCCCTTTGATCGGACACAACGAGCGAAGGACTTTCCTTCGCTCGTCGCGTCTGGCGCATGCGCACGACGGAGCTCCCTCCGTCGTGCGCATGCTCAGTCCATAACATCGACCCACTTGCGAGCGGACAGCCGCTCGCGAGTGGGTCTGAATCAGGCCCAATATCAGTAACAAAACGTGACGTATGCATATTGTGACTCAGACGCATGTGCAGATCACCAATAATCGCTCAACTGTGTAAACAGCGACATTGCGTCCATCTCTGAATCAGGCAATGAGTCATTTATATAGAGTTCCCTTATTCACTGATAAATCGGGTGTGGTATAAGAGATAGACAAAAATTAGTTAGACAATGTCTAGATCTACCCCAGTTGTTAGACAGACAATAGATCGACAGGTACAAAAGGTCGACAGGTACAAAAGGTCGACACACTAAAGGTCGGCATGTAAGAAGGTCGACATGGTCAAAAGGTCGACTTGGAAAAGGTGGACACGAAAATGATCGACACTTTTTTTGAATGTTTTTTTGCGTAAATAATATTCCGAACCCTTGCGGGCACGGTGGCTCGCTTCGCTCGCCACATCGATTTATTCCCCTTCCATGCCCACTTGGATGGTAGGGAATGACGTTGGATGGTAGGGAATGACATTGGATGCTAGGGAATGACGTTGGACACTGGCTCATCTTAAGTGCCTAACACTAAAAAAAAAAGTGTCAACCATGCTCATGTCGACCTTTTGACCCTGTCGACCATTTGTAACTGTCGACCTTCTTAGATGTCGACATTTAGTGTGTCAACCTTTTGTACCTGTCGACCTTTTTTACCTGTCGATCTTTTGACTGTCTAACAAATGACTGCCTCAAATTGAATGAAGAAGCAGAAGAATGAAGATGGCCCTGGGTGACTTTTCCTTTCAGCGTTGGTACAGGTAAGTGTTGGAGGGGGGGAGCACAGCGTGGGTGACATGTGGGAAGGGGGAGCACAGTGTGACTGAGATGAGGGAAGAGGGTGCACAGTGTGGGTGTCATTTGAGAAGGGGAAGCACAGTGTGGGTGACATGTGGGAAGGGGAAACACAGTGTGGGTGACATGTGGGAAGAGGGTGCACAGTGTGGGTGACATGAGGGAAGAGGGTGCACAGTGTGGGTGACATGAGGGAAGAGGGTGCACAGTGTGGGTGACACGAGGGAAGAGGGTGCACAGTGTGGGTGACACGAGGGAAGAGGGTGCTGAGTGTGAGTGACATGAGGGAAGAGGGTGCACAGTGTGGGTGACATGTGGGAAGAGGGTGCACAGTGTGGGTGACACGAGGGAAGAGGGTGCACAGTGTGGGTGACATGAGGGAAGAGTGTGCACAGTGTGGGTGACATGAGGGAAGAGGGTGCACAGTGTGGGTGACACGAGGGAAGAGGGTGCACAGTGTGGGTGACACGAGGTAAGAGGATGCACAGTGTGGGTGACATAACAAGAGATATGGTAAGAACTTACCTTTGTTATCTCTGTTTCTACGAAGTCCATAAGGTCCACAGGGGTATAGCTGGATCTGGATCCATGGGCACCACGCAGTTAAAGCTTTCACTGCTCCCAGGATGCACTTGTGTCCGTCCTCCTCTATACCCCGCCCCCGAGCCACAGCACCTCAGTTGGTAAGCAGCCAAGGCCGGAGGAGGAGACTAAACAGAGAGAAGGAAGACTGGAACACACAAGAACCATACTCACAGAAATGGGAGACGGAAAACCGGTGACCAGCCACACAGCCCATTTGAAGCCAGGTGCGTCAGGGCGGGCGCCCTGTGGACCCTATGGACTTCATAGAAACAGAGATAACAAAGGTAAGTTCTTACCATATCTCTTGTTTTCTACTTCAGGGTCCATAGGGGTCCATAGGGTTGACCTTGGGGATGTCCCAAAGCAGTTCAACTAAGGGTGGGGACGCTCCTGTGCTGAAAGGAGCACCCAGCACCCAAAAGATGCATCCTGAGAGGCGAAGGTGTCAAACGCATAGAACCTCAAAAACGTTTGAATTGAAGACCAAGTGGCCGCCTTACACAGCTGAACAGCAGAGGCGCCACGTCTAGCAGCCCAAGAGGGACCCACAGAACGAATGGAATGAGCCTTAACAGAGGCTGGCACAGGTAAACCCTCCTGTGCATAAGCCTCACAAATAACAGAACGAAGCCAACGGGCTAACGTTTGTTTGTTGGCAGGCCAACCCTTCTTGTGAAAACCAAAGAGGATAAACAAGGAATCAGACTTCCTAACCGAAGCCGTCCGGTCCACATAAATTCTAAGCGCCCGGACCACATCTAAGGAAGTCTCACCAGCTGAAAGATCAGGGGACTGAAAAGCTGGCACAACAAGTTCCTGATTAATGTGGAACTTCGAGACCACTTTGGGCAAAAACTCAGGACGAGTGCGGAGCACCGCTCTGTCCTGGTGAAAAATCAGGAAAGAAGGGCGACAGGAAAGCGCTCCCAATTCAGACACCCTTCTGGCCGAAGCAATTGCCAGGAGAAAAACAGTCTTAAATTTCAGCCACTTGAGCTCCACCGACTCAAGAGGCTCAAACGGAGGACCCTGCAGGACCCGTAGAACCACCGCCAAGTCCCAAGGAGCCACAGGAGGCACAAAGGGAGGCTGGATCCTGAGAACACCTTGGAAAAAGGTGTGAACATCCGGCAGTATTGCAATCCGCCGTTGAAACCACACGGACAAGGCGGACACATGAACCTTCAGAGATGCAAGGCGTAAGCCGAGGTCCAATCCTGATTGAAGAAATTCCAAGATCCTAGAAACTCGGAACACCTGAGGATCATAATGTCTGGACTCACACCACTGAAAGTAAGTGTGCCACACCCTGTGATAAATCCGTGCTGAAGCAGGCTTGCGTGCCCTGAGCATGGTACCAATAACCGAACTGGAGAAGCCCCGAGACCTCAAGACGGCTGTCTCAAGAGCCACGCCGTCAAAGACAGCCGACCCAGATCCGGGTAAAGGCAGGGCCCCTGAGACAACAGGTCCCGACGCTGAGGAAGAAGGTACGGAGCGTCAATGGAGAGGCTCCTGAGATCAGAGTACCAAGGACATCTGGGCCACGCCGGAGCTACCAGCACAAGCGTGCCGCCGTCCTGCTTGAATTTCCGCAGAACCCGAGGAAGTAGGGATATCGGAGGAAACAGATACGCCAGGTGAAACGTCCATTTCACCGACAGCGCGTCCACCAGACTTGCGCCTGCGTCTCTTGTCCTTGACCCGTAAACGGGCAACTTGTGATTGTGACGGGAGGCCATCAAGTCCAGCTCCGGCAGTCGCCACCTGTCCACGAGTAGCTGAAACACCTCTGGGTGAAGCGACCATTCCCCGGGATGCACGTCGTGACGGCTGAGGAAGTCCGCTTCCCAATTGAGGACTCCGGGGATGAAGACCGCCAAGATCGCTGGAATGTGACCCTCTGCCCAAGTCAGGATGCGAGACACCTCCGACATCGCTGCCCGACTGCGAGTTCCTCCTTGGTGGTTGATATACGCCACCCTGGTGGTGTTGTCAGACTGCACCTGTACCGCCCTTCCGTGAAGAGCGGGGCCGGACGACTGCAGGGCCCTGTATACTGCCCGCAGTTCCAGGATGTTGATGGGAAGAAGTGCTTCTTCCGCAGACCAACGACCCTGGAGAGACAATGAGCCGGTCACTGCCCCCCAACCCCGGAGACTGGCTTCCGTCGTGAGCAGGACCCAGTCCGGGATCCAAAAGGGGCGCCCCTCGACCAGATGAGCTGTCTGAAGCCACCAAGCCAAAGATTGCCGAACGTCCGGAGACAACACCAACACCTGAGAGCGGATCCGGTGAGGTAACCCGTTCCATCCCGATAGAATCAGCCCCTGCAGGGGCGGGAATGGAACTGGGCAAATTCCACCATGTCGAATGTCGACACCATGGACCCCAGAACTCTCATAGCCGAATGGACCGACAGGCGGCAACTGCTCAGACAACTGCGTATCCGCAGCTGTAGGGAGGCGACCTTCTCCGGAGACAGGAAGATCCTTTGCTGACGCGAATCCAGCAGGGCTCCCAAATGAACCATCCGCTGTGATGGAATCAGGGAGGACTTTTTCCAATTTATCAACCACCCGTGTGCTTGCAGGCAAGCGATCGTCAGGTGGAGATGTTGAAGCAGTACCTCCGGGGAGCTCGCCAGCAACAGGAGGTCGTCCAGATACGGCAGCAGCCGTACATTCTGGTTCCGAAGATGTGCGGCCATGACCGCCATACTCTTCGTGAACACCCTCGGTGCCGTGGAGAGACCAAAGGGTAGCGCCCGGAACTGATAGTGGTGTTGAAGGATAGCGAACCTCAGATACCGCTGGTGCGAAGGTGCTATCGGAACATGGAGGTAGGCGTCCTGGATATCCAGGGACACCATGTAATCCCCCGGTTCCATCGCCAGAATGATGGAACGTAACGTTTCCATCCTGAACTTGGGAACTCTGAGGAATTTGTTCAGAGACTTCAAGTTGAGGATAGGGCGATGAGAACCATTGGGTTTCTGCACCAGAAACAGACGAATAATACCCCGTCCCTCGTTGTGATTGAGGAACGGGAACAATGACCCCTGCTTTCAGCAAGGACTCTATAGCCTCCTGAATCTGTAACGCCTTGGTCTTGTCCTGAGAAGGACTCGTGCAGAAAAACTGGTGGGGTGGTCTGTGCCGAAAAGACAAGGCGTACCCCTGGGAGACCACTTCTCGAACCCAGGCATCCATGGTGATATTGTGCCAGCACTGGGCAAATCGAAGAAGTCGGCCTCCCACTCTGAGGTCCCCCAGAGGGAGGCCCGTCCCATCAGGCCGCAGGTTTATCTTCCTGCTTGGAAGAAGGGCGCCGAGCACTCCAGGTTTGCTTCTTGGGTTTAGAGGCAGTCTTACTCGCCGACTGTCTCGGGAAGGACTGACCTTTTGCCTTACCCTGAACCCGAAAGGAACGAAAAGCCGAACTCCGAACCTTAGCAGGCAGTGCCGCCGAAGGGAGGAAAGCCAACTTGGATTTAGCCAGGGTATCCACTATTTTGTCCAAGTCCGGACCAAATAGTAATTCCCCATTGAAAGGTAAGGCCTCCAGGCCTTTCTCTGAATCAGAGTCCGCTCTCCAGGACCGCAACCATAAGGATCGGCGGGCAGACACCGCTGCAGATGATACCCGCGAAGTCAGCAAACTAGCATCTAAAGAGGCTTCCCCAATGTAAGAAGCAGCGTCCCTCATCTGACCCAACAACGCCCTCTGGACATCCGGAGCGTCGTCCGGGAAGGTATCTTCCAATGCATTGGCCCACCCCTCAATGGCCTTGGCCACCCAGGAGATGGCCATGGACGGTCGGGCCACCGCCCCGGAGAGGGAGTAAATAGACTTTAAGCAAGTCTCAACTTTCCTGTCCGTGGGATCCTTCAGCGAGGATATAGACGGTAATGGCAAAGTAGAGCTCCTTATTAAACAGGTGACATGGGAATCCACCGCCGGTGGAGTTTCCCATTTTTTACAATGTGCCTCAGGGAAGGGATAATTAGAAGCCAACCGCTTCTGAGGAAGGAATCTCTTACTGGGCGCCTGCCAAGCTACCGCCATATGATCCGTCAACTGATCCGACAGGGGAAACACCGCAGAAGCCACCTTAGTTTTTTTTAAACTAGGATACTTCGACTTAGGAGCCGGTGCCTCATCCTCTATAAGAAGAATGGCTCGCACCGCCCTAACCAGTGCTCGCACATTAATGGACGACTTGGTATCCATTTCCTGGACCGAGGCGTCCAAGTCAGTGTCATCAGGGACCTCCCCATCATCTGAGGAACCCTCTGAGTCCGATACCTGAGCCGCCCGCGCCATGAGTGGGCGTTTTGAAACCCTAGAAGGCATGTCAGTCTGCAACATTGACTGAAAAGCCGAGGATGCGGCCGCCAAATTTTGCACGGAGTTGGAGAGCACATCCACCCAGGGTGGAGGAGTCGCCATAGGGGCCTGAAAAGGTACCGCAGGCTGCTGCGGCACAGGGGAAGCCTGTATATACATAGGCAACCCCGTATACGGACCCACAGACTGAGACTCAGGAGGACTCCGCAACAACTGCGGGACACCCGGGGAATGGGGGATGGTCGGCTGGGGTAACGCCCTAGTAGGGAGAGCAGTCGGGACCGACAGACGGTCCACAATAGACACCAGCACTTGAGAAAACATCGCCCACGGTGGTTCCTGCGTCAGAGAAGGTCTGGATGGCCCAGGAGCCACCTGGCACCAACTACACAGGCCATCCTGTGACAAATCCTCCCTATCCACTCCTGCAGAACAGCGTCCGCAGGAGGCCAACACTGGAGCCACTGAGCGCTCAACCTACTCGTCTGACATGACAGAATATATTATATAGTCAAAAAATATATCTGGCAACAGGGCAGAAGAAAACGCACTCACCGGTGTGCTGAACAACAGCCCACAATATGGCACTGTGTAGCACACAACTGTATGTGACGAACCTCACAAATACGTGATTTATATAGGTGAGGTCTGTAGAAACGCCCCTCCCCCACACACCTGTAGGGCTTGTAGGTGAAGTAAAGGGATAGGTATAAGCTGACAGTAAGCGGAAAATAAGCACAGACAAGCAGCACTAGCAAAAGTCACATACCATGCAGAGAAGATATACTCACTGCACCTTTCCACTACAATCAACCTGCCCAGATTCAGTGTCTGGGAGGGCTATAGTGCTGTGTACGCTGTCCTTAAATCAGGGGAGAGGTACACAGGGGGACCGGTCCGCGTGCTCCCTGAGATCTGGGTTGCCACAGAGAAAATGGCCACCAGAGACCTCAGAGGAGGAGTGGCCGAAGAGTCTGCAGCTCAGCGACGCCAGACTGCGTGCTGAGCTGAGGGGAGGAGCCGCAAGTCAGGGAAGGCTTCCTCCCCTGGCTAGCCTATTAACCCCAGGGCTTGCCGGCTTCCCGCTTGCCAATATATCCCTGGTGGTCTAGAAGTCCCACGGGGTATTCCTCCTCAGAGGGGGAGTCCGCCGCCACCGCTAGCGGCCCCCGGTCTGTCCCCTAGGACCGGGGGCAAAGGACTGCATGTGCAGGCAATACCCGCGAGCCACCGCTAATCGGCGACTCGCGGCTTACCTTATCCCCGGCGACTCCGGCAGCAGTCCAGGGGAGGGACCCAGAGTCCCGACTCTGGCCCCCCCGCCGCGATCCCCAGTGCAGTACTGGCGTCGCGGCGCCAGCGGGGAAGGAGAGCGGCAGCGTGGGCGTCTGCATAGACAGCCCGTCGCTGCCACACTAGAGCCTCTGTTTTAAAAGAAAAATCTAACAGGCTCTTTTTTTTTTTTTTTTTTAAATAGAAAGCTTTTGGGGGCTGCTCCTGCAGCCCCCCTGCGCAGGTGACCCGACTCCGGCCGGGCACCAACTCAAACTGAGGTGCTGTGGCTCGGGGGCGGGGTATAGAGGAGGACGGACCCAAGTGTATCCTGGGAGCAGCTAAAGCTTTAACTGCGTGGTGCCCATGGATCCAGATCCAGCTATATCCCCAAGGTCAAACCTGTGGACCCCTATGGACCCTGAAGTAGAAATATACAGTCAGGTGCATAAATATTGGGACATTGACAGAATTTTCATATTTTGGCCTCTATTCACCACCACAATGGCTTTGAAATGAAACAAACAAGATGTGCTTTAACTGCAGACTTTCAGATTTAATTTGAGGGTAATTACATCAAAATCAGGTGAACGGTGTAGGAATTACAACTATGTAATGTATATGTGCCTCCCACTTTTTAAGGGGCCAAAAGTAATGGGACTATCAACTCAAAAGCTATTTCATGTATAGGTGTGGGCTATTCCCTCGTTATTTCATTATCAATTAAGCAGGTAAAAGGTCTGGAGTTGATTCTAGGTGTGACATTTGCATTTGGAATCAGTTGCTGTCGACTCTCAATATGAGATCCAAAGAGCTTTCACTATCAGCGAAGCAAGCCATCACTAGGCTGAAAAATCAAAACAAACCCATCAGAGAGATAGCAAAAATATTAGGTGTGGCCAAATCAACTGTTTGGAACATTCTTAAAAAGAAAGAACGCACCGGAGAGCTCAGCAACACCAAAAGACCCGGAAGACCACGGAAAACAACTGTGGTGGATGACAGAAGAATTATTTCCCTGGTGAAGAAAAACCCCTTCACAACAGTTGGCCAAATCAAGAACACTCTCCAGGAGGTAGATGTATATGTGTCAAAGTCAACAATCAAGTTAAGACTTCACAAGAGTGAATCTAGAGGGTTCACCACAAGATGTAAACTATTGGTGAGCCTCAAAAACAGGAAGACCAGATTAGAGTTTGCCAAACCACATCTATAAAAGCCATTACAGTTCTGGAACAACATCCTATAGACAGATGAGACAAAGATCAACTTGTACCAGAGTGATGGGAAGAGAAGAGTATGGAGAAGGAAAGGAACTGCTCATAATCCAAAACATACCACCTCATCAGTGAAGCATGGTGGTGGTAGTGTCATGGTGTGGGCATATATGGCTGCCAATGGAACTGGTTCCCTTGTATTTATTGATGATGTGACTACTGACTAAAGCAGCAGAATGAATTCTGAAGTGTTTCGGGCAATATTATATGCTCATATTCAGTCAAATGCTTCAGAACTCATTGGACGGCGCTTCACAGTGCAGATGGACAACGACCCAAAGCATACTGCAAAAGCAACCAAATTTTTTAAGGCTAAAAAGTGGAATGTTATGCAATGGCCAAGTCAATCCCCTGACCTGAATCCGATTGAGCATGCATTTCACTTGATGAAGACAAAACTGAAGGGAAAATGCCCCAAGAACAAGCAGGAACTGAAGACATTTGCAGTAGAGGCCTGGCAGAGCATCACCAGGGATGAAACCCAGTGTCTGGTGATGTCTATGCATTCCAGACGTCAGGCTGTAACTGCCTGCAAAGATTTGCAATAAAGTATTAAAAAGTGAAAGTTAGATTTAGGATTGTTTAGTTTGTCCCATTACTTTTGGCCCCTTAAAAAGTGGGAGGCACATATAGAAACCGTTGTAATTCCTATACCATTCACCTGATTTGGATGTAATTACCCTCAAATTAAATCTGAAAGTCTGCAGTTAAAGCACATCTTGTTTGTTTCATTTCAAAGCCATTGTGGCGGTGAATAGAGGCCAAAATATGAAAATTCTGTCAATGTCCCAATATTTATGCACCAGACTGTGTGTGCATATATACATATATATATATATATATATATATATATATATATATAATCAGGCACATTTTTAGTTGATAATTTGAGAATTCTGAATGGCCCGCAAGTGATTTTATAGATATTGAAATGGCCCTTGGCAGAAAAAAGGTTCCCCACTCCTGAATTATATGATTATTCTGTGGAACAGTTTAAAAAATTTCACTGATGTCTCTTGCTATAGTGCTGATTAGACAGCAAGACACAAATCACTACAGACTGGGCATGAATAAATCATTTGTGGTGTATTATAAATAAGAGATAGGGACATAACAAGTGAGCTTGCAGCAGTTTATCCCTTGTGGCTGTGTTTAACTTCTGTGCAGAGTATAAATATAAATACGCACTTGCTGTACATAATCAATAGAAGCATTCTAAATTAAATATTATGTGACTTGGTATAACATAATAGAGCATAATTATGCATTTTAAAGAGCTGTAGATTTTACAGAAGCTTGTGATACGATGCCACTTAGATAAATGCAGAAATGAAACAGTGTAATATAATTTTGTTTTGAATCAAAACTGTTTCCAGTGAGCACGTGCAATAAGCAGGGCACTAAGTACAAGAGCTGAAGGGCAACTACCTGAAGGTTCTGACATCCACATTTTCTAGAGGTCAATTGAGAGTATTTACAACAGACAGGTGCAGGATAGAACACGTCTCAGTGCTAGTGTGCTTGCTGTTAAATAGTGAGCATAAATTTGCATAGTACTCTCAGTCAATAGAAGATGGTACTGCAACGTCTTTCTAAGCCCAAAATGCACTCCATTTGCAGCAAAGTCAGCATAGGAGAAATAATATATAGAACAGAAGTGCAAGTGCACGTCATCAAACTCCCAGCATATCACTAAGCAGCAGCATCCGAATGCTCCATGTCAGCGGATGGCGCTTCATGTGGGAACGTTAAAAACACTGAAGGAGGGACATTATGTTGCTCATTGCAGAGCTGATTAAAAAAAGCAAAAACAAGAGCAACTCTGCGCCTGGACACAACATGTTGCAATGCATGTGGTACAAATACAGTACCTTTACTTATTTTTTGTATGCAGGGTAAATACTGGATGCTTGTTCATGTAGCCCACAAGTATAGGCCCCCATACATCAGAGATGGATCACTGCGATAGGATCGGAAACGCTGATCCGCCGGTCGGAAATGCCGAACGGCGGACATCGATGCTCCGTGATCCGTTGCAAAATCGGTAAAAATCTACATGTTAAATTTCACCGATCTGCCAATCACGCTCATTTTTTGATCGTGATCAGCAAATCTGTGAAATCCAAAATTTGCGGTGATCCGTCTCTGACGTTGGAATGTTGGGGCCTTTAGACAGCATTATTTTTACACTGCAATTTAGAGTTCATCTATGAGACACCCTTAACTTCAAACCACTGTGTACACTGTCAATCTGCCCTACCTGTAGTGCTACATAGTTTTGGTACATTTCCTCCTTTTTTTTTTTACTTCGCTTCTAAGTTTGAATCAGCCCGAAGAAGCCATTTATGTTATTGTTAGTGCTGGCCCCGTGTATAGTCATTTAATGTTCTTAATGAACAATACTATATTATTAGCATCTATTCATATAGGACCAGCAGTGTTTTATAACTGGGTACAATCCACGTAATAAAACAAGACTGTATTAGTAAACAGACATGCGATGGGGCCCAATACTAACTTAAAAAAAAACAAGTACAGTAAATCTTTAACAGAGCCGTTTAAATCTGAAGTGCTACAAAATATCTGAGTAAACCTATAAATATAAATTAAAAAACTAAAGTTTTGTATTTGATATAAACATGGAATATAATAATGACAAAATACACATAATCATGCAGAAACAAACTGTTCTACTTCTTGAACCACCCACATAACCTTCATAAGCTATTCTACCTGCTTTTTACACAGTCCACACAAGACTTAGGCCGGACACCTTCTAGAATGATATCTTCACGATTTATCCTTTCCATGCAAATTACAACAACAAATCACGAAGACAGTTCAGTGCGTACCGGCAATTGCACGCTCCCACAGGTCGTTTACGATATCTTCTGGTTGGCAGTGTTGCAGGTTAATCAGAAGATATCGTGTATAATGCCATGCTGCTAAATGCAGCATGTCATTGTACATTGCGCCGTCGTACCACTACATCGTGCACGCACGGTGCAATATAACAGCCAGGCGGCCGGCGGATTGGCTGAGAACACATTGTTCTGACGTGTACCAGGCCTTAGATCATTTCTCTTTCTACACTCACACAAACCACTGGCCACAGGTCAGCACTGCAGTGTTAGTGTATCATAAAGCTCAACAAGCACCTTTTGAGATCAGGCTGAATACACCTAGCCTCAATACACCATGTGATGCGAGATGCCTGGCACGAGTGAGCCGCCAGGTCCCGTGTGACTCTGCTAGGTTCGGGTACCTGCTAGCGTTGGGCGTCTTCTGTATGTATCAAATTCCTATTGCAATGTAAGCTTGTAAGCAAGGACCTCTTCACTTTATGACGGTTATTACCCAGTCTTGATTTGTTACCTTTTTGTTCTTAACTGTATGACGGAAAATGCTGGCGCTACATAAATAAATGTGTGTAAACACAGATAACAATCACAAATGCAAGAGCCACTGATGTGGGCGCAATAACATACATGCACCTGGGTGAGCGGGTTCGGATTTCTGAAATCCGAACCCCCCCCGAGCCCCCCCGATCCGAGGCCGATCCGAGTCAGGCTCGACTTTTCCCGCCTGACTCGGATCTGAAATCGAGGCAAAACGTCATCATCCCGCCTTCCGGGTCTCGTGGGTTTTGGATCCTATATAAGGTACCCGCGTCGGCGCCATTTTCTCACTCGGCTGTGGACAGTGAAGAGGGAGGGTGGGAGTTAGGGTTGGCTGGGCTGTGTAGTGTAGTGTAGTGCAGAGTAGTGTTGTGTTGTGTTGTGCTGTGCTGTGCTGTGCTGCTGTTGTCCACTACTTCAAAGTCCATAGGGGCTGGCTGTGTTGTGCTGTGCTGCTGTTGTTAATAGGGGCTGTGTCCACTACTTCAAAGTCCATAGGGGCTGGGTGGACTGTGTTGTGCAGTCAGTTCTCCATAGGGGCTGTGTCCACTCCAAAGTCCTGTGCAGTGTCCCAGTCCTAAAGGGGTGCTGTAGTGTTGTCCAGGGGGTGCTCTGTCCATCCGGGGTGCTCCCCCCAAGTGCTAAAAAAATTATATTTTTTCTGTGTTTGTGAATTGTGTGCGCAGTAGCCGCACGTGCATCAACAAAGTAGTGTCAAGCGTGCGTCTGTGTAATAAGTAAAGGGCTGGCTTGCTTGACCGTTAAAGGGTGCTGTAACCCCCAAAGTACACTCCAGTCCAAACCCCAAAAAAATATATTTTCTGTGTTTGTGAATTGTGTGCGCAGTAGCCGCACGTGCATCAACAAAGTAGTGCCAAGCGTGCGCCTGTGTCATAAGTAAAGGGCCGGCTGGCTTGACCGTTAAAGGGTGCTGTAACCCCCAAAGTACACTCCAGTCCAAACCAAAAAAAAAAATATTTTCTGTGTTTGTGAATTGTGGGCCTGATTCAGACCCACTCGCGAGCGGCTGTCCGCTCGCAAGTGGGTCGATGTTATGCACTGAGCATGCGCACGACGGAGGGAGCTCCGTCGTGCGCATGCGCCAGACGCGACGAGCGAAGGAAAGTCCTTCGCTCGTTGTGTCCGATCAAAGGGGGCGTGCTGTCAATGTTGATTGACAGCACGCCCCCTTTGGTGGGCGTGCCGGGGGCGTGCCTCCCTGACGGGGGCGTTCCCAAGGGAACGCCTCCCGTCAGAAGCCGGCCCACTGACATCACTAGTGATGTCAGTGGGAGTGATTTTGGCTCTGATAGAGCCAAAATCACTCCGGAGCTTGCGGTTGAAAACCTCAACCGCAGGCTCCGGCTCGCAAATTCGATGGTCGCGATGGTCTCGACCATCGCGATCATCACAATGCACGCTCGTATAGCCTGTGGGTGGTGACCCACAGCTATACGAGCGTCCAGGAGGACGCTCCATGAAAATGGAGGCCGGCCCTCATTCAGAGCGTGCGCTCTGCTCAGAGCGTACGGCTCTGAATGAAGGCCAGTGTGCGCAGTAGCCGCACGTGCATCAACAAAGTAGTGCCAAGCGTGCGCCTGTGTCATAAGTAAAGGGCCGGCTGGCTGGACCGTTAAAGGGTGCTGTAACCCCCAAAGTACACTCCAAACCAAATAACAAAATATTTTTTCTGTGTTTGTGAATTGTGTGCGCAGTAGCCGCACGTGCATCAACAAAGTAGTGCCAAGCGTGCGCCTGTGTCATAAGTAAAGGGCCGGCTGGCTTGACCGTTAAAGGGTGCTGTAACCCCCAAAGTACACTCCAAACCAAATAAAAAAATATTTTCTGTGTTTGTGAATTGTGTGCGCAGTAGCCGCACGTGCATCAACAAAGTAGTGCCAAGCGTGCGCCTGTGTCATAAGTAAAGGGCCGGCTGGCTTGACCGTTAAAGGGTGCTGTAACCCCCAAAGTACACTCCAGTCCAAACCAAAAAAATATATATTTTCTGTGTTTGTGACTTGTGTGCACTGTGGCTGCACGTGCATCAACAAAGGAGCAGCGCCAAGCGTGCGCCTGTGTCCCATAAGTAAAGAGCTGGCTGGCTCATTTCTTGAAGGGTGGTGTAACCCACAAAGTGCACTACTCTCCAGCAAAAATAAAAAAATATTTTCTGTGTTTGTGTGCCCTTTAGCCACACGTATATATCAATATAACATAAATGGAGGACCAAACTTTCTCTGATAAAAATAAAATAGGGAAAGATCAAGAACCACTTCCTCCTAGTGCTGTTGCTGCTGCTGGGAGTTGTTCATCATCCCAGAGAGGAAGTAGGAACACCACCACTTTTACTAAACAATTGACCCTCCAACAGTCCCTAGCGATGAGGATGAAGTACGACAGCAGTCATCCTGAAGCAAAACGTATAACTGAGGCCTTGACTGCTATGTTGGTGTTAGACGTGGGTCCGGTATCCGCCATTAGTGCAGTGGGATTTAGACAATTGATGGAGGTAGTGTGTCCCCGGTTCCAAATCCCGTCTAGATTCCACCTGCATCCTCAAAGCAGCAGCGACAAGCGTGCGTCTGTCTGTTAAAGGGTGGTGTAACCCTCAAAGTGCGCTCCACAAACAATAAAAAAATTCCTTTTTTTTTTCTGTCTTTGTGAAATGTGTGGGCTGTAGCCACACCTGCATCCTTAAAGCAGCAGCGGCAAGCGTGCGTCTGTCTGTTAAAGGATTACATCGGTGACAGCATCCAAGTAGGCATGTTAGACAGTCCGTACCTGTACTGGCAGGAAAAAGAAGCAATTTGGAGGTCCCTGTACAAACTGGCTCTATTTTACCTGAGTTGCCCCCCCCTCCAGTGTGTACTCCGAAAGAGTGTTTAGTGCAGCCGGGAACCTTGTCAGCAAAAGGCGTAGGAGGTTGCTTCCACAAAATGTGGAGAAGATGATGTTCATAAAATGAATTATCAACTCTTCCAGGGAGACCAGCCTCCAGAACGTACAGAGGGACCTGTGGTTGTGGATTCCAGCGGGGACGAATTAATACTCTGTGAGGATGAGGATGTACACAACACTGAAGAGGGTGAGGAATCGGAGGATGAGGACGACATCTTGCCTCCGTAGAGCCAGTTTGTGCAGGGACAGATAAATTGCCATCTTGTTTTGTGGGGGCCCAAACGAACCAATCATTTCAGCCACAGTCGTGTGGCAGACCCTGGCGCTGAAATGTTTGGTTTGTTAAAGTGTGCATGTCCTGTTTATACAACATAAGGGTGGGTGGGAGGACAATTCCATCTTGCACCTCTTTTTTTTCTTTGAATTATGTACTGTTTGGGGCCTAGTTTTTCAAACTGCCATCCTGTCTGCCACTGCAGTGTCACTCCTAGATGGACCACGTGTTTGTGCCGCCCACTCGTATCTCTTAGCATAGTCATCCAGCTACCTCGGTGCAACCTTTTGGATATAAAAACACTATTGTGAGGTGTGAGGTGTTCAGAATAGACTGGAAATGAGTGGAAATTAAGGTTATTGAGGTTAATAATAGCATAGGAGCAGAAAAACACACAAATTCTGTGATTTTAGCTGTTTTTATGCTTTTAAAAAAAAAAATACAGATCCAAAACACAAAACCCAGAACCCAAAACACGGAAGGGTGGTTTTGGCAAAACCAATCCAGATCCAAAACACGAAGAAAGATCCAGATCCAAAACCAAAACACAAAACACGAAAAGTGGCCGGTGCACACCCCTAATATAGGTAGAGATGAGAATTATATTTAAATCATACTCGCCTATTTTGAAAAAGCATTTCAGAGAGAATGTGAAAGATACACCCATGAGCACGGTGGTAAAGTGGCATGTACTGTTACATCTGAGAGGTGTGCCATAAACCTGACTTACATTCACATATAAACGAGCCCCAAAGCACTTAGTAAGATCTACTTGTTGATGAAAACACACTGATACATCTCAGAAAATGCATGTAGCCATAGGGATCATTGTGCCTTATAACTAGAGATGTGCGCCGACCCAGTGTTTTGGTTTTGGATCTGGATCTACCCTGGTTTTGCATCTGGATTGGTTTTGCCAAAACCTCACCTCCGTGTTTTGTTTTCGTGTTTTGGTTTTGGATCTGGATTTTTTTTCTTAAAAAAACATAAAAACAGCTAAAATCACATAAAATGGGTCTGTTTTTGTTCCTACAGTATAATTAACCTCAATAACATTTATTTCCAGTAATTTCCAATCAATTTTGACCACCTCACAATATTATTTGCTTCATCTAGTTAAGGCCAAAAGGTTGCATCCAGCTAGCTGGCTGATTAAGCTAAGTGACACAGTGGGCCGCACTAACATGTGGCAGTTCAGTTTCTAATTTCCAACACGGATACAGGGGGTCATTCAGACCCGTTCACGAGCAAAGGACGCTCGCAAACGGGTCGATGTTGCCCCACTGCGCATGCGCATGACGGAGGGAGCTCCGTCGTGCGCATGCGCGAGACCCGGACTGCTATGATAGAGCCAAAATCACTCTAGGGCTTGCGGCAGCGAGACCCTATTGCAGGGTCTCCGTCGCAAGCCCGATGGTCGCGATGGTCAAGACCATCGTGACCATCACCATGGACGCTCGCTATAGCTGTGGGTGGTAACCCACAGCTATGCGAGCGTCCATGAGGACGCTCCAAAAAAAGGTAGGAGGGCCCTGATTCAGAGCGAGCGCTCCGGTCAGAGCGTTCAGCTCTGAATCAGACCCACAGTGTGTTATACAGTGTGGGTTGGATACACCAATAGTGCACTTACTGTGACAGCAGTGTCGGCAGAGCGAGGTTGCTGACGGTGTCCTCAGTACATGGAATATCAGTGCTGCGGTGCTGGCAGTGTCCTCAGTGAAGGGTACCGGTGATGTCGGCAGTGCGGGGGTGCCAGTGGTGTCTTTAGTGCAGGTTTGCTACTTGTGTCGGCAGTGCGGGGGTGCCAGCGGTGTCTTAGTGCAGGTTTGCTGGCTGTGTCGGAATTGCGGGGGTGCCAGCGGTGTCTTTGGTGCAGGTTTTCTGGCTGTGTCGGGAGTGAGGCGGTGCCAGTGGTGTCTTTAGTGCAGGTTTGCTGGCTGTGTCGGCAGTGCGGGTTTGCCAGTGATGTCTTAGTGCAGGCTTACTGGCTGTGTCGGCAGTGCGGGGTGCCAGCGGTGTCCTCATTGCAGGTTTGCTGACTGTGTCGGCAGTGCGGGGGATGCTGGCAGTGTCCTCAGTACATGGAATGGCAGTGCTGGCAGTGTTCTCAGTGAAGGGTACCGGCGGTGTCCTCATTGCAGGTTTGCTGACTGTGTTGACAGTGCAGGGGTGTTCTCAATGCAGTGTGCCGGCAGTGTCGGCAGAGCGGGGGTGCCAGCGGCGTCCTCAATGCAGGTTTGCTGACTGTGTCGGCAGTGCAGGGGTGCTGGCGGTATCCTCAGTGTGGGAGGGTTGGCAGTGTGGGGGTCACTTGTGGTGTCCTCAGTACGTTGGGTAGCAGTGCAGGGGTGTCGGCAGTGGTGGTGTCAGCAGCGGGGGATGCTGCCAGTGGGGGTGCCAGCAGTGTCAGGCAGTGGGGGATGGCGGGTGCCATCTTCTTTTCCTCTTTTGTGCTGTTTTCAAAGGGTTTAACGCTGACTGGCTGAGAGCCGTGATAGACGACTCTCTCAGCCAATCAGCGTTAAGCCCACTCAAAACAAAACCTTGCGACTCAACAGAGGGGTTGAGAGGTTTTGGCTCAGGTCAGGGATCCAGTGCAGGCAGGGAGATCCGAGCTGTGCTCGGATCGCCCTGGATCCCCGAAATTCAGGTGGGTTCGGATCTCTGAGATCCGAACACGATCATCTCTACTTATAACCAATGCAGGGAAATTATACTAATTATTCCATTTAAATGTATATATCTCTGTTTTTTTTATATATAACAGCCTCATTAGAGCCGGCCCTAGGCATAGGCAAACTAAACAATTTCCTAGGGCATTTGGAATGCCCAGGGGCATCCAAGCCCACCTAGTGGTTGGTGGTTGTCTGAGGTTTGGGGCAGGCACTGGGACACGGGGCACCTGCTGCCAACTGGGGCAGCTGCTACTGCTGCCCTACAGCGTCCACTGTTTGCTGCTGCAGGGCCTGATACAGAGCTGTCAGCTGAGCTCCAATTGAGCCCAGCAGCAGCAGCAAACAGTGAGTGGGCAGGCAGCGGCGTAACAGCCGGTGATCGGAGCTCTTAGCTCCAATCAGGCAGCATCTACAGCAAGCAGCCCACAGCCAGCAACAGTGGGCTGCCGCTACGGGAGCAAGCAGGTCCAGGGAGGCTAGAGCAGAGTAGCAGACTCTGCACAGTAGGGGCAGTGGGCATCAGCGAAAATGGCCGCTGTTGTCTGGAGGAGGGCTGCTGTGCATGCCCAGCCGCAGCAGCTCCTCCTCCCATGGGCCCGCAGCAAGCAGCAGTATAATGAGTCTGACTGCCGTTCGACTCTGTGCCGTGGGACGTAACAAAGCAGGATGCCTGGATAGTTGTATATTTTGTGCGTTTACACGTGTTTCTTTAGCAATAAAAAAAAGAAACCATAAACCAATGTTTTATTTTTGGTGTCCGTGTATAAATGCTAAGCTTGATGGTGGGATTATCTGCTAGGGTCTACCAACAAAAATCTCGCCTAGGGCATCAAATTGCATAAGGCCAGCTCTGAGCTTCATAATTGGGGTAAAGTGCAATCAGGGAGATTGGCAGACTCTTCAGGGAGTCAGAGAGATTGCTACTATTTCAGGGAGTCTCCCTGACAATGAGGGAGAGTTGGCAAGTACAGTATGATTTAAAAATACAGAATTACGGTATAACACACATTTGATAATTATTTTTCTTCGAGGTCCATAGGGTACACAGGAATTACCATGGGGTATGTAGTTGGATTGCATCCAATGCACCAAACAGCAAAGCTTTGAAGCTCCCAGCATGGACTGGTCCTCCTCCCTATATACCCTGCCCCCAGCCACAGGCATTCAGTTTGTAACCAAGCCTTGCGGCAAGAGAGTGCAGAAGGAAGAAAAATTGCACAAGAAACACTCAATCATGCGAAGAGGGAATCTGTGAACAAAAAGGCTTAAAGAACAGATCCCAACTGAGGCCAGGTGCGTCAGGGTGGACGCCCTGTGGACCTCGAAGAAAGAATTATTAAAAGATATGTTTTACCATAATTCTGTATTTCTTCTTCAGGTTCCATAGGGACCACAGGAATTACCATGGGGACATCCTAAAGCAGTTCCCTTAAGGGTGGGGACGCTCCTGCGCAGAGAGGAGAATCCGCCGCCCAAAGGAAGCATCCAGGGAGGCAAATGTATTAAAAGAATAGAATTTGATAAACGTATTCACAGAAGACCAAGTGGCTGCCTTACAAAGCTGTTTAGCCGAGGCGCCATCTCTTACTACCCATGATGGTCCCACTGACCGAGTGGAATGTGCTGTCACCCTGTTAGGGACAGGGAGAGCAGCCTGAGTATAGACTTGTGAAATTGTCATGCGAAGCCAGCGAGCCAGAGTCTGTTTGTTCGCTGGCCAGCCTCTTTTATGAAATCCATACAACACAAAAAGAGACTCAGATTTCCTGATGGAGCTGGTCCGGTCCATGTAAATACGAAGAGCCCGAACCACATCCAGGGAAGCTTCACCTATAGACAGGTCTGAAGACTGAAAGGCCGGTACTACAATTTCCTCATTTATGTGAAAACGGAAAACCACCTTAGGGGGGTATCCTGCATTGGTACGGAGGACAGCTCTATCTTGATGGAAACTCAGATATGGCGAGCGACATGACAATGCTGCCAAGTCAGAAACTCTGCAAGCTGAAGAGATGGGGAGGAGAAAAAGTGTCCTCGCCGTCAGCCATCTCAAATCCACCCTATCCAAGGGTTCAAAAGGATGTGCCTGCAGTGCCCTGAGAACCAAAGATAAATCCCATGGTGCCACCAGTGGGAGAAATGGAGGTTGCAGCCGGAGAACTCTCTGGAAGAATGTTCTAACGTCCGGCAGAGGGGCAATCTTGCGCTCAAACCAAACTGTAAAAGCTGAAACTTGGACTCTTTTTTTTTTTTTTAAATTGAGTCAATTTTTATTGGTTTATAGAAATACATTAACAAATAACCAAACAAAATAAAATAAACAAACAAACAAACAAAAAAAAAAATATATATATATATATATATATATATATACATAAATACATAATCAAATAACAGTATCTGGAATCTAAAACCTAGATCTACAAACTGCATCCCAGATCCATTTCTTATAAAAAAATATAATATTAATCAGTATACCAAAACAATAAACAAACAAAAAAAAACACACTGTACAAATATTGGAATATCATCAAAAATATCACCTAAAATTGGCAAAATCAACTAGATCGGAAAATAAATTCTGCTCTCAACTTATCACACAGCACATTACCTCCAACAAAGTGATAATCTACTTCATTATCCTAGCAATTATATACCGGTCAATCATTAGGCAGTGCACGGGCATAACAGGATTTAAGCCAACTGCTCCAGATACGTTCATACTTCTTCTCAGCTCTGCGACAAATAAACACATGTTTTTCATGTTCAACAGTGGTACGGACCAAGGACAGCCGAGCATTATAATCTGGTCCTGTAGGAGCCGTCCATGACCGGGCCACACATACCTTAGCTAGTGTACACATATTGACAATGTATTGCTTAAGATATCTGTCCACTACCTCATCGTCCATAGAGCCAAAACAGCACATCAATGGCGTAGCTAAAGTGGGAGCAATACCTGTATTGGACAAAACTCTCAGAACCTTATTCCAAAAAGCGCTAACCACCGGATAATCCCATAGAAGGTGCCAGAAAGTACCGCTACTAACTTTACACTTAGGGCATATGTCAGATGCTCGCCCCCCAAATTTTAGCAAATGAACAGGAGTTAAATAGGTACGGTGTAGAATAAACAGTTGAATCTGTTGAAATCTTATAGAAGTTGTGGAAATACGAGGAGCTTCTAGAGCATTATCCCAGTCCGTATCACTTATAAGGCCAATATCTCTCTCCCACTTTGATCTAAGATGTGGTAAACTATCCTTATGATGAGAAGACAATATATAGGAGTATGAGTAAGAAAGCGTCTTCCGGGGGCCTAAAGATAAAAGGAATTACTTCAATGGGGATATTTGAATTAGAGAAGGGCCATCTGAAAATTGAGCCGAGAGAGCATGCCGTAATTGTAAATATCTATAGAAATAAGATTGAGGGAGATGATGAGCTTCTTGGAGTTGTGCAAAAGATTTAAGAATTGAAGTGTCATATAAATGACCCAGTGTAGTTACACCGTTAGAACCCCATGTCACCTCAAGCTGCAAAGAGGCCAGTTCAGGCAATATAGGATCACTACATAGAGAAGTGTCTGGATCTAATCCCGTAAACTGTAGAATACTAGATACCAATTTCCATAACTTAATAGCTTGCATCAACAGGGGAGGGCCTTTCTGTATAATTCTACCCGCAAGCAAGGCCTGTAATGGTGTAAAGTTAGGGAAAATCTGAGAAATCAACAAAACGTGCAGGGCATTAGGGGAGTCATCTTGAAGCCATAACCGTATATGTGCCATCTGCGCCGCATAATAATAAAATTTGAAATTTGGAAGAGCCAAACCTCCCCCAGACCTAGATCGGGTCAGTACCGCCAATTGAATACGTGGTCGACGATTCACCTAGACCAATGAAGAAAGAAGACTATTCAAACGCCTAAACAATGTATCTGTAATAAAAACAGGAGAATGCTGCAAAACGTACACAAATTTTGGCTGCGCCACCATCTTGATTAGGTTAATTCTACCAGTAACGGTAAGAGGGAGCCGGCGCCAGGACTGAAGTTTGCCCTTTAAGTAGACAAACAGGGGCTCAACATTCAATACTATATAGTCCTTTGGTGAATTAGTTATCCAGATACCTAAATATTTAAATGTATTTACCCAACAGAGAGGGAGAGTGATAATGGGAACAGTCGGATACAACCCCCTAAGAGGAAGGATAGATGATTTGTCCCAGTTTATCTTAAGACCAGAAAAAATTCCAAATTGTTCTATGACTTGAAGAACCACAGGCATAGCTGTTACATAGTCAGACAAAACAAGTAATAAATCGTCTGCATATAAGGAAACTTTGTCCATTCCATTACCCAATCATAGACCTATAATATCAGGGTGAGAACGTATAATACAGGCTAACGGCTCAATAGCCAATGCAAACAGGGTTGGGGAAAAGGGGCAACCCTGTCTTGTACCCCGAGACAGGGGGAAGGATGGGGAGATAAACCCATTCACTGACACCCTGGCAGTAGGGTTTGTATACATAAGCTTTACCCATTTCAAGAACACCGGCCCAAACCCAAAACATAACATGACCTCCCACAGAAAGGGCCACTCCACAGAGTCAAATGCTTTTGCAGCATCTAATGACACAATAACAGAGGAGGATTCCTCACCATGGGAGGCCTGTAAGTGAGTGTGCAGCCTTCTAATGTTCTCCGACGTCGACATGCCTGGCAAAAATCCTGATTGGTCTGGGCGAATAATCGAAGTAATAACAGTGTTTAACCGAATAGAAAGGATCTTAGCCAGAATTTTGGCATCTGTGGGAATTAGAGAAATTGGCCTATAGGAATCAGGGTATCTAGGGTCCTTCCCGGGATTAGGGAGCACAACAATTATGGCTTCAGACATAGACGGAGAGAACAAATTCTCTTCATAGAGCCCATTAAACAGATCTAAAAGTCTTGGAACAAAGATACGATCATGTTTTTTATATATCTCTATGGGAATCCCATCAAATCCGGGTGCCTTGTTACCGGGAAAGGAACTAATCGCAGCATCTACCTCCTCCAGGGTCAACGGAGCATCTAAATATGTCTGAGCCTCAGATGATAATTTTGGAAGCCTAGCAGAAGCAACATATAATGACAAGGCATTCACGTCCTCAGTCAACTGTGTTTGATATAAGTTTTTATAAAATAAACTAAAAACCTCTGCAATATCTTGTGTAGATGTGACCATAGAACCCTCAGGCCCAATTAGTTCTGAGACAACAGCAGAAGGACGATCAGCATGAACCAAGTGTGTCAGAAAACTACCAGTTGTGTCAGCCTGCATATAATATAAATGAGAACGGAATAACAGTCTACAGTTCATTCTATCTGTCAAATGATCAGTCCACTCCGTCTGTGCAGTCAACCATTTTAAACGTGAAGATTCCAACCTGTCCCCCAAGTAATCCAACTCAAGATTTCTACAGGTCATCTCCAACACACGTTCTCTTTCCCTGTAAAATGTTGTTAATTCTGCTACCTTTTTGATCAGAGAACCACGTAAATAGGCCTTGAAGGCGTCCCAAACATTAGCTACAGAGGCAGATCCCACATTGTCAGTGAAATAGCCATCCCACATAACTTCCAGCTCTGAATCTGCACCAATTTGAAGAAGCCATGAGGGGTGTAGTTTCCATAAACGGAGACCTCTAGGACTACACATATTCAATTCTACCAAAAGTGGGGAGTGATCTGAGATTCCTCTGGCTTTATAGTCAATGTTAGTTATATTAGGTACAATAGATGGGGACACCAGGGCCAAAAGCAATCAAGAAAAAGAGTGATGCGTGGAGGAAAAACAGGAGAATTGTTGTACTCCAGGGTGTTTAACTCGCCACGCATCAACCCATCCCAAGTCAGTTACAAACTTAGCAAAGCCCTCACCACCTTTAGAAGGAGAACTTGAAGACTCACGCCATTTATCCATAGACTGGTCCATTATATTATTGAAGTCTCCCAAACAGAGCACTGGCATATCTGGAGAACGGGCCACAAATTCGGCATCATATGAAAAAGGAGGGGGATGTACTCTGCTAATAATAAAATGGGCTTAAAATACAGTACACAATCCAGAAACATATATTTGCCATAAGGGTCAGTTTGGACCGCAGTAAAAGAATAAGGGACAGATTTATTAATAAGAATGGAGACACCCCCAGACGATGAACTATGTGAGGAGTGATAAGCCCATCCCACCCATGGTCTTTTTAGAGCTAGTACCTTACTCCCGACCAAATGCGTTTCCATTAGATAAGAAATATCAGGGCCATATTGCTTAATCATTTAAGGACCAAAGAGCGCTTTAAACGATCATTAACCCCCCACACATTCCATGTTAAAAGTTTCACCATTGTAATACATTGAACTATAAAGCATAATTGAAGTTACCTTAAAAGTAGTGTGGTATAAAAAAAAAAAAAAAAAACATTTGTAAGGACAAAAAAAAACGGACAAACCACCCAAAGCCACCCCCCACCCTGTATACCCTCCAGAATTTAGGCATACTTAAGCCCAAAACTAAACTAAACGACACTAAAAACAACAGGATACAACTACCCGATCTTAATAGGTGTAAAAGGCACTGGAATAAAAATAACCACCAATGCAACGGAACTCTCCGGCCATATTTTGACCGAAATATCAACATAAACAACAAATGGAAAAAAAAAGAAAAACCCTACCAGAAAAAAATAAATATACCCTGTAAGGGGAGCGGGACATAGAACAATATCCAGCCAATATCACAACATAAATACTATTATAGAAATATAAATATTGGAATATCAGAAAGAGGCCTATTTAATGTCGTAATGACACTAGCAATTTCTGTCCATAAACAAATATAATCAGCAAATGCAATCAGTACAGTCATTCCAGTGCCATTTGCCTGTTCCCAGGAGATCTCCGGTCCAGCCACGCCGCAGCCTCCCGTGGTGTAGAGAAAAATTTTGACTCTCCATCCGCTACCACTCGCAACTTAGATGGAAAAAATCATAGCATACTGAAGATTTAAGTCCCGGAGACGACGCTTTATTGGAAGGAATTTAGCTCTGTCATTTTGGACATCCATTGCGAAATCAGGAAACATAGAAATTTTTACACCGTTGCGTTCCAGTGGGCCTTTAACTCGGGCCAATCGAAGCACAGTATCACGGTCCTGGTAATGAAGAAATTTAGCTATAAATGTGCGCAGTGGAGCGCCATGAAACTTGGACTCTCAAGGTAGCAATGCGAAGACCTAAGTCTAATCCTGCCTGCAAAAAAGCAAGTACTCTAGCTACCTTGAACACCTTAGGGTCATATTTTCTGTGGGAGCACCAAAGAAAAAATGAGTACTAAATTCTGTGATAGATGCGAGCAGAAGCAGGCTTCCTTGCTCTCAGCATTGTCTGAATTACAGAAGCAGAGAAACCCCTGGCTTTTAAGATGGATGACTCAAGAGCCATGCCGTCAAAGCCAGCCGAGGAAAAACCTGGTAAATACAAGGACCCTGCATTAGCAGATCCTGCCGTAGAGGCAGTGGAACTGGACTGTCTACTGACAGATGCATCAGATCGGATAACCAATGCCTCAGGGGCCGCACAGGAGCTATTAGTATCATCCTGCCGCCCTCCTGCTTGAACTTTCTGATGACTCTTGGGAGGAGGGAGATTGGAGGAAATAGGTACGCTAATCTGAATTTCCATCTTCCCACCAGAATGTCAACAAAGGCGGCTATGGGGTCCCTTGTTCTGGACCCATACCTGGAGACCTTGTGGTTGTGACGTGATGCCATAAGGTCTACGTCTGGTAACCGCCACCTGTCCACCAGGAGTTGGAACACCTCCGGATGAAGAGCCCATTCTCCGGCATGTATGTCCTGGTGGCTTAAGAAGTCCGCTTCCCAGTTGAGACAACCTGGGAAGAATATTGCCGAGATTGCTGGCCCTCTGCCCACAGCAGAATCTTTGCCACTTCCTTCATGGCCGCCGGACTTCGTATGCCTCCTTGATGGTTTATGTAGATGACTTTCTTGGTCTGACCACCTTCCCTGAAAGGTGTGATGACCCATCACTGCTCCCCATCCTCGCAGACTTGCGACCGTGGTGAGGATTACCCATTCCGTGATCCATAACGGCCCATGTCTAAATGAGTTGTCTCCAGCCACCAAGCAAAGGAGAGCCGAACCTCTGGTGAGATACAAATCACCTGATGATTTATCCGATGATACTGACCATCCCACTGGGCCAGGATCCACAGCTGTAGGGGCCTGGAGTGGAACTGGGCATAAGCTACCATGTCGAATGTGGCCACCATGGAGCCCAGTATCTGCATAGCAAAGTGAACTGACTCTGTTTGCTTGCACAGTAGATTGTGAACACGAGACTGTGGTGCTACAATCTTGTCCTCCGGCAGAAAGATCCTCTGTTCCAGAGAATCCAGCAGCGCCCCCAAGTGTACCATCCGTTAAGTTGGTGAAACATAAGACTTCTTCCAGTTGATCACCCAGCCATGTTCCTGTAAGCAAACAATGGTCATCCGTAGATGGCATTGTAACATCTCCTGAGATTGAGCCAATATCAGGAGGTCATCTAGAATGGCAGTTATCCTGACTCCTTGTCGTCTGAGATGAGCCGTCATAACTGCCATTATCTTTGTAAATACTCGAGGGGCTGTGGCCAGACCGAAGGGTGGAGCCTGAAACTGATAATGTTGCCAATCCACCACAAACCTGAGAAAGGCCTGGCGGGATCTTGCAATCGGGACATGCAGATATGCATCCTGAAGTCTCCTGGCTCCATCACCAGCATAATTGACCATAGAATTTCCATACGGAACTTTGGCACCCTGACAAATCTGTTGAAAGATTTTAGATTCAGGAAAAATAAAAATAAATAAATTTGAGTAGTAACCCTTTCCCTGTTGCGTCACAGGAACGGGCACTATGACTCCTGTCCAGGAGGGCCCCCACAAATTCCCGGTAGGCCAACACGCTGAACGAGTCTGCTGGAAGGTTTGTATGAACCCCTCTGAGGGGGAAGCCTTCCGAATGTAATGGCATAACCCTGAGAGGCCAACTTTCGTACCCAGACATCCGTAGCTGTCTGCTACCAGGCCTGGGAGAACTGTAACAATCAGCCTCCAAACCTGACATCCTCTAGTGGGAGGTCTACGCCATCAGACAGTAGGCTTACCGTCTGGCTCCTGGTGTGAATTGGTACCGAAAGGTTACATTCCTAGTGGCCTGAAAGTGCTTGCTAGGAGTATCCCATGCCTCAGACATGAGATTTGTCAACTGCGGGAAATAGTCGATTGACGTCTAAAGACCACCTCCTTGGATGTCACTTCCTCCTCCTCCTCAATATTGAGGACAGACCTTAACACTCTTACTAGAGAGGGAACATCCACAAGGGATTGATGGTCCTCTTTTACTGAGACTGACCCAGAACTCTGAGAATCATCGTCTGATGAGAAGGTTGAGTCAGACTCCTGAGGCAACACATGACGAAAACCTCTTTTATGCCCCTGCTTCTTTACTAGCACTGGTCTTTCCACCTGTGGAGAGGCTGAAGATGGTAGTATACTCTGGCTAGAGTGAGCAGCCGCATTAACCCAACAAGGATTCATGGGGGGCAAACACATAGGATGTACATGCTGTGAGTACTCCATAGCCTGGGGCACCACCGTAGCTGGAGCCCTTACCTCTGTGGCTCTGCCTATTAAATAGGACAGAACCTCAGGTGTGATGGCCATTTAAGACTGCTCCGGTGTTGGTGCAGGTGTACCAGATATATTCGGTAACTGTTTGCTACAGTTATTACAGAACCCATTCTGGTTAACATCCTGCTCAAACAGGCCTGCGGAACAGGACTTACAGGATATAAGCACTGGAGGGCTCCCATCCTCTTCTTTACCATAACACATAATAATGTATAAATGGTATAAGGTATGCAAGTCTAAATGCAATGTGACTTTCTATCAATGACACTCCCTACCATCAGAGGGATTAGGAGAAAAATATGAGATATGGTAAGAACTTACCTTTGTTATCTCTATTTCTACGAAGTCCATAGGGTTCCACAGGATACCTTGGGGTATAGGTGTGACGTCAGTCATCGGGCACCATAGAGTTAAGCTTTCAGCCTCCCAGGATGCACTAGGGTCCCCCTCCTATACCCCGCCCCCGAGTCAAGGCACCTCAGTTAGTTACCAAGCCATAGGCCGGAGGAGGAGAAGGAAAAGAGAGAAAAAAGATCTGGACACACACAAGAATCACATTCTCACCAGAGGGAGATGGAAAAACCGGTGACCAGAGCAAAGCCCATCTGCAGCACAGGTGCGACAGGGCGGGAGTCCTGTGGAACCCTATGGACTTTGTAGAAATAGAGATAACAAAGGTAAGTTCTTACCATATCTCATATTTTCTACTTCAGGGTCCATAGGGTATCCACAGGATACCTTGGGGATGTCCCAAAGCAGTATCCTTTAAGGGTGGGGACACTCCTGTGCTGAAAGGAGAATCCGCCGCCCGAAGGAAGCATCCTGAGAGGCGAAGGTGTCAAACCTGTAATACCTCACGAAGGTATGGACAGAAGACCACGTAGCAGCCTTGCAGATCTGGACTGCAGAGGCACCACGTCGAGCTGCCCTTGAAGGACCCCCAGACCTAGTGGAATGAGCCTTCACAGAAGGAGGAATCGGCAGGCCTTCATGAAGATAAGCTTCAGAAATAGCCATACGGATCCAGGCTGCCAAAGTTTGCTTTGAAGCAGGCCAACCCTTTTTACGGAAGCCATAGAGGACAAACAAGGCGTCCGACTTCCTAAAGGAAGAAGTGCGTCAACATAAGTCCTTAAGGCCCGCACAACATCCAAAGTGGCCTCACCCACTGAAAGACCAGGTGAGTTAAAGGCCGGAACAACTATTTCCTCGTTAACATGAAACTGGGAAACAACTTTGGGAAGAAATTCAGGTCGAGTGTGGAGCACTGCCCTGTTCCCATGAAAAATCAAGAAAGGGGGTCTACAAGAGAGAGCCCCTAAATCAGAAACACGTCTGACCGAAGCTATGGCCAGAAGGAAAACAGTCTTAGCTGTTAGCCATTTAAGATCCACTGATCCCAGTGGTTCAAACGGCGGTCCCTGGAGAGCCCTCAGGACCACAGCCAAATCCCAAGGCGCCACGGGTGGAACAAAGGGCGGCTGAATGCGGAGAACACCTTGCATAAAGGTGCGTAAAATCCGGGATTGTAGCAATCCTACGGTGAAACCAGACAGACAGGGCCGAAACCTGTACCTTCAAAGAAGCAAGGCGAAGCCCATGATCTAGTCCCGCTTGTAGGAAGGCGAGTATACGAGACAGACGAAATTCCTGCGGTGCATAACCTCTCGGTCGACACCACTGGAATAACGTATGCCACACGCGATGGTATATCCTCGCGGAAGAAGGCTTCCGAGCTCGTAACATGGTACGCACCACAGAGCTGGAAAACCCCCTGGACCTCAGCATGGCTGTCTCAACAGCCACGCCGTCAAAGACAGCCGAGTCAAGTCCGGGTGAAGACAGGGACCCTCTGACAGAAGGTCCGGTCGTAGCGGCAACCGCAGAGGACTGTCCACGGACAGACCTTGAAGGTCTGAGAACCAGTGCCGTCTGGGCCACTCGGGAGCTATCAACAGGAGCGTCCCTCCTTCCTGTTTGAATTTCCGGATTACCAGTGGAAGAAGGGAAATCGGAGGAAACAGGTATGCGAACCGGAACGTCCACCGGACGGACAGAGCATCCACCAGAGACGCCCCTTCGTCTCTTGTGCGAGACCCGTACACCGGCAACTTGTTGTTGTGCCGGGACGCCATGAGGTCGATCTCTGGAAGACCCCATCTGTCCACCAGCAGTTGAAAAACGTCCGGGTGCAGGGACCATTCCCCCGGATGAACGTCCTGGCGACTTAGAAAGTCCGCCTCCCAATTTAGCACTCCCGGGATGAAGACCGCTGATATGGCTGGAAGATTGCATTCCGCCCATACCAGGATCCAAGAGACCTCCACGAGAGCCGCCCGACTTCGGGTTCCTCCTTGCCTGTTTATGTAGGCCACGGTGGTAGCATTGTCCGACTGGAACTGTACCGGACGACCCTGGAGAACTCGATGTGCCTGCCGGAGAGCATTGAAGACCGCACGGAGTTCCAAGATATTGATTGGAAGCTCCGCTTCTGTCGGCGTCCACCTGCCCTGGAACAAGTGTGGACCCGAAACTGCTCCCCAGCCCCGAAGACTGGCGTCCGTTGTCAACAGGACCCAATTTGGAACCCAGAACAGACGTCCCTTGCTGATATGTGTCGTCTGTAACCACCAGGCAAGGGACAGGCGAACCTCCAGGGTGAGCACAATCTTTTGAGGCTTCAGAGACTGAGGCAGCCCGTTCCACTTGGACAGGATCAGGTGCTGCAGAGGTCTGGAGTGAAACTGGGCATATTCCACCATGTCGAACACCGACACCATGGAGCCCAGTAACCTCATCGCCGAGTGTAGAGACACCCGGCGGCTGTGCAGACAACTGTGCACTCTCGACTGTAAAGCAGAGATCTTTTCCCCCGTCACGAAGATCCTTTGCTGTCCTGAGTCCAATAAGGCTCCGAGGTGCAGAATCCGCCGATACGGGATTAGAGTGGACTTCTGCCAGTTCATTAACCAGCCGTGCCGTTGCAGTAGTGCAATGGTCAGGTCCAAGTGGCATAGAAGGAGCTCGGGAGATCCTGCCACTAATAAAAGGTCGTCCAAGTACGGCAACATACGGACTCCCTGCAGCCGCAGAGAAGCCGCCATGACCGCCATCACCTTGGTGAACACACGTGGTGCTGTCGCCAGGCCAAAAGGTAACTCCCGAAACTGGAAGTGGTCGCTGCGGACTGCAAACCAGAGGAACTGTTGATGGCGCGAAAGAATAGGGACATGCAGGTAAGCGTCCTGTATGTCCAATGACACCATGTAGTCCGCAGGTTCCAGCGCCAGAATGATGGACCGTAGGGTCTCCATCCGAAACTTCGGCACCCGCAAAGACTTGTTGAGAGCTTCGAGGTTGAGAATCGGACGATACGACCCATTGGGTTTCTGCACCAAAAAAAAATTTGAATAGAAACCCTGGCCCCTCTGGGAGAATGGAACAGGCACTATAACTCCAGCCTGGAGCATAGTGTGCAAGACCTTCCGCAGCTCCGTAGCCTTGTTCCGGTCTGATGGTAGACTCGTAGTGAAGAATCGAGCCGGGGGTCTGTGCCGGAAAGAGAGAGTGTAACCTTGGGAGACCACCTCGAGAACCCAAGTGTCTGTCGTGGTAACCGACCAACACCGGGCGAACTGCAGCAGGCGGCCTCCCACTTTGGGATCCCCCAAAGGGAGGCACGGACCGTCAGGCCGCAGGCTTGTCATCTGGCTTAGGGGCCGGACGTCTGGTACTCCATGCCTGCTTCCGAGGCTTGGCCGATTTCTTAGGACCAGCCTGTCGAGGAAAAGACTGTGGTTTGGGCCTGCCCTGGGCCCTATAAGACCGAAAGGACGATGGTCCAGAACCAGAAGGAGCAGCGGCCGACGGGAGACATGCCGATTTGGCTGCCGCCAGCGTGGCCACAATCTTGTCCAGATCCGGACCGAAGAGAACTTCTCCGGTAAATGGCAACGCCTCCAAACCCTTTTTGGAATCAGCGTCCGCCTTCCAGAATCGCAACCACAAGGTGCGACGAGCAGCCACCGGTGCTGAAGAAATTCGAGACACCAGGGTACTAATGTCTAAGGCCGCCTCGTTGATATAAGTGGCCGAATCACGGAGATTACCAATCAACTCCGCCTGATCGGCCGGACAGTCGGAATCAAAAGACGCCTCTAATAAATCCGCCCAGCGCTCCATCGCTCTGGCAACCCAGCAAATGGCCATAGCCGGCCGTGCTGCCCCCCCCGCAAGGGAATAAGCGGACTTCAGGCAGATCTCCACCTTGCGGTCCGTAGCATCCTTAAGGGAGGACATGGATGGCATTGGCAATGTGGCACTACGGACAAGACGGGTCACGTGAGAATTCACCTGTGGAGGGGATTCCCACTTTGCAAAATAATTATCCGCAAACGGATAAGCCACCGCCAGGCGCCTTTACGGCTGGTAACGTTTGCCAGGCTGTTTCCACGCCTCCTCTAAATGGTCCACTAACTGACCCGAAAGAGGAAAGACTGTGGCATCGCCCTTCACATCTTTAAAAAAGCCATACTTGGATTTAGCCGCTTGGGGAACTTCGTCCTCAATCATCAAGGCTGTGCGGACTGCCCGAATAAGTCCAGGAATATATATTTTGGACTTAGCGTCAGCGTCCTTAGTGTGGAGAGGTTCCTGATCGTAAGGATCCAGAATCTCCCCATCATCAGACGTCCCTTCGTCATCCTCATAAGGAGCCGACAGAGACGCCACCGGCCGTTTATGTGGCCGCATCACAGACTCCCCTTGCAACACATCCGACAAGTGCTGTACAGAACTCGTCAGGGAGTTAACCCATGCCTGCTCCTGAGAAACCGGGAGCGGGGAAATAGGGAGACTGTGGGGTACCACCAATTGTCGTGGGAAACCCTGCATGGGTGACGACACCACTGACTGCTGGGACAAACCCATCTGCGGAAACGCGGGCTGCGGAGCTAACTGTCCCACTAAGGTCGTAAGCGCCTGAGCAAAACAAGCCCAGGGCGGCTCCTGTACCGGTGCTGTAACCGTAATAGGCCGCGTCATTGACAAACACTGCCGGCAGAGGCCCTCCGCGCTACCCTCCCCCTCCGCTAATGGTACTTTACACGTAGTACACTGTAGCCGGAGAGGAAAATCACTTTCAGACATGATGGCACCAAGTATGTGACCCCTCTCACCAATTATATATTAAATAGGCGAGAGACCACCCTGCAGCACCGCACCGCAAGGGCTTAGCAGAAAGGACAGGGACAGTAATAAAGCTGACAGTCAGAAGAAAAGTTACAGGCAGCAGCGCTAGCACAGTCACATACAATGCAAAGAAAAATCAATTCCTGCACTAACAGCGCTGATCACTCAACTACGCAGACACAGGGCCTGGTAGGACACAGCGCTACATACACAGACCTGCCACAGTGGTGCTTCCAGCAGCGTTCACCATGTGTTCAGGAAAGATGGCCACCGAGGAGCAGTGAGGAGGCTGGCCTGGGGGAGGAGCGCTGCTACAGGACCAGTCCGCAGTGTGCAGAGAGGGCTGTGTGCAGCGGGGGAGGCACCGGCTGTGAGACAGGGAAGGCGTGCTCCCCTGGCATGCATTTAACCCCCGGGACGCCGCAGCGCTACCGCTCTGCTGCGGTCCGCTGTCCCAGGGGGGTAGTGGAAGCGCAGGTTCTTACCTGGCTCCACGCTGCAGCCAGTCCCCAGGGAGCCCCCTGCCTGGGGACTCTGGACCATGTAACAGCGGGGACCCACCGCGGGACCCCGCTGCTTACCTTGCTGTCCCCCTTGAATCCGGCCATGGTCCGGAACATCTGGGGTCACCGCTAGCTGTGACCCCAGATGCTCACCAGCATCCCCGGATCGGTACCGGCGTTCTGGTACCGGCGGGGGTGTAGGGAAGACAGCATGGACGTCAGGACTGACTGTCCATGCTGTACATCCAGATGTGCAGCCACAGCTGCATGAAGAAAAGCTTCAGGGGCTCTTCTAGCTCCCACTCCAACAGGTGCACCCGACTCCGGCCGGGCACCAAACGAAACTGAGGTGCCTTGGCACGGGGGCGGGGTATAGGAGGGGGACCCTAGTGCATCCTGGGAGGCTGAAAGCTTAACTCTATGGTGCCCGATGACTGACGTCACACCTATACCCCAAGGTATCCTGTGGATACCCTATGGACCCTGAAGTAGAAATAGGTGATAGATGTACCCGACAGTTTTTTGAAAACATAGGCATGTTTGAAAACATAGGCATGTTTTTTGAAAACATAGGCTGTGTGCTAGCTGCTGTACATACAGCAGCTAGCATACAGTCACATACAATGCATAAAAGACGCACAATTGCTACAGCAATATGGACTCTGGATAAACTGAAGGGCCCCCAGAGGGGGATGGTAGAATATAGAGTGTGCTATATGCCAAACCCAAGGGAGAGGTATATAGAGAGACAGACCAAACCTCGAGACCAACCGCTACAGCCGTGGACAGACCAACGCTAAACTGCGCACGTCTCACACACGAGTAGGTGAATTATAGCAAACCACAAGCGGGAATCCGTACCTGGAAGTTCGCGTCTGGGGGGGAGGAGTGGCAGGGAGAGCGCCTCATCTCCACTAAGCTGCGATTTTGATGGCTTGGTACGCTGAACTACAAGATAGCAAGATGTTGACTAGTGTGCTCTAGTGCGTCTTACCACCCGTCCCTGGCAACATACGATATGGCCCTGGCCACCTTAGTTAGGAAATGTTAGACGAGACCTTTGCCCACAGCGGCCTCTGATGCATCTCAACACCCGAGGTAAGGGACTGCTTTGCACACGATTCCCTGAGAGGAATCGCTTACCTGACATCTCCGTTATCCGACCGCAGTCCCGGACCTCAGCATCTTTAGGCCGGTAGCTAAGCCACGTTGAGGCCTGCCGAGAACCTCATGGCGTAAAGTGGTGCTGGCGTTTTGGCATCGGCGGAGGTAGATGGAGTCGCAGTACTGCGTCATTATCGGCCCTTGTACTGCTAAACTCTGAAGTTTTATAAACTTAAGGTAAAACATAAAAGAAAAAAGCCTAGGTCTGCCTAGCAGTCCCGCTGTTATAACAGGTGCGTCTTGCCGCGCACCAACCAAAACAACTGAATGCCTGTGGCTGCGGGCGGGGTATATAGGGAGGAGGATCAGTGCATTCTGAGAGCTCCAAAGCTTTGCTGTCTGGTGAATTGGATGCGATCCAACTACATACCCCAAGATAGATCTTGTGGACCCTATGGAATACGAAGAAGATATGTTCAATAAAAAACATGTACAGTTGTCACATTGGTATGCACTTGGAGCCTGATTCACTATGGATCACTATTCTGCTTATACGCACGCACCGCAGTTGCTAATATCAGCGGGGATATGTAAATGTTTGCATTCACATTGCGTACGCAGCCTGACATAAAGACGCCCACTTCCCCTTACTCACATCCGTACACTAGAGGAACATAGCAAAACAATCGGTAACATCAAGTAACATTGGACCCATAAGCACAGATAAGGACGTCCAGACCTCACTCAGGAATTGCTAGCTTCTGCGCAAGCTATGAGACCTCAGGAGGAGTCAGGTATCACAGTGACTAATTTATGCACGCCCATGTAACGGCGTTGAAACGCAGTGGCACCCCTATGTTTGCCCGACCATCCCCCCCCCCCCCCCCCGTCACCACCCACAAATGGCACTTCTTGTCAGTCATTCTGCTCTGGGTCTGCGTAGCCTCTGCAAACGCAGTTTCCATCGCAATTCCTAGTTCGCATACGCGCACTGTGATGCATAGGCATGCGCAGAACGCAAAAAAAGACAGCTTGCCTAATCAGGCCCTTGGTTGTAAAGTGTTGCACGTTTAGTTGCACAGATTTTGGCCTATACTGCTGCTAATGTTACTCTAACCACGCAGCACAATGACCTGACTGCTGCCATGTACATTCCGATTATTCAACAAAATGCTCATTTACAAATATAACACAGAATGGAATATCACAGAATGGGGAACCAAAAGTATACTTGTAGCTTGAAGACTGTTTTACAGAACTTTGCACCTCTGCAAAAGGGCTGTTCTGCTGCAAAACTGGATTTGCATACAATGATATTGCCCATCTGTATAGGTGAATATATCTGTTTCTAAAGGGAAGCATACTTGATATGCTACATTGCTTTGCTTGAGGTATGTTATTTGCTATTTATGTATATGATGTAGCCTGCATGCATGGATAATACTGTATACACATTTATAATTTTGTCATATGTCATGTAGAAGCCTATTTATCAAAATTATTTTTACTACAAAAAAATGCGAAAAAGGGTGTTTTTACACCCTTTTCACATTATTTTAGTATCACATTCATACATTTATTAAAGGGTTTCAGGAGCAGTTTCCGTGAAAAAACGGCTCCAAGGAGCAAATGTATCACATTCCGCATCTTAGATGTGGATTGGCTGTGATAAATTTGCCCAATTTCGCAACGTAATATTTGAATACATCACAGGGATGTATCAGAAATCGCAGGGTTGTATCAAAAATCTCATGGAGGGACAGAGCTTGTGTTAAAGCTCTGTCCCTGCAAATCCACTTCACATAATTTTCACTGTATTTTTCGCAAAATATATGTGGCAGATGTATTAAGCTCTGGAAAGTGATAAAGTGGAGAGTGATAAACCACCAACCAATCAGCTCCTAACAGTCATTTTTCAAACACAGCCTGTAAGTTGACAGTTAGGAGCTGAGTGGCTGGTCACAGTGGCGTATCTATAATGGGTGCAGTGTGTGCGGGGCACACGGGCCCCCCGGGTCCAGGGGGGCCCCGCACCGCACACACTCCACCCACATTATTTTAGACTTACCTGTCCGTGGTCCCATGTTGGGTGTCTGCGCTGCTCAGAACACCGGAAAATGGCCGCCACGGCCATTTTCCGGCGTTCTGCGCATGCGCAGTAGACTCCGCGCACACTCTAGGCTCCGGTGGCTAGCTAGCCGCGTCAGTTGGCTGCCGGCCTCCGGGGAGAGAGGTGGGGGCCCCGCACAGGGAGTGCACACGGGCCCCCTCCTCTCTTAAGAAGCCCCTGGCTGGTCATTTACCACTTTCCAGAGCTTAATACATCTACCCTAGTGTGAGAAGGTGTCCGCACATGCGCCGCTGGTTCATAAACCCCCCCTCGCGACCATGATAGCCCACCCATCGGGACCCCCCCCACACCTTTTCAGCTTACACTTACCTGCCCAGTGATCGGTGCTCCGGTGAGGTCCTGTCTGTGGGGCTCCTGGTCAGCTGCTCTATCATAAAGCTGATCACATGTGTCGGTTCCTGGATCTGCTCTGCCTGTCAGAGCAGAGCAGGAGTCGGGGAACCGGGGTAAAGTCTGGTGGCGTTATCATTACAGGGCTTCCCCCGGTCTTTTTATCACAATTTATGTTTAGTAAATGTAAGCAGATAACATTTCCCATTACAAGTATGGGAAATGCGATCTACCTTACTAAAAATAAGTGAATTGAAGGGCTTGGAGTAGTTTTTCACGAAAACTGTTCCAAAAGCCCTTTAATAAATTTATGTAATACTAAAATAATGTGCAATGGGTGTTAAAACACATTTTGTCACATTTTTCTAGTAAAAATAATAATTCACTAATTTTTAGTAAGCAGATCGCAGGGCCCATACTTAATAATGGGAAACGTGATCTGTTCAGAGTTACTAAAAATAAATTGAGAAAAAATACCGGGGGAAGCCCTGTGATGATAACGCCTCCTGGAGATGGTGTTATCCAAGCTTTCCCTCGGTTCCCCGACTCCTGCTCTGCTCTGACAGGCAGAGCAGAGCTGGAACCCGGGGCCTGTGATCAGCTTTGTGCTCTAAATAAACCACAAGCTGATCACTGGGAAAAACAAAAATACTTACCTGCATTCAGGGACTGGAGATCATGCTCCAGTGAGGTCCTCTTCCTGGGGCTCCGGTCAGCTCATCTCTGAGGGCTCCTGCACTGTGACCATTGCCAGCTGCTGCATAGAGCAGCTGACCAGGGTCACAGAGCAGGAGCCCAGAGACCAGCTGACCAGAGCCCAAGTGAGAGGACCTCACTGGAGCATAAATCCCTGGGCAGGTAAATGAAAGCTGAAAAGGGGAGGTGGGATCGCAGGGGGGAGGGGGAATTGCGGGGATACGATCGCGGGACAGGGGTGGAGGTCACAGGGAGGAGGCAATCGCGGTCACGCAGGAGTGGGGTTGGTGAGCCAGCGCATAATGCACGGACACCATCTCACTGTATTTTTTGCGAAAAATACAGTGAAAAGTGTGTGAAGTGGATTCGCATGGATAGAGCTTTATTGCTGGCTCTGTCCCTGCATGCAATTTCTGATTCATTCCTGTGATGTATTCACATATCGCATTGCAATAAATATGCCCCATAGTGTTTTTGTATTTTTGCCCTGAATCCAATTTGTTGCTGCATGATAATTTGTGGGTGTGTTATTATCACTTTCTATATTAGATTTGTATGAGAGGTACTATGCACCACTTATTAGCATATGCAGTCTAGTCCTTTTAAATGATGATAATTAAATAATTACTTTAGCGTCTCTAATAACAATTTCTTGCATTTTAAGCAGCACAAAGTTCGCATTAAATCAGTCTGTGTTCAGTGTACGGCTATATAAAACCAGAAATAAATGAGATGGCCCTGGGCTAATGTCTCTTGTAGCAGCTGTAATCCTGATTTCAAGAAGCACTCAAATGTAGAATACAACAGACTAAATATATCTAAGATTAATGCTGTATCCACTATCTATTCATCTACAAAAGAACTCCAACATTTTTATATGGCCGGAGAAGACATCTGAGAGGAGTATAAGCAAGTACAAAACCACAAAACATAATGGCAAAATACACAACTTAAAATAATGTAATATCTGTAAATAAATACACTTTTTTGGCCCAATGGATGCGTTTTATAACTGAAAGGTACAATTTGCAAAGAAGGGCAGATGGGAATGTTTATACATATCTTTTGTGTTTGATTGGTTTGCACTTTTGGGCATAATTCAATGTGGAAAAATATATAATCTTGTATTATATATATTTGCATACAGTCTGGGCATACTTGCCAACACTCCCTGATTGTCAGGGAGACTCCCTGAAATAGTAGCGAATTCCCTGAAGAGTCCAGGAATCTCCCTGATTGCACCTTACCCCCATTATGTAGCTGTTATACAAAAGAAAAAACAGATATTTACATTCAAATGAGATCATTAGTATAATTTCCCTGCATTGGTTATAAGGCACAATGATCCCTATGGCTACATGCATTTTCTGAAATGTACAGTATCAGTGTGTTTTCATCAACAAGTAGATCTTACTAACTGCTTTGGGGCTTGCTTAAATTTGGATGTAAGTAAGTTATATGACTCGCCTCTCAGATGTAGCAGTACAGTCCACTTTACCGCCGCGCTCATATGTGTTTCTTTCACAATCTCCCTAAAATACTTTTTCAAAAGTAGGCTGTGTTTTCTCACAAGAATAATGGGCCCCATACATCTGAGAAGGATTACCGTGATCTCGTGATGCTGCAACCCTGCATTGCAGGATCGCAGAAATCCAACATGTTGGTTTTCGGCGATTTGACGATTGCGATAAAAAAATTATTCCAATCGTCAAATCGGAGACATCGATTTTACAATCGGGGAAATTGACGGATCACAGAGCATCGATGGTGGGCGTTCGGAAATATGCGATGGCAATCGCAAATTTCCAATCGCATCCCTGAATCGCAGCGATCCGTCGCAGATGTATGGGCACCACATGGGCCAATGAGTACTGAATTACTGTATTGTCAGTAACATTTGTATTGGTCCAGTTATTCCAGCTGACATCTTCAAAACACATTAACAACAGCTACTGCCGCTAAGAAAGAGGGAAACCTCATCCACTATTACACATATTGGGCCTGATTCAGACCCACTCGCGAGCGGCTGTCCACTCGCAAGTGGGTCGATGTTATGCACTGAGCATGCGCACGACGGAGGGAGCTCCGTCGTGCGCATGCGCCAGACGCGACGAGCGAAGGAAAGTCCTTCGCTCGTTGTGTCCGATCAAAGGGGGCGTGCTGTCAATGTTGATTGACAGCACGCCCCCTTTGGTGGGCGTGCCAGGGGCGTGCCTCCCTGACGGGGGCGTTCCCACGGGAACGCATCCCGTCAGAAGCCGGCCCACTGACATCACTAGTGATGTCAGTGGGAGTGATTTTGGCTCTGATAGAGCCAAAATCACTCCGGAGCTTGCGGTTGAAAACCTCAACCGCAGGCTCCGGCTCGCAATTTCGATGGTCGCGATGGTCTCGACCATCGCGGCCATCACAAAGCACGCTCGTATAGCCTGTGGGTGGTGACCCACAGCTATACGAGCGTCCAGGAGGACGCTCCATGAAAATGGAGCCCGGCCCTCATTCAGAGCGTGCGCTCTGCTCAGAGCGTACGGCTCTGAATGAGGGCCATTGTCAGAAAGTGATAGTTTATTGAATGTATTTCAATTCTGCTAGCTGCACTTAATACAATACTTCTAGGTATCCAGCCCATGTCTATCAAACTGCTGAATTACAAATTCCAGGATGTTCGGAGACTATCCTGCTGACAAATCTGACAATTGCAGCTCTATAACAATTGGTTACCACTGTATAGGGTTCATACACACTAGGAAAAAATAATTGTGTTTTACCTGCCATCCAGTTAATTGCAACCACTGCATGGTGTATGCACCTAGAATACCTGTCATTATATAAATCATTTATCTCTATGCTGTGTTCCAGGTGCATCCTGTGTTTAAGTGCGCAGCAGGTAAAATACAACTATTTCGCCTACTAACCTTGAGCTCAGATGGAACCAAGGAAAAGTCTATTGTAAATCACTACACACACCCATAGCTACAGCAGAAGACATTACACAAGTTTGTAACTTTTTATCCATAAAACATGTTCATTATATGTAGTGTTTAAATCATACATGCAGATCTGGTGACGCTGTTACAGACACTGTAAATAAAATCTTATTTGGGCAAGAGGACTCTCTTTTCTGTGTCTTTGTGTCAAGCTGTACAGAATCACAAAGAGTATAAATAGGGAATGCCCTGTGAAAGGAGAGAGAAGAGACAGAACATAAACCATTCCTGAGGCAGTGTTATGCAGAGAAGTACAAACAGATTATGCACAGCTGAGCATCTCTGGGAACAAAGGTCAATACTTCTATATAAATCTAGCAAATCATAAACATGCTCTTATTCTAAAATGTATGGTAAATATTACACATTTTATTTAGTCTTTCCATATGTATTACTAAATATGGATTTTCAAGTTCCAGAATTGTGAGATAATTATTTCCATACAGAAGGGCAGAGCAATGCACCTTGTGCCATTTTTGAGTATTGCTGTATGACTCCTAGATGGATCTATTCTGCTTAGGAGAATGAAAGCGAGCTATGATCAACCAACTGACACTACAACTCCTTATGTGTGATATATTCATGACGGGATGTAGTCAGGAAGCTGACAGTGAAAGCCCAACATGGGACTAACGATAGGCGTCTAAATACCGACGCCTATCATTAGCCCCACACCGAAATCCAGACGCCTGACATACCGAACGTAGGCAAGCCGGGTTCGGGAGCTGATAGCCGGGGGGGGGGGGGGGAGGTTAGGTTTAGGGACTCGAGGAGGGACTTAGGGGTAGGCAACCCCCTGGGAGGGTTAGGGTTCGGCTAGGGGAAGAGGGAGTTAGCGTCAGGCACACCCGGGGGGAGGTTAGGGTTAGGCAACCCATCCGGGAGGATTAGGTTTAGGGTGCGGGGAGGGGGGTTAGGTTAGGCACTAGGGGGGAGGTTAGGGTTAGGCACCACTAAGGCAGGGTTAGGGGTGGAGAGGGGTAGGGAATGGATAGGGTTAATACTTACCCTGTCGAGATCTCCATCTGCTGGCCTTCCGGCGTCGATATTTCATCCGCCGGGCTTAGGTCCGGCAGTATAACATACCGATTCCTCCTTGACAGTCTCCTGTCAGGGATCCCAGCACTTCACCCACACCAGTGCTGTAATGGCATAAACAACCAGCAGAGGGGGCAAAGCACTCAGCTACATGTTGATATTAAACACAGATGCAGACTGCACAGGCTGGTATCAGGTTAGTTGAAATCAGATTCAGCGCATTTAAACTACTCCTAGTTGTCGACACAGTGCAAGATGCAGTTACAGTACTGACAGTCAACCACTATGAGAACCATTATTTAAAAATATTTATCTATTATTCTGTAGCTAGTGGCATTATTTGTACAGTATGTATCAAAAGAAACGAAACAGGCAATTAATATAAACCTATATATTAAAATAATGTGTTATAACATGTAAGGTATAAGGGAGATGTATCAAGCCTTGGATACTCCGTGATGTCCTGCCAGGATGTCCAGCTGCACATATTACTGTTTATTATGGCAAGGAATCTTCTGTGGGGTGCAGGGAAAAGTGAGCAAAGATACATCTCTGCGGAATGTCTTTGTGAGCTTTCCTGAGGCACTTTGTGTAGAATGTAATCGCCCCCTTAAAGATGTGAAGGACTATTCTGTTTTTAGTACTGACCTGAGAAAGTTTGGTTGAAGAAAGTCCAACTAATGAGCTGGCAGGGTGCTGGCCAAGGTTGTGTAGTGACACAGGGGGAGATGTATCAAACCTTGGAGAGAAATAAAGTGGAGAGAGATAAAGTACCAACCAATCAGCTTCTGTAATTTTTGAAAAACCGCCTGTAAAATGATAGTTAGAAGCTGATGGGTTGGTACTTTAACTCTCTCCACTTTATTTCTCTCCAAGGGTTGATACATCTCCTACACAAGGTGTTAGAGGGTTTCTTTTTAAAAGGCTGACTCGTGTCAAATCTTCCATATAAATAAAGGCACTGACATACTACCATTCCAAAACGATCTTTCCGCTATCTTCAAAAAACATACAATACATCGATTGTACATATTATATATATATATATATATATATAGTTTAAACTTTATATTCAATATACAAAGTGAATAATATCTTCTATACAATATTTACCTTTAAGATGACTTCTTCCATCCTCCAATAAAGGTACAACTATAGTAGAATTCATATTCCCTGGTGACCTCACAGCCGCATAAACAACAGGAACGGATTGCACAACGACAGGTATGCGGTGAACATGACTCAGTTTGTTAGACTGTAGGTTCATAGGGCTAGAAGGTGGAACAGGGTGAATAATGTGCAAAAACTGCTGTCCACCAACCCCAGAAGCTGAAGCCAGCAGGGGCCCTGGCGTTAATACTGTTGGCACTGATGCTGTTGAAGGTACAGATGTTATCACTGTTGGAGAAGAAGCTGGACGGCTGGATGAAGATGAAGAATTAGAAGAAGGTGAAGCTGCTGAAGTAATAATGGATAGTGGAGAAGAGGAAACTCCTCTCGGTGAGGTTCTAGCTTTGTTTATTGACAAGTCCACTGGCTCTGTTTGTGTCTGGAAATGGTCAGTGGCTAATAAGTCCTCTGGAGGTTCTGCCTTCACATTGTTGAGGAGGAGGGGAACAGCTTCCATATCAGGATAGCTGTGGACTTTTGGAGACTGTATGGGATAAAGAAACATGAAAACAGTTTAAAAAGAATTCATCTACTAACGTAAAATGAAACAATGTAATTTAATACAGACCACAATCATAGGATGAAACTGAGATGATGATTATTGTACAGTTTTCACAAATGTACATATGTGTATATATAATATGAGTATATATATATTTGCTGTCTTTCTTACATCACTAATTGGTTTAAGATATTCAATGAATGCACAAATCTGTGACCGACTGTACTTAGAGTGTTTGACAAACCTCTTGATATTTCAGTCTTCAAAAAAAAATTCTAATAAAGAGTATATTAATGATGCTGTATATAATTATAGTTGTGTAACTGCTCTCTAGTTACCCCTTTAACAGACCAATAAAGCTTAATGGGAAATAGTATGTATAGTTTGATGAGTTATAAGGAACCGCTGCTAATTAATTAGATTTTTTATATTTATAGTTTAAAAGAATAAAATGAAAACAATATGAAGAATTTGTGCAACTTATTGTTTAAAGGATCTGATTAATTACGGATCGCAACTACGATTGCAATAGCGATTACACACGCAGTCTCACTGCAACAGTATGCTAATCCATTGCGATCGCTATGCCATTGCAGCACAACATAAGGACGTCCACTTTTCCTTACACACATCCGTAATCCTTAGAAAACTGCGAAACCATCGGTAACATTGAGTACCATCGCAGCCTCTAGCACACTTGCATAAGCACTGGCCTTACTCAGGAATTGCTAACCTCGTTGCACGCTATGAGTACTCAAGCTGCGTATGGCATCGCAGTGGATAATTTCTGCACGCCCATGCAACGGCTTTTAAACGTACTGGCACACCTGCATTTTGCCGCCCACCCCCCGTCACCACCTACAAACTGCACTTCCTGTCAATCACTCTGCGATGGGTCTGCATAGTCACTGCGATCACAGTCCCAAATGCAGTGACGGGTTCGCGCATGCGCACTGCAATGCATACGCATGTGCAGAACGCAACAATCAGCCGATTGCATGCGTAATCGCAGTTGTGATCGGTAGTGAATCAGGCCCAAAGTTAGAAATGGCTTATATGATAGCCTGCAGGTTGCAGGCAGGGCCGCAATCCCGACCAGTTAGCATCATAGTTGGACTCCAGTATAATTAATTCTCTGATTTACAACTTTCTACCTCCTCTTATGAGCTGTCTGCGCTATTATGTATTCTGCCATAAACTCCAGCTACTCCAATCTCCTCCATTAATAGTCCCTCACCTGACATCTCCATCTCTGCTAATACTATTATAATCACTCTTGCACCATTGCCTTGGGGTAGCATTTAATCTCTCATTGGGGTATATTTGCTAAAGTGAGAGTTTTCAGAAGTAGAGCTGTTGCCCATAGCAACCAATCAGATTCTACTTAACATTTAACTAGCACCTTCTAGAAGATAATAGCTAGAATCTGATTGGTTGCTATGGGCAACATCTCCACTTCTAAAAACTCTCACATTAGTAAATATACCCCATTGTCTCTATTCTTGTTGTCAGTCACTCAAAAAACACTTCTGTTCAACCTTAAAACATTCTTTTGTATTTAAACTTATTAAATTAATTACTACAATAGTAACAAGTACTCATTACTTTCTACTTCAACTAATTACAATTACTACAGTAGTAACAAGTACTCATTACTTTCTACCTCAACTAACTACAATTATTACAATAGTAACAAGTACTCATTACTTTCTACCTCAACTGACTACAATTACTACAATAGTAACAAGTACTCATTACTTTCTACCTCAACTGACTACAATTACTACAATAGTAACAAGTACTCATTACTTTCTACCTCAACTAACTACAATTACTACAATAGTAACAAGTACTCATTACTTTCTACCTCACCTAACTACAATTACTACAATAGTAACAAGTACTCATTACTTTCTACCTCAACTAACTACAATTACTACAATAGTAACAAGTACTCATTACTTTCTACCTCAACTGGCTTACTGATATGGATACTAGGGGTATGTTTACTAAAGTGCAGGTTTATAGAAGTGGAGGTGTTGCCCATAGCAACCAATCAGATTCTACTTATTTATCTAGCACTTTCTAGAAGATAATAGCTAGAATCTGGTTGGTTGCTCTGGGCAACATTTACACTTCTATAAACCTGCACTTTAGTAAATATACCCCTAGCACTTTTCTAGCTGGCAAGAACTGAAGTTCAAAGAGCCTGTCTGACACCAGCCTTACTGAGAGATGATCCACATCCATCATACTGTAGGACACTTTCTATCTTTTTATCTCCTCTATGCTGCTTTTTACAGTTCACCTAATCCCCAACATTGGAAGATTCATAAACGCTTAGGATAGTAGTAGGTGTGCTGCAGCAGGATATATAGCCTTGAACCTCCCGCAGATCGGGATGAATGTGCCAGTCTGGGGATGGTGAGACATTCCCCTTAAATTGGGACAGCTGGGAAATATGTGATAATATGATATGAATTAGTGACATAATGAATACATAAACATAATCAGCGCTTTTATTTATTTTGTGTTTTTCAAACTATAACTTTTTGAGTCGAGCAGTGTTCTTCAGTCACAAGCAACACTTTACTTCATACAGAACGTGAACGTCATAGTGAAAGTGACATGATCTGACTGGGGGTCACAACCGAGGGTAAAGGGTTATCCCAGGGTGGTCAGTCACTTTAAATGCTGTAGTTCAAAAATAGTTTCTGCACCAATACTCAGCTCCTGCCATGGCAGAGAGTGTGTGCTCAAAGTGTTTGTTATTCTTTTGATACATTCAGGGGAAATGTACTAATGGGTGGTTGTTGTTTTTTTGTATGCTCTTTTTTTTATTCGCAGTTTGAAAACCACCACATAGTAGTGGCTGTTCCCAAACTGTTATGCCGCACATAAACTAGGTGACTGTGAAACAAAAGCACGATTACGACATTGTAATCGTGCAGTCGTTTCACAATCTGTGATGTGCCTACACTGAACGATCAGTCGTTCAGTGCAGGCTCATCAATCATTACCCTAACATCAGGTTGACCAGCATGTTTGGGCGATGATAGATGTCAAAAACGACCAGCGGGCGTCATTTTCGACATTAAACTGCCCGATTATCAGACGATTAACAAGCGATTGAATGATAACGATGTCGTTATCGTTAAATCGCTCTGTTTAATCGCGTAGTGGATACGCGGCATAAGACTTACTATCCTGTGGTTTGGCAGCTGAAAACTAAGGCTGCATCTGATGCCTGCTGGTTTCCAAACACCTACAGTAAACTATAGATGAAAACTCTTGTGAAATTGTAAGTGCCAGCATGTGCACCAGCGCATTCTAGCACTTGTAGTTCCACAGGAGCATTCAATACAAGTGTTGCCTTTGTTTTAAATACTTAGGGGAAACTACATATTTATTTAAAAAAATGTATCGGGGAACAGATATAAACTGTATTTGAAATACTTCTGGGGGCTCTACTAGTAAGCATGTGCGGGTGCTTGCAGGTTTGGGCGTTGTTGCCTGTCTGAATAACTTTTTCATTTAAAACCTGGATTGTGGTTTTATTTTTTTTTAGACCTTGCAGTATAAAATAATGCAGTGTAATGTGCAGCTTAGTACAATGCATGTTTTCAAATGAGCACTTCAAAGAGCATGGTAAACTTTCACACCAGCGTACCTGGGGAGGTGTTCTAAGTAACCAGAACCCCCCTTCCCCTCCTTGACAGACTGATCCTCCGACTGGCTATATGGGGATGGAGCCACTATGACTAGCCCCATCCATTTCCATATTGCCTTGAATCGCGCCATTACACTGTGAGGTAAGTAGGGCCCTAGCGATGCAGAGTCATAGGCAAACGCAGGGGGGTTTCCGTCTGCCTGGAAACCCCCCTCCCCAGCCCAGACCATGACAACAATAGAAATAGTAATATAATAGATTATTACTAGTGCTGCATGTTCTTCTCAGTATCACAAATGAAATAATTAGCACCACATTTGGATCTTTTAACATGTGTCAGCCAATAATAAATACACATGTGCACCAATTAGGAGATCTGGAAAACATGCACTGTTAGGGATGCACTGCTATAGAGCCCAATATGTACATATATGTCCAGGGCAGTGCTAGGTTCTTCTGTTGCTCCCCCAGACTCCTGGACTTGCTCCCATGCCCTGGAATGTGCTCACATCTAAAATAAAAACATTCAGTTCAGGCAGGATGGTCCTACTGCCACATCTAATGGCTTACTGTGATCACTGGTCCTGTATATGCTGGAATTATGACACATAATATACTATGTATGAAACATATTAAAGCTGGATAAGTGCTAATTCTACCCTACTTATGGACAGGCCACACTCACTCTAAATTCAGGCATTTGGAAACCCCCCTCTAGAAATCCTGCGTTTGCCACTGAGAGTGCCTGTTCCCTCCCCTATCAGCAACCTGCAGCTGCTGCAGTTCATCAAAAGGAAGTGTGTAAGTATGTGTGTGTACTGTATGTGTTATATTATATACAGATGTGTCCTCATACACTATTGCTGCAGGCGCACCAAACAGACCTTCTTGGCTCACCAGGTCCTGTGCACTTCAGCTAGCACTGAGCAACTTGTATATCTGTGTGCGATGAGTCTGAGGGGTCTATGTACTAAGCAGTGATAAGAGACAGAGTGAAAAGTTATAAGGTGCCAGCCAATCAGCTCCAACTGTCATCTCACAGGCTGTGTTTGAAAAATGACAGTTGGGAGCTGACTGGCTGGCACCTTATCACTTTCTTATCACTTTTCACTCTGTCTCTTATCACTGCTTAGTACATAGACCCCTGAATCTCTATACGAAGTGCTACCATGAAGTGACTGCGGCTTTTTTTCACTTCAAGTTTAATTCTACTTCTTATACAGACTCAGACGTGCACAGATATACCGCACACAATGCTGGTATAGTCAAGTCTACAGTTTTTTCTCTTCACATAATATATGTGTTTGCTATATATGTGAGTGATATTTCCTTACATATACTGCATTTGCCCCTGCTTCACCTAAACAATACACTTAAATAAAACACATTTGTTCATTAAACTGTGTTGCAGTGCCACAAAATCTCCACTTGATGGAGCTAAAACATTTTACATTCATAGTATAAGAGAATTCAACATCATAAAGCTAAGTCATCACAGGACAGGAAGTTTAAAAAGCTATATTTTCCTCATGAAGTATGCAAGTAAAATAATAAGTGAAGCAGTATTTATTTTAGAATCACAATAGGGACAATTGCAACAGCTACAAAAATTCAGATTCATTTGTGAATTCTGTACACTTTGTGTCAGAAAAAATGAATTGGAAAATTTTTGTTTGCAGTATTAAAACCTCTACATTGGAGCTAATTACCCATGCCACGCAGGGCAATGCTATTCAATTAAATAGCATTTTCCCTGCACAGTAAAGCAGTGGAAACCCACTAATTCTGTATAGAGTGAGGATTCAATGGGGTTTTTTCCACACATTAACCCCCTGCGGGTACCGTTTCTGAGGCTGAAAAATCTAACCACATTTGGTTTAAGCAAAACACATGGTAAACCAGATACAAAATACCATTATTTACCACTCCAATTTAATAACAGACCAGTGCTATTCAGCATCAGGCTGGTCCATGGACTGGGGACCAAAAATATCGAAAAAGCCAGAGCCCTTGCCCAATGCTGAATAACACTGGGCCCCTCCCAGGACCTCTGGGTGGTGTTAAATTGTAGAATTTGATGCGATGTATACGACGGGCTTGTACACCAATCCACCCTATCAGGATGAAAATAGAGGTTTACAAGAGAGAGCAGCCACCTCAGAGACACTCCTTAGCTGACAAAAAAACAACTTTCCACGTAAGCCACCTTACGTCTACCACCTGAAGAGGTTCGAAAGGAGCTTACTGTAACACCTCCAAAACCAGATTCAGATCCCATGGTGGAACTGGTGGAACACAGGGAGGCCGAATCCTAACAACCCACTACATAAAAGTCTGCACCTCCGACAGCAAGTCTAATCGCCTCTGACAAAGAATAGATAAGGCCAATATTGGCCCTACAAAGCAAGGTGTAGATCCAGGTATAGTCCCGCCTGTAAGAATGAAGGAATATGTGGCAACCTGAATCGAGAGGCTAGCAACCCCTGGTGCTCACCACAGCCAATACTCGTCTTCCAAACTCTATGATAGATGGCTGCTGTCACAGGCTTCCCAGCCCTTAATCATAGTCTGTATCACTGCCTTCAATGACTCTCTAGATCTTAAGATCTGAGTACCAAGTGCCACGCCAATAAAGCCAGATGTTGCAAACTTATTGCCAAAATAGTCCCTGATACCCCTTATACACAGAAAAGCAAATTCAAGCATTTCTACCCGGTAATTTGCTGATCAACACGGGTCCTTTTTCTGTGTGAAAGAGTCAACTCAGGTCGAAATTCCCAGGTTAACCCTTTCACACAGAAGAAATACCTGGGTTGATCCGCAAGTTACCGGGTCCGTATACTTCACCTGGGAATTTGGTTTTCTTTGTGAAGAGGGGTACAAGCTGGGACCAGCAAAGAAACCCATGCATCAAATGCCGGGTAAAAGATGGGATTTGGGGGTTTTTTTCTGTGTGAAAGGGGTATGAGTGAGCATATCTCCTCTGATGAGAAAGAGCCAAAGGGGGATCCAGCAGCATTGATAACAGATGACAGATACCATGCCCTTCTCTGCCAATATAAGGCCACAAGAAGCACATGCATCCCAGCTGACATGACCAAGGTGCCATCAGGGCATCCACTAAAGTTGCCTGAAGATCTATGGATCTTGCTCCATAACAGGGAATCTTTATGTTTAACCTGGAGGTCATCAGATCTATAGCTAGGATCCCCAGAGTTTCACAATGGAATTGTACATTCCCTGATGGAGTTCCCTGTGCTAACTCAGAAAGTCGAACTTCCAATTTTCCACTCCCAAAGATGTCTGCCCATCTCATTATTTGGGATGTCTCTGACATTTACAGACAACTTCTTGTGCCACCATTATGGTTGATGTAGAGATGTGTACTCATTCACTATTGCTGCAGTTGCGCCAAACAGCACTTCTCAGCGCACCAGCTTGCATGCGACTCGACTTGCTCAGAGTGTCTCCTTTGCTCACAAATGCGTCTTAATCGCAATCTGAGGTGACAAAGAGTTTCAGAAGACTGTACTGTTTAATTTGATATGTGATACTTGTCTGAATCTGTATACAAAGTGCTACGATGCAGTGGTCGCGGCTTTTTTTTCACGCCAAGTTCTGTTGTGCTTGGTATATAGACTCAGACACACACAGATATAGATGTGTCTAAAATCAAATTAAGCAGTGCATCAGATTGCGACAAAAAGATGCAAAAAAGACACTAGACTGTGCCTTGATCAGTGTCATCTAAGTTAAACCCCTTTTACGTGAACGTACATCATCCCGGGAATTTAGTCAGTGTAAACGGATCACCCCGGGTCCAGTTATCCGGGGATCCTACCTGGCTAGCTTGCAGGGTTGAGCACGGGTCGTTCCCGTGTCATCCTGTATGTAAACAGCGTGGCCCGGGTCACGATGACCCAAGTCGCGCCGCATGCCGCCCGATTGACCGGCTTCAGTGGCGCTTGGAGATTACATCATCTCCAAGCGTCCACTGCCAGGCCGACCAGAATGGAGCAGAGCACCCCACCCGCCCTCCCTGCCTCCGGACAACTGCGGAGTAAGGTAAGAGGGTCGCGGAGGGGGAGGGAGGGGAAGAAGTGCTACTCACCTGCGCCGGAGAGCCGGGTCAGTGCTAACCCGGGCCCGCCCGGGTTGGCACCGCGGTGTAAAAGGGGGTCTGTCCAGGTTTCCAAATCCCGGGTCAGACCCAGCACTTTGGTGTTAAAGCGGTATATAATGCCCTGTCACCGTACAGAGCCAGATTGAGAGGAGGGTAATAGGGATTGAATACCCCGGGACCCCCTCTCTCATCCCCCCGCCTATCACTTGCTGCCTTTTATAAATGTAACAGTAATAAGGGGAGAGGAGGGTGTTGCAGAGGCTGTGCTGCCATTACACTGGCACAGGCAGTACAGTAGAGAAGAGGCATCCCTGAAGCTATGTCACACTACAGACAGAGAGCAGAGGACATACCAGATCAGGCTGAGCTGCATCAGGTTACAGGGAAGCTGAGCCCTGATTGGAAGACCTCATCACATGCTCCTCTGACTCCCCTGGTGCTCATCATCATGGGACTGATTACACCAATGTCTGGCTGCAGCTGAGATCCAGACTGCTGCAGGGACTGGGGAAATTCAGCTAATCACTGAGTAAGTAAATGTGACTTTTTTTTAATAAGTTCTGCATAGTGTGTGTTTGCGCGACGTGGCACATTCACCGGGATGCTGCGGTAGCCAGTGGCCCAACAATGCCACCTAGTGTCATTTTTTAAATTAGTTTTTTAAATAAGTGCGTGTCTGATTTATCTTCCAGTGTGATCTGAGGAGCGATGCTGCAAAACGGCGCTGGTGATCACAACTAAAGGTAAGGGGGGAGAGGGGAAAAGGGAGAGACATGGAGGGGGCTGCAATCAGAGACATGGAGAGGGGCAAAGGGAGAGACATGGAATGGAGCAAAGGGAGAGACATGGAGGGGCAAAGGGAGAGACATGGAGGGGGGCAAAGCTATAGACATGGAGGAGGTTGCAATGAGAGACATGGATGGGGCAAAGGTATAGACATGGAGGAGGTTGCAATGAGAGACATGGATGGGGGCAAAGGGAAAGACATGGAGGAGGCTGTAATGAGAGACATGTAGAAGTTGAAAGGGAGAGACATGGAGAGGGGCAAAGGGAGAGACATGGAGGAGACTGTAATGAGAGACATGGAGAGGTTGAAAGGGAGAGACATGGAGAGGGGCAAAGGGAGAGACATGGAATGGGGCAAAGGGAGAGACATGGAATGGGGCAAATGGAGAGGCATGGAGGGGGCTGCAATGAGAGACATGGCGAGGGGCTGCAATGAGAGTCATAGAGAGTAGCAAAGGGAGTCATGGAGAAGGGCAAATGGCGAGATATGGATATACAGTAAAATATAATTTTCCTTGGATTTATGTGTATTAATTTTTCAAACTACTTAATAAGTATAGTAGGATTTCTGTCCTGACTTAAATACAGTACTTATTACGTTATTTTGACCCGAAAAGAGCCATCTGGTTTTAGAACCGGAAAAAGGTTGTAGTAGAACCCTTAGATGTCACAGTGTTAGCACTGCTTGTTGCAGAGCCACTCTTCTGACTGGGGGGCCTACTGAACTCGCTGTGCGGGATACTTATGTATCCAACTGGCAGCGGGGGAAACGTGACACCAGAGCAATTCATCAACTGCTCCGAAAAACAGCTATCCCCTCGGTTAGTATCACAACTACAAAAGTAGCTGCGTTTCTTACCCCCTCCCCATCATCCCGGCTATACATGCGTGACCTCGGGTCACACATGTGCACAGCCGCCGGGGAGTAGTGAGTGTTATATCCTGATGTACCTTTCTTCATAGCAATGACTCATCATGTATGCTGTTTATGTAGTTTATTTATTGTAAGAAATACTTGCATTATTACAGGTAGATAAAGACATCATCTCCTCATGGCTGTTCTCCTTTCTCTTACTTTCTCCTATATCTGCCCACTTCCTGATCACATGTCCTTCTATGCTGCAAGATCCTACCTCATCTTGCTATTACATGATAATGCACATAAACTATCTATATAGATACTACAGTGATGTGGCGGCGGAGGGATCTCTCTTTGCATCCCCGGAACTCCTCTTCACACCCCCGGAAGGAGCGGGGATCAGAGAACAAGCACCGTCTGAAGACGGTGCTTGTTCTCAGAGGCAAACTCCAAGAAATTTCAGTTTTCGGCTTTTGCTGAATATCAGGGGTTCCATTTGGAACCCCTGATGATGAATAGCCCGGTAACCTAAATATGCTTAAACTAGTGTTTCCGCATGGTTACCGGGTCATTTATCGGTTAATGAATATGCCTTCTAGCACAGGAGTTGCAAAAAAACCTGTACTATAGAGAACCCACTATATATATCTAAAATGTATCCCAGGGACACCACTAGAGATCCAAGGTTGCTCTGAATCACGTGTCCCGGAACTGAAGCAGACAAGACCTTACTACTAGTGGTCTGACAAGCACCCACTACTAGTGGTCCGGTACCGACCTGCGGAACTTCACGCTAAAGACTTCTCTCCTGGCTTGGTTCCTGAATGTCTAGTTGACATTGCCAAGCGAATCCTGACATTCAGTGATCACAAAATATGTGCTATAGCGTGTTTTTGTGCATTTTAAGAGTTGGGAACTCGCTTTTTAAAACTCAGGGGGTCCTGCAGGGCGCGCTGTGTGTACTGCCTGTGTGCAGTGCCACAACAGCCAATCACTGCTGGCGGCTTCTTCTCATCCAATCGCCGCCGGCAGATACTCATCACTACAGCTCCCAGAATTCACCTGGTGCTTGCGACTCCTCTTCCCTCTGTGTCCACCTTCTACCACTGTACTGCCCGCTCCTCGCTCACGCAGAGTCTTAGCCACACTCTGCTCCCGCCTCAGCTGCAGCCACTCTGCCTCACCCGCTCTGTGGTGATGTCGGACCCGGGTGGGGGAAATGACGGCAGCACCGGCTTGGAGGTGTCGGCCTCAGGGTGCAGAAACACATCCGGAAGCTGATGCCGCTGCTGCTGCTGGAAGATGGCCGCGGTGCCCCAGCCTACCTGGGGGAATCTCTGGAAGAGAAGAGTGCCCTGGAGCAGATGAGGAAGTTCCTGTCTGACACACGGTGCTAGTGGAGAGGAGTGTCATGAAAGGTAAGGGCACCTGTCCCTGGCCGGCTGTGTGGCCCCTGTCCCTGGTGTTATTGACTGGCTGTGTGGCCCGTGTCCTTAGTGGTATTGGACGGCTGTGTGCTCACTGTCCCTGGTATTATTAGACGGCTGTGTGCTCCCTGGCTGTCCCTGTTGTTGCCGGCCATCTATGGTTCCTGTCCTTGTGTCGCTGGCCAGCTGTCAGGCCCCTGTCCTTGGTTTTACTCGACGGCTCTGTGGCCCCTGTCACTGGCCGGCTGTGTTGGTCCCTTCCCGTGCCTGTGTAACTGTGTGTATTCCTTTACTAGCCCCGACTGTGTAGCTGCGTGTATTTGCCATTTACCCTGACTGTTAATTGTGTGCACCCCCACCTACTGCTTGCCCTTAACCTCCTCCTTGCCCCCAGTACTGCCCCAGCTGCTATCTACCCTTACCTCCTCCCTAGCCTTAGTAGTGCCTCCCCTAACCCATTCCTTGCCCTAGCTGCTATCTACCATTGCCCCCTTCCTACGCCCAGCACTACCTGCTCCTAGCCTTCTCCTTGCCCCCAGCACTGTCACACCTACTGTCTGCACTTACCCCTCCCTACCACCAGCTCTGCCTGCCCCTACTCCCTTTTAGCCCCAGCTCTACCCCAACTTCTCCCTGCCTTTACCCCCAGCTCTACCCCAACTGCTACCTGCCCCCAGCACTGTCCCAACTGCTGCCTGCCCTCACCCCCCATAATATGTGATGGGACCCAAAAACAGTGGAGTAGGACCCCAACTTTTTAAAGTGACCCACATTTTTTTATGCTCAACGTGATAACTGGACATATTCCTCCACTATAGGCCCTTGGCTGTTTCTTGGAGGATGAAGCCCAAGACTTCCCAAGGAAATGAAAAAAGTTTTAGCACTAGGAGATAAGGTGAGGACTCTTAGCTCCTGTCGTCTGGGAAATGATGCGATCCAATTTTGGACCAAACAGCCACTTACTCTCAAATGGGATCACTACTTGGGTTTTCTTTGATTCCAGGTTTGCCTGCAATGACCTTAACCACAAAGATCACCTAGAAGAGAGAGCCAAGACTGATATGCCCTATACAAAAAGAGGCTATATCCAAAGACGCTTGGCCTTATAGATTGTTTAACATTATTCAGTATGACAAGGAGGTCTGATGAATCCATACCAGACTGCACACCTTCTGACAACTTTAAGACGACAGCTTTCCAGTATGTTTTTTTAAAAGGTGCATGATTTTGGGACCCATGCCCACTCATAGGTGTCTGGTGTCCACCCTGGGATATTCAAAGTGGATTGTGGCAATGTGGGGACAACACTAAGCTACTGATGCTGTAACCTGGCTCCGTAACCCGAAACGATGCCATCTTGCGAATGGAAACCAGACTCCATCTTAAAAATAACAATCTGCACGATGCCATTTTGCGAAGGGCCGCCCAGCGCCATTTTAAGTTACAATTCACGAGCTCAGTACATATGGCAATGTTTTAATAATCCTTTCAGAAACCATACCCTGATGTATCTTAGGACAACCTTGCATAAAAAATACCATAACAAACACAGTATTCACGCAGAGTCTAGAAAAACAGCTTCCTGAGAAAAGTAATTAGAAAAGACAATACACCAGGAACTGTGGGTGTTTTTGCATGTAAAGGGAGAGACCCCACATGTGGACAGGTGTAGCTGTGGCAATTGTAATATGGCCCAGACACTTGAATTTGACTGAATGAACAATGGTAAGAAATCTGCTTGAAAAGAACTGACACAGGTATCCTAATTAGGCAGGAGAAAGCTTTTAAACTCACTCTTAGACAGGATGGCACCAGCAATCGGCGGGGGGTCTCCACCCTGTTTGAGAGTGAAGCTCACTGCCCATAACACATTGCATTGCAGTTTAAAAATGTTAGTAAGGAATGATATATATATATATGTATATATATAAATATATATTAAATGCATCATAAATAGAATCACATGCATAAACACCGCACATTATGCACAGTTGCGCTGTTAACATGTCGCACATTAGCGAGTGCATAATACCCCGCATGCGAATGCTGTTTATTAGCTTCGTGCGTACAAATCTGCCCCAAGTTAACTAGCGTCTTTTCCCAAACCCCTAATACTTACACACTGCACATTCACGTAAAAGGTTCCATAGCTTCAAAGTATAAGATTCAAGTTTTATCCATTTTTTACTAATGTTGTGAAAATTTGGTACCTACGGTTTAGTACATGATAAGCACACAGTGTTTGGTTTTGTACTGATCGACTCTTTCTCAACAGCTTCCGGTATTATCGGTGAGAAGATTGCAACCTGCATTCTCAACTTATGAACAGTAGAGAGTTAAAACACTAAAATGTACTTTGTAAAATTAACAGCTTAGATTTGCATGCAGGGGGAATAGAGGAGACAATAGGCTGTCGGAGACTGACCTGTGTCCATTTGAATCAACCTGTTAAATATCCTGTAACAGATGCACCCGCACTGGGAACCAATGAAACCATGCCAAACTTTTCTATTGTATAGTCTATTTCTGTAAGGGTATATATATATATATGTGTGTTCTGACCCCAATCTGGAGTCTTCATGCTGATGCTGTTGATGGAGGTTTCTTGTTGATGCCGGAATCTGGTCCCAGAGCGCGTGCGTATGTATAACTGTACCTTGGGTCTGTATAATTTCTTTGCGCTAAATTGTACTTAGATCACAGAGTGTAACTTTCTGTACTTTGCTTGAATAATACTTTGTGCTTTGGAAACACATGTTCAAGGTCTGAAGTCTTTATTTTACTGTATGACTGCGTACGCAAATAGCATCAATTTTAGAAGGTATAGGCAGGTTTTTAGAAGGTAAAGGCAGTAGCGTATAGAGGTTTAAATTCAGTATCCTTAGATGGAGCATTTATTATTTGACAATGATGAAGCAGAGATTTGCTTGTACAGTATTTTTCATTTTTTATTTTGCTATATTGTTTTGTATGCTAGTATTATTATGAAGTGGATAAATGTAACCAGCATTCATATATAAAGTACACTGAAAAATATTGATTGTGGCAGGCTATAGGAAGAATGTTGGTATTCACCATTTCCCTTTGGTTTGTTTCTTCAGGCTGTAATTGATTTATAATTCTGCACAGTATTGTGGACTACCATAGTAACCACTGTCACATGGCACATTATGTAGCAAGCAAAGAGGTTTTGGCAAGACAAATCCAGCAGTTTGTCTATGAAAACTGCATCTAAAGTGTGGCAGTTTGCAAACCTCCTAATAAATCGCTGTCATTGTAGCTTAAATCCAGGCAGAAGTAAAGTAGAACATTATGGGAGAGTAGGCAAGTAAGCTATAAAGCTAATCTAAGACAAAAAATACAGTAAAAAAATGCCATAAAAAAGATTATAGAAATTTCAGATACAGTGCCTATTGAAAATCATCATATGCTATCAAAGTCATTTCCTTTTGACACATTACACCCTGGAAAATAAGAACCCAATGAATGTATTAGGGGTGAGCGGGTTCGGATTTCTGAAATCCGAACCCCCCAGAGACCCCCCGATCCGAGGCCGATCCGAGTCAGGCTCGACTTTTCCCGCCTGACTCGGATCTGAAATCGAGGCAAAACGTCATCATCCCGCCTTCCGGGTCTCACGGGTTTTGGATTCTATATAAGGTACCCGCGTCTGCGCCATTTCCTCACTAGGCTGTGGACAATAAAGAGGGAGGGTGGGAGTTAGGGCTGGCTGGGCTGTGTAGTGTAGTGTTATGCTGTGCTGTGCTGCGCTTTGCTGCTGTTGTCCATAGGGGCTGTGTCCACTCCTCCAAAGTCCATAGGGGCTGGCTGTGTTGTGCTGTGCTGCTGTCCATAGGGGCTGTGTCCACTCCTCCAAAGTCCATAGGGGCTGGCTGTGTTGTGCTGTGCTGCTGTTGTCCATAGGGGCTGTGTCCACTCCTCCAAAGTCCATAGGGGCTGGCTGGACTGTGTTGTGCAGTCAGTTGTCCATAGGGGCTGTGTCCACTCCAAAGTCCTGTGCAGTGTCCCAGTCCTAAAGGGGTGCTGTAGTGTTATCCAGGGGGTGCTCTGTCCATCAGGGGTGCTCCCCCCAAATGCAAAAAATATATATTTTTTTGGGTTTGTGAATTGTGTGCGCAGTAGCCGCACGTGCATCAACAAAGTAGTGCCAAGCGTGCGCCTGTGTCATAAGTAAAGGGCCGGCTGGCTTGACCGTTAAAGGGTGCTGTAACCCCCAAAGTGCACTCCAAACAAAATAAAAAAATATTTTCTGTGTTTGTGAATTGTGTGCACTGTGGCTGCACGTGCATCAACAAAGGAGCAGCGCCAAGCATGCGCCTGTGTCCCATAAGTAAAGGGCCGGCTGGCTTGTCCGTTAAAGGGTGCTGTAACCCCCAAAGGGCACTCCAAACAAAATAAAAAAATATATTTTTTTGTGTTTGTGAATTGTGTGCGCAGTAGCCGCACGTGCATCAACAAAGTAGTGCCAAGAGTGCGCCTGTCTGTTAAAGGGTGGTGTAACCCCCAAAGTGTGCTCCACAAAGAATAAAAAATTCTTCTTTTTTTTCTGTCATTGTGATTTGTGTGGGCTGTAGCTGCACGTGCATCAACAAAGGAGCAGCGCCAAGCGTGCGCCTGTGTCCCATAAGTAAAGAGCCGGCTGGCTCATTTCTTAAAGGGTGGTGTAACCCACAAAGTGCACTAGTCTCCAACAAAAATAAAAAATTATTTTCTGTGTTTGTGTGCGCCTTAGCCGCACGTATATATCAATATAACATAAATGGAGGACCAAACTTTCTCCGATAAAAATAAAATAGGGAAAGATCAAGAACCACTTCCTCCTAGTGCTGAAGCTGCTGCCACTAGTCATGACATAGACGATAACATGCCATCAACGTCGTCTGCCAAGGCCGATGCCCAATGTCATAGTAGAGGGCACATACAATCCCAAATGACAAAGTTCAGGAAAATGACCTTGAAAAAAACATTTAAATCATCTGAAGAGAAACGTAAACTTGCCAATATGCCATTTACGACACGGAGTGTCAAGGAACGGCTAAGGTCTTTCCCTATGTTCATGACTAGTGGTTCAGCTTCACATGACGATGGAAGCCCTCCTCCCGCTAAAAAAATCAAACGAGTTAAGCTGGCAAAAGCACAGCGAAGAACTGTGCATTCTAAGAAGATATCACAAATCTCCAAGGAGAGTCCAAGTGTGGTGGCGGTTGCGATGCCTGACCTTCCAAGCACTGGACAGGAAGAGGTGGCTCTTTCCACCATTTGCAGGCCCCCTGCAAGTGCTGAAAGGAGCACCCACAGTCCACTTGCTGATATGCAAATTGAAGATGTCACTGTTGAAGTACAACAGGATGAGGATACTGGTGTAGCTGGCGCTGAGGAGGAAGTTGGCGAGGAGGATTCTGATGGTGATGTGGTTTGTTTAAATCAGGCTCCGGGGGAGACAGTTGTTGTCCGTGGGATGACAAAGCCCATCACAGTCATGCCTGGGCAGAAGACCAAACATTCCACCTCTTTGGTCTGGCAATATTTCTATCCAAATCCGGACAACAACTGTCTTGCCATATGTACCATATGTAAAGGTGAAATAAGTAGGGGTAGGGACGTTAAACACCTAGAAACATCCTCCCTTATTCGGCACCTGCAGCGCGTTCATAAAAAGTTACTGTCAAGTTCAGAAACTTTGGCTAAGACCGTAAGCAGTCCAGGGACACCTAAATCCCGTTGTCCTGTTGTATCCAAGTGCCTGTAAACCACACCGTCAACTCCCTCCTCGTCAATTTCCTCCTTAGTCAGGATCGGAAGTAGTCCTGCAGGCCATGTTACTGACATGACTGATTCTCCTATCCGGGATTCCTCCGGAGGATCCTGCATTGCTACGCCTCCTGCAGCCGCTGCTGCTGTTGCTGCTGCTGGGAGTCGTTCATCATCCCAGAGAGGAAATAGGAACACCACTACTTTTACTAAACAATTGACCCTCCAACAGTCCTTAGCGAGGAGGATGAAGTACGACAGCAGTCATCCTGAAGCAAAACGTATAACTGAGGCCTTGACTGCTATGTTGGTGTTAGAAGTGCGTCTGGTATCCGCCATTAGTGCAGTGGGATTTAGACAATTGATGGAGGGAGTGTGTCCCCTGTTCCAAATCCCGTCTAGATTCCACTTCACTAGGCAGGCAATACCGAGACTGTACAGAAACATCAGAAATAGTGTCCTCAGTGTCCTGAAAAATGCCGTTGTACCCAATGTCCACTTAACCACGGACATGTGGACAAGTGGAACAGGGCAGACTAAGGACTATATGACTGTGACAGCCCATTGGGTAGATGTATCACCTTACACAGCAACAACAGCAGCGTCACCAGTAGCAGCATCTCAGAAACGCCAGCTCGTTCCAAGGCAGGCTACGCTGTGTATCACCGGTTTCAGTAAGAGGCACACTGCCGACAACCTCTTAGAGAAACTGAGGGAAATCATCGCCCAGTGGCTTACCCCACTTAGACTCTCCTGGGGATTTGTGATATCTGACACGCCACCAATATTGTGCGGGCATTACATCTGGGCAAATTCCAGCACATCCCATGTTTTGCTCACACAATAAACTTGGTGGTGCAGAATTTTCCGAAAAGTGACAGGGGCGTGCAGGAGATGCTTTGGGTGGGCCGAAAAATTTCTGCCCACTTTCGCCATTCAGCGACTGCGTGCCGAAGACTGGAGCGCCAGAAAACACTCTTGTACCTGCCCCGCCATCACCTGAAGCAAGAGGTTGTGACGCGGTGGAACTCAACCCTCTATATGCTTCAGAGGATGGAGGAGCAGCAAAAGGCCATTCAAGCCTATACATCCACCTATGACATAGGCAAAGGAGGGGGTATGCACCTGACTCAAGCGCAGTGGAGAATGATTTCCGTGTTGTGCAAGGTTCTCCAGCCCTTCGAACTTGCCACACGTGAAGTCAGTTCAGACACTGCCAGCTTGAGTCAGGTCATTCCCCTCATCAGGCTTTTGCAGAATTCGCTTTGCCAGGATTCCAGGGTGGTCAATCTATTGAAATCAGACCACTACAACTTTTGGCCACCGTGCTCGATCCTAGGTTTAAAGCCTATGTGGTGTCTCTCTTTCCGGCCAACACAAGCCTGCAGAGGTGCAAAGACCTGCTGGTGAAAAAACTGTCAGCTGAAGCGGAACGTGACATGTCAACAGCTCCTTCTTCATTTTCTCCCGCAACTGGGGCTGCCAGGAAAAATCTTAGGTATCCTAAACAACCCGCTGGCAGTGATGCAGGGCAGGCAGGACCAAGTTTGGACATCTGGTCCGGACTGAAGGACCTGGCAACAATTTCTGACATGTCTACTGTCACTGCATATGACACTGTCACCATTGACAGAATGGTGGAGGATTACATCAGTGACAGCATCCAAGTAGGCATGTCAGACAGTCCGTACCTGTACTGGCAGGAAAAAGAGGCAATTTGGAGGCCCCTGTACAAACTGGCTCTATTTTACCTGAGTTGCCCCCCCCTCCAGTATGTACTCCGAAAGAGTGTTTAGTGCAGCTGGGAACCTTGTCAGCGAAAGGCGTAGGAGGTTGCTTCCACAAAATGTGGAGAAGATGATGTTCATAAAAATGAATTACCAACTCTTCCAGGGAGACCAGCCTCCAGAACGTACAGAGGGACCTGTGGTGGTGGATTCCAGCGGGGACGAGTTAATACTCTGTGAGGATGAGGATGTACACAACACTGAAGAGGGTGAGGAATCGGTGGATGAGGAGGATGAGGACGACATCTTGCCTCCATAGAGCCAGTTTGTGCAGGGACAGATTAATTGCCAGCTTGTTTTGTGGGGGCCCAAACGAACCAATCATTTCAGCCACAGTCGTGTGGCAAACCCTGGCGCTGAAATGATTGGTTTGTTAAAGTGTGCATGTCCTGTTTATACAACATAAGGGTGGGTGGGAGGGCCCAAGGACAATTCCATCTTGCACCTCTTTTTTTTCTTTGCATTATGTACTGTTTGGGGCCTAGTTTTTCAAACTGCCATCCTGTCTGCCACTGCAGTGTCACTCCTAGATGGGCCACGTGTTTGTGCCGCCCACTCGTATCTCTTAGCATAGTCATCCAGCTACCTCGGTGCAACCTTTTGGACATAAAAGCACTGTTGTGAGGTGTGAGGTGTTCAGAATAGACTGGAAATGAGTGGAAATTAAGGTTATTGAGGTTAATAATAGCATAGGAGCAGAAAACCCCACAAATTCTGTGATTTTAGCTGTTTTTATGCTTTTTTTAAAAAAAATACAGATCCAAAACACAAAACCCAGAACCCAAAACACGGAAGGGTGGTTTTGGAAAAACCAATCCAGATCCAAAATACGAAGAAAGATCCAGATCCAAAACCAAAACACAAAACACGAAAAGTGGCCGGTGCACACCCCTAGAATGTATTAAATGGTATTTGTGTACTTTACGTACACAAGTACCGAAAGTTGTACCCACCTAACGAAGAGAGTTGTCCCTTCGCGGGGTTGCAGCGCTCGCCCTGCTTCGGGCTCGGTGGCTTGCTACGCTTGCCACAAGGTTATATTCCCCCTCTATGCCCACTTGGATGGTAGGGAATGACGCTGGACACTGGTAATGACGCTGGACACTGGCTGATGACGTCAGGGGGATTTAGACATTATCATGAAGGATAATAATAATGAGTGTAGGACACTTGGGTTCTCTCTGCAATGAGTCCGTAAAGTACACAAGTATCAATAAATGAATTATCTACACATACCTTATAACATTCAACTAATGAATAAATGGCAACAGTTCTGAAAATGAATAAAAAAATAAAAACTGGAATAACAGGGTTGGAAAAGTGATCATTCCCTGATTAAATACTTTGGGTTTGATACGGATGTGGACGCAATCCCGATATTTACGCAGTTGAGCAATTATCAGACCTCCGCTCATGCTTGCAGTTGGACTGTGCATGCACCGGGGTACCTTAAAAATGTTGCTCGCAGTAAATATTGACATTTAGGGACCGTTTTTTTAGGCGGTAACGAGGAGTTGCATTAAAAACGCAAGCGTGTCGCGGCCGTTTTTGGGGTGTCTCAGCATACTACTGTGATCCCTTACCCAGAAAACTTGGCGCCAGTGTCTCAGTTTCCGTGGCCATTCTGTATGACCATAGGGTTACTCAGATGGTCGATTATGGAAGGATCTGCGACCACCGCAGCGTGTTTGTACGCACTTGTTTGGAACTAGGAAGCAGCCGGTGGGCGTCTGAATACATTTCCAGGCGGCTGCATGCATTAGCATATTTTGGCACAGCAGCTGTGTACGGGATCACAGCTGTGATTGCATTAGTGGCCACATATGAATCAGGCTCTTTGTTTGGATATTTGCCCAATCATCCCTGCTGAATTGCCCACGTTCCATCAGTGGTGATCACTGAGGGTTAAGTACTCCCACAGAATTTCTATCGGATTTAGGTCAAGGCTCTGACCTGGCAACAAAAGGACAACCACAAAAAAAAGAATCCCAGGCGCTAGTGAAAATGAAAAGATAAATATATATGAAATAATAAATAAAATGTGACAATAATAAAGATGTGATCTATTAGGCGTGTGTAAGTAAACACAGCAGCACGTTCCAATCTGGGCAAGATATCCTAAAGGAATACAACAAAGAGGAAAACAGCACCTGATTAGAAACGGCGCTTTTAAGAATTTAATGAAAGCACCACATCTGATATGGAGGATAGAATAATGATATCAAGACACACTATATAAAAAAAAATAAACATGTATATTTAATACTGTACAATTAAATCAATATACAGATAATAACCACACTGATCAAATGCACATGGGCATCATACAATTACTAGAGAAGAAATGTTACTCCCAATTCACATTTTCCTAATGTTGGGGGTATGGATCTCGATGGTATAGATCAGGGATGGGGAACCTCAGGCCCGGGGGCCATATAAGACCCCTGTAATCATTTGGTTTGAACCTCTGAGCTTTTTTCTGCTAGCCTCATCTGGATACCAAGGTGCACAGAATAGCACCTTGCAGCCAGAATCTATGCAGCAGTGCCGTCTGGAGCGTCCTTAGGATGTTTCAGACGGTCACACCGCTGCCCTTACAGATCCCCGAGGCATCCTCAGGATGCTTCGGGCATTTCTGTAATCATCGGCAATAGTGGCCCCGCCCCATGTGACATCACATGGAGGTAGCGTGGCCTGCACTGGGCCCGCAAATAATGTTATATATATCAAAATGGCCCTCGGCAGAAAAAAGGTTCCCCCCCCGTGGTATAGATAGTATACATCCAACAGTACTTTAAGTTCTAAGGCCTTATATCCACTGGTATTTGTTCATCGGGTGGTGCTTCTGGCTCCCTGCAAGAGAGGGCAAATCTCCTGGTTTAGGAGCCACCAGAGGAAACCCCCACCCTCCCAGCAGCTGTCAATATGAAGAAATGACTCAGCTGTCTGCAGTTACTTTCTAACAGAACTGCAGTGGAATGTTAGTCTAACAATGAACAATGTGTTTTACTTCCATGTTTCATATTGGAAAACTTACGTTTTCAGGTTTATTGGTCTTTTGAGATTAGACTAAAAACTGAATAAACATCATTTACTTAGTCAACACTCAGCAAAGAACAACTCGAACCGTCTAGCTTCTCCCATCAGAAGATATGAACTTTTGCACCCCTGCTGGTACTACACATCTATGTACTTCTGTAACATTGGGTGCATTAACACAAGAAAATTACATATGCACTGCAAATGATTGCATTTTACACTTTTCTCCATGACTCTACTATTAGGGGTAAATTTACTAAAGTGCGGGTTTTTAGAAGTGGAGATGTTGCCCATAGCAACCAATCAGATTCTACTTAATATTAATCAAGCACCTTCTAGAAGATAACTAGAATCTGACTGGTTGCTATGGGTAACATCTTAAATTCTAAATATCTTCACTTTAGTAAATATCCCCCTTAGGTGAGTGGTGCACGTTTTTTAAAGATATTCTGAACATTAATGGTTAATCATTTGTAAGAAGAAAGCTAACTTTTATTCTTCATTTGAATTTGCATTTGAAAGCACGACTAACAAATCAGTAAAAATACCAGCCAAACAATCACCACCGTTTTTTTACCTAATAATTACAGACTTCAGAAAAGCAACCTCTAATGACCTGCTGAAAGTTTAGGAACAGAGGCATCGGTAAATACCTTCCTGTTGCTATGGAAATATCTTCAGACCACATTGTTCAAAAATCCCTAAATTCATGAACTCATCTATCTTTACTAAATTCAGTAGAATCTAAATGTAAAGCTATTCTTTAGAATATTCTGAAAACAATTTGGTTTATTTTTATCCCATTTTATACTGTGAATAAAATAGTTTATTTCACTTATTGGACCCAGGGGAATTATATTACAACAACATTCGTGGGCAGTGGGCAGAGATAACAATCATTATGTATCACTGCATAATGATACCACAATTTACAATATCTGGGCTCCTTTGGGAGGGTTTTCTCTCTGTTACCGGCAGCCAAGTGCTGATGGCAGAACGTTAAAGTAATATGCACATGCTTAATCTAATGAGGGCACCATTCAGTCAGAGTTGGCGCTTTGAGAATCTGCTGTTCAGTGTAATCTTGCACAATGGCTTTGTCATGCTTTTAACAGGTTCATTTGCACAGGTTAGAGGGAACATTGAATCTTAAAAGAAACAATAGAGGTCTTTCTTTTCGTAGCATATTTAAATAAACATGTTTTTATTTTGCTACACTGCACAGCTGAAATTGGGTAGAATAAAACTTCAAACAAACAAGTTCAAGCAACTCATGATTAAAATGTGAATTATGATTATTTGGAAAAAATACACATATTTGGAATAAGCTGGTAGAATATCTGCTTTGTCTTAGTTAGCCAGAATATTGCTAAAATTATGGAAATACTCAGTAAAATGTATAAGATAGTGGTTTCCAAATTGAGCCCGCGGGTCAAGGGTTGGTGGCCCAGGACCAAATCAAATTATTTATGGTCAATGAGATTAGCAAAATCAGTGCTGGTGGATGCCAACCATAAAATATGTGGACAAACAAAAGCACAATCCTGTCCATCACCACATGACTGAACCTAAAGATGAAATCTAATCACAATTTACTCTTTTCTGACTTTCTCAATAAGAAACTTTTGGCCCAGAGTTGCCGTGAAAACAATGCTGATACTCTAGAGTGCTATGATTCAAAAAGGTTTGGTATAAGAGGTTGACAAATAAAAAAAAACCTCTTTGGACAACAAATGACTGATGGGTTTGGTATAAAAGATCTACACGACAATTATGTTTAGATAGACCGCCTGTACGATTACAAAATCGTGCAATCGTTCTTCATTCTGTGCAGTGGATAATGTGCCCACACTGAACGATATGTCGTTCAGTGCAGGTGCCCTCCCTCATTCCCGAACATGCACAATCTGTCGATATCAACAGGTTGGCCTGCATGTTCAGGCGATAAATGCCGACAACGACCAGCGGGAGCGCACATTGCTGGTCTTTGCAGGCATTTTACTGCACGATTACTGCACGATTAATGAGAGATTGACTGGAACCCGTTACTGATATTTATATATTTTTGATGTACTATTAACAGGCAATTGTGCATTTATTTTGACAGGCTACCTTAAATATTGTAGAATTTATACCTATATTTTTTGCCAATTTTTCATACTGGTGCATGCGTAGTTGCAGATTTCTTTTTTTGGCACATGCGCCGAAATGAAGGGGACTGCTGCCAGCGGCATTATCAACAGGCCAGCCAGGTACTAATAATGAGTCAAACTGACACATTATAGTGCACTGGCAGCCACTTCGACCCAGGTCATAACAAGGACGGAGAAGGAGGCAGTCCAGCTGGAAAAGTGGAAGCCCATTCCCTCATTTCACCTCCGGCTCCCACTCTCTGCCTCCTTTCCGAGGCGGTCCACCTTCTGTTGTAACAGCCAAGGAGACGAGGTGCTGTCTGCAGGCTATGAAGCAAATATGGAGTGGTCAGTGCATGAGGAGTCACCTAAGCAGATCACTGTACATGAATCCATACTGGGGAGCCAGCCACCAGGTGTGTTATAACAGCCTGGGATGGGGGGGCCATGCACTGTGCCCTGGCTCACATGTAGACACATTATCCTTCTGATTCTTTATACAAAGTAACACCAAATGCAAGAGTTCCAAAATATCATGTAAAGGTGTGTATCCACTACACGAGATTGGAACGGCTGTACGATTACAAAATCGTGTAATCGTTCTTCATCCTGTGCAGTGGATAATGTGCCCACACTAAATGATATGTTGTTCACTGCAGGTGCCCTCCCTCATCACCGATCATGCACAACCTGTCGATATTGACAGGTTGGCCTGCATGTTCAGGCGATAGCAAATGCCAACAATGACCAGCGGGAGCGCACATTGCTGGTCGTTGCTGGCATTTTGCTGCACGATTAACGAGAGATTGAACAATTACAATGTCGTAATCGTTCAATCGCTAATTTTTCTCGTCTAGTGGATACGCGCCTTTAGATATAGTCACTTATTCCAATACAATTTATCATGCAGGAGTTAACATGCATAGATGTTGAGAGTTTATTAATGCATTGTTATATCATTATGTATAACGCTGTCATTCAGAAGCCACAACGTAATTTTCTTTCAAAATAGAATATGAATACACTAATAAAATTGCTTATAAATATTATATTGCAATCATGTAATGTAAAAACACTTATTATTATTATTATAATTTATTTATATGGCGCCACAAGTGTTCCGCAGCGCCTTACAAAGTACAAAAACAAATTGTATACAAGTGACTTACAGAACAATACAATACAGGACATGGATAATATATATTGTTACATTAGCGACCATGTCACCTAGATAAGCAACAGAGCATAAGCAACCAAGTGTTAGGTGCCCTAGTGGTGAGTAAGAAGTAAATTACACTATAGTAAGGAGAAGCACAAGAGGGTAGATGGCCCTGCTCGTGAGAGCTTACAATCTAAAGAGGTAGGGGAAGACAAACTGGGTTGACACAGATGGGGTAGATGGGGACAAAGGAGCATGTAGCAAGGATTTAGAATGATAGCTGGAAGGCTTTGATGAAGTAGTGGGTCTTGAGAGCCTGTTTGAAGGATTGCAAACAGGTGGAGAGTCTGATGGGGAGTGGGAGAGAGTTCCAGAGGTGGGGAGCAGTGCGGGAAAAATCTTGGAGGCGGGAGTGGGAGGAAGTAATCAGCTGGCATGAAAGGCGTCGTGCATTAGTTGAACGAAGAGGGCGGAGAGGAGCGTGAAGGGAGATTAGATCAGAGATGTATATGGGGGAAGATTGGGTGAGGGCTTTGTAAGTGAGCGTGAGAACCTTAAATTGGGTTCTAAAAGGGAAGGGGAGCCAGTGGAGAGCTTGTAGGAGAGGGGAGGCAGATGTAGAGCGTTTGGAGAGGAAGATAAGCCGTGCAGCAGCATTTAGTATAGACTGGAGAGGAGAGAGATGGGATTTGGGGAGGCCAGATAGGAGGAGGTTACAATAGTCCAATCTGGAGATGACCAGTGAGTGTATGAGTGTTTTAGTAGCATCCTGGGTGAGATAGGGTCTGATCTTAGAAATATTTTTGAGATGGAAACGACAGGACTGTGAAAGGTTCTGGATATGTGGTTTGAAGGAGAGGGATGAGTCCAGGATAACTCCAAGACAGCGAACCTTGGGACTAGATGAGATAGTTATTCCATCAATTGATAAAGAAATAGTGGGAAGTGAGGTGATGTGGGAGGGTGGGAAGATGATCAGCTCTGTCTTAGACATATTAAGTTTAAGAAATCGCTGGGACATCCAGGAAGAGATAGCAGAGAGACAGTTGGAGATATGAGTCAGAAGAGAGGGGGAGAGATCAGGGGAGGAAAGGTAGATTTGAGTATCATCAGCATAGAGATGATAATGGAGGTCAAAAGAGCTGATGAGTTCACCTAGAGAGGAAGTATAGAGGGAGAATAGGAGAGGACCAAGAACAGAACCTTGGGGAACACCTACTGTAAGAGGCTGTGGGGGGGAAGAGGAGTCGTGTGAGGAAACTGAGAAAGATCGGTCAGAGAGGTAGGACGACAGCCAGGAGAGGGCAGTTTCACGTAGACCAAGGGAGTGAAGGATATTCAGCAGGAGAGGGTAGTCCACAGCGTCAAAAGCAGCAGAGAGATCAAGGAGAATGAGAAGAGAGTAGTGGCCTTGGGATTTGGCAGCAAGGAGGTCATTGCTGACTTTTGTGAGAGCAGTTTCAGTGGAGAGGAGAGAACGGAAGCCAGACTGAAAAGGGTCTACAATTAGAAGAACACTTTAATTGATGAACCATCAGTGCACCCTCTATTCCCTGAGGAAGCCCCACAAAAGTAATGAAACATAATGGTCACCATTTTTGACACCACCAAGCTTCCGTAGTCAGAAGTGCTTGAAGACTCATGTTGGAGCACATAGCTAACACACATAGACATACTGTAAAATCATTTTTTATATTCTATGTTGAGATATTTGCACAACATATTTTTAATTGATCTATATTTAAAAAAAAAAACAGTTTATTTTTATTACTAATTCCAATATCTATTGCCTCATATTTAATGTCACATACAGTACATACCAATATTAACATTTTCATAGGCTCTTATGCTGGGCATACATGGCGGATCAGCCAGATAATTGCATATGTGGGCGACAAATGTGAAAATATCAATCAGACGGTTATGCTGAATCGTCCAGCATGCCTGGTCAATCCAATATAGTGAAAGTCGGCCGCAACAGGCAGTGTATGCCCTGCCGCAGCTGACCGACAGCCAACAGACATTTCCCCTGTTCCTTCACAGGGGAATGGGGAAATGTCTCCTCCCCTGGGGGGGGGGGTGCAGATATTGGGGCCAATACACCAGGGTTGCCTACCTTTAATATCCTCTTCCCGGGAGAAGCCCGGGTAAGAGAAGCAGCAGGGGGCCGACGGGGGCGGGGCTTGACGATTTGCGTCATTAAGCCCTGCCCCCTCGCGGTAAAATTGCCGCGATTGGGCACAATTTACATAGGGGCGAGGCCAAATGCTGTGATTCATGCAGAATCACAGCTTAAGCCCTGCCCCCTTCACGGAGACCCGCGATTGCCGCGGGTATTCTCCTAATTCTGCCCACTTCCACTTCGCGAAAACCGGGAGGGTAGGCATGTATGCAATACACTGTGAGATATCTCATAGTGTATGCCCGTGATATCTACTGCCAGATTAAATGTCTTTCGGTCTGACAGGTATTTTATCTGGCAGTGTATGCCCAGCATTAGATAGACCAAAGAATGGAGGGTGAATTAGAAATACACAACTCCCAGGCATGAGTACTCCTGTTTATTAAATACCAGCAACTATTTTAGCTACAGATAAAATACTATTGCACTAGGCACAGGTTATTGGAGCAGAAACGCTTTCTTGCATATTATTTTAGGTAAATGGGCATTAATTACAATCTGCAAACTCTAGTCTGATTCAAGGAATGGATTTGTGTTAATTCCAAGGAATGGATTTGTGTTAATTCCAAGATAAATGGGAGGCTACTCAGGCACTGTTTGTTTGCTGTAGAATTCTGTTGCTAGCCTTGTAGTGGGAAGAGAGTATTGACGCATATGCAGGCTGCCGATAATCGCTCGGCTGTAATCAGTGGGTTAAATAGTTAATTTCTACATATTTATATTAGGGGTGAGCGGGTTCGGATTTCTGAAATCCGAACCCCCCCGAGCCCCCCCGATCCGAGGCCGATCCGAGTCAGGCTCGACTTTTCCCGCCTGACTCGGATCTGAAATCGAGGCAAAACGTCATCATCCCGCCTATATAAGGTACCCGCGTCGGCGCCATTTTCTCACTCGGCTGTGGACAGTGAAGAGGGAGGGTGGGAGTTAGGGCTGGCTGGGCTGTGTAGTGTAGTGTAGTGCAGAGTAGTGTTGTGCTGTGTTGTGCTGCGCTGTGCAGCTGTTGTCCACTACTTCAAAGTCCATAGGGGCTGGCTGTGTTGTGCTGTGCTGCTGTTGTTAATAGGGGCTGTGTCCACTACTTCAAAGTCCATAGGGGCTGGCAGGACTGTGTTGTGCAGTCAGTTCTCCATAGGGGCTGTGTCCACTCCAAAGTCCTGTGCAGTGTCCCAGTCCTAAAGGGGTGCTGTAGTGTTGTCCAGGGGGTGCTCTGTCCATCAGGGGTGCTCCCCCCCAAGTGCTAAAAAAATAATATTTTTTCTGTGTTTGTGAATTGTGTGCGCAGTAGCCGCACGTGCATCAACAAAGTAGTGCCAAGCGTGTGCCTGTGTCATAAGTAAAGGGCCGGCTGGCTTGACCGTTAAAGGGTGCTGTAACCCCCAAAGTACACTCCAGTCCAAACCCCCCAAAAAAATATTTTCTGTGTTTGTGAATTGTGCGCGCAGTAGCCGCACGTGCATCAACAAAGTAGTGCCAAGCGTGCGCCTTTGTCATAAGTAAAGGGCCGGCTGGCTTGACCGTTAAAGGGTGCTGTAACCCCCAAAGTACACTCCAGTACAAACCAAAAAAAAAAATATTTTCTGTGTTTGTGAATTGTGTGCGCAGTAGCCGCACGTGCATCAACAAAGTAGTGCCAAGCGTGCGCCTGTGTCATAAGTAAAGGGCCGGCTGGCTTGACCGTTAAAGGGTGCTGTAAGCCCCAAAGTACACTCCAGTCCAAACCCCCCAAAAAAATATTTTCTGTGTTTGTGATTTGTGTGTGCAGTAGCCGCATGTGCATCAACAAAGTAGTGCCAAGCGTGCGCCTGTGTCATAAGTAAAGGGCCGGCTGGCTTGACCGTTAAAGGGTGCTGTAACCCCCAAAGTACACTCCAGTCCAAACCAAAAAAAAAATATTTTCTGTGTTTGTGAATTGTGTGCGCAGTAGCCGCACGTGCATCAACAAAGTAGTGCCAAGCGTGCGCCTGTGTCATAAGTAAAGGGCCGGCTGGCTTGACCGTTAAAGGGTGCTGTAACCCCCAAAGTACACTCCAGTCCAAACCAAATAAAAAAATATTTTCTGTGTTTGTGAATTGTGTGCACAGTAGCCGCACGTGCATCAACAAAGTAGTACCAAGCGTGCGCCTGTGTCATAAGTAAAGGGCCGGCTGGCTTGACCGTTAAAGGGTGCTGTAACCCCCAAAGTACAGTCCAGTCCAAACCAAAAAAAAAATATTTTCTGTGTTTGTGAATTGTGTGCGCAGTAGCCGCACGTGCATCAACAAAGTAGTACCAAGCGTGCGCCTGTGTCATAAGTAAAGGGCCGGCTGGCTTGACCGTTAAAGGGTGCTGTAACCCCCAAAGTACACTCCAGTCCAAACCAAATAAAAAAATATTTTCTGTGTTTGTGAATTGTGTGCGCAGTAGCCGCACGTGCATCAACAAAGTAGTGCCAAGCGTGCGCCTGTGTCATAAGTAAAGGGCCGGCTGGCTTGACCGTTAAAGGGTGCTGTAACCCCCAAAGTACACTCCAAACCAAATAAAAAAATATTTTCTGTGTTTGTGAATTGTGTGCACAGTAGCCGCACGTGCATCAACAAAGTAATGCCAAGCGTGCGCCTGTGTCATAAGTAAAGGGCCGGCTGGCTTGACCGTTAAAGGGTGCTGTAACCCCCAAAGTACACTCCAGTCCAAACCAAAAAAAAAAATATTTTCTGTGTTGTTGAATTGTGTGCACTGTGGCTGCACGTGCATCAACAAAGGAGCAGCGCCAAGCGTGTGCCTGTGTCCCATAAGTAAAGAGCCGGCTGGCTCATTTCTTAAAGGGTGGTGTAACCCACAAAGTGCACTACTCTCCAGCAAAAATAAAAAAATATTTTCTGTGTTTGTGTGCGCTTTAGTCGCACGTATATATATCAATATAACATAAATGGAGGACCAAACGTTCTCTGATAAAAATAAAATAGGGAAAGATCAAGAACCACTTCCTCCTAGTGCTGTTGCTGCTGCTGGGAGTTGTTCATCATCCCAGAGAGGAAGTAGGAACACCACCACTTTTACTAAACAATTGACCCTCCAACAGTCCCTAGCGATGAGGATGAAGTACGACAGCAGTCATCCTGAAGCAAAACGTATAACTGAGGCCTTGACTGCTATGTTGGTGTTAGACGTGGGTCCAGTATCCGCCATTAGTGCAGTGGGATTTAGACAATTGATGGAGGTAGTGTGTCCCCGGTTCCAAATCCCGTCTAGATTCCACCTGCATCCTCAAAGCAGCAGCGACAAGCGTGCTTCTGTCTGTTAAAGGGTGGTGTAACCCTCAAAGTGCGCTCCACAAACATTAAAAATATTCTTCTTTTTTTTCTGTCTTTGTGAAATGTGTGGGCTGTAGCCGCACCCACATCCTTAAAGCAGCAGCGACAAGCGTGCGTCTGTCTGTTAAAGGGTGGTGTAACCCTCAAAGTGCGCTCCACAAACAATAAAAATATTATTTTTTTTTCTGTCTTTGTGAATTGTGTGGGTTGTAGCCGCACTTGCATCCTCAAAGCAGCAGCGACAAGCGTGCGTCTGTCTGTTAAAGGGTGGTGTAACCCTCAAAGTATGCTATACAAACAATAAAAATATTCTTTTTTTTTCTGTCTTTGTCAATTGTGTGGGCTGTAGCCGCACTTGCATCCTCAAAGCAGCAGCGACAAGCGTGCGTTTGTCTGTTAAAGGGTGTTGTAACCCTCAAAGTGCTCCAAAAAATAAAAAATATTTTTTTTATGTGTTTGTGACTTGTGTGCGATGTAGCCACACATGCAGCAACACAGTAGCAGCGCCAAGCGTGCGCCTGTGTCATAAGTCAAGGGCCGGTTTGGACATCTGGTCCGGACTGAAGGACGTGCCAACAATTTCTGACAAGTCTACTGTCACTGCATATGATACTGTCCTCAAAGCAGCAGCGACAAGCGTGCGTCTGTCTGTTAAAGGGTGGTGTAACCCTCAAAGTGCGCTCCACAAACAATAAAAATATTCTTTTTTTTCTGTCTTTGTGAATTGTGTGGGCTGTAGCCGCACTTGCATCCTCAAAGCAGCAGCGACAAGCGTGCGTCTGTCTGTTAAAGGGTGGTGTAACCCTCAAAGTGCGCTCCACAAACAATAAAAAAAAAAATTATTTTTTTTCTGTCTTTGTGAAATGTGTGGGCTGTAGCCGCACCTGCATCCTTAAAGCAGCAGCGACAAGCACGCGTCTGTCTGTTAAAGGATTACATCGGTGACAGCATCCAAGTAGGCATGTCAGACAGTCCGTACCTGTACTGGCAGGAAAAAGAAGCAATTTGGAGGTCCCTGTACAAACTGGCTCTATTTTACCTGAGTTGCCCCCCCTCCAGTGTGTACTCCGAAAGAGTGATTAGTGCAGCCGGGAACCTTGTCAGCAAAAGGCGTAGGAGGTTGCTTCCACAAAATGTGGAGAAGATGATGTTCATTAAATGAATTATCAACTCTTCCAGGGAGACCAGCCTCCAGAACGTACAGAGGGACCTGTGGTTGTGGATTCCAGCGGGGACGAATTAATACTCTGTGAGGATGAGGATGTACACAACACTGAAGAGGGTGAGGAATCGGAGGATGAGGACAACATCTTGCCTCCGTAGAGCCAGTTTGTGCAGGGACAGATTAATTGCCAGCTTGTTTTGTGGGGGCCCAAACGAACCAATCATTTCAGCCACAGTCGTGTGGCAGACCCAGGCGCTGAAATGTTTGGTTTGTTAAAGTGTGCATGTCCTGTTTATACAACATAAGGGTGGGTGGGAGGACAATTCCATCTTGCACCTCTTTTTTTTCTTTGAATTATGTACTGTTTGGGGCCTAGTTTTTCAAACTGCCATCCTGTCTGCCACTGCAGTGTCACTCCTAGATGGACCACGTGTTTGTGCCGCCCACTCGTATCTCTTAGCATAGTCATCCAGCTACCTCGGTGCAACCTTTTGGATATAAAAACACTATTGTGAGGTGTGAGGTGTTCAGAATAGACTGGAAATGAGTGGAAATTAAGGTTATTGAGGTTAATAATAGCATAGGAGCAGAAAACCCCACAAATTCTGTGATTTTAGCTGTTTTTATGCTTTTTAAAAAAAAAATACAGATCCAAAACACAAAACCCAGAACCCAAAACACGGAAGGGTGGTTTTGGCAAAACCAATCCAGATCCAAAACACGAAGAAAAATCCAGATCCAAAACCAAAACACAAAACACGAAAAGTGGCCGGTACACACCCCTAATTTATATAAGTTATAAGTTACAAACACATATACCCCTTGCTAGGCCTCTTGAGGTTTGAAATGAGATTGTCTTAATACAGTTGCTGTTTTTCCATAGAATGGTCAAATGACCTTATGGGGTCAAAGAAGACATAAATATTGAGGCCTAGCTCCTACCTGCCACTGCTTTTAGTAGAAGTATAATGAGCCATTCATAGCTTCTATGTTCTTATCAGTAGATAGCCACCTTCCATTCTAAGATGTGTAGAGATGCTAAACATTATGGGTAATTAGCAGTGATGTCCAGACTCTACACACAAAGGAGCTTTGAAACAGTTCATCTCCATACATACTAGGATACGTCATTAATGTATGTCTTTGTCTGGTAATATCTTAGTCCTTACAGAGCATGTGCAAGAGAGATAAGTTTGGTCAATGCTATGCTGGACCAATGAGTGCTTGATACCTAGCACTGTATGTAACTGATATGGGCTTAATATCCGGAAAGCCAACACCCCAGACTAGGGTATATAAACCAGAGGTACACAAAGGACCCATTAGCTCATGGTAGACCTGAGTCTGCAGTAAGGTGCTGCCAATGTATATTGAATTATCTGGGTGTTGTGAAACGATGGGCTCCCCAGAGAGAAGATAAGATGAAGTACATCTTATGCTGAAGATGATGATTTACCGGTGTCATCTGAATACATAGACAAAAGTTGAGTATACAGTATACTTTGTATGTTGTTTGTTTATTGTTTGTTTGTTACTTGTAAATAAAGTGTGTTCATTTGTACTCACTCATATTGGTCACATGTGTGTGCTATTTCATTTCGATCAGAATGAACCCCACCGTTATGCACTCGGCATAGTGTACAACTCTGAATAAGGCCCAATACTATTTACAGCACACATGTCTATACCGCTATTTATTAATTAGTGTGTACGGGCTGCTGTATTTTTTTCTTATTCAAAGTGTTTTTATTTTCTAAGTGTCATTACATTTAAAGCATTATTAAGAGTTATACAGGAGGAAAACAGTCAGCAAATCTCTGCTACTGTAAAACTACTTTGAAGAAACTGCGCTTTGGCCTCCCTCCAATTCAAACACATGCTTTCTCCATATCCTGGACACTACTTACTAAACCCATTGCTAGGAAATTGCTAGGCAATAACACTTGCTTACTGCACTTCTAATTGGTTTAAGTCTTTACATCCCCTACAGTTCCTGCACTTCATTCTGGACCACGGGGACCTAACCGTGAGTAACCACCTGCCACTGTTCTCAATGTTGCTGTAGGCCGGGGCCCTATTCCCTGCTCTCCGCACACCATTGGATGACTCACTCACAGTCCCTGCACCTCGATTTCTGGGATGCTGAGGCATATTCCCCAAATCTTGTACAATCCCTGTAATCCAGGACGTAGAGCATCCCTAACCCAACCCTCACCCTGACCCTAATACCCTAACAATAATAACTTAACAACCATAACCCAACCCCAATGCTCACCCTAATTATAAAGCCCAACCCTAATCATACATGCCTACCCTCCCGGTTTTCGCGGGAGGCTCCCGATTTTTCGGGTAACCCCCTGCATTCCCGGAAGGGTAGACATTTCTCCCGCATTCTGCCCACTTCCTAGTGAAGTGGGCAGAATTAGGAGAATACCCACGGCAATCGCGGGTCTCCGTGAAGGGGGCGGGGTTTAAGCTGTGATTCTGCATGAATCACAGCATTTGGCCCCGCCCCCTATGTAAATTGTGCCCAATCGCGGCAATTTTACTGCGAGGGGGCGGGGCTTAATGACGCGAATCGTCAAGCCCCGCCCCCGTCGGCCCCCTGCTGCATCTCTTACCCGGGCTTCTCCCGGGAAGAGAATGTTAAAGGTAGGCAACCCTGACCCTAATACCCTAACCCCAATGCCAAACCCTAAATCTAGGGTAGACACACCAGGAAGGGTAAAACAAATGATTGATGATCTAGGTAGACTAGAGGAATGGTTAAAAGTGTGGCTACTGCAGTCTAATGCCAAAAAACTTAAAATCATGTACTTAGGTTTTAAAAACCCAAAGGCTAAATATAGTATAAACGGCACGATAATGGAAACTACTGAGGAGGAAAGGGATATAGGAGTCACTATTTCAGGTGACTTGGCAGATAAGCAATGTAACAAAGCTATGAGAAAGGCAAAATAGAATGTTTAGCTGCATAGGGAGAAGAATCAGTAGCAGAAAGAAAGAAGTAATAATGCCCCTGTATTGGCACAGCCTTATCTAGAATACTGTGTTCAGTTCTGGAGGCCATATCTACAGAAGGATATAAATACATTAGAGAATAGAGACTGTACAAAGAACGGCAACTAAAATGGTGCATGGCCTACATCACAAAACTTACCCGGAAAGGCTAAAAGATCTTAAAATGTACACAGTAGTTTGGAGCAGAGAAGGGAAAGGGGAAGGCATGATTATTATTATTATTATTATTACCATCATTTATTTCTATGGCGCCACAAGGGTTCCGCGGCGCCTTACAATGTACAGAAACAATGAGCACACAAGATAACAGTTATTAACAGTACAGACAATGCAGGACAAGTACATGATTTATAAACAATGCTGAAAATACTTAGATAAGCAGCAGAGTGTCAGTAACCAAATTTTAGGTGCCATTGTAAATGAAAGTAAAAGTCAGGCAAGAAGAAGCACGTGAGGGAAGAGGGCCCTGCTCGCGAGAGCTTACATTCTAAGGGGAGAGTCAGACAAACAGGGGTGACACAGATGGGCTAGATAGTGAGGAAGAAGCATAGAGTCGTGGGTTAGGCATGATAGAAACTTTCAAATATATCAAGGGTTTGAAAAAGGTAAAGGAGGGAAACATTCTCCAAAGGAGGAGGAGAATTTGAACACAAGGACATGGATTGAGACTGGCGGGAAGTAAGGGCCTAATTCAGACCCGCTCGCGAGTGCTGAGCGCTCGCAAGCGGGTCGATGTTGGGCCAGTGCGCATGCGCGAGACCCGGATAGTGACGGGCAAGCCGTCGCTCCGGGTCTCGCTACAAAGGGGGCATGCTGTCGATGGTGAGTGACAGCACGCCCCCTTTGGTGGAGGGCGTGGCTGCCCAGAAGGAGGCGTTGGGAACGCCTACCGTCTGGGGCCGGCCCCACTGACATCACAATTGATGTCAGTGGGAGTGCTCTCGGCTCTGTTAGAGCCGAAAGCACTCCAGGGCTTGACGTTTGGGAACCTCTGGTATAGACATAAGACTATACATACAAAGAACTAAGGATTAAAAAGGGTTTGAGGTTACCCTAAGGTTAAAAAAGGGGCAGACTAGATGGGCTAAATGGCTAACCCTAATACCCCAACCCTAACCCTGATATTCTAAAAGGGCAGACTAGATGGACCAAGTGGTTGTTATCTACCATCAAGGTCTATGTTTCTATGGGGTCTATTTATTAACATTATTTTTACTAAAATAAAGTGAAAAGGGGAGTTTTCACACCCATGTCACATTCTTTTAGTATCACATAAATTTACTAAAGGGGAATTGGAGTAGAATTTGTAAAATTCTCCTCCAAACCCTAATTATCACATATTTTAGTAAGTAGATTGCATTTCCCATAATTGTAATGGGAAATGTGATCTGGCCAGATATACTAAATATAAAATGTGAAAAAATACCGGGGGAAGCCCTGTGATAATAACGCCACCTGGAGATGGCGTTATCCAGGGTTTCCACCGGTTCCCCGACTCCTGCTCTGCTCTACCAGGCAGAGCAGAGCCGGGCCCCAGTGAACAGCTGTGTGGTCTAAACAGACCACAAGCTGATCACTGCCAAAAAATAAATAAAGAAAAAAAAAAACTTACCTGAACCAGGGAACGGAGATCGGTGCTCCAGTGTTGTCCTCTGCATACAGCAGCTGGCCGGGGTCACAGTGCAGGAGCCAGGAGACCAGAGCACCAGAGGACATCACTGGAGCAGCGGGGGTTGGGGTTTTGCGGGGGGTGGTTGCGGTATCCGGCGGCACATGCACAGACACATTCTCACTGTATTTTTTCCTAAAAATACAGGGATAAGTGTGCGAACGGGATTCGCAAGCTCTGTCCCTGCAAGGGATTTTTGATAAATTCCTGTGATATTTCCTAAATTCGCAATGTGAATTTAGTCAGAAATATCACACTAGTAAATAGGGCCCTATGTAACTATACTGATTCTAGTTGAGGCCGATTATTTTGAAAATACTATCGTAGCTGGAAAACTTTGGAGTACCCAAAATTATTGGCGCTGCTATCGACAAGAAAGTAACGCCGATGTGCAGGGCAAAGTATGAACGGTCAGTGGCACTGACCGTTCCGACAGCTGCAGCTATTGATATCGACAGCTGCAACTGTCGTTGCCCTATCACCACAGCAGTGACAGCTATGTCCCTGCTGCGGTGGTTGCCGGATCCGGGGACTGCACGTGACATCTTGCGATGCTTGCGAAATCCTGCACATGCCCATAGGAGCTGATCATGAAGGGAGACACAGAGCATCAGCACTAGGCTGATGCTCTGCGTGCTCAGACAGGGATCGCCGGGGGGGGGGAAGGGAGATGAGATATTCATCTCATCAGTAGTGCTTCCTCGGTAAATAGGCAAAACAGGAAGAGTTATAGTGTAATGATGTGTGCCGCTATAGTACATCCTCCCCATTGTTCGTAAGGGTAACAATAAAAGCAGATATAGAGCTGGGTACAGACTAGAAGATACTGCCCAATGATGGAAACAACTAGACCAATTCTGACTGACCAAAACGATCCCGAAAACGGCCAATATGCACAGTACACACTAGGCAATAATTGTTTAGTTCCATACTGCATTTTCTGAAGGATACCAAAAGGACCTGAATGACATACCGTGTGCAGCACTCACTTTTAACACCCATACTACAGGTAGGTGTGTTCCACAGATATGTCAGGCTTCTCATTTTATTCTGAACTACTCTAAGAAATAAACTATTAAATGAATCTAAACACTTTCAAATATTGACTTCATTATGTTGAAGTACATACATAAGATTTATGTTGAATTTCTGCTTTAATTCACAAATGCAATGCAGCTTAATAAAACTGTGTGCTTTCCTCTAATATGCTTTTATTTAATTGCTTCCCACCCATTCGTCATTGGAGATTTTCTCCAGCTAAAGAACTTCTTTGTTTCCATGGAAACACAATCCCACCCTAGAACTGTGCATGTACAGTATGTCTCTGCCTCCTCAAAACCAACTCCGACGCTGTTTGTACGTCAACTTTTATTTGTAACCAAGGTAAAATTCGGCCAAGATTCTACAGTAATTGGAGGGAGTTTATGGAACAGGTGTTTTTTTTAAAGAGATTGTTCATGCATGCATCACAATAATAAAACTAGTCTTATTCCTTTTCTGTATTTCCTAAACTTGAAATGCTCATGATAGATAATTTGCTTAATCTGGCAAGCAAATCGGCCTTATCATCTCTACAGAAACCAATTAGACGCACATTTTAGAGTTTTCCTAGCTAAATCGGAGTACATTGATTGCACCATGACATTTTAATACACAATATGTAAGGTCCCATTCATTATACATAAATTGGATGTATGAAGCACAAATTTTCCTGCATTCGTTTGACAAGAGCCTCACATCACTACACTGTGCTGCTGAGAAACTAGCTCTTGTAAACTCTCACGGGATGAATTAATCTGGAATGAATAGAGAAACTTATACTGTATTTGTATTTCAAGGACTTTTGGGCTTGTCCTATAGATTTCTTTTTTCATTGCAAAACCACAAAAAGATGAATAGAATGGTGTGAAGTTATAGTACTGTGTTTTTACACATGAAGCATGTGAAAACCGGTGAACTAAAGGTTACCAGTTGTTTGGTCGACAATAAAAAAACGGTCGACATTCAGAAGGTTGACACATTTTAGTGTCAACATGTTAAATGACAACCTTTTGATGGTGTCGACTGTTTAACCCTGTCGACCTAAATAAATCCATGTCTACAGGACAAAGGTCTACATGTCAATCTTTTCCCTGTCGATACACAGAACCAGTCGACCTGCTGAATGTCGATCTTTATACTGTCAACCTTTTATACCACACCCGAACTAAATTAGCCCCTTTTACAGCTGACAGCATCACTCCCGGTAACCTTTTATTGGTCAATTTAATACATTTTGTTTAAGCAGCAATATAAATGTATTATAACCAGTGGCGGATTTTACCTAGGGCCAGCGGTACTGCAGCCCTCCCAGTAAAATCCTCCACTTCAGTGAGCTGCACTGGCTACACTGTGACTGGAGATGGCTTCCCATTGGAATCTATTGCGCAGGCACCGGGACCCGGCAGGCCATGGCCCAACCAGAAGCAGCGGCAGCCCCCCTCAGGTAAGAGGACAAGAGCCGCTGCTGATTATAACTGTATATGAACAGTGTAATAAATCATACATGGAAATGATCAAGGGTCTATTGAGAGAAGAGGAGGAGCTTCTGGGTCATACTTGCCTACTTTTAATTTTTCTTCCTGGGAGAAGCCTGGGGAGAGGAAGCAGGTGGGCGGCGATGGGGGGCAGGGCCTGATGTTTAGCATCATTAAGCCCCAAATGACGCTATTTCTTTAGAATTGCATCATTGAGCCTCGCCCCCTACTCAAGGACCCCTGATCTCTGTGAAAATTCCAGCGACTTCCGGGAGATGTATGTGGGTGAGTGTGGCCAGTGCCATGTCCCATATCAGTTCCAATGTCTTTCTAAATATGTAAAATTAGAATGGCCTTTGTGAGGAAAATAGAAATACAATCTTAATAACTATGATTTATTCCTGACCATGTATCCAGCTGGTCATCATCATGCTGTCATGATGATGGGCCTATGTGGAGGCCTGGGGCTATGGTCCTGCTCGCCCCATTTTTAATCTGACCCTAGGAGTGGGGAGGTAAAGACTCCAAGCCTCAAGGGCTTAATGCAAGTTGGTAAATGTTTCAGTAAAAAATGTTGTGCAACTTCCTTAAAGACATAGTACATATCCCTGAGTTTTATTAGGGAGGACCAAATTAGAGGAACTTGCTGTTTCTTCCCTTGTGAGAGACTAAAGCTACGCATTCTCTTGCCCAACATCAAGCCTACAAAAAGGAATAAAATGTATGTATTCACTAAGAACATAATGCCTCAACTGCCTCACTATTAAATGTTCTACGCCTCTGATGACTGGCAATAAGCTCTTTTAAAGCTGCAACACTACCAAGGAAAGTAATTCACTAAGTTGCCATTACCCCTAGTCCTAAAGGTCTGCTTCATATAGACATTTCTCCTATTGTACTTACTTTTCCCTTACAGGAAGGAGTAGGAGATTGCGGCTTGTGATTTGCCCTCCTACATCCCCTCTCACTCTGCCACCATTTAAAGATGTTGATCAATATTATATTACGTATACGTCAGAGTAACAGCCTCCAGGCCTTGATATAGGCAGTTTTAAAAACCACCAAAAGTAAGTCTTGGAAAATTCCTAAATATTTATGTATTATGGACCCCTGAGTAAACTCCGGATACTTTATATTGCTCTTCACAATTACCCTATTGAGCTTACATGGAATGTTCCACATTTGACCTATACTATGTTCTGCATTTGGCCTATATGACACACTTATCTATTTTACTCCATACTTCATGTGTCGTGGACTGTGATTTATCAAGATATCTAGAGTTTATACAGCGCCCCCTAAAAGAGAATCACCCTCATGGGGGTAAAGAGGACTTTATACATTTGGTGGTCAGCAGCCTCACACATCTGGCGGTAAGTGGAATTTACCATCTGTCTGACTTTTTCATCATTACAGTATATTTACAATTGGAGGTCTGTTTTGTTCCTGGTGCGTATTTCACCAAACACTTTACGGTAATTATCCTATTAAGTAGTAAAAGCTTTTTGTGCTACCATGGAGTTGTTTTGCTCTCAACTTGAAAAATCAGCTCATTTGGGACAACTATATTATGCACATTTATTGCTTTTGGTCTATTTCCTACCGGGATCAGTATAGAGGTGTCTCTTGTGGTATATTCATCAGGTATTTGTTATAAGTATGATGTGTTACTAATCACTATTTTTAGATGTTTATAATATAAAATATTTTTATTATCCTCATGGGTGTTGACATGGGGGGGGTCAAGCCAGCCCCCCCAAACATTAGAAAGGCGCGGTGGCCGCAGACAACCAGTGGCTGTGCTTTATAGCAATGGGGCTGTACAGCCTATTGCTACAAAGCACAGTCCCTAACTGTCGGCAGCCATCACTCAAGTTCCTGCTCTCATCAACAGGTAAGAGAGAGGGAGGGAGGGAGGGAGGGAGGGAGAGAGGGAGGGAGGGAGGGAGGGAGGGAGGGAGGAAGCAGGGGCATTGGAACGATTTTATGTTGCCTTCCCCCCCGAACATAAAATGAATCCGACACACCTGATTATACTTTTAGCCAGGTACACACTATAAGATTATCTGTCCAATCTGGCTGGTTGCAAGAAAGCCATGGTAATGTATGGGAGCAAAACCATTTGCTCCAAACCATTGGAAAACAGACAAAAAAGGTTGTTCAGACAAATTGGTAAATCAGTTTAATTTAACCAGTTTGTTCAAACTAATATTTTTGTCTGTTTTCCAGCATTTGGGAGACAATGGCGGATTGTCATTTGTTTCCATACATTACCAGGTTTTCATTCCAACCAGCCTGATTGGACTGATAATCTTATAATATGTACCTAGCTACAGTCAGGTGCATAAATATTGGGACATTGACAGAATTTTCATATTTTGGCCTCTATTCACCACCACAATGGCTTTGAAATGAAACAAACAAGATGTGCTTTAACTGCAGACTTTCAGATTTAATTTGAGGGTAATTACATCCAAATCAGGTGAACGGTGTAGTAATTACAACGGTTTCTATATGTGCCTCCCACTTTTTTTTCCCACTATGCCCCTTACCTTGCCACTGGACTCTCCACTAACTGATGGCAGCATACTACTTCATGACCGCAACACAGCTGGGAACCAACTCCCAGCAGCATAGCGGACATGATTTCTCTGTCCTGCTGCAGTTGTTATCTTGTGCTGACAAGTGCTACGCTCCCGGCTGTCTGACCCAGCATCCGGGTCTACCCAGAATGCAGCGCGTCAGCAGATCCCCCTTCCCCTAGTGCACAGCACCTTTCCATCCATTCCCACCCACACCCATCCCCTCCACAATGTGCATTACCCAGAGTACCCCCTTCCCCCAGTACACAGCAGCTCTCCTTTCACCCCCACAGCACCCAGCGGACCCCTTTTCCCCAGCAGCAATCGACCAGCCCTCAATCCCTCCCCCATACCATGCAGAGCCCCTACCTAAGGGAGGTTGCCGCCACGACCAGGCTTGTATCTGCGGACTGATGCTGATAACTGGCTGCCATTACAGCTCAGTTACCCTGAGTGAGAGATGGCGAGAGTGACGGAAAGAGGGAGGGAGGAGAGAGGAGGGGACAGAGGGACATGGAGTGAGTTAGAGGGTGAGAGAGAGGGAGGAATGGGAGAAAGGGAGGAAGCGACAGTGAGGGAGAGAGGAGGAGGGAAGGAGACAGAGAGGGAGGAGAGGACAGAGGAGGAGAGGGAGAGGAAGGGGCAGGCAGAGAGGGAGGGACAGAACAGTACCTGTTGCAGCAGCTTTCTGATGGGGGTGGGCACTTCCGCTATTAGGCCCCACCCCCTACCCATACACCCGCGAATCGCGGTATTATGACAGCAAGGGGGCAGGGCTTCTATAGTCTGTCGGGTCCACCAATCTACTGTATCAGTGAGACAAGTGTGATTAGTGATGTCTTGTAAGCCACCCGGAAGAGGACAGAGTGGCCAGGTTCCGGCCAATATTTGAGGCAGTGTGGGGGCCCCGGACCACCCCGCCTATAATCCGGCCCTGAGTCCAGTCAGAGCACACTTGTGCTCCCTGGCTGTCAGTCCAGCCAGAGCACTCCTCCTATCAGTGCGACTCCTCTCTCCAGACTCTCTGTCCCATTTAATCTCCGCCCCCGCCTGACGTCGCACGTGACGTCACACGCACGACTCGGGAGCGCAGAGTGTGGAAGCCTACGTGGCTTGGACTGTCACCGACAGCTGTGATCCACGGGTGTTGGGGGTTAGGTTCCGCGCCAGAGTAAGGCTGCGCCACGCCCTCTAAACTTTTAGGCATCTGGAGCTTGCGCTCCCCTGGAGCCGCCCTCCCTACGCCCCTGATAGTAGCAGTAGTAGTAGCAGCAGCAGCAGCGTGTGTGGCTGTGTGTGTGTGTGTCCGTGTGTTTGTGTGTGTGTGTGTGTTTTGCTGTATCATGTGCTTGCTCCTGGTGCCATGGCTTCTTTAGACTGTAACCTCCATGAGAAGGGCCCTCCTCCCTCCTGTCTCATTACCTACTTCTCTTGCACACCAGCTACATTCTACACCTCCTCCTTGGGCTCTCTGTCTAAACTGCACTCCTACAGCCTAGACCCATTATCTGCCCCCATACTAATAACTACAGGTTTCAGCTTAAGCTGAATATTTCCCCTTGCATCAGTGCTGTGTTGAGATTTGTAGTGCTAATTGTTACTTGTCCACTGTATTGTACTGTACTGTTTTACCCTGTGCTGTCTTACTGTTTTGTCGTCTGTACAGCGCTGCGGACTACATGTGGCGCCCTATGAATAAGGTTTAATAATAATAATGATGTCATGCTAAGCCTTTGGTCTTTACAGCCAATATACCATTAGTAGCTGTTTCACAAATAGTTTCAAATCCATTGACATTGAACAAATTACATGGCTGGGGATCTGACATACACAGAATAAGTGCTGGACATAGGGCCTGATTCAGAGCCGGATGCAATTAGGGGTGGCTATTCAAATGAACCGTTCGCTCTTTGCGGTCTGTTCACGCCTCTAGGTCTGAACGAGCGAACAAAACTTGCGGCCGTTTTTTGGAAAAATACGCCCCCTGGCCGCTCGCATCCTACGTCATGTCCGCTATTTATTAGATTAATCGAGTACATCGACCAGCATATGAACTGCTCGCTATTCTTGTAGTTGGTTTTTGCTACTACAATCTTGCGAGCAGTTCTGGCTATAAAATAACCCAGTGACGTGGTCAATGACGCTCCTGTATTAATTATGCACACCCCTAAAACGCCCATTTTGACCTTTAAGCACGCCTGCGTTCGGATCTCCACTCCCCGTTTTCAAGCACCTTCCCCTGTTATCACCCACATACGCCTCTTTCTGTCACTCAAATTATCAGGCATTCGCTATTTTGCGAGCACATGAATTTCAACCGCACTGACTGGTTCGCGCATGCGTATAACGATCCGTACGCATGCGCAGTTGGGCAAACATCGCTCGGAGCGAACGAGCGGCCGCTTACGAGCGGCTCTGAATCAGGCCCAAAGCACATACTGAATATAAACCTCCAATTTGACACTGACCATTGAAACAAGATGCTGGATCATGTGAAATAAACTAGCAAAGTCTGCTTACCACTTGTTCAGATTCCAATAGCTCTGTTTTGACTCTGGCTGCCGGCATCCCGTCCAGCATTAACATTCTGCTTTCAAAGTTTCTGTTCTACAAGAGAAAAATATGGTCCAAGTCAGTTATACAAATAAAGCAACAGAAAAAATCCTGGCGCCAAACAGCCAGAAAATATTCCAATAGCAGGTCTATATTATGGATGCTGCCGCACACCTATGAGAGAATATGCCTAATCTCTCAACATTTAAGAAGCACAAAAAATATATATTTGTGGATATATTGTATCAGCTGGCTAAATTGTTCCAGAGGACATCGAGTTACACACACTATCCATTTGTAGTTTGTAACTTAATTTCTCCAAGCTGGTGAGTATAGAGATACAGTATCAGATATTTGCTATTTTAATACATTTGTATTATTTGAGATATCAGTTTATGTACAGATTTGTCCTCATACATCTAGCCTCCATGAGCGTTAAACAGCCATTCTAGTTGCGCCATGCTGTGGGGTGACTCTGTAGTGTCTTTTGTGTGACTTTTTACCTTCAAATGCGTCTTATTCGCCCAGCGATGGGAACAGGTAGCGAGAGCAGCTTCTGCTAATTAAAATGATAATGAGCATGCCTATATTCTGTGAGCGACTGCGGGTGTATCTGCATTTCGCATGCAGATACACCCGCAGTCGCACACAGAACATAGGCATGCTGCATATCATTTTAATCAGCAGAAGCTGCTCTCGCTACTTATTCACATATCTGTGCGAATAAGACGCAGGGCCGGCTAGAGGCATATTCAACCAGTAGAGGGCGCAACCCTCCCGACTATCCCGATTTCAGCGGGACAGTCACGTTTTTCGGGCACTGCCCCGCTGTTTCACCCACGGGCCAAAGTGTCTCATCGGTGGTCGGGAGGTTGGGCACCCATACCGCCGCAGCTGTGCGGTGGTGCCGGCCCCAGATGCGCGCGGCATCCATTCAGTTCAGGGAGAGGGCTGGGGGCAGCCCAGCTACTGACAGAGTGCTGGGCTTGCCCCCAGCCTGACGTTAAATGGGAGGCGTGCCATACGGGCACGCCCCCAAATAGCGTAATTTAGGGCATGGCCTATAGTAATTAGGGCACATCCCCTTTTCGCCCGCACACAGCGTCATACCTCCCAACATGACCCTCTCCAGGAGGGACACAATGCTCTGGTCCTGGACTTCCCTGGTAATTTATGATTGGTGGAGGCTGCAGAGGTGGGACTGCAGTACAGCCCAAAATTCAAATAGGGGAGTCACAACAACTGCCAGTGAGTCCCAGCCAGTGATGTTTGCCAGCGTGTGCAATGACAGTTGGTGTGTCTCCCCTATTTGAATTTTGGACTGTGCTGCAGCCCCACCTCTTACCAGGGAAGTCCAGGACCAGAACATTGTGTCCCTCCTGGAGAGGGTCATGTTGGGAGGTATGCAGCGTGCATGTTGCAGAGGCGTTGGATTCCATGGCTGCACTGGGACTCAACAGCATCTCTGTTTACCATTCAGATGGCCGAGGCACATCGATCAGATGACCAGGTCACAGAGGAGCTCACTGAGTCACCGATCATCTGAACAAAGGTAAGTGTTTTTTTTTCTGTCTGTGATCAGCCTGCGGTCTATCAGACACGAAGGCTGATCACTGAAACCTACTGGAGCTCTGCTTTCCCTTGGGTAGGCTGAGTTAGAGTAGGTGAGGTGGGGAAAACTCTGCTTAGAGCCATCTCCAGGTGGCGTTGTTATCACAGGGCTCCCTTCTGGTATTTTTGAACAATTTATTTTGGTACATTTGAAGCAGATCATTTCCCATTACAAATATGGGACAAACGATCTGCTTACTAAAAGAATACGATGATTAGGGCTTGGAGTAGAATTTTGCAAATTCTACTCCAATTGCCCTTTAGTACATTTAGGTGATACTAAAATTATGTGAAATGGGTATGAAAACATCCGTTTTCTCCTTATTTTAGTAAAAAAAAAAAAAAAGAAGATTGATAAATAGGACCCCAAGAGTGAGGGAGCATATTTTGATCTAGTTGTACTTGGCTACAGGGCCATTGCTTTAGTTTCTGTTCTATAATGTCATTATCTCCTCTCAAAGTCCTCCTGTACATTATATTCATGTATAATAATACCCTAAATGCAATACCTTAGCGGTGTGGTATATTATCTTTTGTAGGTTGCACATTATCATAGTGTGGCGTGTTATCATTATGGACAAACCAAAATGAACAAGAAGCATGCAAAGGGAGGTAGTGAAAACCACTAAATTTACTTTCAATCACTGCAGATGAATATCTTAAAACCCAATCTAAGCTAAGCATTTCCTTGTCATAGACACAATTAGATAAACATCATTTTAGGTAAACAAAGCTTATTGGGCAAGAAATGTTGTATAGAATAAATATTATTAAACATATTATGTAAGAACTGTTTCAGTATAATTCACTTTATGGTTCTTACATGAATTACAGACACCCTCTCACATGCTCATTGGAGTCTGTGCAGAGTTTTGCAAACTCCGTGGTTTTAAGGAAACCCATGCCTGAGTTCAAATGCTTAAATCAAATTGACTAAAGTACTAATTAAATCACCTGTGCTCAAGCATGGATATCCTTAAAATCTGGACCGTAATGACGGAGTTTGGGAACCTAGTTAGTGCATGCTGTACAGGTGGATGTGAAGTACTGTACACTGCCAGAAGTCCGTGGAAACTTCTATCTAGAATCAGTGCTTCATCTGCAAAGGGAGACAGCTTTTTTCATAGTACATATTAAATGATTGACTTACTGGATTTTCCTGAACTAAGATCTCTGACTACATAGTTTTACTATACTGTTGTTAAAATGTTCATCTTAGCATAATTACTAGTAAATACCATTTTACACACCACTAACCATCGTCATAAATATATAGAGATTAAAATACAAAAAATGTGAACATGGTATAATAATATCCCTTTCACATCTCAATGCCGGGTTGCACCCGGGATATTGTTCATGCGTCTATCCCAGGCGCAACCTGGCTGAGACCCCTTTCAGAATGGCGGCCCGACCCGGCCAATGACATCACCACCAGCAAGTGCCGAGTGAACTGGAGTGAACTGCTGCGAATTGCGGGACCGCAAGGAAGGGGTGGAGCTAAATTACATGTCTACGCATCATTTAGCCCCCCCTTCATACGGAGCTGCAATTCCCGCCAATTAACTTCCCATCCTGCCCACTTCACTAGGAAATGGGGGGATGCGGGAGATCCGGACACTATGCCGGGGTGTGCGGGGGGCTACCCGAAGATTTCTGATCCTCCTGCAATGTCCAAAAGAGTAGGTAAGTATGCCTTGGAGTCTGGGAGGATTGTATGAAATTCGATTGTTGCCGCATCATTATGAAAGAGTAGGTAAGTGTGACCTCCTGTGAGCTCTCCAAAGTAAAACAACTGTATGTTAAATGCACTTGTTTTAAATAAATATCAAGCACCACTGGATATCTGACCTAAGGGAGTTTGTGTTGTGCATGTCATATACATTCTAAACAGTTGGGGGTCTATTTACTAAGCCTTGGATGGAGATAAAGTGAACAGAGATAAAGTCCCAGCCAATCAGCTCCTAACTGCCACGTCACAGGCTGTGTTTGAAAAATGAGTTAGGAGCTGACTGGTTGGGACTTTATCTCTGTTCAGCTTATCTCCATCTAAGGGCCGTATTCCAGAAGCCGCGATAATTTTGTAGCCGTCAGCGTAATGTACTTTTTGACGACTTTGCGTGTTTTGAAGGCGAAAACTTTTAGTGCGCGGCCCCGCTTTTCGCCCTATTAAATTCCAGAAGGACACGAAAACGGGACCCGGCGAAACGCAAACAGGCGGAAAGTGCTGTCAGATTTAGGGAAATCAGCCTGACACCCGCCAAAATATGCACTAACATTGGGGATCAATCTAGATGCCCCTGAATAGCCCTGTTGAAGGTATTTGGGGTACTTAAATGCTCTCAATAGCTGCTAATTAGCGTCTTCGCACAAGTGGTGAAGAATAGCATTTAGCAGGTTTTTTTGGAGAAAATAACTAGTCCCAGCAAATTTGGGGTACATGAAAATGGGTGCTAGCATGGTTAAAAATTGCAAAAGTGAAGTTTTAAAAAACGCACCTTCAGCAAGCACCTGCAATCAAAAAAACACCTCCCCATACTTGCAGAACCCTAAAAGCTTATTTCACTAGTTTTTAAGTTTGTACCCGACCTGATTTTTTTTTTCGCCCCTTTTTCAAAGTCTTTTTTGGGGTGTTCTTTTTTTTAGGATTTTTTTTGACAGTTATGTTTTGGGGGGCTGTCCCAAGGATGCTGAGTGGTTTACCAACGTTTGCACCCCAAAACTGCAATTCTGCACTTTTTTTCACCACCTATTCTATTCATAGGCAAATCGTTTTTGCCTATTACATTGCATTGCGTTTTCGCGTCCGTAAAAACCATTTGGATTGAATACGGAGATACTTTTACGCCTGGTGAAATGATGTCATCAGCAAAACTTTTTTGCCGAAAATGGCTTTTCGCGTCTAATTGAATACGCCCTAAGTCTTAGTAAACAGACCTCTTAGACACAGTGAGAAAATAAAAATAAAATAAGTAAAAATAAGGAGAAATCAAGAGCACTACAAGTAATTTGAGCAATTGCTTTGAAGCTGATTGTATGCATTTGTTATTCTGAATGGTAGGGACCCTAGTGTTTCCAACTGTTCGGGAAGCCTTCAGATAGTGTGGAAATCACAAGATCTGTCCGGAGTTGGAAAACTGGGGAATCAGAGACAAGCAGTGTCTCTGATTCCCCAGTGAACCGACTCCATCTGCCCTTTAGCCCGTCACCTCTGATTTGTCCTTCCGGTTTTCTAGAAGGCTCATCAGAGGCAGGGTAGGCTACAGGGACTTCTTAATAATATTAGGCACACTGAACAGCTTCTCCAGGCCCTACGATTCTAGGGGCTTTCAAGCAGGGGCAGGCTGGGTCTGGGGAATCTACATGAAGTATGCAGCCACTCACTCCATGATTAGGGCAGCCAGCAGAGAGGCAGGCAGAGAAAGATGCTCCCCAGTCGCTCTGTTTGTGAATTAGCAGCCAAGCAGCATTCTCTACCTACCTCCCAACCTGCATCCACAGAGCCAGGTAAAGCATACCTCCCAACTGTCCCGCATCCAGCAGGACAGTCCCGTTTTTCTGGGACTGTCCCGCTGCCCCACCCGCGGACCACAGTGTCCCGTGGTGGGGGGGGGGAAGTTGGGGTGAGCAAGGACAGCTGCTCTGCATAGCAGAGCAGCGGGTATGCAGGAAGAGAAAAGATGCTGCCTGGGGGCTGCCCAGCATCTCGGAGAGTGCTGAGCACGCCACCAAAGTGACAAAAAAAACGGGGGAAGCCATGAGGCTCCGCCCAGTTTGCCATAGACTCCCCTCCCTTTTCCATAAGCCACGCCGCTTTTTTGGATGCAAAGGTATGGTGTTAAGGGAAGGGGGAGGTGGGGCATGTTTTTTACATTTAAACATTGATTTTGTTGAAAGTACCATTAAATCTATAGGTTTATATGATTTACCGCTTACATTTTTATTTCCGTGAATGGGTGGGCAGGGGTCCTAGGACAGGTTAATATACATGTTTTAAGTAATTTAGTTTTTCCCAAACAGTCTGCTACATGCTCAGAATAATGCATATCCTTACTCTATAAGCAAACAGATGATATTCAGAGTGTTATGAGGTCAGAACAGTGAAAGCCAGTGTGTGAGATGGAGACTGCCACAAAAATGGAACCTAATCAGTGTTATTTTATGCACAGTGGTTGTGGCCTATTTCTAGGCGTATCAACTTTACAGCAGTTCTTGTGACTTGTCTAGTAATTTTAATAGCCATTAGTTTGGAGCAGAGAAAGGCTGCACATTCAGTCTTGCTTTTCATGTGGCAGGTTCTTAAGTTAACGGCAAGTAAAAGTGTAAGGATCACTTGTAGATCATTAATGGGTGACATGATTTAGAAACAGTTATCACCTAGAAGAACAGCAAATTGGTGGAATACTATCTGTAAGTCTCCATAAAAAATGTATTTCTCTATTCCAGTCTGTCACAGGTGAAGCAGTAATTGTTAGACCTATTCACCTGATGAAACTGTTAATCACCATAAAAACACTGGTTGCATTATCCTAGACAGGGTCGGCGCTAGGCTTCCCTACGCCCAGCGCTGTCCTGTGCTGCACTGCCACGCCCCCTCCCCCTAATCGTTTACCCAATAATGCCAGCGGGAGGGTGGGGGCAGGGTTCTCCACTGGAGCCAGCTGTGCAATGGTGAGTTCAGGTAGGGCTGCGCTCCGGGCGATGGCCCTGTTAGCCCGTGCCTAGAACTGCCACTGATCCTAGACTTTAAATCAAGTGAGTCTCACCTTCTAATTCACAAGTGCAGGGGTACTTAACCCTAATCCCCAAGTATCACCAAAAGGTCATGGTTTATGAATTTTTTTGTAATTATTCCATCCAGGGCCGTAACTAGCTACGGCTCTGTGAGTTGCACCATCGCGTCCCAAGCATTATTAGTGGAATCTCAGTATTATAGGAGTCCCCTTAGTACTGCTAGTCAGCATCTGTACTGCTCAAAATAGGGAAACTGGATGTTAGTAGAAGAGCTTAAATTAGGAAAAGTATTATTGTTCCTTCTATTAGAAGCAGTTACTGTAGCTTCAGGCTACATAGCACAGTGGCTTCCACATTCACTTGGGCTGTGGCACACAGGTAATAAGTAGAAACCTATAAGTGGTGCTCCAGGATTTACTGTACATAAGCAAAAATATTTAACACCCTCATTCATAAAACATTGAAAAATACAAGTTAAGAGTAACAAAGATATATCAGATAACACTACAAAGCAAAACAATCCTGCACATTTGTCCTCAATACTGCATTTTAATAAACACACTACGTTAATGTGAGAAGTTTATATGTTCTCCCCATGCTCCAGTTTTCTCACATAATGCAAAAACATACTGGTACTGTAGGTTGTCTTCTGACTAAGGGCTCCATATATTAATGAACCTTAATACCAGCGGCATATTTCGTTTAGTATTGCAGTGATACAAACGCATATGCCACTGGTATACATCATTACTGACCCAGCAACATCCTCCTCGTCATCGGCGTTCTCTGCTCAGCTGCTGGCAGCCTATAGCTGCCAGCGACTGACTACTCTGTCATGCCCATGCGCGGCAGTCAGTCTGCTGATGTGCCTGAGTGATTAACCCGGCAGGGACCCAGGAGTGCCTGGAAGGCTTCACTGTCCCCAATGCCAGCAATGGGGACCGCACCACCCTCGCTATCTAAAGATGGCAAAAGCGATACAGTGACAAACAGCGGTAAGTCTTAGATGACTGCTGTTTGTTAAATACAGAAAGGATGACATAACCCCCTGGGGCCCTAAGGGCTCTATTTATCATTGGTGCATACAGAATGCAGTTTCTCTGTAATTTATTAATCCAGTGGTTATATTTACTAAAGTGTGGCTTTTTAAAAGTGGAGATGTTGCCCATAGCAACATCTCCATAAAACCCCAGGTTTGCACCTGGTGAAATATTGCTTCTCTTCTCCCTATCACTTACTGTCTAATGATGTGTCAAGGAGGACTAGTAACAGGTTTACTGGGGGCATATTCACATATAGATTTCATCCAGAGGAATCCAGCTCTCCAGCTTTGCAGGTCCCTTATTGCTGGGTACAGGTAACGCAATCTAATGGTTTAGTACAGTTACATACTGTTTTCTTGTGTGCTCATTTGCTTATGTACTTTTTGTAAGGCGCTATGAAACCCTTGTGGCGCCATATAAATAAAGGATAATAATAATAGTGTAACTATATATGGTGGGAGTAGTAGTGATAACCCCTCTTTTTCACAGTTTCATAAATAGAGCTCTAAGACCAATGAGGCAAGTAAGTTTCATAAATAGAGCTCTAAGACCAATGAGGCAAGTAGGGAGTCTGATGTGACTGATTAAACATTCTCTGATGGTGAAGTACTATGGAAAATGCTGGTGCTATATAAATCATACCTGCCAAATGGTCCGCGGTCAGCACATATATTCCCATTTGTTGGAGGTATTTCCCCTGCTGCATGCCGCGTAGGCAGCTGCATCCATTGCATGCGACAATTAATTAGGCTAAGCACTCCTACCACAACTGTAGTAACGAACCCCTAGGGGCCAAGTCACAATTTCCTATTGTGTGAGGTATGCATAAATAATATTGATAACGTTCCAAAATATATACGAAACTTTTCCCAATATGCCTAACTTACAGCTCTTTCAAAAGCATTTGGCGATTTACAAAGTAAAAGAGTAAGAGAGAATCACTGTTTGTTTAGTGGTTTGGAAGCTGGTTCCATATTTACTAAACAGCATATTGGTTCTGGACATTGCCCTTTTTATTTGTGATTTAAGTAGAGCATTGAGGTTTTACTGCAAGATCATGGGCACACTGCAATAAAACATCCCTACGGCTGACTAGTCTGAAGACAAAGAAGTATGAGCAAATGCAGCTATATGTCCCAAAGGGGGCCAAGGCTAGAGAGCACACAGTTAATCCTACCTTGTGCTGAAAGGATGGAGAAACAAAAGAATACACAAAGAACAATTCAGAAAAGACAGGTTTAGTGAACTGTTAGAATATGATTAGCGGTTAATGTGATTTTTAGTACTTTGTAGCCATTTGCTAAACACAAAGCTTAACTGGATTCTACTGCGGAACCAATTACTTTTGAAACGTAGTATGTAGCGTTACTTAACTTTTGGTCTAATTTGCAAACTACAGGGGATTTAGGGTTTTTCATATTTAGGGCGGGTTGTACAAGTGCAGCCACACCTCTGATAACTGCAGTTTTTGGAGGTATACCAATACGTGTGGTTACTCATTGGTGATAAAATGGTCTGCTGTGAGATATCCACTGTGGACCACTAGCATTGCAAGCCCTATAAAAGTCTATGGGGCTGCGATGTGCCGGTATGCAACAAGCTCTGGAAAGCAAAACTTTCCAGAGCTTGTGCCTAACAGGCAATGCCACCTATAGAAACCTATTGGCTTCTATATGCATTTAGCCGACGGAGAAGAATCCGAAGGCTTCCTCTACATCCCCCTGACAATTGCACATGCACAACCCCCCCCCCTTATCTAGGGGGGGATAGTGGGTAACACCGCTGCTGTTAAGTTCATGCAGGGAGAGAGAGGACTGACTGGTGCTGCAGCCCAGAACACACACTGCTGTTACGCTGCATGTTAGGCTAGGGAGAGAGGCTGGTGCAGCAGCAGTCAGTTATCTCTCTGCATTATATGTGGGAGGGTGGAGCAATTGCGCCCCCACCCCTGGACACCTGCTCCCCGGTTGGCCATGCTCTGTACCTGGGCCCGGCAGAGCTGTCGGCAGCCCTGCCCTTACCTATCAATGGCAGAAGCCTGTGTCTACCCAACTGGGCTATGATGAGTCCAGGGAGGCTGCTGCTGCTGCTGATCATCAACAACAGTCCTCTGTCTGTGCGGAAGGGGGAGGGGGGCGATTACACTGATTGCCCCACATCCTTGATTTACCCCTGGCTGTGGGACACACGGCATTTACCTTTTTTTTTAAGGAGGCGTGGTTACGCCTATTTACATTAGGCCACATCCCCTGAAATTACCCGGGCCCAGCACAGCTCTCTACAGCCCTGGTGCCAAGAGGTCAAAGAAATATGCCGGCAGGAAGAAAGACTGTTCCACTTAACAGAGGTACATGTCCGGCTCGCAATGGTACAACATATGAGCTGCGACCTGTAGCGGAAGGTCTCTAATGAACGGCGTAGCTGTAGCTCACGGCCCTGGCTCCAGACAGTGGAGGTAGGCACCAGCGGGGTCACTGGTCCCAAATATTAAACGAGGGACCATAAATTGGACCTCAATGTCCTGTCCATCCGCTCGGCTGTTAGGCATACTTACCTACTCTCCTGGAAGTTTCGGGTAGCCCCCCACACCCCCAGAAGAGGATGGGGAGATAATTGCCAGGAATCACGGCTCTGTATGGTGCAGGACTAAATGACATGAAAACTTTTGCTTCTTCAGCTAATTCATTCCCAAACTCAGCAATCAATCTTTATGTTATCAGGATTCTCCCATACAAATTGTTAGTTCTTACTCACTCTTGTACACTTAACACTTATTCTTATCTGGGACAGGATGCATTTCGGATGCGATGCAACCCACCACTCTTCGGATGCATGCTGGCGTTAATTACACCTGTATGCATGAACAAAAACCGCAAAGGACAACTCTCTCGGTAAGAGCTGTCCTTTGCGAGTGCGGGACTTCCGGGTCTATAAGCAGAAAGACACATGCGCCGTGCGGGCGGGGGGTTGCTAAGAGGGATCCCTCTCTCCGTTACCCGCCGCATCCAAGCCCTGGAATACATCACATTCCGAGTCTTGGTGCATATGAGAAATACCACAGCTGCAACACTAAGGGCGGAATGCATGACGATTACCACAAAGGAACGCTCTCTCGGTAAGACCGGCCCTTTGCGATGGAGGGACTTCCAGTCTATGACCCAGAAGACCCTCCGGCGTCCTTCTGTGCTTGTGCCAATCAGCTACCAACTGTCAACTGTTAGAAAAATGACAGTTGGGAGCTGATTGGCTGGAGCACCATTTATCATACACAGTGACATTTATCACTCGTTTTGGTGATAAAACTCGTTAGTAAATGAGGGTCTGTGCTACTACAGCTGCCAGAACTGCATTTGCTCCTAAAGTACAAACTTGGTCCTGACATCACTGGAGTTTTCAAGACAATGGGAGCATGAGGGTATTATCACACTGTACTAGAACACTGTATCACAGATGGGTTAGCATTCACAATCTGTCTCCAAAAGGGTTAAGGCTAGAAAGGGACAATCTCTGGTTGTCAGGTCAGTTTTTAGTTGTCATGACAACCATTATTTGTCCAACTCTGTAGATAGATAGCATGAGGCTAACACTAAGGGGTGAATTTACTAAATGTCGATTTTGTGTTTCAGGAGCTAAATCGCACATTTACTAAAAGACAGGTTTTTTTAAATTGATCTTTAGATGTTAGTAAATGTGCGATTTAGCCTCTGTAACAAAACATCAATTTAGATCGATTTAAAATCAATCAAAATCGATTTAAATCAAACTTTAGTAAATTCACCCCCATGTCTCCAGGAATATAATGTGTAAGCCCAGTTCAATCTTTGGGCCTGATTCAGCAAGGGTTGCTAATGTGATCGCGGAAGCAAGCGCGTACGCAGTTCTGCTGTAAAATTATGCAAATGACTGCGATCGCAATGCCGCCGCAGCACAACATAAAGACGCCCACTTCCCTTTACTCACATAATACCTTGTAAGTCTGTGAATACATCGGTACCATCGAGTACCATCGGAGCCTCACACACAATTAAGGCAGATCAGACTTCACTCACAAACTACTAAACTTCCTGTTGGTATCTAGAGTTCAGGCTGCATATGCCGTCGCAGGGGCTTAATTATGCACGCCCATGTAACGCCGTTGAAACATACAGGGGCGTCTGTGTTTCGATGAAGAACCCTCCCCCCCGACACCACCCCCAAACGGAACTTCCTGTCAATCGCGCTGGGATGGGTCTGTGTAGCTGTAATCGCAGTCCGATCGCAGTGGCTGTTCGCACATGCGCAGAACACATCAATCGACCGGGAGCATGCGTTTTTGCACTTGTGATCCATGCTGAAATCAGGCCCTTTGTCTTTGCTCACAGTTTTGTATTTATCTCAATGTTGTGTTTAACTTGTTTCTTACTGTTTATCCATTCAATGACAGTTGGGAAAGAAGCTTGGTATTCAATGGAATAGCTGCATGATCTTTACAAATCCCAGTATGGGGACTACTCAGAGATTTGGGTAATGTAAAACAAATGACATATAGTCAGAGTGGAATGGAAAAGGAGCGACCATGTCAATACATCTTGAGGAATTCAATACTTCCCTGCACACATTGTTATCTTCCCCAGACCAGACATCTATCTTTCAATACGCTATAATGCTGTGGCTAACCACACATTTCCCAAAGCAAATCAATTATGCATCAATCTTTATTTATATATATTTCTACTGACTCCATATGTGGCATATTGCCTGGCAAAAAAAAGAAAAACAATTGGTTTTATGGACAACATCTCCCAAGTGACTGTGTTTTTATGTGTCTTATTTTCTGCACACTAGATAACCTTCCAGGAATATAAAATAGACCAGAAATACTCTCTTTCAGGACATACTGCTATTCAATTATGAACGCACATTAGTCCTTAGATTCACATATGATACAATCATTAAGTTCCAGTATCAGTTACCTTATAGGATCAGAGCCCCGCTGTTATTGCAGTGTTCTCTTTTATCTTGTTTAGTCATTTACGGTATAGTCACTTACAATGCAATTGCTCTAGGATCTACATCTCAGTTGTGTCTGCACTGGTGGTCATGAATATATGTATAAACGTTATAACAGAACGGTGGATTATATTACCAATACATATTCATTAAACTAATACGTTCCATTTCCAGACC